>OY743224.1:75298308-75927333 GCA_963555765.1 Orthonevra nobilis | reverse complement strand
TCGATCTTTAACACAGCTTGATGAAACGTAGCTGACTGAGCGTGCATAAAAAAAAGCCATAATTCTGAGCTAGGATTGTTAAAAAAATCTCAGAAAATAGTGTTTTAAAGGCTGAAACATTTGCAATACTCTTTCCAGCGCCGGCATCAACGCAAGCCACCTAGTTTTACTGTAGCCCAGAAGTTTCTTATATTCTGTGTCAGAGGCATGACAGAATTCTTTAAGTGCTTCAACAACACTTCAATAAATTTTCACAATTATGAATTCAAAATCAATAGGTAGACAATCTGCAGCAGTTTTGATTGCATTGTGGATTATGTGAGCTCCACATCCTATGCATTTGAGTGTCCTTCCAAGATACGTGTTCAATTTCACGTAAACATTGTTAGCTCCTTTTCTATTTTTGCCTCCAAAATTACAGTTGGTATTATCTCCACAAAATGTCACAATTTTTGATTTAAGCTCATTTTTTGTCAACACTTGTTTCAAATAATCAACTATTATACACGATGTTTCCCCTGGTTGCTCTTGGAACTCCAAAACCTTTACTTGTACTCCTTCGTATGGTAAAAAGTAGCGTACTAAGACAGGGAATAATTTTGTAGAGCCATGGTTTGAAGCATCCGTTAACAAAGTTATACAATTAGTCCTACGAAGTTGTTCTTTCAATTCATTTATTGCCATAGGCACCAGCACATTCACAACAATAGCCTCGGATTTTGTACGGGCACACTTAAATTTATGTTCGAAACATGTCTGTATTAAACTAGACGCACAATCGTTCGAGCGAAAGCTATGATTCTCCTGTACAGTGTGATAGGTCCAGGCACCCTCCGCTGCAGCAACTTCGAAATCCTTGGAAGATGGTGAATCTGTTTTCGTGAAGAAATTGAGCATCGATGAACTTGAAGCGGCAGCATTATCGGATAATTTGTGTTTTTCTGACTGTAAATGTTTCTCGATATCACTAGCACCACCATGCCAAACACTAAAATCTGTACGGGACTTTTCACACGTGACGTCTGTGGGGACACTCCTTTGTTTTATGAACGGATACTTAGTTTGTAAGTTAATATTAAACGTGCACTTGCGTTTAGGCATTTCAATGTTTCAAAAAACACTTAAACAATAAAAACGAATGGAAACAATACTGAGATGCGACGCGTGCCAAGCTAATAGAGCTCTTGTAGTGTCTTGAGCAGTCATGTAGTGTCTACACACTGTAGTGCTCACTGCTGCACTACTTTGATAAATTATAGGGGTGGAATGAGTAAAATTGAGCAGAGCACATATCTAAGTTCGCACTTGTCTCACAACCGAACCAATAATGATGTTCATCCGCCAACCTCACTGTTCCACGATCGAAAAATAATGATAAAATGGAATAGAAACGGAACATTTTGGGTGTGGAACGTGACTGCCAACTCGATTTTTATATTTTCTTCGTGACTGCCGCTTTCCGTTGCCACTCACTCTTCTCACCCTCAAACTATCATCATGGCGCACTCAGAAGTAATCATCTGAATTACGGAGTGACAGAGTGTCGTCTCTGGAAGTCTATCTGTGAGCAATATCATTTTTGTTGTAATATACATTTATTGAAAATGAGTTTAATGAACGAAACATACATCCATATGGGTCGGCCTTTTTTCAAAGGTTTCGTTTAAGCGGATATGCTTATAAGCGGAGACGACTATATAATATATATATAATAGATTCTTCAAAATCATGCATTAAGCTTATTATTAACTACATTTTTCACAAAACCAGGTTTTACTCCTTGGTATGGTCATGTTTACACATTTAAAGTCGTACCACAACAAGCAATGTTCGCATTCAATCGACGAACTCGATAATTTATTTTTAAGCGCGCCGCACGACCAAGGCCCATGTTTTTTTATATTGTATTTTTGTTTTTAAATTGTAGTTATTAAGTTTGATGCTCGCGCTTGCTTATGCATCAGGAATTATTAAGGATGCAATTTCGAATTTTTCTATTTAACGCATTTCCTCTAAAATATTTATAATTTTAAATTTAGCGGTAAAAGCCAAATCAATAAAGTATGTTGTTTTTTTATTTCGGATAGGGAACAAAATGTTTTCGGGATTCGGCTTTCACGAGGTGGAGGTCCATAGGAGCAAAGGATGATTCAGTCGACTGAACGCATGATGTTGAGGGAATATTGGGAAGGGGAATGGGAATTGGTAATGCATTCAAAGGTGGTGATGGTGGCGAGGAATGCCAATCCATTTCTAACAACGATATACTAATATTTAAATTATCTACCGACGACAATGATAGGTTGTGGTCGCGGTCTTCCAAATCAATGGACATTGACGTTTCGTTTTGTTCGGTTTCGATACAAATATTTGAAACCGAAAACATACTTATTAAGGTATTACTTTTTTTGTTTGAACTCTACGTCACTACAATTTTCTAAATATGTATCTACTTCTTTTAAAATACCATTAATGTAATTCCGTCTGTTACTACTTGCGGTTTCCTGAGATGGGGTCGGTCCTGGAATAATTTCTCCACCATGGGGTTGTTCTTGTTCTCGGATATCATCGGAGATGGCAAGTTGGCTATGAGCTGTTGCTTAATTGTCCGAAAATATAATATAATATATATAAAAACGCGGAAAATTATAAAAAATAAGAGATCAAAGCTATTTATATTCATATACATATATGTACTTACATCCATTGTGGCATGATTGTGTTCTACACGGCACATTGTTACGTACAGAAACTTTTTATCCTCCCTGGTAGGCATGTTTATTCTGATGTTGCATTCCGTCTAAATCGATCTTTAGAGAATTTTTTATGTTTTTGAAAGGATACATTTTTGAAAGAAAATAGAACACAAAATACTGACGTCCTATTTCGAAAGTTGCGTACTTTGCTTTTGAATTTTCCAGCGCAGGAACATTTCAAATACAGCTCTTCATAAACCAAATCTGTATTTGTATCTTCTTGAATTTTTTGAATGGGCTCGCTGTTCTTTATGTTAATTTTATAATGCTCGTCCTGCTCGTATTGCCTGATTGAAGATTTTATCTCATCGAGGGATGAAAATTTTGTTCCCACTCGAAAATAATTCTCCATGGTGATATGATAGCTGTAATATGAGAAGAATTATATTTGTCAAATCAATTAATAGAAAAAAATATTTCAACAAATGAAATTTGGTACTATCCGAATGTTTTTACCCAACGAACGCTTAGTAGCACAAAATACAATGAAATTAATTTATCTCTCAAAACTTTATAATAGTTGAAAAATTTATTGTTAAATCAACTTTCTTAGTTTAATTTAAAAAAAAAGGAATACCAATTCATAATTCTGTCAGAAGCCCACCTGATAGAAAATTCAATGCAAGATGCGTGCAAATAAATAAGAACAAATACATATCATGTCTGTCTAACACGACAAGAACTGGCGGTGTTAAAATTTATTTAAATAACTGTTGTAATACAATAACAATACTGTTACAATAGTTATTTAGATAAAGTTTAACACCACCAGTTCTTGTTGAGTTAGACAGACATGATATGTATTTGCTCTTATTTATTTGCACGCATCTTGCATTGAATTTTCTATCAGGTGGGCTTCTGACAGAATTATGAATTGGTATTCCTTTATTTTTTGAATTAAACTAAGAAAGTTGATTTAACAATAAATTTTTTAACGAAATAAGAAAAATTTAAGGCATGTTTTTGATGCATTTGTAGTTGATTAACGCTCTATTATAAAGTTTTGAGAGATAAATTAATTTCAATGTATTTTGTGCTACTAAGCGTTCGTTGGGTAAAAACATTCGGATAGTACCAAATTTCATTTGTTTAAATATTTTTTTCTATTAATTGATTTGACAAATATAATTCTTCTTATATTACAGCTATCATATCACCATGGAGAATTATTTTCGAGTGGGAACAAAATGTTCATCCCTCGATGAGATAAAATCTTCAATCAGGCAATACGAGCAGGCCGAGCATTATAAAATTAACATAAAAAAACAGCGAGCGCATTCAAAAAATTCAAGAAGATACAAATACAGATTTGGTTTATGAAGAGCTGTATTTGAAATGTTCCTGCGCTGGAAAATTCAAAAGCAGAGTACGCAACTTTCGAAATAGGACGTCAGTATTTTGTGTTCTATTTTCTTTCAAAAATGTATCCTTTCAAAAACATAAAAAATTCTCTAAAGATCGATTTAGACGGAATGCAACATCAGAATAAACATGCCTACCAGGGAGGATAAAAAGTTTCTGTACGTTACAATGTGCCGTGCAGAACACAATCATGCCCCTATGGATGTATGTACATATATGTATATGAATATAAATAGCTTTGATTTCTTATTTCTTATAATTTTCTGCGTTTTTTATATTTTCGGACAATTAAGCAACAGCTCATAGCCAACTGGCCATCTCCGATGATATCCCAGAACAAGAACAACCCCATGGTGGAGAAATTATTCCAGGACCGACCCCATCTCAGGAAATCGTAAGTAGTAACAAACGGAATTACATTAATGGTATTTTAAAACAAGTAGATACATATTTAGAAAATTGCAGTGACGTAGAGTTGAAACAAAAAAGTAATACCTTAATAAGTATGTTTTCGGTTTCAAATATTTGTATCGAAACCGAACAAAAAGAAACGCCAATGTCCATTGATTTTGAAGACCGCGACCACAACCTATCATTGTCATCGGTATATAATTTTATTATTATATCGTTGTTAGAAATGGATTGGTATTCCTCGCCACCATCACCACCTTTGAATTCATTACCAATTCCTATTTCCCTTCCGAATATTCCCTCAACATCATGCGTTCAGTCGTCTGAATCATCCTTTGCTCCTATGGACCTCCACCTCATGAAAGCCGAATCCCGAAAACATTTTGTTCCCTATCCGAAATAGAAAAACAACACACTATATTGATTTGGCTTTTTACCGCTTTATTTTTAATTATAAATATTTTAGAGAAAACGCGTTTAATAGAAAAATCCGAAATTACATCCTTAATAATTCCTGATGCATAAGCAAGCGCGAGCATCAAACTTAATAACTACAATAAAAGAATTTTTTAAAGAAGCCGCGTTCAAAAATTTAAAAATAAAAATACAATATAAAAAAAAACATAGGCCTTGGTCGTGCGGCGCGTGTAAAAATAAATTATCGAGTTCGTCCATTGAATGCGTACATTGCTTATTGTGGTACGACTTTAAATGTGTAAACATGACCATACCAAGGAGTAAGACCTGGTTTTGTGAAAAATGTAGTTAATTTAAGCTTAATGCATGATTTTGAAGAATTTATTATATATATATTATATATATATTACATAGTCTTCTCCGCTTATATGCACTCCGCTAAAACGAAACTTTCGGTTATATGCAACAAAAAATTTATCACGGTTCTTTTTTAAGGCTTTTTCACACTAATTAGTACGGATAACTGCAGTCCGCTTATTTGCAAACTCCGTTTATATGAAACAATTTCCTTTCTCCCAAGTAATTATTTTGCTCTTTAACAACTCCGCTTAAGTGAAACACTGAACGCATCCATAAATTTCTGAAGTTTGAAAACTTCAAAATGACATTTTAAGTTTCTTTCCACTCTCATCGTTCCATTCCAATCCTTTCAGCTGTCACAATTAAAAGTTGTTTTGTGTGTTGTTCGAGGTTATTTATGTTTTGTTTGTCTATTTGTCTGTCTCTGGAAATATTTCAGCGATAAGGGTAGGTGTGATACTGTATTAATCAGTATCATCTTTTCAAATGCTGCATGAAATTGGCTTTGATATTTTTTGCAGATGAACCAAGAGCGTACAAATTTATCATTTAAAGACAAACAACAAATTTTGGAAAAATTTGATGCTGGGGAAACAAGGAAAGATTTATGCTCCCAATTTAAATACAGCAAATCAACAATATCAAGAATAATAGCTAGAAAGGGATTAATTCGCAACGCTGCTTTTTAAAACAAAAATCTCTCAAGAAAACGATTCCGAGCTGGGGCACAAAAAGATGTCGAAGATGCCCTTCTAATTTGGTTTAGAGAAATGAGAGCTAAAAATGCTATGCTCACCGGTCCACCTTTAATAAGAAAAAGCTAAATCATTGTCAATCATGCTGAACGTTGATTTTGAATCATCGAGCGGTTGGCTTGAATATTCATTTTAAATATGTCCAAGGTGAAAAAGTATCAGCGAACACTGATGGTGCAGATGATTGGATAGCCACTGTTTTTCCGAAATTGTCGGAAGAATATATGGCAGAAAATATTTTATATTTAATAATTTATTATTAAATTTATTATTAAATAATTTTTAGTTAAAGCTTTACCAAAGGGGACATTGGCAGAACAACACGAAAAACCGTCTGCTGCAAAGCTCCCAAAAGACAGACTTCTAATTCTTTGTATAGTAAATGCAACTGGTGACGACAAAATTATTTTATGCATTGGGAAGTTTAAGAATCCGAGATGCTTGAAGAACGTCAAAATTCCCGTGAAATATTATTCAAACTCGAAGGCATGGATGACAGCAATAATTTGGAAGTAAATATTAATGGAGCTGGATAAATCTTTCAAAGCAAAGGGCAAGAGGATTGTTTTTGTTGTTGGCAATGCTGCGTGCCACCTACAAGATACTGTTTTGAAGAATATTAAAATTGAATTTCTTACCCCAAACACGACTTCTTTTATTCAACCCCTAGACCAAGGGATAATCCGCTCTTTTAAATTTTAGTATAGAACATGTATGATAAGGCGACAAATTCTTCATCTAGACAATGGACATACGTTCTAAGATTTTTCGAAAAACATCAATTTTCTGGAAGCAGTCAAATCAATAAAAAGAGCTTGATGGATGGGTAGTCCAATAACAGTTAAAAATTGCTTTAAAAAATCCGGATTAGTTTATAGAATTGAAGCTGAAAATGAGATTTTTTTTTCAGAAAGTGTAGAAGAAACAAATATCTCTAAGGCTTTAATGCAAGAAATAGACTCTCTTGCATAATTCGATAATCAAATTCCTTGCTTTGGAGATATGACGGACCAAGAAATAATAGATGAAGTCCTATCATCAGCTTCAAGCAATCAATTTGTTGATGTTAGCTCAGAAGATGACGCAGAACCTGTTCAAATCATATCCTCGCAAAAACCAACTCTGAAAGAGACCTTTGATTATCTTCGTATTTTAAAATTGTATTTGCAAGAAAATGCAGACGCAATTTTGTTTTGTACTTTTATTTATTTATTTATAATATTATAAATCACATCGGAAATAAAAGATGAAATACCAACAAGTTGATTTTTTGTTTAAAGCTTATTATACTAAAAATTATTTGAAATCACATCGTTTAAAGGGGAAATATAGTCACTGTTATACGAAGTTCGGTTAAGTGCAACAAAGTTGCATATATCCGAACTTCGTTTATATGAAAACTCCGCTTATTTGCAAAAAAAAATTCTGCATTTTTTGTGTTGCAAATAAGCGGAGTCGACTGTATATATAATTGTAAGTTAAATTGGTCATGTGTATGAAACACAATCTTATTTTATGTGTGATATGAATTCATTTATTTTATATTTTTTATTTTAAATGCTTGAATTATGAGGCACGTTTTATAATTGTTTAATAATGAATTGTGTTAGTTTTTACTTTCAGGGACCTGGATGACATGAGCTATATTTAAAGATTTGTTCAATTCAATTTACTTTTGATTTTGTATAAATTTATATTAACTTTGTAAGTTTTTATTTTCAGATTGCGGGGGATACTTAATAAAATAAAAAGTCAAAAACAGTGAGTTCAGTTGTCATATTATTATCGCATATCATAAACAAATACATTTAATCATTTTTTTTTTATTTTGAGATACTGGCGGTTTACCCATCTGGCGCTGACTGTATGTTTGGCATCGTTTTTTTTTTTTAAATTCCAGTTTAACTTAATTTCAAATATCATCAAATTAATTTAAATATATTTCAATACCATTAATGCATGTAAAAAAAATGTTTTTCGCAAATTAATTTTGCTTTTGCTTTCGCAGCTCGAGCCTTTAAAAACCTTGATAGGCTGCAAAGTCGATCGTGGGGGTTATTTAGATGGGTTAAAGTACCTCACTATTTAAGAAGCATCCCTCGCGTTTTTCTTCTAAAATGGCTTTCCATGATTTTTCCTTCCAGCGCTAGCAAAACAAACAAAAAAAACCTTTAATGTACGTACATGAAATGTTATGAATGTTCATGCAATGAATTAAAATGTAAAAAAAAGATTATCATACATATTGGGTTGTATATGTGTAATTCATAGAACTAAGCTTTTCAATATTGTTTTTATTCACTGACATTTTTTCATAATTTTCTTAATAAAAGTTAACATTTGTGCTGAAATTCAAAAGAATTTTCATATTGATTAAGTGTTAATGTTTTCGGAAAAATAAAGAATATACCAATGAAAGTAAGTATTAAAAAACCGTAAATGGAAACGAGTCAAATGCTTAAAAACCTGAATACCGACTGAATATCATTTCAGTGAGGTCAATCCATTGGAAAAATGTTAAGTTCATTCACAGTAAGTAAGTATTCAGGAATCGAAAACTAGGATTTAAAAAAAAAAATAAGATTTTCATATTTAATTACATTGATTTTTTTTAATAAAATACATTCACGGTTAAAATATATGGAGAAACCAAAACGACAGCTTATTAACATTTCGAAAAAACATCGATAAACAACAAACTCTTTATATTTTATTTCTACGTTTTTTGCAAATTTCTATTCTCTTAACGGCAATATAAAAAGATATGAATATTATACACACAATTCCCGTAACTTAATCAATTTTTTGGACCCTTAGTTCGATTATTCGTAGCTGTAAGGGCCATACATATAAACTCCATAGCCCATTTCTAAAAGCACAGCCAGAACTTATTTCGATTTCTCCTACTCCATTTTGATACCTCTAATAAATCTAGTACAACTGTTGTACATGATTTGTGACATTTCGAGCTGTCAGCTGATTCCCGTAGCTCTAAGAGCTCCCGAAGCGCTTGCGAATAGTCACATCCGGCAATAACAGCTACGCGTCTTACAGCTACAGGGCTTACAGCTACGGGTCGAACATCTTCGGGTCTTAGAGGTACAGGAAGAAAAACTCAGAAAAAATATTATAAAAACCTTGTGACTTGTATGTATGTAGACATGTATATATAGCCCTAACAGCTACGGGTCAAACAGCTACGGGTCTTAGAGGTACGGGAAGAAAAGTTCAGATAAAATGTATGCAAACATTGTGCTATTGAATGAAGACATGTATGTATGGCCCTTGCAGCTACGCGTTTTAGAGATTCGGGTCTCACAGCTACAGGACTTACAGCTCCGGGTCTAATAGCTACGGGTCTAAGAGGTACGGGAAGAAAAAATCAGAAAAAAAATTATAGAAACCTTGTGCTATGGAATGCATATGTGGTGACACACATATTTAAAGCAAACCGCTACACTGGAAATGCGTGACGTCGCTAATCACCCCACCAACGTAAACCGTTCAATGGCCAGTCGAGTTTTGGTGCGCGAGTTTCTTGTGAACGTTTTCAAATTTCACCTAATCCAATATTGTGTTTTTCCTTTAAAATTAATTAAGAAGATTATAAAGTAAATGTGTGTTTTAATTATATTATAACAAAACACTAAATTTGTGACCCCGACGCGAAGCGAATCTTTGATTTAATTTTTTTTTCAAACATTTTCGCGTATTGACGTGTGGAGCAAACAAAATTTATTTCTTCATTCGTAATTTTTTTCGCCTTATACCCGTACGGACCGCTACGAAAGTAAAGTTTCACCTCGTGTTCGAACATTTTCAGCATGTTAAGTCCACCAACTGCAACAAACGATACGGCTGTCTCATCATCACGGGCTGCCGATCCAAACTCGCCTTTATTGCCACCTGATGTCAAGGCACCACCTTTTAGTGCTGAAAGACCGGCGTTGTGGTTTGCGCAGCTAGAAGCACAATTTACCAACCGTGGCATTACTAATGAGAAGGATAGTTTTTACCGCACAATTCCATTGATTGATACTGGATCTGCATCAGAGGTGGAAGATCTAATTATTAATCCACCATTGGACACTCCATAGACAATGCTTAAAAGTACCTTAATTTCAGGATTTTCAAAATCAGAGGACGCTAAAATCCTTCAATTGCTTGACCAAGAAAGCGTAGGAAGCCGCACACCGGCACAGCACTTATGTACGTCACCTTCGAAGTCTAGTTCCGAATATAAACGAAGAGGTATTAAAAACTCGTTGGCTATCACATCTTCCGGCGCAAACTCAAGCCTGCCTAGTGGCAGATAAATTGCATGACGTTTTTTCGCCCCACACCGATGCTTCAACAACCAGCATCAGATGGCTGCGCTTACAAAACAAGTAGCGGCACTTTCCACGACGGTCGCTGCTCTCCACACGCCGGACACAAGAACCAGATCAAGAAGCCCTAAACCTCATGGCAGTCTCCGGAGCAGATCTCGTTCAAGGCAAGTACCATCGATATTTGCTGATTTCTTACTAAATTTGGCCAATATGCTCGCAACTGTCTTTCTGGTTGCAAGTTCCAGGAAAACGCCACCGAGAGCCGCTATTGGCGGTGCACAACTCTCATGCCACTTCAAGCCGCCTTTTCGTCAAAGACACAATGTCTGGAGAAAAGTTTTTAGTCGACACTGGGCCTGACGTCTCCGTATACCAAAGCAGCGAGCGCAGGCGTCGGGTCTCACAGCTACAGGACTTACAGCTCCGGGTCTAATAGCTACGGGTCTAAGAGGTACGGGAAGAAAAAATCAGAAAAAAAATTATAGAAACCTTGTGCTATGGAATGCATATGTGGTGACACACATATTTAAAGCAAACCGCTACACTGGAAATGCGTGACGTCGCTAATCACCCCACCAACGTAAACCGTTCAATGGCCAGTCGAGTTTTGGTGCGCGAGTTTCTTGTGAACGTTTTCAAATTTCACCTAATCCAATATTGTGTTTTTCCTTTAAAATTAATTAAGAAGATTATAAAGTAAATGTGTGTTTTAATTATATTATAACAAAACACTAAATTTGTGACCCCGACGCGAAGCGAATCTTTGATTTAATTTTTTTTTTCAAACATTTTCGCGTATTGACGTGTGGAGCAAACAAAATTTATTTCTTCATTCGTAATTTTTTTCGCCTTATACCCGTACGGACCGCTACGAAAGTAAAGTTTCACCTCGTGTTCGAACATTTTCAGCATGTTAAGTCCACCAACTGCAACAAACGATACGGCTGTCTCATCATCACGGGCTGCCGATCCAAACTCGCCTTTATTGCCACCTGATGTCAAGGCACCACCTTTTAGTGCTGAAAGACCGGCGTTGTGGTTTGCGCAGCTAGAAGCACAATTTACCAACCGTGGCATTACTAATGAGAAGGATAGTTTTTACCGCACAATTCCATTGATTGATACTGGATCTGCATCAGAGGTGGAAGATCTAATTATTAGTCCACCATTGGACACTCCATAGACAATGCTTAAAAGTACCTTAATTTCAGGATTTTCAAAATCAGAGGACGCTAAAATCCTTCAATTGCTTGACCAAGAAAGCGTAGGAAGCCGCACACCGGCACAGCACTTATGTACGTCACCTTCGAAGTCTAGTTCCGAATATAAACGAAGAGGTATTAAAAACTCGTTGGCTATCACATCTTCCGGCGCAAACTCAAGCCTGCCTAGTGGCAGATAAATTGCATGACGTTTTTTCGCCCCACACCGATGCTTCAACAACCAGCATCAGATGGCCGCGCTTACAAAACAAGTAGCGGCACTTTCCACGACGGTCGCTGCTCTCCACACGCCGGACACAAGAACCAGATCAAGAAGCCCTAAACCTCATGGCAGTCTCCGGAGCAGATCTCGTTCAAGGCAAGTACCATCGATATTTGCTGATTTCTTACTAAATTTGGCCAATATGCTCGCAACTGTCTTTCTGGTTGCAAGTTCCAGGAAAACGCCACCGAGAGCCGCTATTGGCGGTGCACAACTCTCATGCCACTTCAAGCCGCCTTTTCGTCAAAGACACAATGTCTGGAGAAAAGTTTTTAGTCGACACTGGGCCTGACGTCTCCGTATACCAAAGCAGCGAGCGCAGGCGTCGCTGGCGCAAATGGCACGGTCACCCTTTATCTCAGCTTTGGACTGTGTAGAGACCTAACCTGGCGTTTTGTTATAGCAGACGTTTCTCATCCCATCATGTGAGCTGATTTTCTCAGCAATATCAGCCTACTTGTGGATTTAAAACAGCAACGCATTATCGACGAGACTACCGGTTTATCTACATGTGGAAAGTTTTCGCAAGCCCAAACAGCTTAAATTCGGACACTCAAAGCTGATGTTGAGACCCCTAAGCAGCACTCCTTGAGCGATACCGTGCTATTACACAACCTGGTATTGCACTCAAATTGAGGAAGTTTTCCAGAGCAGGCGCCTCAACGATCGTACTATACCAGACTCGTATTCAATACGTTACCTAGAGGACTTTTCAGCAGACCTACATGGAAAACACATATTCTCCACCATCGATCTAGTTCGCGCTTTTAATCAAATGCCAGTTGCGCCCAGTGATGTTTAAAAGACAGCTATAATCACGCCGTTCGGCTTGCGAAATGCTTCGCAAACTTTTCAAAGGTTTATGGATGAAATTACTCGCGACCTACCTTTAGTTTTCCCCTACATCGACGACCTGCTAGTAGCCTCAGAGAACGAAAAACAACACTTACTTATTTCAACGCCTCCGATACGCCAGACTCGTAATCAATTCAGCGAAATCGCTCTTTGGTAGAAACGAAGTTCCATTTTTGGGACACATGGTATCAAAATATGGAATCACACCCCTCCCCGAAAGAGCTTCTGCAATCCTGAATTTTCCCAAACCCCAAAATGTAAAGAAACTTCGCGCGTTTTTGGGCACCATTAATTTCTATCGTAAATTTATTTAAGGTGCTGCCCAACTTCTTCCACAGCTGAATAAAGAACTTGGAGGACAAAAAGTTAAGAGTTCCCAACCTGTCAACTGGACGCCATTTTTGGACCAAGTGTTCGAAAACTGCAAGAAAGCTCTTGCATAAGCAGCGTTACTGGCACATCCAAATATCAATTCAGAATGGTCAATTTTCACTGACGCATCAGAACAAGCCTTTGGAGCCGTACTCCAGCAGCGTTGTCATGGTGAGTGCCAACTTTTAGCGTTCTTTAGTCGCAAACTTTCTCCATCGGCACAGAAGCAATCGACATACGACCGAGAACTACACGCAATTTAAGAAGCCGTACAGCATTTCCGGCATATCTTCGAGGGCCGACACATTGTTATATATAGGGACCACAAGCCTCTGACTCATGCCTTCAAACAACGACCTGATCGAGCTTCGCCGTGGCAATTTCGAAGATTGGATTTTATAAGCCAATTTACAACGGATATTCGGCATATTGCAGTTGCTGAAAACATAGTTGCGGATACGCTTTCACGTGGATGCAATTTCACCTGCAGTTTTTAATTGAAGAAGTCAAATTGTCCCTTTTTTGACAGTTTTTTCGTCATAAAAGTCAAACCACCCTGTGAAATTTAACCAAAAGCTTTTCAGGTGATCTTTATGCTTCAAATGAAACCAATTTGGCTTCGATAGCTTGATTTGTTCTCGAGTAAGGCTGTACGAAAGAATCCGCACAAACGTACGTACGTACGTACGTACACACACATACACAGACATCTTTCTAAAAATGATGGAATCCGACTCCTGGGACCGCCAAACGTGGAGAAATGTAAAAATTTTGAATTTCGTAAATCGGACCGATTACAAGAACTTCCTGATGGGAAGTTAAAAATTCGCGTGAGATATATCTTTAGCATGAAAGTGGGTAAATACTTCCACCCAACGATTTTCAGCACTTATTTTATCGATGTTGCAATCCGTCACTTTTTGAGTTGTTATGTAATTCAAAATGAGTGAAAACTCATCAAAAACTCTTGTATCTTGAGTGCTGCTGAGGAAACCCTGTTTAATTAATAAGTCCATCACTTTTTGAACCTCCTCCCAAGAGGGGACTTACGTCAGGTTCGCCCAATCAAAAATTTCAACTTCAGAATTAAACTGACACCACTGCTCCAAATATTCCTTACTCGTCTTGTAAAATTCAGCTGCTGCAGTTTTTACGTTGTCCTCATTGACAGCACCAGTTTCCTGTTACTTCGCCATTATATTACTGGTGGCGTGGGGAAGGAAGCATGAATTTTGTTTTTGGCTTAAATTGTTTACGAGCTGATTTATTTCATTCGCGGCCTCTGTTGCAGACACGTTCTGTCCCTCGATCTTTAACACAGCTTGATGAAACGTAGCTGACTGAGCGTGCATAAAAAATAGCCATAATTCTGAGCTAGGATTGTTAAAAAAATCTCAGAAAATAGTGTTTTAAAGGCTGAAACATTTGCAATACTCTTTCCAGCGCCGGCATCAACGCAAGCCACCTAGTTTTACTGTAGCCCAGAAGTTTCTTATATTCTGTGTCAGAGGCATGACAGAATTCTTTAAGTGCTTCAACAACACTTCAATAAATTTTCACAATTATGAATTCAAAATCGATAGGTAGACAATCTGCAGCAGTTTTGATTGCATTGTGGATTATGTGAGCTCCACATCCTATGCATTTGAGTGTCCTTCCAAGATACGTGTTCAATTTCACGTAAACATTGTTAGCTCCTTTTCTATTTTTGCCTCCAAAATTACAGTTGGTATTATCTCCACAAAATGCCACAATTTTTGATTTAAGCTCATTTTTTGTCAACACTTGTTTCAAATAATCAACAATTATATACGATGTTTCCCCTGGTTGCTCTTGGAACTCCAAAACCTTTACTTGTACTCCTTCGTATGGTAAAAAGTAGCGTACTAAGACAGGGAATAATTTTGTAGAGCCATGGTTTGAAGCATCCGTTAACAAAGTTATACAATTAGTCCTACGAAGTTGTTCTTTCAATTCATTTATTGCCATAGGCACCAGCACATTCACAACAATAGCCTCGGATTTTGTACGGGCACACTTAAATTTATGCTCGAAACATGTCTGTATTAAACTAGACGCACAATCGTTCGAGCGAAAGCTATGATTCTCCTGTACAGTGTGATAGGTCCAGGCACCCTCCGCTGCAGCAACTTCGAAATCCTTGGAAGATGGTGAATCTGTTTTCGTGAAGAAATTGAGCATCGATGAACTTGAAGCGGCAGCATTATCGGATAATTTGTGTTTTTCTGACCGTAAATGTTTCTCGATATCACTAGCACCACCATGCCAAACACTAAAATCTGTACGGGACTTTTCACACGTGACGTCTGTGGGGACACTCCTTTCTTTTATGAACGGATACTTAGTTTGTAAGTTAATATTAAACGTGCACTTGCGTTTAGGCATTTCAATGTTTCAAAAAACACTTAAACAATAAAAACGAATGGAAACAATACTGAGATGCGACGCGTGCCAAGCTAATAGAGCTCTTGTAGTGTCTTGAGCAGTCATGTAGTGTCTACACACTGTAGTGCTCACTGCTGCACTACTTTGATAAATTATAGGGGTGGAATGAGTAAAATTGAGCAGAGCACATATCTAAGTTCGCACTTGTCTCACAACCGAACCAATAATGATGTTCATCCGCCAACCTCACTGTTCCACGATCGAAAAATAATGATAAAATGGAATAGAAACGGAACATTTTGGGTGTGGAACGTGACTGCCAACTCGATTTTTATATTTTCTTCGTGACTGCCGCTTTCCGTTGCCACTCACTCTTCTCACCCTCAAACTATCATCATGGCGCACTCAGAAGTAATCATCTGAATTACGGAGTGACAGAGTGTCGTCTCTGGAAGTCTATCTGTGAGCAATATCATTTTTGTTGTAATATACATTTATTGAAAATGAGTTTAATGAACGAAACATACATCCATATGGGTCGGCCTTTTTTCAAAGGTTTCGTTTAAGCGGATATGCTTATAAGCGGAGACGATTATATAATATATATATAATAAATTCTTCAAAATCATGCATTAAGCTTATTATTAACTACATTTTTCACAAAACCAGGTTTTACTCCTTGGTATGGTCATGTTTACACATTTAAAGTCGTACCACAACAAGCAATGTTCGCATTCAATCGACGAACTCGATAATTTATTTTTAAACGCGCCGCACGACCAAGGCCCATGTTTTTTTTATATTGTATTTTTGTTTTTAAATTGTAGTTATTAAGTTTGATGCTCGCGCTTGCTTATGCATCAGGAATTATTAAGGATGCAATTTCGAATTTTTCTATTTAACGCATTTCCTCTAAAATATTTATAATTTTAAATTTAGCGGTAAAAGCCAAATCAATAAAGTATGTTGTTTTTTTATTTCGGATAGGGAACAAAATGTTTTCGGGATTCGGCTTTCACGAGGTGGAGGTCCATAGGAGCAAAGGATGATTCAGTCGACTGAACGCATGATGTTGAGGGAATATTGGGAAGGGGAATGGGAATTGGTAATGCATTCAAAGGTGGTGATGGTGGCGAGGAATGCCAATCCATTTCTAACAACGTTATAATATTTAAATTATCTACCGACGACAATGATAGGTTGTGGTCGCGGTCTTCCAAATCAATGTACATTGACGTTTCTTTTTGTTCGGTTTCGATACAAATATTTGAAACCGAAAACATACTTATTAAGGTATTACTTTTTTTGTTTGAACTCTACGTCACTACAATTTTCTAAATATGTATCTACTTGTTTTAAAATACCATTAATGTAATTCCGTCTGTTACTACTTGCGGTTTCCTGAGATGGGGTCGGTCCTGGAATAATTTCTCCACCATGGGGTTGTTCTTGTTCTCGGATATCATCGGAGATGGCATGTTGGCTATGAGCTGTTGCTTAATTGTCCGAAAATATAATATAATATATATAAAAACGCAGAAAATTATAAAAAATAAGAAATCAAAGCTATTTATATTCATATACATATATGTACTTACATCCATTGTGGCATGATTGTGTTCTACACGGCACATTGTTACGTACAGAAACTTTTTATCCTCCCTGGTAGGGATGTTTATTCTGATGTTGCATTCCGTCTAAATCGATCTTTAGAGAATTTTTTATGTTTTTGAAAGGATACATTTTTAAAAGAAAATAGAACACAAAATACTGACGTCCTATTTCGAAATTTACGTACTTTGCTTTTGAATTTTCCAGCGCAGGAACATTTCAAATACAGCTCTTCATAAACCAAATCTGTATTTGTATCTTCTTGAATTTTTTGAAGGGGCTCGCTGTTTTTTATGTTAATTTTATAATGCTCGTCCTGCTCGTATTGCCTGATTGAAGATTTTATCTCATCGAGGGATGAAAATTTTGTTCCCACTCGAAAATAATTCTCCATGGTGATATGATAGCTGTAATATGAGAAGAATTATATTTGTCAAATCAATTAATAGAAAAAAATATTTCAACAAATGAAATTTGGTACTATCCGAATGTTTTTACCCAACGAACGCTTAGTAGCACAAAATACATTGAAATTAATTTATCTCTCAAAACTTTATAATAGTTGAAAAATTTATTGTTAAATCAACTTTCTTAGTTTAATTTAAAATAAAAAAGGAATACCAATTCATAATTCTGTCAGAAGCCCACCTGATAGAAAATTCAATGCAAGATGCGTGCAAATAAATAAGAACAAATACATATCATGTCTGTCTAACACGACAAGAACTGGCGGTGTTAAAATTTATTTAAATAACTGTTGTAATACAATAACAATACTGTTACAATAGTTATTTAGATAAAGTTCTTGTTGAGTTAGACAGACATGATATGTATTTGCTCTTGTTTATTTGCACGCACCTTGCATTGAATTTTCTATCAGGTGGGCTCCTGACAGAATTATGAATTGGTATTCCTTTATTTTTTGAATTAAACTAAGAAAGTTGATTTAACAATAATTTTTTTAACGAAATAAGAAAAATTAAAGGCATGTTTTTGATGCATTTGTAGTTGATTGACGCTCTATTATAAAGTTTTGAGAGATAAATTAATTTCAATGTATTTTGTGCTACTAAGCGTTCGTGGGGTAAAAACATTCGGATAGTACCAAATTTCATTTGTTTAAATATTTTTTTCTATTAATTGATTTGACAAATATAATTCTTCTTATATTACAGCTATCATATCACCATGGAGAATTATTTTCGAGTGGGAACAAAATGTTCATCCCTTGATGAGATAAAATCTTCAATCAGGCAATACGAGCAGGACGAGCATTATAAAATTAACATAAAAAAACAGCGAGCGCATTCAAAAAATTCAAGAAGATACAAATACAGATTTGGTTTATGAAGATCTGTATTTGAAATGTTCCTGCGCTGGAAAATTCAAAAGCAGAGTACGCAACTTTCGAAATAGGACGTCAGTATTTTGTGTTCTATTTTCTTTCAAAAATGTATCCTTTCAAAAACATAAAAAATTCTCTAAAGATCGATTTAGACGGAATGCAACATCAGAATAAACATGCCTACCAGGGAGGATAAAAAGTTTCTGTACGTTACAATGTGCCGTGCAGAACACAATCATGCCCCTATGGATGTATGTACATATATGTATATGAATATAAATAGCTTTGATTTTTTATTTCTTATAATTTTCTGCGTTTTTTATATTTTCGGACAATTAAGCAACAGCTCATAGCCAACTGGCCATCTCCGATGATATCCGAGAACAAGAACAACCCCATGGTGGAGAAATTATTCCAGGACCGACCCCATCTCAGGAAATCGTAAGTAGTAACAAACGGAATTACATTAATGGTATTTTAAAACAAGTAGATACATATTTAGAAAATTGCAGTGACGTAGAGTTGAAACAAAAAAGTAATACCTTAATAAGTATGTTTTCGGTTTCAAATATTTGTATCAAAACCGAACAAAAAGAAACGCCAATGTCCATTGATTTGGAAGTCCGCGACCACAACCTATCATTGTCATCGGTATATAATTTTATTATTATATCGTTGTTAGAAATGGATTGGTATTCCTCGCCACCATCACCACCTTTGAATTCATTACCAATTCCCATTCCCCTTCCCAATATTCCCTCAACATCATGCGTTCAGTCGTCTGAATCATCCTTTGCTCCTATGGACCTCCACCTCATGAAAGCCGAATCCCGAAAACATTTTGTTCCCTATCCGAAATAGAAAAACAACACACTATATTGATTTGGCTTTTTACCGCTTTATTTTTAATTATAAATATTTTAAAGAAAACGCGTTTAATAGAAAAATCCGAAATTACATCCTTAATAATTCCTGATGCATAAGCAAGCGCGAGCATCAAACTTAATAACTACAATAAAAGAATTTTTTAAAGAAGCCGCGTTCAAAAGTTTAAAAATAAAAATTCAATATAAAAAAAAACATAGGCCTTGGTCGTGCGGCGCGTGTAAAAATAAATTATCGAGTTCGTCCATTGAATGCGTACATTGCTTATTGTGGTACGACTTTAAATGTGTAAACATGACCATACCAAGGAGTAAGACCTGGTTTTGTGAAAAATGTAGTTAATTTAAGCTTAATGCATGATTTTGAAGAATTTATTATATATATATTATATATATATTACATAGTCTTCTCCGCTTATATGCACTCCGCTAAAACGAAACTTTCGGTTATATGCAACAAAAAATTTATCACGGTTCTTTTTTAAGGCTTTTTCACAGTAATTAGTACGGATAACTGCAGTCCGCTTATTTGCAAACTCCGTTTATATGAAACAATTTCCTTTCTCCCAAGTAATTATTTTGCTCTTTAACAACTCCGCTTAAGTGAAACACTGAACGCATCCATAAATTTCTGAAGTTTGAAAACTTCAAAATGACATTTTAAGTTTCTTTCCACTCTCATCGTTCCATTCCAATCCTTTCAGCTGTCACAATTAAAAGTTGTTTTGTGTGTTGTTCGAGGTTATTTATGTTTTGTTTGTCTATTTGTCTGTCTCTGGAAATATTTCAGCGATAAGGGTAGGTGTGATACTGTATTAATCAGTATCATCTTTTCAAATGCTGCATGAAATTGGCTTTGATATTTTTTGCAGATGAACCAAGAGCGTACAAATTTATCATTTAAAGACAAACAACAAATTTTGGAAAAATTTGATGCTGGGGAAACAAGGAAAGATTTATGCTCCCAATTTAAATACAGCAAATCAACAATATCAAGAATAATAGCTAGAAAGGGATTAATTCGCAACGCTGCTTTTTAAAACAAAAATCTCTCAAGAAAACGATTCCGAGCTGGGGCACAAAAAGATGTCGAAGATGCCCTTCTAATTTGGTTTAGAGAAATGAGAGCTAAAAATGCTATGCTCACCGGTCCACCTTTAATAAGAAAAAGCTAAATCATTGTCAATCATGCTGAACGTTGATTTTGAATCATCGAGCGGTTGGCTTGAATATTCATTTTAAATATGTCCAAGGTGAAAAAGTATCAGCGAACACTGATGGTGCAGATGATTGGATAGCCACTGTTTTTCCGAAATTGTCGGAAGAATATATGGCAGAAAATATTTTATATTTAATAATTTATTATTAAATTTATTATTAAATAATTTTTAGTTAAAGCTTTACCAAAGGGGACATTGGCAGAACAACACGAAAAACCGTCTGCTGCAAAGCTCCCAAAAGACAGACTTCTAATTCTTTGTATAGTAAATGCAACTGGTGACGACAAAATTATTTTATGCATTGGGAAGTTTAAGAATCCGAGATGCTTGAAGAACGTCAAAATTCCCGTGAAATATTATTCAAACTCGAAGGCATGGATGACAGCAATAATTTGGAAGCAAATATTAATGGAGCTGGATAAATCTTTCAAAGCAAAGGGCAAGAGGATTGTTTTTGTTGTTGGCAATGCTGCGTGCCACCAACTACAAGATACTGTTTTGAAGAATATTAAAATTGAATTTCTTACCCCAAACACGACTTCTTTTATTCAACCCCTAGACCAAGGGATAATCCGCTCTTTTAAATTTTAGTATAGAACATGTATGATAAGGCGACAAATTCTTCATCTAGACAATGGACATACATTCTAAGATTTTTCGAAAAACATCAATTTTCTGGAAGCAGTCAAATCAATAAAAAGAGCTTGGTGGATGGGTAGTCCAATAACAGTTAAAAATTGCTTTAAAAAATCCGGATTAGTTTATAGAATTGAAGCTGAAAATGAGATTTTTTTTTTCAGAAAGTGTAGAAGAAACAAATATCTCTAAGGCTTTAATGCAAGAAATAGACTCTCTTGCATAATTCGATAATCAAATTCCTTGCTTTGGAGATATGACGGACCAAGAAATAATAGATGAAGTCCTATCATCAGCTTCAAGCAATCAATTTGTTGATGTTAGCTCAGAAGATGACGCAGAACCTGTTCAAATCATATCCTCGCAAAAACCAACTCTGAAAGAGACCTTTGATTATCTTCGTATTTTAAAATTGTATTTGCAAGAAAATGCAGACGCAATTTTGTTTTGTACTTTTATTTATTTATTTATAATATTATAAATCACATCGGAAATAAAAGATGAAATACCAACAAGTTGATTTTTTGTTTAAAGCTTATTATACTAAAAATTATTTGAAATCACATCGTTTAAAGGGGAAATATAGTCACTGTTATACGAAGTTCGGTTAAGTGCAACAAAGTTGCATATATCCGAACTTCGTTTATATGAAAACTCCGCTTATTTGCAAAAAAAATTCTGCATTTTTTGTGTTGCAAATAAGCGGAGTCGACTGTATATATAATTGTAAGTTAAATTCGTCATGTGTATGAAACACAATCTTATTTTATGTGTGATATGAATTCATTTATTTATATTTTTTATTTTAAATGCTTGAATTATGAGGCACGTTTTATAATTGTTTAATAATGAATTGTGTTAGTTTTTACTTTCAGGGACCTGGATGACATGAGCTATATTTAAAGATTTGTTCAGTTCAATTTACTTTTGATTTTGTATAAATTTATATTAACTTTGTAAGTTTTTATTTTCAGATTGCAGGGGATACTTAATAAAATAAAAAGTCAAAAACAGTGAGTTCAGTTGTCATATTATTATCGCATATCATAAACAAATACATTTAATAATTTTTTTTTTTATTTTGAGATACTGGCGGTTTACACATCTGGCGCTGACTGTATGTTTGGCACCGTTTTTTTTTTTAAATTCCAGTTTAACTTAATTTCAAATATCATCAAATTAATTTAAATATATTTCAATACCATTAATGCATGTAAAAAAAATGTTTTTCGCAAATTAATTTTGCTTTTGCTTTCGCAGCTCGAGCCTTTAAAAACCTTGATAGGCTGCAAAGTCGATCGTGGGAGGTTATTTAGATGGGTTAAAGTACCTCACTATTTAAGAAGCATCCCTCGCGTTTTTCTTCTAAAATGGCTTTCCATGATTTTTCCTTCCAGCGCTAGCAAAACAAACAAAAAAAACCTTTAATGTACGTACATGAAATGTTATGAATGTTCATGCAATGAATTAAAATGTAAAAAAAAGATTATCATACATATTGGGTTGTATATGTGTAATTCATAGAACTAAGCTTTTTAATATTGTTTTTATACTGACATTTTTCCATAATTTTCTTAATAAAAGTTAACATTTGTGCTGAAATTCAAAAGAATTTTCATATTGATTAAGTGTTAATGTTTTCGGAAAAATAAAGAATATACCAATGAAAGTAAGTATTAAAAAACCGTAAATGGAAACGAGTCAAATGCTTAAAAACCTGAATACCGACTGAATATCATTTCAGTGAGGTCAATCCATTGGAAAAATGTTAAGTTCATTCACAGTAAGTAAGTATTCAGGAATCGAAAACTAGGATTTAAAAAAAAAAATAAGATTTTCATATTTAATTTCATTGATTTTTTTTAATAAAATACATTCACGGTTAAAATATATGGAGAAACCAAAACGACAGCTTATTAACAAACATCAACAACGAAAAAACATCGATAAACAACAAACTCTTTATATTTTATTTCTACCTTTTTTGCAAATTTCTATTCTCTTAACGGCAATATAAAAAGATATGTATATTATACACACAATTCCCGTAACTTAATCAATTTTTTGGACCCTTAGTTCGATTATTCGTAGCTGTAAGGGCCATACATATAAACTTCATAGCCCATTTCTAAAAGCACAGCCAGAACTTATTTCGATTTCTCCTACTCCATTTTGATACCTCTAATAAATCTAGTACAACTGTTGTACATGATTTTTGACATTTCGAGCTGTCAGCTGATTCCCGTAGCTCTAAGAGCTCCCGAAGCGCTTGCGAATAGTCACATCCGGCAATAACAGCTACGCGTCTTACAGCTACAGGACTTACAGCTACGGGTCGAACATCTTCGGGTCTTAGAGGTACAGGAAGAAAAACTCAGAAAAAATATTATAGAAACCTTGTGACTTGTATGTATGTAGACATGTATATATAGCCTTAACAGCTACGGGTCAAACAGCTACGGGTCTTAGAGGTACGGGAAGAAAAGTTCAGATAAAATGTATGCAAACATTGTGCTATTGAATGAAGACATGTATGTATGGCCCTTACAGCTACGCGTTTTAGAGATTCGGGTCTCACAGCTACAGGACTTACAGCTCCGGGTCTAATATCTACGGGTCTAAGAGGTACGGGAAGAAAAAATCAGAAAAAAAATTATAGAAACCTTGTGCTATGGAATGCATATGTGGTGACACACATATTTAAAGCAAACCGCTACACTGGAAATGCGTGACGTCGCTAATCACCCCACCAACGTAAACCGTTCAATGGTCAGTCGAGTTTTGGTGCGCGAGTTTCTTGTGAACGTTTTCAAATTTCACCTAATCCAATATTGTGTTTTTCCTTTAAAATTAATTAAGAAGATTATAAAGTAAATGTGTGTTTTAATTATATTATAACAAAACACTAAATTTGTGACCCCGACGCGAAGCGAATATTTGATTTAATTTTTTTTTTCAAACATTTTCGCGTATTGACGTGTGGAGCAAACAAAATTTATTTCTTCATTCGTAATTTTTTTCGCCTTATACCCGTACGGACCGCTACGAAAGTAAAGTTTCACCTCGTGTTCGAACATTTTCAGCATGTTAAGTCCACCAACTGCAACAAACGATACGGCTGTCTCATCATCACGGGCTGCCGATCCAAACTCGCCTTTATTGCCACCTGATGTCAAGGCACCACCTTTTAGTGCTGAAAGACCGGCGTTGTGGTTTGCGCAGCTAGAAGCACAATTTACCAACCGTGGCATTACTAATGAGAAGGATAGTTTTTACCGCACAATTCCATTGATTGATACTGGATCTGCATCAGAGGTGGAAGATCTAATTATTAATCCACCATTGGACACTCCATAGACAATGCTTAAAAGTACCTTAATTTCAGGATTTTCAAAATCAGAGGACGCTAAAATCCTTCAATTGCTTGACCAAGAAAGCGTAGGAAGCCGCACACCGGCACAGCACTTATGTACGTCACCTTCGAAGTCTAGTTCCGAACATAAACGAAGATGTATTAAAAACTCGTTGGCTATCACATCTTCCGGCGCAAACTCAAGCCTGCCTAGTGGCAGATAAATTGCATGACGTTTTTTCGCCCCACACCGGATGCTTCAACAACCAGCATCAGATGGCCGCGCTTACAAAACAAGTAGCGGCACTTTCCACGACGGTCGCTGCTCTCCACACGCCGGACACAAGAACCAGATCAAGAAGCCCTAAACCTCATGGCAGTCTCCGGATCAGATCTCATTCAAGGCAAGTACCATCCATATTTGCTGATTTCTTACTAAATTTGGCCAATATGCTCGCAACTGTCTTTCTGGTTGCAAGTTCCAGGAAAACGCCACCGAGAGCCGCTATTGGCGGTGCACAACTCTCATGCCACTTCAAGCCGCCTTTTCGTCAAAGACACAATGTCTGGAGAAAAGTTTTTAGTCGACACTGGGCCTGACGTCTCCGTATACCAAAGCAGCGAGCGCAGGCGTCGCTGGCGCAAATGGCTCACTTATCAACACCTATGGCACGGTCACCCTTTATCTCAGCTTTGGACTGCGTAGAGACCTAACCTGGCGTTTTGTTATAGCAGACGTTTCTCATCCCATCATGTGAGCTGATTTTCTCAGCAATATCAGCCTACTTGTGGATTTAAAACAACAACGCATTATCGACGAGACTACCGGTTTATCTACATGTGGAAAGTTTTCGCAAGCCCAAACAGCTTAAATTCGGACACTCAAAGCTGATGTTGAGACCCCTAAGCAGCACTCCTTCAGCGATACCGTGCTATTACACAACCTGGTATTGCACTCAAATTGAGGAAGTTTTCCAGAGCAGGCGCCTCAACGATCGTACTATACCAGACTCGTATTCAATACGTTACCTAGAGGACTTTTCAGCAGACCTACATGGAAAACACATATTCTCCACCATCGATCTAGTTCGCGCTTTTAATCAAATGCCAGTTGCGCCCAGTGATGTTTAAAAGACAGCTATAATCACGCCGTTCGGCTTGCGAAATGCTGCGCAAACTTTTCAAAGGTTTATGGATGAAATTACTCGCGACCTACCTTTAGTTTTCCCCTACATCGACGACCTGCTAGTAGCCTCAGAGAACGAAAAACAACACTTACTTATTTCAACGCCTCCGATACGCCAGACTCGTAATCAATTCAGCGAAATCGCTCTTTGGTAGAAACGAAGTTCCATTTTTGGGACACATGGTATCAAAATATGGAATCACACCCCTCCCCGAAAGAGCTTCTGCAATCCTGAATTTTCCCAAACCCCAAAATGTAAAGAAACTTCGCGCGTTTTTGGGCACCATTAATTTCTATCGTAAATTTATTAAAGGTGCTGCCCAACTTCTTCCACAGCTGAATAAAGAACTTGGAGGACAAAAAGTTAAGAGTTCCCAACCTGTCAACTGGACGCCATTTTTGGACCAAGTGTTCGAAAACTGCAAGAAAGCTCTTGCATCAGCAGCGTTACTGGCACATCCAAATATCAATTCAGAATGGTCAATTTTCACTGACGCATCAGAACAAGCCTTTGGAGCCGTACTCCAGCAGCGTTGTCATGGTGAGTACCAACTTTTAGCGTTCTTTAGTCGCAAACTTTCTCCATCGGCACAGAAGCAATCGACATACGACCGAGAACTACACGCAATTTAAGAAGCCGTACAGCATTTCCGGCATATCTTCGAGGGCCGACACATTGTTATATATAGGGACCACCAGCCTCTGACTCATGCCTTCAAACAATGACCTGATCGAGCTTCGCCGTGGCAATTTCGAAGATTGGATTTTATAAGCCAATTTACAACGGATATTCGGCATATTACAGTTGCTGAAAACATAGTTGCGGATACGCTTTCACGTGGATGCAATTTCACCTGCAGTTTTCATACAGGAGCTGTCTCAAGCCCAATCAGCGGATGAAGAACTTCGTAGAATGTTAAACAATCCAGGTTCTTCACTTCAAATTCGTCATCTTCGCCTGCAAAATCCCGAAGTCGAATTGTTCTGTGATGTCTCATCAGGATCAGTTCGGCCTTATGTTCCCCAGCCGCTAAGAAAGAGGTTTTTGATTCATTGCATTTGCTCGCACATCCTGGTCAACACGCATCACGGAAGCTTGTTGCTCAGCGCTATGTTTGGCCCTCTATGAACAAGGATTGCGTTAGGTAGGCCAAGCACTGCACTCCTTGCCAGTCCAACAAAACCACGCGCCATACAATATCGCCGATCGCATATTTTGAGTTGCCAACACAACGGTTCGAACACATTCAGATGGACTGGATTACATTGACTGCGTCAAATGGATATAACCAGTGTCTGACTATCGTGGATAGGTACACTCGTTTCCCCGAAGCCATCGCATTGGAAAATGGAACAGCTGAAACGACTGCTCGAGCATGGATAACTTCATGGATCTCGCGTTTTGGTGTACCACTGCGAATCACATCCGACCTAGGTCTCCAATTCGAGTCGGATATTTTTAAGAGCCTCATACAAATCCTCGGCTGCAAACACCTCAGGACAACACCATACCACCCACAAGCCAACGGACTCTTAGAGCGTTTACACAGGAAGCTCAAATCAACACTGTTATGTCATTGCGAATCATGGTACTACGCACTGCCTGTTGTCCTCCTTGGATTACGCGCTGCTTGGAAAGAGGACCTGGCAGCAACTCCAGCTGAGCTTGTGTACGGTGAGCCAATACGTTTACCAGAAAGGGAGACATGTGGTGACACACATATTTAAAGCAAACTGCTGCACTGGAAATGCGTGACGTCGCTAATCACCCCACAAACGTAAACCGTTCAATGATCAGCTCCCACGTTGTGAACGTTTTCAAATTTTACCGAATCCAATTTTGTATTTTTCCTTTAAAATTAATTAAAAAGATTATAAAGTAAATATGTGCTTTTAATTATATTATAACAAAACACTAAATATATAGTACATGTATGTATGGCCCTTACAGCTACGCGTCTCACAGCTACGGCTCTAACAGCTACGGGTCTTAGAGGTACGGAAAGAAAAGTTCAGAAAAAATGTATGTAAACCTTGTGCTATGGAATGTCGACATGTATGTATGGCCCTTACAGCTACGGGTCTTACAGCTTCGAGACCTACAGCTTCGGGTCTTACATTTACGGGTTTTAGAGATACGGAGAAAAAAATCCAGAAAACTTTATGAACAGCTTGGGTTATGTAATTTATATGTATGGCCCTTACAGCTACGGGTCTTAGAGGTATGGGAAGAAAAATTCAGAAAAAATGTATGTAAACCCTTTGCTATGGAATGTAGACATGTATGTATGGCCCTAACAGCTACGCGCCTTACAGCTACGGGTCTCACGGCTACGAGACTTATAGCTATGGGTCTTAGAGGTCTTAGAGGTATGGGAAGAAAAATTCAGAAAAAATGTATGCAAACCTTGTGCTATGAAATGTAGACAGGTATGTATGGCACTTACACCTACACGTCCTACAGTCTTACAGCTACGAGTCTGACAGCTACGAGTCTTACAGCTACGAGTCTTACAGCTACATGTCTTTGAGGTACGGGAAAAAAGTTTTCAGAAAACTTTATATATAGCTTGGGTTATGGAATGTATATAAATTAATATTTTTTACATTTATTTATTAAAAAATATATAATTATTTTTTTGGAGGAAGATCCTCTTTATTTGGAAATCACTTAAAAACTAAACTTAAAATTATTAACTTCCCATCAGGAAGTTCTTGTAATCGGTCCGATTTTCGAAATTCAAAATTTTTACATTTCTCCACGTTTGGCGGTCCCAGTAGTCGGATTCCATGATTTTTAGAAAGATGTCTGCGTGTGTGTGTGTACGTACGTACGTACGTACGTACGTTTGTGCGGATTCTTTCGTACAGCCTAACTCGAGAACAAATCGAGCTATCTGAGCCAAATTCGTTTCATTCGAAGCGTGTGTGGATAAAGATCACCTGAAAAGCTTTTGGTTAAATTTCACAGGGTGGTTTAAATTTTATGACGAAAAAACTGTCAAAAAAAGGGACAATTTGACTTCTTCAATTAAAATCAATTTAGTTTTCCAATAAAATAAGTTCAAAATTAATTAAATTTATAGTTTATAGCTACCTTATCAGATAAAAAAATATGCATAAATATATACACTGCCGTTCATAAGTTTCCGGGCAAATTCATATAAAAAATTTTTTTTGTTCAATTTTAATGCCAAAAGTTTCATCAATATTATGTTTATTTAGCCAATTGACTAAACTAAGTTAGTTACTAACTATAGAGACTACCAAAAAGACTAAAACAGTTTTTAGTTGAGGCCATTTCATACATTGATATGCCCCTTTCTCTATTTCCTGATCCAAATTTCCTCGGAAGTTCTTTGAAAATTGCTTCAGAAATGTGAATCCAGTAAGTCTTTCCCATTTTTCAAGACTCAGAGTGACGTCTGCAACACTGACACATGAGAAGATCCCTAGAAAATTATGGAGCCACCATTTTTTTGTTCAAAACCTGCTCGGCTATAGCTTGACGCTTTTTTATCGTTATATTACATGATGCAATTGAATTTAAAGCAAAAGCATCGAGAGAAACCTAAATGACAAAGTTAAAATACATGGATAAAACTGCATTGCTCGTATATTGCAAGGAAAACCATAACATTGTGGTTTCTTATCATGAACCCAATCCAGAGGTCTTTTCAGATAATGACACAGAGATAAAAAAAATCCTTCGGAATCGGCGTGGAAAGTCCTGTCAAAATCTGCAAGGAAAACTGGACTGAATGTGATCCTCTTTAAGCCATATATTTACCAGACAGAAAAAGATCCTTTGCTAAGCAGTTACCAGCTCGGAAGGAAGAGGTGGAGGAAATCTCTGGATTGAAACTACGTACTTTTGAACCCTTTCAAAAAGGACATAAAGTTAATCACGCCTAAATATTCCGAGCAGTGGTTAATATCTTCCAGAGAAGAGCAATCAAACAAATTTGATTTTAAAAATAATTCCAAAAATACATGAAGTTGAAATAAGCAGTTGACCCTCAAACTTTTGAAATATGAATCCCTATAAACAGAGTTCTTACAAAATGTAATACTTTTGAAACTAAGCTATATCATGTGTCATAATTCTGGCTTGTCTGATTTATAACATTTTATTGAAGAAGTTGAAAAACAACTGCCAAAAGCAAATATAAATTCAACTTTCAATGTTAATGTTGTTCTTATGAAATCGATTTTCGCAACTCTAAATTTTAAATATGTTATCTTCACGTTGAGTTGGATACTCTAAGAGGGACTGGCTAAGATTTTGGGTCGTTGGTCCTATATTACGTCGAAAATGCTTTCATTGAGTCGTTTAATGCAAGCCATGGATAGCCAGCCAGCAAAACCAATTATCTCAAGGTTACACACCCCAAACCGAAGCCTGCAAAATGGAAATATCATAGTAGAATTGCAGTCAATGCTGAGGACATGGAAGAACCAACAATGTCATCTACCTGAGCTAGACGAAGTACAGATAGCAAGATAGAACTTCTAAAAGCGTCGGCGATGACTTAGTTGAGAGTATGCACCAACACATCTGCAATACATGGTCAGTCGTCCAATCCTGAAGGAAGGAAGCCAATTATAGAGGTATCAATCTCCTTAAAATTGCCTTTAACATCTTTTCCGCCGTATGATGTGAACGTCTGAAGCAGTTCGTCAACATCCTGATAGGTCCGTATTAATATGGTTTCCTACCAGAAAAGTCCACCATAAACCAAATATTAACATAACGGCAGATCTTGGAAAAAACCCAGGAGCGCCAAGTCAGTACGCACCACATTTTCATCAATTTCAAGGTTGGTGAGGATGATGTCAAACAAAATTTTAGACAAGATGATGCACTATCATGCGATTTCTTCAACATCATTCTTAGGACAATAGTGCAAAAGAACCCTGTCAACGCCAGAAGGCAAAAAGAGGCATATGCTGTCATAAAGAAAGACCAAACCTTGATCAGAACGTTACCATAAACAGCTTTAACTTTGAGGTAGTTGGGGCTTTGTCTATCTTGGCTCCGCTATAAATATAGATAATAACATCAGCGCTGAGATCAAACGAAAAATGCCTCTAGTTTTTAAAGCTAAGCCCGCTTTCGAAGACCTTAAGTGTCGCTCTATGAGACCAATATCATCCCCGTCCTACTATATGGTGTAGAAGCATGGGTTCAAAAGCAGATGAAGGCCCCGTTGTTTCGAGAGAAAAGTGTGATCTTTTGTCCCATCTGCATTGACGGTGAGTGGATGATAAGATTCAAAAACCAATTGACTTAGCCAAAAGGATACAATGCCAATCCTATGTGGACTGTAGCGCCACCTCAAGTTAATAATTAAATAATTAATGCAAAAAATGTCCAACCAGCTAACATGTTTAAAAAAAAAACGGTAAAAATTAAATTATTTCTGCAGTCAAACTAAAAATCTAATTTTCTTTAAGTATCATAGAAAGGTAACTCAATCATAAAAAAAAGTATTTCCAAATTGAAATATGTTAATCTATCAAAATTTTCAATCTTGTGCACAACATTAGATAAATGTTACTAAATCAAAAACGATTATTTCCAAATTGTTGTCCTGATCACTAAGAAGAATACTTTCGTAAGTAAGTAATTACCGAAATGTTGAGTTAAAATTAATGTTGAATACTCAACTTTACCTTCATAGTAGCTTACCATTCCCCTACATATCCCCATTTCAAGTAATAAATGTGATTTTAATTATAGAATTTTAATTGAACTAGATAAATTCAACTCAATAATTATAATCTCATACCTAATATGTCATCATGAATTTGTTTTAATTTAGTTTTAGACTTTATATTTATATTTTTTATTTATAAGTCTAATATGTTTTAATTCAATTTAACCAACGTACTCTTTACATCGCTAATCTTTCACAGATTTATAAGTATTTCTTACTGTGTTAGCATGTACATAATAAGTATACCCTTTAATCTATACTTTAGACGCAAATCGTTTTTTATATGATTCAAAGATGCGAAAACAAATATAATTTTACGGGGAGCTTAAAAAGTGAGTATCTTAAAGTTGATGTTGGGAGCAAATTAAATAGCACCTTAATGATTTTTTTTTTATCATGAGATGGGAAGTTCATGGTATGGGCAGGTCTACTCGCACCCAAACCAATTTTTTTTACTTGTACTTATAACCTATCTTAATCTATGCGGCGGAGAATATGGGATTTAGAATAGAGAGGATAAAGAATGTGGGAAAATTATGGACCACTGATATTCACCTGTTGGCTCCAGACGCAAAGTCAGCAGCATGAACACAGAGCGTGAAATGGAAAATGTGGGAATTTGGATTGAGGAAATATGAGTACTGCGCGTGTTAGCGTGCAAGTACTGGGAAATGATGAGGAGTAAAGAATTTTGTTAGCTCCTCCCCGCTTAAGTTCAAAGGTCCGCGTTTGACAGGATCTGGATGGTTTTAACTTCTTTATTATTTGTCTCCATTCTTCTTCGTTTCTATTGAGGTAGGTTTTCCAAGGTTATTTCATTTGGTCTATTGTTCTTTGTTCCATCTGTTGTTCTCTATCTGTTGTTTCATTCATTTTATGTACGTTGGTCACCTGGACTTTCGCTATCCTTTTCTTCTGGATTAACTTTGAAAGCAAAAATAATGCAAGCAACGAAATGATTATTGTCAATCCAAGGTTTAATGCTGTTGTAATGGTGTGTTTTGATTGGAATAGTTTGATCTCTTCAGTGTTATTTAAGTGCAGTTCTTTGAGCATCTGGAGTGATAATAGTTCTTCTGTGTCTTCGGCTGTGGAGATCTGTGCAATTGCGGGTACTGGTTTTATTGCAGAAACTACTATATTAGAGATGTAGGTTTTGTTCTCAATTTTAACTGATGAATTTTGGAAGTCTATGAGAAAGGTTCCGGTCAGCTTCAATGTTTCATTGTTGTCTTGTGTTATGGTTCCATTGAACTGGTTAAGTAGAATGATACCTGGAAAAATCTCATCTATTGTTGGTATGTGTTGATTATTGATTCGGGTGCAATTAGCTTGGGTACTTTGGAGAAGGTTTGGGGTACAAGATGTGCCGCTTAAATCTACTAGATTATAATATGGACAAATTGACAAATTGTTATATGACTTACATTCTAGTTTTATACCATAAAAAGATTCTCGACATTTGAGAGTATTTCAATACTCAATTTTGTTTATAAAATTATTCTTTTTGATTGATTTAATTAACATTTTATTGCATGATTCAAAAACAACTTACAATATAAATTATCGATTTGAAATTCGATGCTACTTTTATCTCAGCGAGGTTCAATGCCTCATCAATAGAATTATATGGGATGTGTTCTTTTTTGAATATATTTTTTGCTAAGTTTATTTCTTCTATTGTTAGAATGTGGGAGTTTATTATACCCTGTTTCGCCCAATGAATGGCGTATTCTATATTTAAGAGTTCTTCTTTAAGGAGTTTTATCTTTTCTTGGGTAACTAGAACAACATTATTTTTAAATAGATCTACATCTTTTATTTTACTTAGAATTATATTTGTAACATTAGTTATTTCATTTACACTATTTATAACATTTCTATTAATCAAGACTTGTTTATTATTATTTTTTATAACATAATTTATTTTATTTGTAATGATTTGGAAGTCGTCATGGTCTGGATTTCCAGCAATCCACTTCCATGCGCTTCCAATAAAGTTTAGTGATCGTTTATTTCGGAATTTTGGTTTGACTCTAATAAGTATATTTTTTACTTGGTTTAACTCGTGAAGCAGGAAAGGATGGGAAGGATGATGCTTGCTTATGGTATGTTCTACTGTATTCTGTATGTCTGTTACTAGTTTTTCGCAAGGCTCCAAATCTATTTCATGAATCATTTTAAAATTACCATTCTGTATGTTGGCCGTTCCAGTTTCTATTGCAATTAACTCACTGAGTGAGTAATCAAGAATTTGTATTTTTGAATAGTTGCCCACGATAAGGCACCTAGAGTGAGGAAGAAAAAATGGACTTATAGTGTAGTATTAATTGCGTATATGGCTTTTGTGAACAATTCTACCTCCTTCTGTTACTACGGTATAATTTCTGTTTTCTTTTACTATTGCTTCTTTGAATTTATTTGATAATTTTGTCCCCAATCTTTTATTTATTTTCACGAAAATTACTTGACCTGGTAAATAATGTTTTAATTCCTTTTTCCTCTTATTGTGGTATTTAATGTCCCGTTTTTGTTTGTCTATTAGTTTCTTTAGGTTGGTTTCCCTAGTCTTTTCATAGTCGTCGGGAGTGAAATTGACTTTGCGTCCAAAGAACAAATCAACCGGTCTCTTATTTGTGGTGGAATGAATACTGTGGTTGTATTCGTTGACTGCACGTTGAAGTAACTCTTCGAAGTTTCGTTCAGTTTTATTATCTTTAAGACACCTCATTATTTCCGTTAAGGTTGAATGAAAGCGCTCTACTTGTCCGTTAATTTCACTCTTGTATGGGGGTGTCGTGAAGACATTTATACCGAGTTCATCTCGCATCATAAAGAGTATAGAGGCTGAATTCAGTGAAGGCTCGTTGTCTATGATAACACATTTTGGTACACCGAAAAAAAAGGGATGTTAGAATATATTTCTTTTCCGTTTGAAAAATATCGAAGTGTACTGTATGTCCTGGGTATTTCGGAATGGGTGTTTCGCCAAGCTTTGGTTCATTTGGATGTCGTTCGTATTTATTACGCTTACAGATTTTACAGATTTGGGTAATAAGCTTAATTTTCTGTGTCATAGATGGGAAGTAATACTTTTCTAAAATTTGAGCACGGTTTTCTTGTGCATTTCTATGAGCACGATTGTGAGTTTCAATAATGATCTCTTCTTGATCGGATTGGCTCGAAATATCTTCCACTACTAGTTGCGTAAAGCGAATCTTAACTGATTGAAGATGTAGCGGATAAAGCTCTTCTATAATACCCATTACTCTCTGTTGAGTTTTAATTGCGTTTATTACTGATGGATTTAATTTTTTTTTTTGAAATGGCCAAAATGTTTTCACTATTAAATTCTGGTTCAGTAATGATGTGTCTGTGATATCTTGGGAAAATAATTTTGAACTCCTGGTTAGGAGAGGCATTAGGGTTAATAGTTAGAAAAATTTGGTTCTTGTAGACATTTATCGGAGCTTCGACATTTGGGATAAGGCCTTGGGAGGAACTTTCGTCACTGTGGATAGTAGGAGTTAATTAACACAGCTTTCCTGTGGTGGTCGGGAAGGAGCATCTGAAACTACATTGGTGTTATCCGGCTTATACTGAAGGACATAGTTGTATTCCTCTAGTATAGCCTTCCAACGTTTCATCTTCGAATTATTGTTCTTGTTGCTCAAGGCACACGTAAGCGGTTGGTGGTCTGTGAATATCCTTACACTCGCCCTACCGTATAAGTAATTCCTCAATGCTTTAAGTGACCATATTATTGCCAGCATTTCCTTTTCGTTTGCGGCATAATGTTTTTCCGACTTATTGAGCGTTCGAGAAATGAAGGTTGTGGGCTTCCCATCTTGAGCAAGCACTGTCCCAATTGCGTAGTTAGATGCATCCGTTGTTAATTGGAATTCCTTTTTGAAGTCAGGATATGTGAGTATCGTTTCTTTAGAAACCAAAGCCTGTTTTATTTTGTCAAATGACTTCAGAGCTTCCTCATTAAGAGTTATAATGTGTTTGCTAGACACGTTTTTAGATACTCTCCCTTTTTCGCCTCTTAATAAAGTTGTTAGAGGTTTTGCAATTTTCGCATAGTCTCTAATATCATATTCTTCTGATCAATAGTCATGTGGTCAGTTCTGATGTTAATTGAATTAACATCCTGCGAAGCTTGGTATTTTATGGGAATTTTTATTTGCTGGTTTTTTATAGTCATAAAGTCTTTCAAACTGTCATGTCCTAATATTCCGTTAAAAGATTTGAGGGATGGTAATAGGAAAAATTTAATTTTTACGTCTCTAAGTCCAAACATACTAAGGTAGGTGTGGTGTGTGATTTGTATGATTCCTCCGATGGAGTTAGCATAGAAGCGTTGTTTATTTTCAATAAATTTGTCTACAAGTGAGGGTTGAATATAATTCTTATTAGATCCAGTGTCTATTAAGAATCTTAGAATTTTGCCGTTCTTCATGCAATATTCGAAATATCGCAATGAAGAACTAGTTAGCCTAAAAAATTCAAATCTATAAAGTCCGTGCATAGTTCAGTAGGCTCAGGAAAATATTGGGAATATTCACTAAGGGTTTCCTCGTGATTGTTGTCTTCTAATGAAACCGCGTGGTTCGTCTAACTTCCTCCTGAATTGATTGGTCGGTAAAATCTGTTGTATTTCTGCAGTATCACCTACCAAAGCGTTCTCGTTCTGATTTAAATTGTATTTAGTGTGTGGTTTTAAAGAATTTGATTCTGTTGTTTGGGAAATAGGTTGAAGGATTGGTTCAACGTGGAAATTCCGTTGAGGTAATGAAGATGGTTGGGATTGCTGAAAAGGGGGTCTTGAGGTATTAGGGTTTTGGTACTATTGCATTCTATTTTTCTGGTTGATTTGCCTCAATTGTGCCGAAGGCCCTTGAGTCATTGGCTCTGCTTTTATTTGGGGTCTTTGTTGGAATTGATTTCTATTATAATAATTTGGGTTTTATGCAAAATTATTCAGCGATGGTCCAATTGACGATGGGTCTACTTTGGCCATGTGGGAATTGGTTTTGTTGGTAATTTGGCGTATAGCTATTGATTGGCCTTATATGTGGTGGTTGACCAGAGGGTCTCATTGGTTTTTGGAAATTTTGAAAGGTTTGTGTATGATTTGAACGGTAATTTTGATTTTGAAGCTTTAGGCACAAATGCAGGGCTTGTGGCAGGTCTACTGGCTCTTTTATGCCGAGTAACTGAGGAAGGTCGCCTCGAAGTCCCCTAATAAAGGTATCCAAAGCCTTGTCGCGATAATTTTGAGTCAGCAGATTCATGGACTCGCTACCCAATTCCATGCAAGATAATTTATTGATGATTAGGGATAAGTGGGAGTAGACTGAATTATAAAATCCCTGAATTGTATTGTTGCCTTGTACCATAGACTGCATCTGGTACTCTAAAGTAGTTAGGTCACGCTTGTCTGCATAATGCATGACAAGACATCGTGACATGGATGGCCAGTCTAACGGCGTATTATATGATTCTAGGGCTGTATCAGCCTGTCCGACAATTTTATTGCGGATAACGCTGAGAATTCCGAAGTACCTTGGAGTACCCTTAAGTGACTCGTAGATTTTAAGGATGCGGTCTACGCTTTTTTTCCAGGAGCTAAATTCTCCTTCGATGCGCTGGATTGGAATGAATTATTAGCGCTATCGGTAGATAGGGATATAGGGACAGAGGATGGATTAGGCTGATTCTCTTCTGAAGGATTTGCAATGCGAGTGTCCACACCTGATCTTAATTGTGGCATTTTTAAACTCAAACCTTTTTTGTTTTTATGATTCTTAAAAATTTGTTTAATTAACTTCACTTTTACTATTAATTTAAATAGGATGTAAGTACATCTAATCTTATCACTAGTCACTTTTAAAAATCTTTTGTAATTCAAAATATTTTAAATAATTTTATGTATTTATTTTCATTCATAAACTTTTTCTTTCTTTCTTTTTCTTTTCTTTTCTTTTTCTTTTTACTTGTTGCATAAATTAAATTTTCTTATTTTCACAAAAAAAAATTATTGTATGTATTTATTTTCATTTATATATTTTAATTATTCTTCTTTTTTTGTTTCGTAACTTAAGTTTTCTTGTTTATAAAAATTGTTTTCTCTTCTTTTTTTTCTTTTTCAATTCTAGAAATATTATTAATATTAGTATATAAAAATTGAGCTTACATTAAAATAGTTAATTTTAATTGCTGGATCATGCTGTTCTCCAGTCTCTTGTCGCTGGCTGTGGCGGCTAGCTTCAGCTTTTCGTTCCTCCGGATGAATCGGCTACTAGGGGTCCCATTGTATAAATTAGTTTTTTTCCACAACACTCGCGAATTTGGTGGGACCACAGGTTTTTCGTCGGGATTTACACGCGTTTTTGAATATTGTCCGTGCTACTTAAGGACTTTTTGACAATATTTTTTTTCCGCGAAAATTAATACTGAAGAAAACCGAAATTAACCGAAATTTACCCTGGGTCCCTGCTGCTCGGGCGCCAATTAATATTTTTTACATTTATTTATTAAGAAAAATATAATTATTTTTTTGGAGGAAGATCCTCTTTATTCGGAAATCACTTAAAAACTAAACTAACAATTATTTTTTCTTGTACTTATAACATATCTTAATCTATGCTGCGGAGAATATGGGATATAGAATAGAGAGAATAAAGAATGTGGGAAAATTATGGACATCTGATATTCGCCTGTTGGCTCCAGACGCAAAGTCAGCAGCATGAACACAGAGCGTGAAATGGAAAATGTGGGAATTTGGATTGAGGAAATATGAGTACTGCGCGTGTTAGCGTGCAAGTACTGGGAAATGATGAGGAGTAAAGAATTTTGTAAACTTATATATATATATATATATATATATATATATATATATATATATATGTCGCCATTGTTCTGCTGCTTGTCTCTTAATAAAGCTCGGGATTTTGCCGTTATTTTCTTTAAGATACCTTAGCCACTCAGCAGAATAGGAAATGTTGGGGACGGCATTCTCTCTTGTTTCATCATGTGATGTTCCATCGAAAATTGCTCTGTTAAAACGGCAAGTTCACAAAGTACATAGTTTAGTACCGCAGCATTGGCTACAACGTTGTTCACTTGTACTCCAGAGATAAAGCGCGCGTTTCTTCTTCTTTGTAGTCCCAAGGAAGAAGGTGGGTAAAACATGTGTAAGTCCCGGTTGGTAGCGATTGATTGTGGGGTTATGTCCGACAGCCCCGACTCCATGAAATACATGAAGTAAGAGCACGGGCGTCCGATCTCTTCTCCTGGTTTACAACCCGGGCATACTGGTCAGCAAATTTGCTTGTCTATATCCATGAGGCAAAATCCACAAGCTCTAACCCTAAAGTGGAGGTGATTGTATAAGCATCCACTAGAGTTGTGCAGTCCTTAAACCGTACGGATATTGTTCCGATTCTAGCCTGTGCAAAAACGCTGCCAGGGAATCCGTTGAGATACGTATCCAAACAAGCAATAATCTGGCAATAAGGACTGTAGGTAGTCAAGCTTCCATAGTGAGCACTGGCCACTCCAAGGTGCAGTTCTGGGCCCGCAATGCCTCGCATAAATCTGTTGATATTCTCAACGAGTCGATCTTTATAATCTTCCCTACCTGAAGATATTATTCGGTAGCAAGCACATAAGGCGACCGGTGGTTTTATAAGCATGTCTTGGGTTATAATTTGCGATCCTGTCAATAAGGATGGACTCGGTCCAGTTTCTGTAAAATTAACCAGATTGGATAAACTTATATCTTCTCCCGAACCGCCGATTTTCCCTCCAAAGGATATCCAATCTTGTTGAAGTTTGTTTGGTTCCAACTGAGAGACTTTATATAGGCATGGAACGACAACATCTACTTTCAAGCTCCCATTGTCAAAATTGTGGACAACTGCCTCATATAGATCTCGTATCTCCAAATTTGGACATTGCGGCACGGTGATTGGTGGTTTTACATTTGGATGTGCGTCGCTTTTTCAACAGCAATATTAACATTAGAGATTGGAGTCGAGTTAGCTTCAATCGGGTGAACTCTTTTCAAGATTCTCTGTGACATCTTGGGGGTCTACATGGTCTTATAATCTTTATACAGAATCCGTTCGGAAGTATGTATGGCCGTGACAGCCGCGGGTCTAACAGCTACGGGCCTTAAAATTAGTTACGGGAACTGGAAAAAATAGGTTATAGAACAATTTAACAATAAAACGAGCGCTTTATTTGTGTAATTTATATGTGTATCTATGTTTCTTGCCGTTATGAGAGCAGAATAAAAAATTGGTTTGGGTGCGAGTAGACCTGCCCATACCATGAACTTCCCATCTCATGATAAAAAAATATCATTAAGGTGCTATATAATTTTCTCCCAAAATCAACTTTAAGATACTCACTTTTTAGAATTATATAAAATACGATTTGCCTCTAAATTATAGATTAAAGGGTATACTTATTATGTACATGCTAACACCGTAAGAAATACTTATAAATCTGCGAAAGATTAGCGTTGTAAAGAATACGTTGGTTAAATTGAATTCAAACATATTAGACTAATAAATTAAAAATATAAATATAAAGATTAAATCTAAATTAAAACAAATTCATGTGGAAATATAAGGTATGAGATAATAATAATTGAGTTGAATCATTAGCAAATTTATCTAGTTCAGTAAAAATTCTATAAAATTAAAATCACATTTATTACTTGAAATGGGGATAAGTAGGGGAATGGTAAGTTGCTATGAAGGTAAAGTTGAGTATTCAACATTAATTTTAATTCAACATTTCGGTAATTACTTACTTACGAAAGTATTCTTTTAAGTGATCAGGACAACAATTTGGAAATATTCGTTTTTGATTTAGTAACATTTATCTAATGTTGTGCACAAGATTGAAAAGTTTGATAGATAAACATATTTCAATTTGGAAATACTTTCTATGATAATAATAGAAAATTAGATTTTTAGTTTGACTGCAGAAATAATTTAATTTTTACCGTTTTTTTTTAAGCATGTTAGCTGGTTGGACTTTTTTTGTCATTAATCATTTAATTATTAACTTGAGGTGGCGTTACAGTCCACGTAGGATTGGCATTGTATCCTTTTGGCTAAGTCAATTGGTTGTTGAATCTTCTCCTCCACTCACCGTCAATGCAGATGGGACAAAAGATTACACTTCTCTCTCGAAACAACGGGGCCTTCATCCGCTTTTGAAAGTATCCATGCTTCTACACCATATAGTAGGACGGGGATGATATTGGTCTCATAGAGCGACACTTCAGTTCTTCGAAAGAGGGCTTAGCTTTAATAGCCAGAGGTATTCTTCGTTTGATCTCAGCCCTAATGTTATTATCTGTATTTATAGCAGAGCCAAGATCAACAAAGCCCCAACTACCTCAAAGTTATAGCTGTTTATGGTAACGTTCTGATCAGGGTTTGGTCTTTCTTTATGACAGCATATGCCTCTTTTTGCCTTCTGGCATTGACAAGGTTCTTTTTCACTATTGTCCCAAGTATGATGTTGAAGAAATCGCATGACAGTGCATCACATTGTTGTTTGACATAAAGTGGGTCGATGACGTCCTTGCCGACCTCAATGGAGCAGCTTGATATCTCCATCGCCATCCTGCACAAAAGTACGAGCTTGGCAGGGATGCCAAACCTAGACATGACTTCATAAATCTCGTCTCTGTGGACGAAACAGACACCAAAACCAACATTGAAACTGATGAAAAAGTGGTGCGTACTGACTTGGCGCTCCTGGGTTTTTTCCAAGATCTGCCGTTATGTTAATATTTGGTTTATGGTGCACTTTTCTGGTCGAAAACCACATTTATACGGACCTATAAGGATGTTGACGAACTGCTTCAGACGTTCACATCATACGGCGGAAAAGATGTTAAAGGCAATTTTGAGGAGATTGACACCTCTATAATTGGCTTCCTTCCTTCAGGATTGGGCAACCAATACATTCATCTCGCGCGCTTTCTTCTGACCATGTATTGCAGATGAGTTGGTGCATACTCCCAACTAAGTCATCGCCGCCGCTTTTAGAAGTTCTATCTTGCTATCTGTACTTCGCCTAGGGCAGGTATATTGCATTGTTGGTTCTTCCATGTCCTCAGCATTGATTGCAATTCTACTATGATATTTTTCCATTTCGAATTTTGCAGGCTTCGGTTTGGGGTGTGTAACCTTGAGATAATTGTTTTTGCTGGATGGCTGTCCATGGCTTGCATTAAACGACTCAATGAAAGCAATTTCGACTGTAATATAGGACCAACGACCCAAAATCTTAGCCATTCATCCCTCTACGAGTATCCAACTCAACATGAAGATAAGATATTTTAAATTTAGAGTTGCGACAATCGATTTCATAACAACAACTTTAACATTGGAAGTTGAATTTGTATTTGCTTTTTGCAGTTGTTTTTCCACTTCTTCAATAAAATGTTGTAAATCAGACAGCCAGAATTATCAAATATTATATAGCTTAGTTTCAAAAGTATTACATTTTGTAAGAACTCTGTTTATAGGGATTCATATTTTAAAAGTTTGAGGACCAACTGCTTATCTCAACTTCATGTATTTTTGGAATTACTTTTAATCAATCAAATTTGTTTGATTGCTTTTCTTTGGAAGATATTAACCACAGCTCGGAATATTAGGGATTTACTTTATGTCCTTTTTGAAAGGGTTCAAAAGTACATAGTTTCAATCCAGAGATTTCCACCACCTCTCCTTCCGAGCTGGTAACTGCTCAGCAAAGGATCTTTTTCTATCTGGTAAATATATGGCATAAAGAGGATCACATTCGGTCCAGTTTTCTTTGCAGATTTCGATAGAATTTTCCACGCCGATTCTGAGAGATTTTTTTTATCTCTGTGTCATTTTCTGGAAAGACCTCTAGGATTGGGTTCATGATTTAAAACCACAAACTAAATCGGATGTTATGGTCTTCCTTGCAATATACGAGTAATGCAGTTTTATCCATGTATTTTAACTTTGTCATTTAGGTTTCTCTCGATGCTTTTGCTTTAAATTCAATTGCCTCATGTAATTTGAGCCATGAGCTTCTTTTTGCAAATATATTATAACGATAAAAAAGCGTCAAGCTACAGCCGAGCAGGTTTTCAATAAAAAAACTGGTGGCCACATAATTTTCTAAGGATGTTTTCATGTGTCAGTGTTGCAGGCGTCACTCTGAGTCTTGAAAAATGGGAAAGACTTACAGGATTCACATTTCTGAGACAATTTTCAAAGAACTTCCGTGGAAATTTGGATCAGGAAATAGAAATGGCCTCAACTAAAAACTGTTTTAGTCTTTTTGGTAGTCTCTACAGTTAGTAACTTACTTAGTTTAGTCAATTGGCTAAATAAACATAATATTGATGAAACTTTTGGCATTAAAATTGAACACAAAAAAAAATTTTATATGAATTTGTCCCGAAACTTATGAACGGCAGTGTATATAATTAAGCATATTTTTTTATCTGATAAGGTAGCTATAAACTATAAATTAAATTAATTTTGAACTTTTTTTATTGGAAAACTAAATTGATTTTAATTGAAGAAGTCAAATTGTCCCTTTTTTGACAGTTTTTTCGTCATAAAATTCAAACCACCCTGTGAAATTTAACCAAAAGCTTTTCAGGTGATCTTTATGCACACACGCTTCGAATGAAACCAATTTGGCTTCGACAGCTTGATTTGTTCTCGATTAAGGTTGTACGAAAGAATCCACACAAACGTACGTACACACACACACACAGACATCTTTCTAAAAATCATGGAATCCGACTACTGGGACCGCCAATCGTGGAGAAATGTAAAAATTTTGAATTCCGAAAATCGGACCGATTACAAGAACTTCCTGATGGGAAGTTAATTATTCGTAAAAGGCTATAAGAAAAGTAAAGAGATTATTCCTTTTCGATTTTTGTTCATGCCTTAAATTAGCTGTCGGTTTGGTTCCTCCATACATTTTTACCGTGAGTGTCCCAATGCATTTTGTAAAATAAAATCAAATGTAATTTAATATGAAACCTTTAAAATTAATAACAATTCTAGTTTACTCTAGTTGTTGATTCCTGAACACTTACTGTGAGTGTAACTTAATTTTCTTTCTACTGATGGATAACACTGATGTGATATTCAATCGGAATCCACATTTTTGATCACTTGACTCATTTTGACTTTTCACCTGTTTTCGTTTTTTTAATACTAACATCGATTTGTATATTCTTTATTTGTCTGAAAATCTGAACGATAAATCAAACTCTTGAATTGCAGCACAAAATTTTACTTTTATTTAGAAAGTCATGAAAACTAAAAGTTAATTGATATGATGCCCGGGGTATACCCCGGACTTAACTAAAACAAGCAGCACTTAAATTCTAACTTATAACTAGGGATTTGGTGGCTGAGATGAAAGACGAGAGGATGTTTTTAAGGGTTGATCTGTTAAGGTGGAAATTAAAGATGTCCTGCGTGGCATTGGCCTTACGCAACATTCGAGACATAGGTTCATGAGAACCGTAATTGGTGCGTAGTCGTTCACAGACCATAACTGGAGCAACAAGTGTTTCGACTTTGATAGCGAAACCAGTGAGTTTTTTTGTTCAAGTGTTCTTTTTGCTACTGTGCTGTTGAATAACCAGCCGGTACACTAGCTGTGTGTCGGACTCTTGATCCGCACTTTCAAGCTCGAATCCCAGACGGGACATATAGAAATTTCATAGTCTTTGTATAATTTATACAAATTAAATCAATTTAAAATCATAAGAACTGAGTGAGCGACAATCGTCGCCTCACCAACCTGGGGGAGGAGCGGGGAAGGCATAGCCTGACCCAAAGCCGCCACCACCACGGTTGTCTTCATCATCATCGTTGACTGTGAAGAGAAGGAGGACGGTCAGACCGACTCCAAATCTAGTAAAGCGCCCGTCCCTATCGGCTTCAGCTGAAAAGCTGCCAACTGGAGCGGGGGAACGGGCGCTAACAACAACAGCAGCAGCGAAACAGCATTCGATAACAACAACGACAGAAGATTTCCCGTATGTCTCCGACGGGGGCGAGGGCCGCTACACTGGAGACAGCAACTCCTTCGTGTCTTTGGCGGCCTCAGAAACCGACGACGAAGAAGACGAAATTTGCCAACTAGAGACAATTACACTACATCAAAAAATTGCACGTACAGCTGGCCCTTCAGAAGAAAAATTTAAGTATTTCGAAAAAAAAAAGACTTTTGACATTTTTTTTTGCTCTTTTCTATTGTTTATTATACAAGCACTTACAACAAAACAAAATAAATAAAATAAACTTCATGAAAGGAAATAATAAAAAGGAAAATTAACAAGCCAGAAAAATAAACATCAAAAAATTACACGTACACTGATTTTTAACCTGAATATATTGAATCCTTAGTACCGAGTGTGGTATCCTTTCGCTCTTATTACATCCCTTAAACGATTTTTCATTGAAAGGACTAGTTTCGACGTAACCTTCGGCGAAATTTTGTTCCATTCGTCTAAGATAACGGTCTTAAGGTGGTTTTTGCTGGTTATCTGCGATTCTCGGACCTCTTTTTCCAATACATCCCATAGATGCTCTATCGGATTGAGGTCTGCGGATTGGGGAGGATGGGGTAACTGCATTTTGACATTGTAGAGAAGCCATTCTTTCACCAGTCTTGAAGAATGCTTATGATCGTTGTCCTGCACTAGCATAAAGTCGTCCTCTAAACCAATTCTGGAAGTGCTCGCTCTGAGATTATCTTTTAGAATTTGGAGATACTTAAATTTGTCCATCGTTGTCTCAACAAAAACTAAATTCCCCACACCATTTGCTCCCATAACTCCCCAGACCATAAGATTTCCGCCTCCATGTTTCACTGTTGGCTGCATATTTTTCAACTCCAATGCAGTATTGACTTTTCTCCACACAAACCGTCGACCGTCCGAGCCAAAAACGTTAAATTTACTTTCGTCAACGAATAGCACATTTTTCCAAAAGTCACATGGCTTTGTGACGTACGTATTTGCATAGCTTATACGCTTTTCAACGTTAACCTTGGAAATATAAGGTTTCTTTCTTGCCACACGACCATTATATCCCTTTGCATGCAAAAAATTGCGGATTGTTTGGGGGTTAACGGATAATTCATGATTTGAACTGATGTTAGCAGCTATCTTTGGATAGCTGCGTTTAACAGTTTTTTTTCGACCTCTTCCTGGAGCCACGTCAAAGCTTTTATTTTTTGCATAATTTTCAATTACACTTTGAACTGTCGATCATGGTCTTCCAATGATGTTCGAGATCTCAGCATAACTTTTTAAATTTTTTTTGAGTTTGAGCACTAATTGTTTAAGCGCAACGGGAACTTTGTTACGTGAAGTAGCCATTCGTAAAAGAAAATGTGGTTAAACGTATAAATGAAACCTTCAAACACATTAAAAGCCGGCAAACGACTGAGTTGGAAGTTCTCAAAAACAGAATGTTCACATTTCATCATGAAACAAGTACCGTTATTCCTATTTTGTTAGGGTTACCAGGCTTGTACGTGTAATTCATTGATGTACGTGCATTTTTTTGACCATTACAGAAAGTTTTCTGCTTCAATGTTTTTAAATTCCCAAAATAATACTTTAAAATTTTGCTAAATAGTTTCTTTGCTTGCTATTGTAAATAATAATTAATTAAAAAAAAATCTATAAACCACCGGGCTAAGCCATTATTTCATAAATAAGCAGATATGCCCATAATTTCAACTCCTGTACGTGCAATTTTTTGATATAGTGTATACGGGCTGTGAAAGCCAAACAAATGGATCGGCGCGAACAAGAGCGTCTGGAAGCCAGTCAAAGACCGCAGCAAACGGCAAGTACGATCGAAAATCCGGCGCCCGTTGAAAAACAACAACTGCAGCCACAGCTATAGCTACAAAAGCAGCAGGTTAAAACAAAGCTGTCAATGCAACAAGAGCAAACAGAGTTGCAAAAGCAACAACCAAAACAATACCAGCAAAATCAGCAGCAACAGCAGCAGCAGAAACAACAACAACAGCAGCAAAAACAACAGCAGTGGAAACAACAGCAGCAGCAGACAACAGTGAGGCCAAAGGTGCCTCCAATAAACACCTTCAAGATCAAGCTTCAAGACACCATCAAATTATGTAAGTCGGCCATAGGCGATAATTTTATTATTAAACGTTTAAATAAAGACAGGCATGCTTTACACTGCTTCACAGTGGAGCATCACAAAACAATTAAAAATCAATTAGAGTAAACGACTACGGAGTTCTTCTCATTCACCCCCAAAAGTGAGCGTTTGCACACAATGCTCCTTCGTTGTTTAGATTCGTCCACCGATCCCGAGGAGCTCCTTCAGGAGCTTCAAGCGAAGGACTCTGACGATCTTAAGTTCGTTAATGTCAAGCCTTTCACTACAGCAAAGGCCAGAAGGGAGAATCGGAAATTACCGTTCTTCCTGGTCCAGCTAACTCCCAACAGCAAAATATATAGTCTGAGGAAAATAAAAGTCCTAGATTATCAATGCATAAGTTGGGAAAAATTAAATCGCAGCGATAACATTTTACAATGTGTTCGCTGTCAGATGCAGTTTCGGTGCGTTAAGTGTGCATTGAACCACAAAGCGGAGAAATGTCCTCTAGGTAAGGATAGGGTTGATGATGACCTGTTCCTAAAACTCCAGCCGTAACTCCCAATGTGAACTCCAAATGTACGAGGAGTACGGTACAAAAAGCACCAAAGATTGCTCCTCAGGCCTCACGACCTGGAGCACCTAGTGGTTATTTAGCTAATAAATATCGAACGAAGAGCTGTACTCTTCAAGTTATTAGAAGACCGAAGTCCCGTTGTTCTTCTGGTTAGCGAAACCAACCTCTCTCAGAGGCACAGGTCAGTCAGTACCATATTATAAGAAGAGACAGACCCAACTTCAATATAGCTGGTGGTGTCGCTATCTTCGTTAGAAAAAATCTGCGTTATAAGGTTATATACAGCGGTGAAGTGCGTAGATTCCAGGTGCTAGAGGCTTGCATCATATGCATCCCCCTCCATATTGGGAAGAGGATGTATATGATCGCAGCCTATGCAACTGAAGCTACTCAACAAACCTGTTTTATCTCAGAGCTCGAGACACTTTTTCAATACTTACGTCTGGGTTCGGATGAGAATTATTACCTCATGGCCGGAGATCTAATCGCCAAACATAGCAATTGGAGAAATCATTCACCAAATACTAGAGGTTGGAACGGATAGTCCGTCTTATCCCAGATCAGGCTCTTACATTGATCTTAGGCTGTTGGACGAACTGTCTTCACACATTCGTGTACGACAGTGACCATTGCGGATTTAGTGCCGTAGTAACAATTCCCAACGAAATTGCGGAACTGGAGGAGTATGTTCAAATGCATTCTTACAATTACAGTACGACGCGATGGATACGCTTCTCCCGAACAATGACAAGAGCACTCTCTTCGAACTCGCTCAACCCACCATCCAATACGAATTTGTCGAACGAAGAGATCGACACTTACCTCAAACGGATGGACGACACAATAAAACAAACAATGGAAAGAACAATTCCTAAGTACCAACTGACTGAAAATGTCAATATATACCGCGATGCTACGATTGACGCTCTACACCGACAAAAGAGTAGGCTACTGACGAGATTTAAACTCCTGTACAGACGTTTCACCGACCCACAAAACTCGGAGGTTAGGACACTGAAATCACAGCTTAAAAACCTACAGCAATTAATTCAGTAAAATTACCGTGCTGCCATTAATTCGCATTGGAATACCAAAATTCGGGCTGTTAAAGCTAGCAATCCTAGTATGTTCCCGGAAATTAATAAAATCTTTCGAAGAAAAAATCAGAATGAGCTTCCGTGTCTTAAGCTACTACAAACAACGAACAAGTACTTGTGACAGCAGGCATAGACTCAATAGAAGCGATCGAAGATGACAACTTTTTTGTGATAGAAGAGCCTCAGGAGAAAGTTGAAGTAATAGGTGTGGATGTGTATAAGGTGAATGTTAGGACTCGCCCGAACCATATCTTGGAAAATCGTGTCCTATTGCACAACTTTTACTTGCGATATGACATTGAGCTTTGGCTATCGGAGAACACTGGTTTTGCCATGTTCAATGATAATAATTTGGCAAATGTTGTCATCGCCAATGAAGGGATTCACCCTCCATTCATATCAAAGGAAGTCATTTTCGGTTCTCTGAGAAGCAAGAAATCTGTGGGAATCGACGAAATACCAAACATTGTTCTTAAACACTTTCCTCTAGAAGCGGTAAACATTTACACTACCCTGTTTAACAACTTACTGAATAATGCACATTATCCAGCTCATTGGAAGACAGCGGTGGTGCAACCAATTCCTAAACGGAACAAAGACACATCCAATCCGGCAAATCTCCGGTCGATAAGTCTCCTTCCCAACATCAGCAAAGTGTTTGAAAAAGTAATCAATAGAGCCCTGACCGAGTGGGTTGAGGACAAAAATTTTATTCCGGATAACCAATTCGGATTCAGAGCGGGGCATGATTGCATACATACCGCGTCTAAACTGGTATCGGATATCCAATGGAACAAAGGTAAGAAACAATGCACAGGTGCCTTGTTGATTGACTTGGAGAAGGCCTTTGACACTGTATGGTTGCAGGGGCTCTTTTTTAAGCTTGACGAGCTCGGCATAAGCAAACCACTGCTGTACATAATCTAAGATATGCTCACCAGCAAACAGTTTATTGTGAAAAATGGCAGTGTAAAGTCTGCTGGGACTTTTGAAATTAAAAACGGTCTACAACAGGGTGTAGTAATTTCGCCGATATTATTTACGATCCTCACAAGTGATCTTGTAGGATCTCTCCGCCAATCCATAGCGTACGCAGATGACTTGATCGCGTACAGGTCAAGTCCGAAGATCGAGGTCATTGTAAGTCTTTTGCAACGTGACTTCGAAAAGGTTCAGGGATATTGCGATGATTGGAAGTTGAAAATCAATTTTCAAAATTGCGAGACGATTCTGTTCAGGACTCCGTTGTCTGGGGCTTCTAGAAATACTAGAAAGAAGTGGCGAATGTTCTCTATTGTTGGACAAAACGGACAGTCATTAGCGAATCGAAGTGTTGTCAGATACCTTGGGATCTGGCTAGATCAATATCTATATTTTAACAAACTTATAGATGCTGCTCTGTTTAGAGCCAAAGCGGCCTTGGCCTTGACAAAGAGACTGCTTCCACGGCCCTTATTCGGCCTGTCCTTGCCTATGGCTGTCCCGTTTGGTTTAACGTGGGAACAAGCTTAATTGGAAAGATACGGGTTTTCGAGAGACGATGTCTTAGGGCTTGTCTCCATTTATATAGAACTCCAGAGTCTGAGTACAAAAAATTCTATAGTAATGAGGTCCTGTACAACGGGGCCAACCTGATCAGAGTGGACAACTTTCTGATAAAACTTATTCGAAGTCACATTGCAAGAGCAATGACTTCGACCAACAACTTGATCTCAGGGGCTTTCTTCCCCAATGATATACACCACGAAACAGTGCGCCTTAACGGCCTTATTCCCCCTGAAGCTTTACTCTATCTCGACAGAAAAGGTCTGGTCCAGGATAGATTAGCGATACCGTTAATCTTCCACGTTGGTCGAAAAGCTGTGGACGGGCGAGTCAACTACGACCAAGACGTCGCAAGTAGCTCACCGGAGACCCTCAGGTTCAGTAGGGCGCTATCAGACCGCGACAGAGCGGATGTCGAAAGGCAATACCGACACTATTGGTGGCTGAGCGGAGAATGAACTTCATCTTCGTTATTTATCTTGGGTGCCCTTATGGCAAACATAGCATGTACTGTCAGCCTTGGCCGGCTTATTTATGTTTAATGTAGTTTAAGTAGTTTTTAATATTATTGTAAGTTAGGTTAAGATTTCAAGATATAGATTAGTTTGTAGTTTAGTATTTAAGTCTAGTTAAAGTTTAAACATAAAAAGTCAATGTACTAAGTTTTTGAAAGTTTAATCTTTTTTTTTTCTAAGTTTTATTATTAGTTCTTTAAATTTAAATATAATAAATATTAGTAAGTCGAAAGGCATAGGTTTAATTGTTAGGTTTAGCTGAGAGCGCCCGTATAGGGCCAGTAAGTTATCTAAGACATAGTTAAGTTAATTAAGCTAGTTTTAAGCATTTTTGTGTCTAGCATGTAAGATTATAAAATGAATGAATAAAAATGCACTGAAATTGAATTGAAAATTGGAGGTTTGAGAATCAGCAAACTTGCGAATTTTTTTTTTATTGTATTCCCAGAAGGTGTTGCACGGAAAGAGATAAAAATGTTGAACACCGAAACTGGGTCACTCAGGGCGTTGCTCGTTGATGAGTCAGCAGGAAATTGTAGACTGGGGGAACGGCCGTATATTTCAACTACGATCACACGTTTCGCGAAAATGGCAGAAATTGAGTAAAGAAAAATTCAGGGAGCGAAAAAAACAACACACGTCCGAATTGTTTGGAAGCTAGAACTGAATGAACAAACAATATGGAAAAGCTTAGTTCTATGAATTACACATAAGCCAAAATGTATGATATTTTTTTTTGCATTCTTATTATTAATTGCATGAACACTTGTGTACGTACATTTAAGTTTTTTTTATTCATTTTGCTAATTTTACAATAGAAGAAAAAACACGAGGGATGCTTCTCGGAACCCTCCAACGATCGACTTTTGCCGCCAATAGTATTTTGAACGACACGAGCTGGGAAACCGGAGTAAAATTAATTTTAAATATATAAATATAACAATATACTTACATAAATGAGAAAACATTTAAAATTTATTTGAATTAACATTTGAAAAATATCATGCCAAACAAACAGCCAGCGAGAAAAGAATAGAAACACTAGTATCGTAAAAAAAAAACTCTGATACAATTTATTTATTAATGATATGCGATAAATATATGATTACTGATCTTAATGTTTTTAGCTTTATATTTTATTTTCTATTCCCCGTCATCTGAAAGTAAAAAAAATCTGATTTAATTTCATTTATTAATCATATGCGATGGATATATGATTACTGATCTTAATGTTTTTGGCTTTTTATTTTATTTTGCATCCCTCGAAATCTGAAAATAACTAAAAACAAAAAAAAGTTAATATAAATTCATACACAATCAAATGATAATTCAATAAAAAAATATTCAAATATAATTCGTATCAGCCAGGCCCCTGAAGGCAAAAATCTGACAAAATTTATTTGAATTTATATACAGATATATGTTTGTTTGTACGTATATCATACATAAAAATATTTGATGACACAACTAATTATAGTGAAAAAATAAATAAATGAAATTATACGTTTAATATTTTTTACTCACTCATATTTTCTTCATTTTCTCTCTTTAGTTTTGGCAGCACCAATTTCTTTAGAATGTTTTTTTCATTTTGTTATATTGGCTTGGAATTGTGGAAACTTCTATCCGATTGCCCAATTATCACAACATTATTTTCCAGTACGGATTTGCGTTTCATCAAGTGTGATATATTTGTTAATGGATATACTTCTTGCGTCTTGCATTGGCAAAATTCTTCTTCGAACAGTGGCAATTTTAGCGAATTTCTTGACGCAAAAATGTGAACACATGGCAATAACATGGATTGGTGGAAAATGCAGGAGCATTTTGCCGATGTAATCGTCGATTCCTGTGTTTTATAGTGAATGGTTCATTTCCCAATGTCCTCCTTGACATTCTTGAATATAATTTTCTCATATTTTTTTATAAGAGGAACTTGTTTCTCAATATCGAAATTCGTAAGAAATTCTGCATTCCATTTCTTTAATGTTTGGGGAGCTTATTACGCGCGTTTTACAAAATTCTTTTGCAAAATTTGTATCATTTTCTTAGTAATGTGATTGGAGCCATTCAAAGAAGTTATTAATAAATTCAAACAGTGAGCTTCTTCATTTCACCACTTGCTTAATCTTTGCATTTATGCCCTCCAATCTGTTATTTGTGACATTGTTTAAATTCACATATGTCAATGCGCATTTCAACCATTCACGACGGTTTTTGTTTTTGTTGAAATAATCTTTGACTGTTACCGGAATTATCGCCAATAAATCGGTATCGGAATAAATCGCCGATAGTCTTTTCTTCCTTTTCATTTTCTTGCAGCCCCATTTCGTGCAGTTAGGCTTCTTATAATAAATGTACGAGGTGTGTGAAACAAGTACAAGTACATCGGAACATCTGGGAATCCTTTTTTGAAAGCATTTCGCTCTATCACGTATTTATCCGTCATAATGCACTGAATACGCTCAAACGATAGAAAATAAAAATGTTGAAAACATTCCGCAAACCACGTTAAGGTTTGTAGATTTTCAGTATACGTATACGTATATATACGTTATGATGTTGTCAATCTTCCAATCCGGAATTAAATTTCATCTGGTTCAAATTCTACGTCACAAGGCCAACATATTGGACCTCTACCTCACTTCTCACCCTGACAAAAACTCCATTGATATTTTTGCGCCCCTAGGTTCGTCGGACCATTGTGTCATATCAGCCAACTTCTCTTCTTCAAACCACCCAGTTAAGGAAAAAACTCGTAAGAGACATCTTTGGCAATATAAAAAAGCTGATTGGGGCGGTCATAATAACTTTTTTAGGAGTTTGAACTGGTTACTCGAGGAAACATCGATAGTCACGTGGACGTCGCCGCTGATATGGTCACAAGTATTATTCTCCAAGGCATGAATAACTTCATCGCAAACAAGCTGAAGACAATTAGTTCGACTTGAGCTGTAAAGAGGCTTTCAGGCTGAGAGAGCTGAGTTTTCATTCTTATAAAGCCAACCCTACAGAGGAAAACCGGAAAAAGTTTCGACGAGTCCGTAATGACTGTAATGCTCTTCTATGACGTACGAAGTTCTCCCATGGACTAAAATTAAGGCAAAAAGTACTACGGTGCCCACATTGTAGTAAACAATTTTGGTCCTTCGTCAAAAATTTTAAGAACTCTACTTCATCATCGATTCCGACGCTCATTTCGAATGATACTCCTGTCGTAATAATCTCGACAAAGCCAATCTGCTTGCTACACGATTCGTGGCCAGTTTCACACTTCCAAATTGCACTTTTACCACCACCTATGCTCGAGAGCGTTGAACATTCTATGGGACAAATATATTTCCGCACAGTCGCAATAGTACTGAAAGATTTAGACATACATAAAACCGGTGGTCCAGATGCTATTTCCCCTTTAGTTTTGAAGAGGTTTTCTTCTCTGCTGGCAAAACCACTGCGTAAGATTTTCATCTTTCCTACTCCTCAGGTCTCTTTCCGAGCAGATGGAAAACTGAATTTGTCCAGCCTGTCCCTAAAAAATGCGATTCTTCTTCTCCCTCCAATTACAGACCCGTAGCAATTACATTCCGTCTTTCCAAGGTCCGTGGAAACGCTAATTAACCATCAGCTTATGAATTATCTCAAATCACGAAAACTCCTCAACGGCCGGCAATATGGTTTTCGTACCAACAGGTCTCACCGAAAAGTGAACCATTTTGCACTTGATATTTCAAAGGCATTTGACAGAGTTTGGCATCCAGCTCTTTTGTCGAAAAGTCGAAAATGACTGCATATGGGATCGGTGAGTCTCTTCTTCGATGGATTAGAAACTTCCTTTCTAATCGTACAATGCAAGTTGTATTGGACGGTTTCAAGTCGGAAATTTATCATATAATGCTGGTGTTCCCCAAGGCTCAGTTTTGTCTCCCACTTTCTTTTTAATTTTCATTCACGACCTCTTGTTTATCATATCTTATCCAATATATTCCTTCGCTGATGACAGTACCCTCAGTTTCTCATATGCGTTAAATAATTCACGCAACGGCAACGTATGCTTAACCTTTTAAATTCTGATATTGACAGCATAACCAAATGGTGACAAGCCAATAGAGCAGAATTTAATGCTTCCAAAGCCCAATGCTGTCATATGTCATTAAAGCAAAACCCTAATACCCGGCCATTGTCCATGAATGGCATTTGCGTTGAAGAAACCGAAAAGCTTTCAATGCTCGGTATGTGCGACAATTCAAGCCTACGTTTGAACGACCACATATTCGATATTGCCAAAATTGCAGCGAAATGCTTAGGTTTTCTAAGCCGGTGCAAGAAGTATTTTACCCCTTCTGATTTAGCCATAATTTATTAGGCTTTTATTCGGCCTGAAATGCATAATTTATTAGGCTTTTATTCTGGGCAGATGCACCCAAGACCACCTTGCCTCCTCCTAGATAGAATTCAAAAGCGAGCTCATAGACGATGACAACATATCGAAAGCAATTCACTCGCTGGAACACCGTCGAAATGTGTTTTGCTTGACTTTGTCTTATCGCTATTTCTACCACCATTGCTCCGTCGAAATAGCTAATTGCATTCCGCCATTCCAGAAATTTACTCGCAACACCCGTACATATATCATCGAATGCTCATCAGTTTACCCTAAAGCTTACTTTCGGGCGCACTGTGAAATTTATAGGCCGCACAATGCGCATGTGGAATGCATTACCTCGCTCTATTTTTCCTTTGCACTGCAACCTACAACAATTTAAAACCAATGTGGTACCTCCTTTCTCTCCCTTCCACTTCTGCTCGTGCTGTGTAAAAAACCACTTAAAGGGTACTTCATATCATATCCCTTGAGGACTTGAGCACTATTTAAAAAAAAAATACAATAAGACCTACCCAAACAACCTCGCCTCTCCCGTTCCTGTTCTTAACCAATAATACCATCAAAGTAAAATTTAAACTGGTTAACTGGTAGGTTCCGTCGATGAAAACAATTTCGGATCATGATGACTACTGCTTCCATCGATTGGTTCGAGAGTCCTTGGAAGTTCTTCTCTTCGTAACATAAAATGCTGTATATGCAACCTGTTGTATTTTTTAAATGAATTTACTTTAACTCTATATGGAAATTACGCACCGAATTGGTTAGTTAGAAGGTCGATAGCCTCGGTCAAATCCTTTTTTGCGCGACCTTATTTTTATATTTTTCTCCTTTACTACCATATTTTTTATTAATTTGGTGTTTCCGCTCACATCCAGAATATCTACCACTTTTTGTTCATGTTACGTGATAGTTTCCAATTTTCTGGGAGGGTAGCATAACAAATACAAAGGGAAATATTTGCCTTAAATAGCTGTATAACATAGCATGAACAATGTGTTTTTTAAAATTATTTATGTTCAATAAGAACAACTTTACTTACTTTCGAATAAGGGTGATTCTGATGATGAAGATTTGCTTCTTTTATCTCCGAGTTTTAGAGAACTGCACTCAGCTTGATTTTAATTGAAGCTTAACACCCAACCTTGAATGTGATGTGATCGTATGAAAAATGAACTTTAGAAATCAAACAATACGTACCTGCTAACACAATATTTGAACATATGAAATAAACGACAAAATACCATGAAGAAGCTCAACTAACAACACTAATTCTTACGAAGCTAAAAAACAAAAGATTAGCAGATATAGCACAAGCATGACATAGTATTGGACCAGTTACGACAGATTAAGTCCTGGTACTGAATGATGAATTTAGATCCAGAACTAAGGATGTGAAGAAATGCAAACGTACAAACTTTCGTTGGTACCGTTTACCAGAGCTGGCAAAGGTTAGTACCAGGTAATGAAAAAGAAATCGGCTGTATGTATGTATGTAATGTATGTTCTTACATGAGAAGGTCTTTTTTCCATTAAATAAGAAGATATCGCTGTGGGAAAAAAAATGCCGAGCGAATTAATCGATGCCGAAAAAGGTCACATGGTATATCCACTTTCCATTAGTAATCAGCATGGTGAAACCATTATATAGTTTGTCTTTTAAATTTAATCCAATAACTTCGTGTTTTTATAAAAATTGTAAATCTTCTAACCTTATTGCCGAATACGATGTATTAATATATTAAAATATTCAATAAATGTGCAACTAACTGAGTAAGTAGATCCAACCGGAAATACTTTTGAATTGTTCGAAAAACAGTCACAGCAAATGACGTCATATGGAGAATCGAATCTGTACAAGACTTTTTTTACAAATATTAGCATTAGCACTAGAACTTTGTTTTTTTTTTATTATTTCCCATATTTTCATTACATCTGTCTTTGGACACTTAGTATTTGGGTTTAAAATGTATAGTATTTTAAAAATACATTAAGTTTAAAGACACTTAAATATTAAATGGAATTTTTGTTTTCTGATATACAAGATTGATAACAATTATACGTTTTAACAAATTATGGTTTACATTGATTTATACATTTATTTAAATACACGGTTTATATTATTTGAAGGTCTACTGGTCTGTGCCTCTTAAGTCGACTTCTTGTGTTAGCTTCTTGTTTAGCCAGGTTTCGAATTTCGTTGTTTGTGAGGTTTGTTATTGTTATTTGTTCGAAAAGATGCACCGTCATTTGAAGATACCTAGTGTCAGAGACTTTCGTCTCTGACACTGGGTATCTTCAAGTGAAGGTGCATGTCTTCGTTTGTAATACACCAAGGAGCATTAGCAATCGTCCGGGGTATTTTTGACTGAAGTCGCTGAATAATTTGACTTGGCCCAAATTTGTATGCCATAAGTCTATGTTGGTTTGATTGTAGTTTTGTATAATTAGAGTTTGTTTTGCATTGAAAGTTTGGGATGCCTCCCTAGGAGCCAGTAGAGTTGCCTAAATTTGTTTTTAATTTGTTTGCGTTTTTGGATTATGTGTGGCTTCCATGTTAGTTAATTATCAAGGAGTATGCCTAAATACTTCGCAGAGTTGTCAAGACTAACTCTCTTGTTGTTTAGCGTTATGGTTTGGGGTTATACATTCCTTCTTGTCGTGTATATGACACGAACAGTTTTTTCTTCGTTAATGGTTATGCCCAATTCGCAGGACGCCGCCTTGAGGGACACCTGCGTCTATTTCGCGTAAGTCCGAGTGTTTGTCATTGTATTGCACATAGAAATACCGATTGTCCAAATAACTTTTGAGGAGTTGATAGTAGTCCGGCAGCGTTGTCTCAGTTTGAGTAAAAGTCCTTTGTTCCATACACTTTCGAAGGCCTTGGCGACGTCGAGGTAGACTGCGACTCAATATTTTTGCTTGTCCAGATCATTAAGTATTTTGTTTGACACTCTATGCAACACTAAAAACAACCAGGAATTCCGGTTTATCTTTCAATTCCTAAAAAACGTGATTTCCAATTGCGCTAGAAAAATTACGAATATAATAAATAAAATCAGTTTTGCTCTGGGCACCAGTTTTGTTCCCAGTTTTGTAAGTGACTCATATTTGTTATATTTATACATATTATATTTATATTTATATATATGTGTAAAGTCTTAATTTTAAGAATGAAATTTATTGATTTAAATAATATAATTGGATTGGGAAAAATTCAAAGAGATAACAATAGCGATGAGGGATTCGCCCAGTTTTTGGACACCGTACCGATCGTGGTATTTCCTCGCTACCTTTAAATTCGGTCCGAATTGGGTACGTTTGATCGCCACCAAGTCACCTAAGCTGAAATCGCAAGATGAAACTTGCCGCTATGTAAAAAATAACAGTAATAATTTCTCTTGTATATTGTATTGTAAGTTATATTCATCAACAGGCCACCAAAGCTTAATGCAAAAAAAATTCATTCGTGAGATTGAAGAACATTTTGATGCAATTGAAGCAAGAAGGAATTTAATTGTATGTATGTATAAGAATATATGTATGTCGATGATAGCTGCAAAAGGCCTCAAACAATAAAATACTCTCTTACACTCGTGAGGATTTAACAAGAAACACGAAAACACTAATTGATTATTGCTTGTTAAGAGTAAAAAATGCTAAAATAAAATCAGCGGTGATCGAATGTATTTCAAACCACTACGCCTTATATTGCGGAATGAAAGCTGTTGCAATAATAAATACATCTAATAAAGAGAGTCTTATACTAACTCAGTAGTAGTAGCACAAAAACTACAAGACCTCAATTGGGCCGATTTAAATTCACACACAGATGTGAACGAATTATATCAACACTTCAAAGAACCATTCAACAACATTGTAACATCTTCAACGGTTACAAGGAAGAAAAGGAGCACTGAACACAGTTGGGTCACTGCCAAGTTTAAATACGAATGCAAAAATTGTGAAACACTATACAGAAGGTACAAAAACAACAAACAAAATGCGGATTATCAGAAACGAGCTTAATAAAAAAATTAAGAGGATAAAATCAAAGTTTCACGAATTGCAATTCCAAGAATGTTAAAACAATCCAATAGAAACGTGGAAGATTGTAACTACAATTCTTGGAAAAAGGTTGAACAGTCTGGATGACATAATCACCCCTATCGCGAAACCGAATTCCGTCGGAATTTCTTCCCTTCGGGGAAAGTAGGCATCGTGAATCATTTTCGAAAAAATGAAAAAAATCCGACGGAACAATTTGGTATCGTAAATTCGATTCCGACGGAAAATTTTTATCAAATTTAGAGAAAATATTCCGTCCGAATTTATTTGAGGAATTCGTTGAACAAGATGGAAAAATCAAAAATGTAAGTTATTGTTTTTTTGAAAATGCGAATTTAAAAGATATACGCATGTAATATATTTGAAGGTCGAACGCAACAAATAGAATAACTTACCAACTCAATGGAAAAACACCCAGACATTGCAGCCGGTTTCACAAAAAAGGCGAAGGAGTACATCACCGAGATATGGAAACAAATTGAACACCAGTAAAACAGCGTTGGTCCACCTATGAAGTCTGCATTTCAATGGAAAAAGGTTTATATTAACAGTACAATTTAACAATTTCAAAGTTAATTAGATGTACATACACAGGTTTGGAGCGATAAAAAAAAAAATATGTGAGGAAGAAAATGTCTGAAAACCAAAACCTTAAAAATGCAACGGGCGGAGGTACTTATAAGCATATTCTTAATCTGGTCTTGAAGAGGTCGTTATTCAAATTTGTTCCATGAATGAATCGGTGTTTTTCAAACTCGAAAAACAATTTCACAACAGAATGAGGCATCATCCCAAGATGAAACTGATATTCCAAATTCAGATATAAGATGTGTTGAAGAAATTCTGTTTCCAAGCGTCAACCAAAATCAGCCAAACGCTGAACAACTCAATGAGGCTGTAATTTACGCCCTCTCGCCAATCGGATCTAAGTGATGATAGTGATAGATCTAAGCTTTGAGGTGTTCTTCTTATTTTTTTCCACTGAAATTTTTCCATGTCAGAAAGTAATTTTTATTGAATATGAACTTTGTCAGTTGTTCCGCAATATAAATTTTATAGTTTAATTTATTTAAATTTTATTTGATCTGATAAATATTTATATGTAACAAAAAATTGAATCTACAATGCATTTCCTATCTCCCTCCTAATGCGTTTCGCTTCATTTCTATAGTTGGAATTTCTTTCACTTACAATTAGATCAGCTGTTTCATTCATGGCTCCATAGCTTTCTTCGTCATCTTCAAGAGCCACAGCTACGTTTTCAATCTTGAAGTAAATGCACATGTTGTGCAATGCACAACAAACATTCGCGATTTTTATGGCTTTCTGTGGACTGTAGTGTAATTGTCGGGCCCCAAGAAAACACCTCCACCTGTTTTTAAGGACGCCATTCGTTCTTTCAATTAAATTACGAGCGCGTGTATGCGCTTCGTTAAATTAAGTTTCAGACGCGCTATCATGTGTTTTATGCGGAGTCAGGAGTCAAGGCTCTAAAGGATAACCACTGTCACCTGCGTATATAAAAATAAAATGTTCGAGCGTGTATGCGTTATCAAATATAAAATTGATCAATCTTACCCAAGAGCCAACAATTTCTTTCGCCATTCAAATATTGTTCCAACAACCACGACCTTAGCTTAAGCCCGTAGTGCACGGCACGGAAATCGTTGCATGTACATGCGAGTCTGACGAAAAATCACGCATTCAGGTTAGATATTCGTTGCAGCCATCTTGTGGTCGAATGTCGTTGCATGCAAAAAAAAATCGGTAGAACACGGCATGTATAATTTGTCCCAAAGCGTCGCATGTCATGCTACGGTGGCTCCGCATGGAAATTATACGCATGTATTTTTGCATGCGTCGTGCGAACATGCTGCGCTAGTACACGACATGGAAGACGGAAGAACAAAAAAACAGCATATAAATTGGTATTCTAGTACGCGGCATGTTTCCATGCGTATATTTTTTTCGCTGTCACCGGTTATTTTCCTCTTGACGTTTCTTTTGCCAACTGAAAGTGTGTTATTTTGTGAGCTTTTTACTTATGTAAATATTCAATAATGTCTAAAACAAAAGTGGTCCGCTGTTGCTATTTTGTCAGCTAATGAAATGTTTTATGTCGAAAAAGCCGATTGTAGCGATCAAAACAGAGACGAAAATCTTAAAAGAAGGCGCATTTGGGTAAAAATGTGGCTGCACCAGCGCTCTGTCCATGGCTTTGGTGCGAAATTGTTGATGCAGTTACGTGACGGGGAATCCGCATTGTATCGTAACTTTGTGCGCATAACGGTGGAACAATTCGATAACTTGCTATCTTTGGTGCAACCACACATCCAAAAGTCTGATACCAACATGTGAGCAAGTATTTCTGCTTCTGACCGTCTTGTGCTTACACTGCGCTACTTGGAAACTGGTAACAATTTCAGCGATCTTCAGTACATTTTTCAACTTCCGCAGACGACTATTTCACGCATAGTTCCGGAAGCTTACATACTTGTGTTATTTGACACAGGTCGCAATGGTCGGTATTCAGATGGGGGCGTATTTAACAGCTGCACATTTGGCCAGGCATTGGACACCAATAAACGTTGATGCCCGTTCTTTTTGTTCTTGTGGCCGACGATGCATTTGCTATGCGGCGAAACATCATGAAACCATATGCACAACGTGGTTTGACGTTGTTGCAGAGAATATTCAACTACTGGTTGAGCCGAGCTCGCCGAATTATTGAAAATGTCTTTGCCATAATGACGGCGCGATTCCGAATGTTATTCATTTAGATGCTGAAAAGACGAAAAAAGTTACGCTCGCTTGTTGTGTACTGCATAATTATTTGATAAAGTCAAACAAGGCGAAATAACGCGAGGCGTAAACCGAACGCCCTTTTTTTTGGGTGCTCTTTTAATTCTGAGCATATATACTCCTAGAAGGTGGTGTTGACATCTGCTGTTTGCAGTGCGGCCAAGGCTTTGTTTAACTCATTCGAGAATGAAGTGTTCGACAAAGCTAGCGATATTGGTGGCGTTGGTGTATCGTTCCACGGTTTTCTTTTTAGGGCCGACTGAAGTGCCTGGTGTGGTTAGCTCAGGAGACACCATGAGTTCTCTGAGTAGGCAGTGATCGTTGACAGCAGTCGCCTGAAAAGGAGATAAATCAAAACCAATTTTTGCCAAGTTTAAAAAACGAGAATTATTACCAACTCCATCGACGAGGTTGACTCCGTGGATTGATTAACGTCGTTGGCGCCCAAAAGTAACATTGGCTTAAAATATCGCCATGTCACTGTTGGCGCTTCGTCCGCGCCTTGCCCCCATCGCTTTTTTCGATAATTTGCCATTTTCACCTTGAAGCTGACGCGAAGAGACGACCAATTGGATTTGACTTCTTTGGGGTCAAATTGGAAACCAAGTTCCTCGCATACTTCGCGCCAGCCATCAAGTTTAGACATCCCGTAGGCCTCGGATCCATCCCAAAGATCCCGCCGCCCCGATTGAAGTTAAATTTTGGTTTTGATTCCATTGATGTGAAATCTTTAGTTCCCCCGCACTCAATTTCCGGGACCTTACCTTATCGATTGGAAGCAGAAAATCGACCTCGAAATCCTGGAGCACTTCAACTACCGGAAATGGCTCTGACATTTTCCTTTTTAAAGGGCAAGAAAAAATTTAAAAAAAAAGCTCGGAGCATATAATTTAAAAAAAAACTTACTTTGTTTTATTATTATTTTCCAAACGATGTGTTTGTTTGACGTTTGCAACGAAGGAGTACATCACCGAGATATGGAAACAAATTGAACACCAGTAAAACAGCGTTGGTCCACCTATGAAGTCTGCATTTCAATGGAAAAAGGTTTATATTAACAGTACAATTTAACAATTTCAAAGTTAATTAGATGTACATACACAGGTTTGGAGCGATAAAAAAAAAAATATGTGAGGAAGAAAATGTCTGAAAACCAAAACCTTAAAAATGCAACGGGCGGAGGTACTTATAAGCATATTCTTAATCTGGTCTTGAAGAGGTCGTTATTCAAATTTGTTCCATGAATGAATCGGTGTTTTTCAAACTCGAAAAACAATTTCACAACAGAATGAGGCATCATCCCAAGATGAAACTGATATTCCAAATTCAGATATAAGATGTGTTGAAGAAATTCTGTTTTCCAAGCGTCAACCAAAATCAGCCAAACGCTGAACAACTCAATGAGGCTGTAATTTACGCCCTCTCGCCAATCGGATCTAAGTGATGATAGTGATAGATCTAAGCTTTGAGGTGTTCTTCTTATTTTTTTCCACTGAAATTTTTCCATGTCAGAAAGTAATTTTTATTGAATATGAACTTTGTCAGTTGTTCCGAAATAAATTTTATAGTTTAATTTATTTAAATTTTATTTGATCTGATAAATATTTATATGTAACAAAAAATTGAATCTACAATGCATTTCCTATCTCCCTCCTAATGCGTTTCGCTTCATTTCTATAGTTGGAATTTCTTTCACTTACAATTAGATCAGCTGTTTCATTCATGGCTCCATAGCTTTCTTCGTCATCTTCAAGAGCCACAGCTACGTTTTCAATCTTGAAGTAAATGCACATGTTGTGCAATGCACAACAAACATTCGCGATTTTTATGGCTTTCTGTGGACTGTAGTGTAATTGTCGGGCCCAAGAAAACACCTCCACCTGTTTTTAAGGACGCCATTCGTTCTTTCAATTAAATTACGAGCGCGTGTATGCGCTTCGTTAAATTAAGTTTCAGACGCGCTATCATGTGTTCTATGCGGAGTCAGGAGTCAAGGCTCTAAAGGATAACCACTGTCACCTGCGTATATAAAAATAAAATGTTCGAGCGTGTATGCGTTATCAAATATAAAATTGATCAATCTTACCCAAGAGCCAACAATTTCTTTCGCCATTCAAATATTGTTCCAACAACCACGACCTTAGCTTAAGCCCGTAGTGCACGGCACGGAAATCGTTGCATGTACATGCGAGTCTGACGAAAAATCACGCATTCAGGTTAGATATTCGTTGCAGCCATCTTGTGGTCGAATGTCGTTGCATGCAAAAAAAAATCGGTAGAACACGGCATGTATAATTTGTCCCAAAGCGTCGCATGTCATGCTACGGTGGCTCCGCATGGAAATTATACGCATGTATTTTTGCATGCGTCGTGCGAACATGCTGCGCTAGTACACGACATGGAAGACGGAAGAACAAAAAAACAGCATATAAATTGGTATTCTAGTACGCGGCATGTTTCCATGCGTATATTTTTTTCGCTGTCACCGGTTATTTTCCTCTTGACGTTTCTTTTGCCAACTGAAAGTGTGTTATTTTGTGAGCTTTTTACTTATGTAAATATTCAATAATGTCTAAAACAAAAGTGGTCCGCTGTTGCTATTTTGTCAGCTAATGAAATGTTTTATGTCGAAAAAGCCGATTGTAGCGATCAAAACAGAGACGAAAATCTTAAAAGAAGGCGCATTTGGGTAAAAATGTGGCTGCACCAGCGCTCTGTCCATGGCTTTGGTGCGAAATTGTTGATGCAGTTACGTGACGGGGAATCCGCATTGTATCGTAACTTTGTGCGCATAACGGTGGAACAATTCGATAACTTGCTATCTTTGGTGCAACCACACATCCAAAAGTCTGATACCAACATGTGAGCAAGTATTTCTGCTTCTGACCGTCTTGTGCTTACACTGCGCTACTTGGAAACTGGTAACAATTTCAGCGATCTTCAGTACATTTTTCAACTTCCGCAGACGACTATTTCACGCATAGTTCCGGAAGCTTACATACTTGTGTTATTTGACACAGGTCGCAATGGTCGGTATTCAGATGGGGGCGTATTTAACAGCTGCACATTTGGCCAGGCATTGGACACCAATAAACGTTGATGCCCGTTCTTTTTGTTCTTGTGGCCGACGATGCATTTGCTATGCGGCGAAACATCATGAAACCATATGCACAACGTGGTTTGACGTTGTTGCAGAGAATATTCAACTACTGGTTGAGCCGAGCTCGCCGAATTATTGAAAATGTCTTTGCCATAATGACGGCGCGATTCCGAATGTTATTCATTTAGATGCTGAAAAGACGAAAAAAGTTACGCTCGCTTGTTGTGTACTGCATAATTATTTGATAAAGTCAAACAAGGCGAAATAACGCGAGGCGTAAACCGAACGCCCTTTTTTTTTGGTGCTCTTTTAATTCTGAGCATATATACTCCTAGAAGGTGGTGTTGACATCTGCTGTTTGCAGTGCGGCCAAGGCTTTGTTTAACTCATTCGAGAATGAAGTGTTCGACAAAGCTAGCGATATTGGTGGCGTTGGTGTATCGTTCCACGGTTTTCTTTTTAGGGCCGACTGAAGTGCCTGGTGTGGTTAGCTCAGGAGACACCATGAGTTCTCTGAGTAGGCAGTGATCGTTGACAGCAGTCGCCTGAAAAGGAGATAAATCAAAACCAATTTTTGCCAAGTTTAAAAAACGAGAATTATTACCAACTCCATCGACGAGGTTGACTCCGTGGATTGATTAACGTCGTTGGCGCCCAAAAGTAACATTGGCTTAAAATATCGCCATGTCACTGTTGGCGCTTCGTCCGCGCCTTGCCCTCATCGCTTTTTTCGATAATTTGCCATTTTCACCTTGAAGCTGACGCGAAGAGACGACCAATTGGATTTGACTTCTTTGGGGTCAAATTGGAAACCAAGTTCCTCGCATACTTCGCGCCAGCCATCAAGTTTAGACATCCCGTAGGCCTCGGATCCATCCCAAAGATCCCGCCGCCCCGATTGAAGTTAAATTTTGGTTTTGATTCCATTGATGTGAAATCTTTAGTTCCCCCGCACTCAATTTCCGGGACCTTACCTTATCGATTGGAAGCAGAAAATCGACCTCGAAATCCTGGAGCACTTCAACTACCGGAAATGGCTCTGACATTTTCCTTTTTAAAGGGCAAGAAAAAATTTAAAAAAAAAGCTCGGAGCATATAATTTAAAAAAAAAACTTACTTTGTTTTATTATTATTTTCCAAACGATGTGTTTGTTTGACGTTTGCAACGACTGATCAATCGAATTCGCAGAACGCAATCAGGGTGGGTTAAGGACATAAGGATGGAGACACAATGAATTTATTTTTCACGTTTTTTATAGATTTCTACTGTTTTTTTTGTAGGATTTTAACTGAAAATCGTTGGCTTTAGTACCGGGTCAATCGGGCAAATAAGAATGTAAAATTTTGCTGATCTATAATTGAAAACATCGTTCTTCTGTTTTACCCTTTTTGGGCTAAAGATTCAGTCGAAGAAATATTTAAGTCGTCAACAAACGAAAGCTGAAAAAAAAATTTAAGAAAATTAATCCATTGTGCCCACGTCCTAATGCTTCAAACATTCTACTCATGTGAAATACATGCGACGGTACGAATTCGTGCGCTCGCATGTGATTTTTCCATGTCGTTGAACAATGAAGTGTCACATTTTGTCCCAAATCACATGCTGCTAGCTAGTACACGGCATGTGAAAAAGTCGCATGTTTCCATCCGATAAAGGCGTAGCATGGACTCACATGTACATGCGTGACTCTATGCGACTGCCACAAATATGGGTAGTGCACGACATGTAAACTCTATGCAAGTATTGTGACAGATTTTGACATCAGGCCCGGATGTACATGCAACGATTTGCATGGAACTCACGCTCCAAATAAATGAATAGTGGGAAGCACAAGAATGTGTAGCATTAACGAACCTTAATTTCACCCGATGGTCACAGACCTGCGGAAAATATTCGTAAGGAAAAGTTTGAATAATGTACAAAATTTTTTCTTACCAGCAACATATTCAAATTATAAAAACCTTTTCTGTTATAGTAAAGATGTTTGTTGCTCGGTGAAGCAATAATTCTGATATGAGTTCCATCAATGCATCCAACTCCCGGAATGTTGTATTTTTCGTAAAAACAAGAACGAATTTCCATTTTTTCCTCTCTGGTCATCCCCATGTTAATACAGAGTGGGCACAATTTGGCTTCAAATACGTCGAGTACTTCGGAAAGTAAAATGACGCCTGGGCTAAGCCAATGTCGTACTCTTTTTCGACACCCTTTTGATAACCACCCTCTGCGAAAAAACGTAAGCATGCGCTAAGCTTCACAATTGGTGGAACTGCACAATTGTTTCTCGGCTGCGGCAAAGAAACTAACAATAGATCCAGCAAATATTTGAACATTGGCTTATTTATTCTGAAGTACTGGTGAAATCTAACAAAATAATTAATCAATACATAGTTTACGAAGCTAATGCTTTTTCACTTACAAAACTGGTGGTAACTCCAAAGGATTACATTTATCCCTTAAACATCTCCGGATGGATCTTTGCCTCTTAACCATCTCCTCTTCTTCAATTATTGCAAATACAATATGCCGAATCATTTTTATTTGATTAATGAATGAATTTATTCTTTCTTTTTGACACTCAGTCGACGATATATTAAAAAAAAATAATCACATACGTATTCGAACTTAATCTCGAAAATGTATTTTTTTTAAGATTAAGATGTTTTTATTTATCGTCCAAAAATATTTACAATCATGACTTAAAATTAGACTTATAACTAAGATAAGGTTTTGTCGGCTCAACAATAAGGGCCCGACTTATTTCATTTGGTATTTATACAAAATATTTTTTTTTTTACAAAAACGTATTACAATGGCGACTTAATCTTTTAGGTGACTATATGTAATTTTCCAAACATTTTGAACATTTTTGTTTAAGAATTTTTTTTAAAAATTTATAACTATAAAACTAATTACAGGGACCTAACAATATCGGCTGTCAGCTTTTTCGTAAAACGAAGTCTCGTAGCAATTTACGATGTCCTCGAATCTCTCGTCGATGATCGCTCGTGGGCTGAGGTACTTCAGCGCTGGCTCTAAGGTCTGCTGGCTGATGTTCCTGATGTCTCGGTTTGGATGGTCATTTAGTTTGTCCAGTATCCTTCCGGAAATCTGTAGCATGTATAGATCGATTGGCGTTATGCCAGCATCTTCATACAGCTTCGTGTTGCTAAAGTATTTCAGCGTGTCCGGTTTTCGCCAGAGTCCTGTACAGGACCGAAGTATCCTTCTTTCCATGAGTCTGATTTTCCTTCTTTCCATGAGTCTGATTTTCTTCATGGTTGTTGGTGACACCGTGAACCATATTGGGCAGCCATAAGTTATTACTGGTCTTATGAGCTGCTTGCAGACCAGTAGTTTGGTTGTCTTGCTTAACCCGTTCCTCTTCCTCAGCAGTGGGTTCACAAGATGTAGGGCAAAGTTGGCCTTTTTCATGACGTTGTTGGCATGGGCGTTAAATCTGAGCCGCTCGCTGAAGTTGATTCCCAGGTATTTTGTCGTGTCTTGTGGCACAATTTGTGTGTTGTCCGGGAGGATTAATTTGATGTTGCGACAACGTGCTGCAAATTTTCGTCTTCCTCTGGTAGCCGTCGTTGGTATCCTGAAACAGATGAGTTCTGTTTTGTTGCTGTTGACTTTGAGTCCCCACTTTGAGTAGTAGTCAAAGAGCTTCCTTATGTGGTCCTGGATCCTTCTTGCTGCTATGGTTGGTGAAAGTGATGCTGCGTATGTAATGGAGTCGTCCGCATATAATAAGGTTTTTGTTTGAGGATCGTTCTCTGGCTGATCTGCCGTATAGATGTTGAACAGCGCTGGTGCTGTTCTTCCTCCTTGCTGGACACCCCCTATTAGGGGCTTCATGGATGAAGAAGCATCAAAGACCTGAACAAAAAAGAACCTTTTTGTTAGTGAACTGAGGATTATTCTTACCAAATGTCTGGGAAATTCCATTTTCAGCAGCTTGTAAATGAGGCCGTTGATCCAGACACTGTCGAATGCCTTCTCGAAGTCCAACAAACAGGCAACAACTGTCTCCTTTTTGTTAAGTCCCACAGTGATGTCATCGTGAAGTTTAAGCAGTGGATGAATTGTTGAGTGCTTTTCTCTGAATCCATATTGTTGTTCCGGTATTATCTGCTTTAAGTGGCAGATTGTTGTAGCAGTACCGACTCTAGGACCTTTCCTACACAGCAGAGCAGTGATATTGGCCGATATCCGTCGATGCACGTTCTGTTGATCTTCTTTGGAACTGGAACAACTTTACCTATTTTCCACGAGGTGGGAAAATATCCGTTGTTTATGCAGTTGTTGAAGATGATGGTGACCAGTAGGATCGCAACGTTCGGAAACTTTTTTAATAAAAAGTTGGAGATACGATCAGGACCAGCTGATTTTTTTGAGTTTACACTCAAAAGCAGCTCCTCTACTTCTCCTGCATTGGTGAAAATATCATTGTTGTTGGGGAATGTTGCCGTATTATCACTGCTAAATGTTGTGATGCTGCTATGGTCGTTTGAGAGTTCTTCGACCTTTTCGTTGACCTCTGCTAGGAATTCAGGAAGGTGCACTGGTGGTCTTTCCATGAAGTTTTGCTCAAAATGGCTTGCAAAAGCTTCTGCCTTCTCCATTGGCGTGGTAACCTCTTGGTCTTCGTTCCGCAGAATGTCCGGTAAATTATTCGATTTTCCGACTATGGAATTAATTTTCTTGAACGTGTTTTCTTAAATTTGTCCTTACTGGTTACTGGTTTCCTTTGAATGTCGACAGCTCTGTGAACAGTATCATTAAAGTTGCTGATGGCATTGTCAATCTCGTTGTTGGAGAGATTTGATATGTCCGTGCAGTTTGTGAGATTACTCTCAATGTCGGCGGAAAATTTTCTCCAATCGATTCGTTTGTAGTTGGTGTGAAGGATTGGAGTTGGACGTGTAGTCATTATCCTTCTAAAAAGACGAATCTTAAGTTCAATGGCCATGTGGTCAGAGTCACTTAAATGTGCTAGACAGCTGTAGTTGCGAAATTCTGGCAGGATATTTATAAGGTTTGAACTAACCCAAAAGAAATCCAACATTGAGGGAATGCGTGGGAATGTTGGTTGGGATTGCGAGACAGTCACAAATGAGTGCTGATAGGAATTGTGGAGGAGCCAGTTCACTATATTGGTACCCTGCGTTGAACAAGTGTCGTCTAGCCACATGGTGTGCCTAGCGTTGAAGTCGCCACCAATAACGCAGTAGGTGTGATGCTTGGCTTCTGCGTTAATGATATGGAGATTTTTGTTAATGTTTTCCTTAGAATTGTTACCGTGAAGGTAAACTGAAATGGCCAGTAGCGTTTCGTCTTCAGACACCTTGATGATGACAGCGGTTGTCTCCATCCTAGTCAATCCAGTAATTTTGTATTTTTCTCCTTTAAGGTTGTTCCTCGTTAAGATGGCCGTTCCTCGTCCTCCAGTTATTTTGTCTTCTCTGTACGTGATGAACTCTTCAGGGCTGTAGCGGTTTCTTGATGTCAAATTTGTTTCCTGTAAGAAAATAATATCAGGTTGCTTTGACTTGAGGAACAAGTTCAAAGAAATCCTTCTAGCTATAGAGTAAATGGAATTTACATTATATGAAAATATACTCAGCCTATTTATTGCATGCATAGTTCGCATATCAGTTGCCCCAATACCATGGTCTTCGCCTTATCGTCTAGGCTTCCGTAGTTACTAGGCACTACCTTCTTGGCTTTTTGGATCAAGGTTAGTAGATCCGTCCCGAATAATCTCTCCACGTCACTGAAGATATTGAACTTCGTTGTTGGGTTTGTTGTGTGGGCTGTTGGAGTCCTTTGTTGTACCGGCTTTGTAATTTTTGCTGCTCGTGTTTGTGGGTTTTCTTGTTTACTTCCCATAGCTGCTATATTGGCAAAACTTATTCCGGGTTTTAGTCCTTTCGCAACTGATTCCTGTGCAAATTTGTGTTGCTCCTTCTTTTTTTTCCATTTTATTTTTTTCCGCTACCCACTCTTTGTACTTCGGGCAACCCCGGTAGTTTGCCGGGTGTCCGCTCTTCTGGCAGTTGGTGCAAAAAACCTCCTCATCCTTCGTTGTTCTTGAACAGTTTCCGGGTTCGTGTTTGTTGTTGCACTTCACGCATTTGTATGCCATCCCGCAATTACTTGCGACGTGACAAATCATGGATTTCCTCAGGTTCGTAGCTGAAGTGAATTCCTTTGAGCACAAGAAGATTTTTGCGGTCTTCTTTCGGGGTAGATGTGTTAAACTGGAACTTCCTTGTCTTTAAGTAGTCCCTTATGTGTTCATGTCCTTCTCTTGTTTTCATCGTTATGACGGATTTATTCGAATTAATGTTGTGAATTTTGTAAACCACATCCAATCCCTTGGTGTGTCTACTTAATTCAGCAACATTAAGGCCGAAACATGCTTCCATGCTGGGGTTGTTTGTCGCCTTTGAGGTTGATGGTGTTTTTGTTGTTGTTGCTCCTCTTGATGTAAGTGCTGCTTTTGTAGTTGTTGTTGATGACGCGGTTGTTGTTGTTGAAAAGGCGGTTGTTTTTTTTGTTGTATAGTCTGTTGTTGTTGTTGTTGATGATGCGGTTGTTGTTGTTGAAAAGGCGGTTGTTTTTTTTGTTGTATAGTCTGTTGGACTGGGTGAGTCCGACTTCTTCCTTTTTTTTTTTGCTTTTACCAAGGTAAAAGCGTCTTCTTCTACCGATTCTTCGCCATCGGTTTCCTTGCCATTCTCAACAATTGTTGAGTTAAGCTCCTCTTCTTCTTCAGATGAAGAGTTATGTATTCCGGAGGTCCACGATAGGAGGATATTTTCCGGCGGAGGGGAATTTATTTCGGGGGAAAAAATTCCGTCGGAACTCCCGATAGGACTGAATAAGAAAGAACTTTTCGCATGAAGAAAATTTTCATGACTTAGCGAACATGCTGTCATTGGAAATTCGTAATACCGTGCATGAGTGCAACCAAAACACATTCTGTGGGCGATCGAATAGTGTGCAAAATTCATTCTAGTTAGAATAGGAATCAATTTGGTTTTCGTTAAAACAAAAGCATTAATCGTTTGCTGACTAATTTTGCGAATAAATACATCAGCGCCTGGACAAGAATCAAAGCACTGTGGCACTGTTCATAGATTTAAAAAAAAGCATACATTACGCCACTAACAATTACTAAGGCAGCTAGATAAAATTGGAGTCCGGGAAATATATTGACATGGTTTGAAAACTACTTAAGAGACAGAAAATTTTAAGCAAAAATTGGTGAATCCTTGAGTGAAGATGAAAATGTTATATACACAAAAATGAGCGCGCTCCTATTTATTATCAACGTTAATGATCTGTTGTCAGTGCTAAAGTATGGCACGGGATACGCCTAGGCAGACGACACTGCGATTGAAATTAGCCTTAGGAACGTAAATGTAGCTGCCGGCTTATTACAAATAGAATTCAATTAAATCACAGCTTGGTGACACGACCATGGACTAATTATGAACGCACTGAAGAAAAAGGTAATGCATATTCGTCCACCGCATATCCCAAAAACTAAACTGAAGGTTAAGATGCATGACATAAAATGTCTGCACAGAAGCGGAGGCGTCGATATAAATGAAAATGACAATTGCGTCGGATATGTCGACCTTGGACTCACGGTTGACTGCAACTTTAAATGCAGTTGCCATATGCGAAACTATTTTATGCATTCAATTAGCTTATGCACTCTTCCATCTAAGAACCGTCTGCACACCTTAATTTTTTAAGCAATGTTACTTTGGTCTCGTTGAATCGCTAATGGCATATTAGCGTTGGGAAGAGCGTCTCAAATGCAATCCTAACAAAGAACACACATCGACTGCAAAAAAAAAAATGCAAAATCCAAAAGTTAACAGCGAAGTCCAGAGCCACAACAATATGCTGACCATTGACCAAATCTATAATTTGGAAATTCTTGCGCACTTCTACAACTACAACACGTATAGAACCCACACACATCAAGCAGTAAACACCCGAAGAAGACAACAGCATTTCTATGAAGTCCCGAGATATTGGAACGAGTACGGAAGAAGAACGATTAATGTTGCAGTTCCTACAGTACTAAACGAACGTCCCAGAGACTTCCCTAACACAAAATGAGATTGTAAAAAACGTATAACAAATTTATCTAAATTGCACATTGTAGAATTGTTCCTGATTTAAAATGTTATTAGTATAGTATGTCAATTTAATTCGCCTTTCATTGTATAATTGTATTAACGTAAATGAAAATAATGGATAAATTTGTTAAAACGTAACTTAACTTTATGGTTATAATCGACCAGTCGACCAGTCTTCTGCACGCAAGCCCTTCCGGCTTTGCAAATATATAAATATACATGTTAACAAAGTAAGAAATACTTAAAAATCTGTGAAATATTGGCGATATAGAGAATACATTGGTTAAATTGAATTAAAACATATCAAAGTAATTAATTAAAAATATAAATACAAGGATTGAAACTAAATTAAAACAAATTCATTATGAGATATAAGGTATGAGATTGAGATTATAATAATGAAGTTGAATCATTAGTTGAATTTATCTACTTCAGTAAAAATTCTTCTTCTTTATTCTTTAAAATTAAAATAACAATTATTACATGAAATGGGGATAGGTTGGGGAATGGTAAGCTGCTATGAAGGTAAAGTTGCGTATTAAACATTAATTGAAGAAGAAAAGCCTTGAATCCACTACATAAATGCCGTCCTTGCTTTTAAGGGCGTCAATGGAACCCCATAACTAAGCCTCTGCTATCTTTCCATTGCCACGTCAAAATTTTGGACTCTCTCGGACGTTATCGGCCACAACAGTGCGCAAAGTCTTGCAACGTTTCTAGTAGATTCAATTGGAACGAGACGATCAGACAAACGCTGCGAAAAAACAACAGACCGGAAATTAGAAAATCCCTTCAAGCAGTCTGCTATTGTTTCTTACTGGAACTGTAGACGCCATTGTTGACCCCATCTGGGGAATTCTTCCGCTGCCGCCCGCATAAAGAGGAGTGCCTCAGTGTATAACACTCCTCACCCTCTATCGTTTGAAGCCACCAACAACCTTACAAAGGGATTCTCACTCCAATCTCCAGTTGAGGTAATAGGCTTCCGATGTTGACCACTAGGAGGTGAGAGTAGGAGTTGATAGACAGAGGTTTGGTCTTGAGAAAGACCGGTGGGCGCTTGTGTCCTCTTGAGTTCACATATCTATCCTCTCAACATCATCATTATATATGAATGTATTATTTCAAGTGCTCTGGGCAATATTTTGGAATTCCTTTTTTATTTGGGAACCTATCTTTTTTACAGTCTCGACCAGGCAATCGCCGTGTAAAGACGTGTGTTAGGTGCTCAGCTAGTTTGAAAAAAAAAAATTTTTTTTTCTGTGCTTTTTCTGTCAAATTTTTCTTGCAAAAGCGGTGTAATATTTTTCATCGAATCTTTGTTTTTTTTCAAACAGTGAGTTTCTTTCCTCATTTCTGAATTGAAAAATATAGCACGATGAAAGGGGGTACGGGCCCCCCCAACCAAAACCGATTTAAAGATCTTTCTCCGGATGTGCCTTTAAATCGGAACACAAAAGCAAAACGCAAATGTACTGACGACCACTTCCCAGCACTCCCAACGATTTCCACAAACGACGACAACATTCCCCGGTATGTAGTGATTTCCGGATCAGAAAAACTAGGCGATAAACTCAAACCACTCTCTGCACACAACCCCTTTCAAATAAATCGTGGTTTGGAATACATTTCCAAAGACATTTTAGAGGTTAAGGCTATGCGCTCCGGTGACCTTTTGGTAGAAGTATCCGACCTTCCGACAGCCGAAAAATTCATCAAGGCCAAATTCGTCGACTCTATCCCCGTGAAAGTAGCTTCTCATGTTGCGCTCAAGTCTGTCCAAGGAAGAATCTTTTCCAGACACATATTCGATATACCGGAAGACGAATAATTGACGGAATTAAAAAAATACAAAATCACTGGAATCAAAAAAATTCTCAAAAAAGTCAAGAATGACTTAGTGCCTACAGGTGCCGCTATTGTTACTTTTGATCTCATACGACGCCCTAGTGATATAAAAATAGGTTGGGTTAATTGCAAGGTGGAAGAATACATTCCAAATCCGATGAGGTGCGTTTCATGCCAAAAATTGGGTCACACAAAAAAACACTGCAACAATTCACCAGTCTGCAAAGATTGCGGTGTTCCCCCTCCACACGAACAATGTTCACGCGTTTTTTGCATAAACTGCAAAAAAGACACTCATACTTCTTATGACCCATCATGTCCAACATTCTTACGCCATAAATCCATCAACAAAATTAAAGTCAACCGACGGTCACTATCCGGGAAGCTTGCCAAATATACAAGGACGACCCCATCCTACATCTTATACCAGCTCCAAAAAAATATCCCGGGGCTAAGCCCTCCATGGCCGAAATCATCAAAAATAGAATCCTCACCCAAAACAATAATTCAACGCTCTCCGCGTACTCTCATACTCAATCAAACACCCAACTTCCCCCTCCGACAATACCTAACCATACAACAACTACATCTCATCCCACGACAATGATCTCAAACGAACATAACAAACAAATTTTCCCACAAAAACAAAACACACATAGACTCAACCCTATGCAAGCATCTAACAACTCTAAAATAATTTTCTCCACTAACTCTCCACTACCTAAGCAACTTTCATCTTCATTTCCCCCAACCAGTAACACAAATTCTACCCAAATTTTTTCCCATTCACCTTCCACTAATCTCCCACAGCAAATCTCCAATCAATCCCAAGAAACTGGCATCGCTATGAAGACTCAAGCAGTTTCTCTTTCACCCATATCAGATGATGACAACATCTAGTTCTTTTTATGCGCATGGCCAAAACACTCGGAGATTGAATCATTCCAGCTCTTTTTGCAGCTTGAATGCTTCAACATCTGATCACCAAAGCCACAGTAACAATCCACATCATAACTCAACTGATTCAATTTTAGATCATAGATTTAATATATTTAAAGCTCTCCAGTGGAATATAAAGGGTTATATTAACAACTATGACGAGCTTAATATTTTGATAAAAGAACTAACGCCTTGTGTTATATCTCTTCAGGAGACGCATTGTGCGTTTGGTTCTACTCCTTTTGTACCCAAATCATATGTAGGTTATTTCCATAACTTTTCTCATAATACCACGGCAAAGCAAGACATAGGTCTCTTAATAAAACGAAATATTCCGCACAACCAAATCAATATAAATTCAAGTATTCTAACCATAGCCCTCCAAATTAATTTATCTCTTAAATTCACGATTATTTCCCTTTACATCTTACCCGATCAACAATTTTCAAATACCGACCTTGAAAATATCCTCAACCAAGTTTCCACTACCGTTTTGCTGGTTGGAGACATAAACTCCTGGAGCGTCCTCTGGGGCTCGGCATCCACGAACTCTAGGGGAGCTATTTTTGAAGATTTTTTGCTTAACTCTAATCTTATAATTTTAAATGACGGATCGCCAACACACTTTTCCACACACGGTACCTTAACACATATCGACATAGCTTGCTGCTCACCCGAACTTCATCCACGAATTTCTTGGAAAATTCTTGAAGACCTTCACAAATAGTGACCACTTTCCAATCACTTCAGAGATTGCGATATGTCCAGTTAAAGCAGATACACCTCCTGTCCTTAGATTTAAAACAGATTTAGCCAACTGGGTAAGTTTTCAAGACAATGTTGTAAACTTCCTTTCAAAAAAATTACCTTCCACCAACATTAACAAAGAAGCCGCTCTTATCCTAAAAGCTTTACGCTCTGCCGCTAATATTGCCATCCCTCAAAGCAGTCCCTCTCACACCCATCAATATGTTCCCTGGTGGAATCCCACTTTAAGCACATTAAAAACCCAAAAAATTAAAGCTTGGAGATTTTTTAAGAAACACCCCACTAATGTCAACCTAATAGCCTACAAAAAATGTAACGCTTTATTCCGGAGAGAAGTTAAAATAATCAAATTTAAAACATTACATGACTTCACATCCTCAATTAATCCAAATTCCTCCCCCGTCACAATTTGGCAAAAAATCCGATGCCTAACTGGTAACACGGCTCCACGTTCGATAAAATGCATAGAAACAACAACAGGCCCAACTTCGTGCCCTTTAGAGATCAGTCATTTTTTCGCCCGTTCTTGGTCCGATATGTCAAAAGATGACCATTTTTCCAACATGTTCTGCAACGAAAAAATAACAGTCTTCAGAATACTTCCCTTCTAGTTGCACGAAATCCATCAGCTCAGCACATTGAAGTCGAAATAACTGAAATTGAACTAAATGCCTGCTTGGTTAAATTAAAGGGGAAAACCGCAGGCAGAGACCGTATTTCCTACCCAATGCTTCAGAACCTGCCCCCTTCAACAAAATTAAGGCTTTGCAGATTATATAATATCATTCTTGATACTGGCGTAATTCCACAAAGTTGGAAATCAGCTACCATCATTCCCGTAACTAACAAGGGGAGCGCACGGGTTTGGGGAAACGGATTTAGCTGAATTTTTGCACAGCGCTAGAATACCATGTACGTGTACTAACTGTTAAATATTAAAATGCAATACTCAAAAATAGCCGAGAAAAACGGGCTCAAAGTTTTTCCTAATACCTTATATAAAAGTTAGGCATCGGTGAATTTCAACAATTCGGTGGCCTGGTGGTACTGTTCATAGCTAGTAGTCTCATGCACGTGGGTTCGAGTCTTGCCGTACGCACTTTTGCATTTTCTCATTTGCTTTTTTTTTTTTAGCAATTATTTTATCTATTGAAAAAGAATTAATAAATATTTATTTATTTGTTTATTTACTCGCTCATTATATTAGTATATGATAACTATGGAGACTATCTAGGTAATTCAAATGTGAATGTGAAGAAAAAAGTGGTGGAAAAGGGGTACAAAATATTTTCTCCCTGTACAGTTACAAGGTGAACCGTATAACTGTTCCAGGTCTGCTTTGGTTGTAGTAAAACCTCCAACGCGAATAGACCTTCTTTATTTGTGCAGTGAACTTCGGTTTACAATTAGGAAAAAGTACAATTATTAAAATGTTATCATCATCATCATAAAATGGATATATTTTCACGAAAATGTAAGCCTTATACTTTATATAAGTTATTTTTCAATGGATAAAATTATTGCTAAAAAAAAACAAAAAAAAAAAAAAAAAAGCAAATGAGAAAATGCAAAAGTGCATACGGTAAGACTCGAACCCACGTGCATGAAACTACTAGCTATGAACAGTACCACCAGGCCACCGTTTTTCTCGGCTATTTTTGAGTATTGCATTTTAATATTTAACAGTTAGTACACGTACATGGTATTCTAGCGCTGTGCAAAAATTCAGCTAAATCCGTTTCCCCAAACCCGTGCGCTCCCCTTGTTAGTTACGGGAATGATGGTAGCTGATTTCCAACTTTGTGGAATTACGCCAGTATCAAGAATGATATTATATAATCTGCAAAGCCTTAATTTTGTTGAAGGGGGCAGGTTCTGAAGCATTGGGTAGGAAATACGGTCTCTGCCTGCGGTTTTCCCCTTTAATTTATTTGTGCTGACGGTATTTTTAATATCGGCCCATAAATTTTCGATGGGATTCAGGTCGGGACTTTGCGATGGCCACTCAAGAACTCGCATGGCATTTCGATCAAAAACCTGTTTTGTCCTTTTGGCGGTCATTGTCTTGCTGGAATGACCAAATAACCGGCATGTTTTCTTCGGCCCACGGTAGTATTACATTTTCTAATATATCGACGTATTGATCTGCCTTCATAGTTCCCTCAATACGATGAATTGGACCAATGCCGTTCAATAAAAAGCATCCCCAAACGAAAATTGATCCGCCACCATGTTTGACTACCGGTGAGGTGTATCTGGGATCAAGTTCTTAACCTTTTGGGCGTCGGACGTACTTTATGCCATCGGGGCCAATACGATTTATCTTTGCCTCGTCGCTCCACAATATAAATTTCTATTGGCTTGACATTAAACCGTTTTCTATTGGTCGATTTAACCAACGGTTTTGTGCGTGCGAGTCTTCCAGTCCAGCTTCCACCAAACGACGTGCCACGGTTCTCGTTGATATTATAATGTCAGTCATATTCAAAATTTCCCGCTGAATTCCTTTGGCACTTTTCCAAAGGTCTGCTTTCGACAATCGGACAATTTTTTTTTATCAATGTGGACTGTGCAACATCTTCTGCGGTCTCATATTTACGAAAATTAGAAATTGCATTGAATACCATATTTTTAGAACAATTCACAGTCTCGACCAGGCAATCGCCGTGTAAAGACGTGTGTTAGGTGCGCAGCTAGTTTGAAAAAAACTTTTTGTGCTTTTTCTGTCAAATTTTTCTTGCAAAAACGGTGTAATATTTTTCATCGAATCTTTGTTTTTTTCAAACTGTGAGTTTCTTTCCTCATTTCTGAATTGAAAAATATAGCACGATGAAAGGGGGTACGGACCCCCCCAACCAAAACCGATTTAAAGATCTTTCTCCGGATGTGCCTTTAAATCGGAACACAAAAGCAAAATGCAAATGTACTGACGACCACTTCCCAGCACTCCCAACAATTTCCACAAACGACGACAACATTTACCGGTATTTAGTGATTTCCGGATCAGAAAATCTAGGCGATAAACTCAAACCACTCTCTGCATACAACCCCTTTCAAATAAATCGTGGTTTGGAATACATTTCCAAAGACATTTTAGAGGTTAAGGCTATGCGCTTCGGTGACCTTTTGGTAAAAGTATCCGACCTTCCAACAGCCGAAAAATTCATCAGGGCCAAATTCGTCGACTCTATCCCCGTGAAAGTAGCTTCTCATGTTGCGCTCAACTCTGTCCAAGGTAGAATCTTTTTCAGACACATAACCGATATACCGGAAGACGAATTATTGACGGAATTAAAAAAATACAAAATCACCGAAATCAAAAAAATTCTCAAAAAAGTCAACAATGACTTAGTGATGACAGGTGCCGCACACAAAAAACCACTGCAACAATTCACCCGTCTGCAAAGATTGCGGTGTTCCCCCTCCACACGAACAATGTTCACGTGTTTTTTGCATAAACTGCAAAAAAGACACTCATTCCTCTTATGACCCATGATGCCCAACATTCTTACGGCATAAATCCATCAACAAAATTAAAGTCAACCGACGGTGCACTATCCGGGAAGCTTGGCAAATATACAACGACGACCCCATCCTACATCTTATACCAGCTCCAATGAAATATCCCGGTGCTAAGCCCTCCATGGCCGAAATCATCAAAAATAGAATCCTCACCCAAAACAATAATTCAACGCTCTCCGCGTACTCTCATAGTCAATCAAACACCCAACTTCCCCCTCCGACAATACCTAGCCATACAACAACTACATCTCATCACACGACAATGATCCCACACGAACCTGACAAACAAATTTTCCCACAAAAACAAAACACACATACACTCAACCCTATGCAAGCATCTAACAACTCTAAAATAATTTTCTCCACTAACTCTCCACTACCTAAGCAACTTTCATCTTCACTTCCCCCAACCACTAACACAAATTCTACCCAAATGTTTTCCCATTCACCTTCCACTAATCTCCCACAGCAAATCTCCAATCAATCCCATCGCTATGAAGACTCAAGCAGTTTCTCTTTCACCCATATCAGATGATGACAACATCTAGTTCTCTTTATGCGCATGGCCAAAACACTCGGAGATTGAAGCATTCCAGCTCTTTTTGCAGCTTGAATGCTTCAACATCTGATCACCAAAGCCACATCATAACTCAACTGATTCAATTTTAGATCATAGATTTAATATATTTAAAGCTTTCCAGTGGAATATATAGTAAAAGGTTATATTAACAACTATAACGAGCTTAATATTTTGATAAAAGAACTAACGCCTTGTGTTTTATCTCTTCAGGAGACGCATTGTGCGTTTGGTTCTACTCCTTTTGTACCCAAATCATATGTAAGATATTTCCATAACTTTTCTCATAATACCACGGCAAAGCAAGGCATAGGTCTCTTAATAAAACGAAATATTCCGCACAACCAAATCAATATAAATTCAAATGTTCTAACCATAGCCCTCCAAATTAATTTATCTCTTAAGTTCACGATTATTTCCCTTTACATCTTACCCGATCAACAATTTTCAAATACCGACCTTGAAAACATCCTCAACCATGTTTCCACTCCCGTTTTGCTGGTTGGAGACATAAACTCCTGGAGCGTCCTCTGGGGCTCGGCATCCACGAACTCTAGGGGAACTATTTTGGAAGACTTTTTGCTTAACTCTAATTTTATAATTTTAAATGACGGATCGCCAACACACTTTTCCACACACGGTACTTTAACACATATCGACATTCTTGAAGACCTTCACAATAGTGACCACTTTCCAATCACTTCAGAAATTGCGATATGTCCAGTTAAAGCAGATACACCTCCTGTCCTTAGATTTAAAACAGATTTAGCCAACTGGGTAAGTTTTCAAGACAATATTGTAAACTTCCTTTCAAAAAAATTACCTTCCACCAACATAAACAAAGAAGCCGCTCTTATCCTAAAAGCTTTACGCTCTGCCGCTAATATTGCCATCCCTCAAAGCAGTCCCTCTCACACCCAACAATATGTTCCCTGGTGGAATCCCACTTTAAGCTCATTAAAAACCAAAAAAATTAAAGCTTGGAGATTTTTAAAGAAACACCCCACTAATGTCAACCTAATAGCCTACAAAAAATTTAACGCTTTATTCCGGAGAGAAGTTAAAATAATCAAATTTAAAACATTATATGACTTCACATCCTCAATTAATCCAAATTCCGCCCCCGCCACAATTTGGCATAAAATCCGATGCCTAACTGGTAACACGGCTCCACGTTGGAAAAAATGCATAGAAACACCAACAGGCCCAACTTCGTGGCCTTTAGAGATCAGTAAATTTTTCGCCCGTTCTTGGTCCGATATGTCAAAAGATGACCATCTTTCCGACATGTTTTGCACAAAAAAAATAACAGTCTTCAGAATATTTCCCTTCTAGTTGCACGAAATCCATCAGCGCAGCACATTGAAGTCGAAATAACTGAAATATAACTAAATGCCTGCTTGGTTAAATTAAAGGGGTAAACCCCAGGCAGAGACCGTATTTCCTACCCAATGCTTCAGAACCTGCCCCCTTCAACAAAATCAAGGCTTTGCAGATTATATAATATCATTCTTGATACTGGCGTAATTCCACAAAGTTGGAAATCAGCTACAATCATTCCCTTACCTAAGCCTAACAAACCCATAAACACTGTTGGTGGGTACCGCCCAATTTCACTAATTCCCTGTTTGTTTAAGGTCTTAGAAAAAATTGTGGCGAAACGCCTTCTCTGGTTCATCGATTCAAACAAACGAATTTGTTCAAAACAAGTTGCTTTCAAGCCAAATCGGGGTTGTGCTGATGCCCTGCTTCACATAGACTATAACATTTCTAATGCTCTGTCTTCATAATCACGTCACTCTACTCTCATTAGATTTCGAAAAGGCCTTCGACAAAATTGGAATCCATTTAATTTTAAACAAATTAAAAACATGGGGCATCGGTCGTAAAATATTTGGATATGTGGATTCTTTTCTCTCTAATAGAAAAATTTCTGTAAAAGTACACAATTTCTTCTCTTCAACATTTCCACTATATAACGGCATTCCCCAAGGATCCCCTTTGTCGGTGGTTCTTTTCATTATAGCGTTTGATGAAATAAGTAAAATAATAGAAAAATATGCACCTCTAGATCATTGCTGTTACGCAGATGATATCTTCATCATGTGTAAACTCAATGATCTAGCGAGAGCTAAAAATGTACTATCGGAAGTGCTTAAAGATATTTTAAACTGGTCAACCACTTCTGGCGCCAGACTTGCATTAGACAAATGTAAGACACTGCATGTTTGTCGTAAGCTTTCTTGTCCACAAATAAACATAAATGTAAATAATGTAAATATACAAAATATTACTAATTTGAAAATCTTAGGTCTTATATTTAACAATAAATACAACTGGAAACATCATTGTATAGATTTTAAGAAGAGCCTAGCTGTGAGAGCCAACATTGTTAATTACTTAGCTGGTAAAGCTCTTTGTAACATCACCAGGGCTTTAGTTTTAAGTAAAATTGACTATGGAATATTCATATATGGCAAATGTCCTAAAACAACAATTAACATATTAAAATCAACTTACCATCATGCCGCAAGAAGGAGCATCAATGCATATCGTACGTCCAAGATTAAAAATATTATGGCAGAATCTGGACTTCCTACATTAGAAGAACGTCAAGCAGAAAGTTTTATAAAGCTTCCCGCTAAATTCAACTTCTCCTACAACTCTATAATCGACAATATCTCATCAACTATCAGATCAAAAACGGTGAAGCGACTCCCATCAGCCATAGCCCGAACAATAAGCATTGCAAAAGAAATGGGGCTTCCCATCAAACAAATGAAACACTACTTTTCATCTTACCTACCGTGGTGTATAAAACCATCCTCATTTGAGCTCACTCTGGCAGAATATAACAAAGCCAACACTGATAGTCGTATATACCAGTCACTTTTCCTCGAAACTATGACCGAACTTAAATCCACAGGTTGGAAGCCTATTTTCACAGACGGTTCCAAATCAATGCACACCACCTCCTTTGCTGTTACTTGTGAAAATGGGTCAGTGTTAAAAGCCGGAATTTTGCCAGAAAACGCATCTATCTTCACTGCAGAAGCATTCGCCTTACTCGAAGCAACAAAAATATCAACAAAACTTCGTGGTAATGTCATCATATGCACCGACAGTCTATCTGCTTTGAATGCCACTCTCAATCTAAACTATAACACCGACCTTATAAGCCAAATTAGAGATATTCTTGCCAAATATACCCACAAAATAAAACTAATGTGGATTCCAGGCCACTCGGGGATACGAGCTTGCTGACATCGCCGCAAAGTCGTGCAAAAATGCGCCTATTTTCAACTTCAATATATTTTCGAAGCTTGATTTAAAAAAACAAATATCGCGAATGCTTGAAAAATGCCGACTCTCAAATTGGTCAAGCTACCAGGATCATTACGCAAAAATTAACACCAAACTTTCCTCCCCTCGATACCCAACATCTACCACTAAATTCATGAACACCAACTTCGTCCGGCTCCGTTTGGGACACACTATCCAAACGCATCAACACATTTTAAAAAAAAACGTCCCACCAAAATGCCCAGCATGCAACAACAACATTGATGTCTCACACATTCTCGGACAAATACCGTGTCATATCTCCGGATCATTCAACGCCATCTTGCCCGATAATCAATCAGTCTACATCTTTCTTAATACCATATGCAACGAAAATATACAGTAAGCGACAAAAATCATGGCACTTATAGCAAATACCAAAGAAAGTTCGTTTATTCATGCAATTTCGCGCCCAATGTACACATAAGTCGCCCTTATTTAATCTCCACTAACTGTTCATAAGGATCCAGGTCATCTCCTTATTTTTATATTGAATTTCTATTGTCCTCTTTACAAAAATTTCCACAAACACTATTCATGTGACGACAAAAGTGTTGGCACTTCGGTGGAACTCTTGATCCTCAGTTGGCTAACGGGACTTTTGTGATCATTCATTATCATGTTTCGGCTTTTGTTCAACAATACGCAGTCTGCCTTAATACATTGCCGTAAGTAGTACACATTTCTCATTGAATTTCGACACTTTCTGAGCAAAATCTTCGCATTGTAAAAAATGGCAAAGACTACACGTAAGGAAATAACGGAAAAGGAGAGAAAAATTATTTTAAATTTGAGAAAAGATGGTATGACATACGAACAGATCGGGAAACATTTCAAGAGAAATAAATCATCCATAAGAAATGTAATAAAACGATTTGAAGAGGAGAAAAGAATAAAAAACAAAGGAAGAACAGGACGTCCCAAATCACTAACACAGCGTGAAGAACGATCAATTATAGGAAAAATTAAGAAAAATCCTAGACTAAGTGCTCCAAAACTAATGGCTGATGTCGAAGAAGAATTTGGAAAAAGAGTTTCGACCCGTACGGTTCAGAGAGTAATTCGCAAGGCTGGTTACAAAAGTCACAAAGCTGTAAAAAAACCGTTCATATCCAAAGTTAATCGTAAAAAGAGGCTTGAATTCGCGAAACAGTACGTTAATGCTCCACAAGACTTCTGGGATAAAGTAATTTTCTCCGACGAATCAAAATTTAATATATTTGGATCTGGAGGCCGCATTTTAGTATGGCGTCGCCCATGTGAAGCACTCTTGCCAAAGAATTTACATCCAACAGTCAAGCACGGTGGTGGTGGGGTGATGGTATGGGGTTGCATGTCCGCACAAGGAGTCGGGAATATCGAGTTTATTGAAACTACCATGGATAGATTCGGTTACCTTAACATTTTAAAGAAAAACTTAAAGGAAAGTGCACAAAAGTTGGTTCATGGGCGAGACTATTTTTTTCAACAGGACAACGATCCAAAACATACAGCATATATAGTTAAGCAATGGATCGCTTTTAACACCCCCCATACTTTAGCTACCCCACCACAATCTCCAGACCTCAATCCAATTGAAAACCTCTGGAGCTTGTTGGAAAATAGTCTACGAAACCATAACATAAGATCAAAGCAGCATCTTAAGGACATAATTATGCAGGAGTGGCAAAATATTAGCGTCAACTACACCAAGAAGTTGGTCGAATCCATGCAGAGACGTCTACAAGCTGTAATCAAAGCAAATGGGTATCATACGAAATATTAAAATGTTGTTTTTTACTATTTTTTATAATAGGTGCCAAGACTTTTGTCGTGCTACAATGTATTTACTTGAAATGAATTGTTAGTTTTTTTCTTTCTTTTAACTATTTTTGTTTATATTGTTTTGTGAATATAAAGAGCATAAGTAAACACACTGAAAAGTATAAAATTTTTTATTTTTTTTTTACCTATATATATTATTAATTCAGAATTGGAGGAACTGTGCGTGAGTGCCAAGAGTTTTGTCGCTAACTGTAAATAGAGTCAACAACTTCCTCCATTGTTCGAATTTAGTTATATAAAATGTATTTTTTTTTACCTCCTCTTTATCTATCTATTACTTTTTCAATCTAACTTTTAATAAATTAAATTATTATTATCCTTCTAGAGCTGAAAGCCTCTGCAGCTAGTGCTCACTTTTTTTTTTATTAGCATAGTAATTTAATTATTCTTAGGTTAATAAATAATAATAATAATAATAATAATAATTATAATATCTTTTTTAAAAAAGATAGACTATTAATTTTCCTTTATTTGTTAATTTTTAACTTCCCATCAGGAAGTTCTTGTAATCGGTCCGATTTTCGAAATTCAAAATTTTTACATTTCTCCACGTTTGGCGGTCCCAGTAGTCGGATTCCATGATTTTTAGAAAGATGTCTGTGTGTGTGTGTGTACGTACGTTTGTGTGGATTCTTTCGTACAGCCTAACTCGAGAACAAATCAAGCTATCGAAGCCAAATTGGTTTCATTCGAAGCGTGTGTGCATAAAGATCACCATGAAAAGCATCATGAAAAGCTTTTGGTTAAACTTCACAGGGTGGTTTGAATTTTATGACGAAAAAACTGTCAAAAAAAGGGACTATTTGACTTCTACAATTAAAATCAATTAAGTTTTCCAATAAAAAAGGTTCAAAATTAATTAAATTTATAGTTTTTAGCTACCTTATCAGATAAAAAAATATGCATAAATATATACACTGCCGTTCATAAGTTTCCGGACAAATTCATATAAATTTTTTTTTTGTTCAATTTTAATGCCAAAAGTTTCATCAATATTATGTTTATTTAGCCAATTGACTAAACCAAGTAAGTTACTAACTATAGAGACTACCAAAAAAGCTAAGACAGTTTTTAGTTGAGGCCATTTCATACATTGATATGCACCTTTCTCTATTTCCTGATCCAAATTTCCATGGAAGTTCTTTGAAAAGTGTTTCAGAATTGTGAATCCTGTAAGTCTTTCCCATTTTTTAAGACTCAGATTGACGTCTGCAACACTGACACATGAAAAGATCCTTAGAAAATTATGGAGCGACCAGTTTTTTTGTTCAAAACCCGCTCGGCTGTAGCTTGACGCTTTTTTATCGTTATAATATATTAGCAAAAAGAAGCTCATGGCGAAAATTACATGAGGCAATTGAATTTAAAGCAAAAGCATCGAGAGAAACCTAAATGACAAAGTTAAAACACAAAAATAAAACTGCATTAAACGTAAATTGCAAGGAAGACCATAACACCCGTTCATAGACCTCCGCTTGCTTAAGTTGTGATAAAGACAATAAAATTGTAATTCGCGAGTTGGCCTAGTGGCATATACAAGAGGTTCTCACTCAAGAGGTAGTGAGTTCGATCCCTGACTCTTAGTTGGTACTAAAAGAAACTGAACAAAAAAGATAAAACATCAGGTGATGGAAACTAGTGAGCGGTCCGCGCTCCCAGTTGCGGATAACGAAAAGACTGGCGACGAAGCGGCAACCCACATCAGAAGCGGAGTGTTCACCGCAGTCGCAACGAAGCGGAGGAAGAAGCAAAAGCTATTTGCTAGCCAAAATAAGCGGCTCTCTCTCTCAGCCAAAGCACGCGTTGAAGCCAGCGGAAATTCTCCAAACGTCTCCGACAGTGAGGAAACAAACCATTCGGTGGGCAGCAACAGATTCGGCTCCCTGATGTCGTCTGAAACAGATGATGAGGACGAACAAATCCAGTGTCTTCAGAGTGATATGAAAGACCTGGAAAAAAGAATGCTGGCCATTAAAGCTAAACAAATGGCAAGAAGAGAGAAGGAACGCTTGCAAGAACTAAAAGGCGCTCAGCAAGATATTGAGCAACAGCATGGAAAACTGCAGCAACAACATCAGCAGCTGAAACAAAAACAACAGCAGCAGAGTCATGTACAACAACCTCTAAAAGTTCAGAAAGTCCAAGGGCTGCATCCAAAACAGCAGCAACAACAAACGCAACCGAGACAGCAGCAGCAGGAAGTGTCGCAGCAAAAGCATCTTCAACAACAACAACAACAACAACAGTCGCAGACAAAAGTGAAGGTGAAGGTACCCCCTATAAATACATACAAGATGGAGCTAAAGGATACCATTGATCTATGTAAGTCAGCTACTACTGAAACTTTTTTTGTCAAAAGATTAAGCGAATTTAGGCATGCTATTCATTGCTCCACTCTGGAGCAATATAAAATAATTAAACAGCTTTTGAAGGAATCGACGACAGAGTTCTTTTCCCTTACCCCGAAGGTCGAAAAATTGCAAAGTGTCCTCTTAAAGGGCATAGAACCCTCGACTGATCCGGAGGAACTTCTGAAGGAGCTGAAGCGATTTGAAACCGACGATCTCAATTTCTTAGGGGTAAAGCTTTTTGTCACAGCAAGGGCCAAACGGGAGAAGCGAAAATTACCGATCTTCCTGGTCCAGCTATCACCCAAAGTAAATTTGATAGTCTATGGAACATTAATGTCTTAGATTACCAGGTTGTTCACTGGGAAAAAGGAAAGAGAAGTGGAGACATTTTACAATGTGGACGCTGCCAAAGGTTCGGCCACGCCGCACTGAACTGTGAAATGCAGTTTCGATGTGCGAAGTGTGGAAATAGCCACAAATCAGAGGAATGCAGTTTGGGTAAGGATAGGGTTTCAGATTTAAGCCTGCTCAAGTGTACGCTTTGTGGGAACTCTGGACATACCGCTTATTATAGGGGATGTCCCAAGTTCCAGGAAATTAAGAAATTAAAGCAAGTTCGCCAGCAGAAAGTGGATATGAAACGTCCTCCCGGTCGTATCCCGGTCGTATCCCGTCCAAAGCCGTTACTGCCCAAGTCACCTACGCCCAAATGGTGGCAGGCCGGGATAACACGGTACAGCAAAAACCTAAGACTGCAACACAGGCCCAAGTGCCTAAAGCACCTGAGGCTGACTTGCTGGCTATTTTGCTCCCTATCCAAGGGAAGATTAGTCAACTCCAAAATCAAATACAAGAGCAAGCGACTCGGGTGGATAGGATCTACACGATGCTGCCGAACCTTACGCGCCTCCAGTTGTAATGAGTATGCTGCTGGGAAGTCCTTTGAAGATCATTGCGCTGAATGTTAATTCACTGGTGAGGACCGAACGTAGAGACGAACTCTTTAAGTTGCTAGAAGACCTAAGCCCCGATGTGCTTTTGGTTAGCGAAACTAAGCTTAATCAGAAGCACAAGATAAGGCACAATTATTACAATATTGTTAGAAGAGACCGTCCCAATTCCCAACTAGGGGGAGGTGTTGCGATATTTATAAATAAAAAATGCAAGTATAAGGCTGTGTACAGCGGCGAAGTGCGGAGATTTCAGCTGCTGGAAGCGTGTATCGTGTGCATCCCTCTCCATAGTGGAAAGAAGATGTATATTGTAGCGCTCTATGCACCTGATACTTCTCAACCTAGTTTCTTTATCCCAGAACTCGAATCACTTTTTCACTGCCTAAGGCTGGAGTTAGAAGAGAATTATTTCCTTATGGCCGGAGACTTAAACGCGAAACACCGAAATTGGGGAATACTTCACCAAACTCCAGAGGGACCCAATTACTTAATTGGTGGGGTCTACATCAAGTGGAATATAAACTCGAATTAAAAGCTACTGATAGTCCGTCGTTTTCTAGAAGCGGTTCCCCTCTGGATCTCATGCTGTGCGACGTACGGTTAATACTGACTGACGTGGACCGACAAACAATAAACTGTTTGCGCACAATTGTGTACGACAGTGACCATTACGGACTAAGTGCCGAAATACGAATTCCAAACGAAGTTGCGGAGTTGGAAGAGTTCGTCCAGATGTATCCCTACAATTATAGTAGGGTGCGTTGGCCACGGTTCACTAGAACTCTGATAAGAAAACTCTCTCTAAATGAGATACATCCACCGACCAACAGGAATCTGTCAAACGATGAGATTGACAGGTACCTGAAACACATGGACGTGACAATCAAACAAACAATGGACAGTACGATACCTCTGTAACAAGAAGCTGACAACTCCAACTTGTACCGAAACGCAACAATCGGCGCACTGCGCCAACAGAAAAGTAGACTGTTGTCAAGACTTAAACTCCTGTACAGACGATTTACTGACACACAAAACGCCGAGATAAGGTCACTGAAGTCTTTGATTAAAAACCTCCAACAGCTAATCAAAGAAAATTACAGAGTATCTATAAACTTGCATTGGAACAATAAAATTCGAGCTGTAAAAGCCAGCAACCCGAGTATGTTTCCGCAAATAAATAAAATATTTCGGAGGAAAAATCAAAACGCTCTTCCGTGTCTTAAGATCCATCAAACGACGGAAAACGAACAAATACTTTTGACAGCGGGCATAGATCCGGTAAACGCAATATGTGACAATGAATTCTTTGTGATCGAAGATCCTCAGGAGAAGGTTGAGGCTATAGGTGCTATTTTTAAGGAAGTGTGTAAGGTAAATGAAACCATTTGCCCGAATCATGACCTGGAAAATCACGTACTTGAGCACAATTTCAATCTTCGATATGAAATGGCACAATGGCGACCAGAGAACACCGGTTTTACCGAGTTCAATGACGAAAACTTGGAAAATAATGTCAACGCCAGTGAAACGACAAATCCCATGTTTATATCAAAGGCTGATCTCCAAGGCATCTTCGAATCACTGAAGAAGAAAAAATCAATGGGAATCGACGGAATATCGAACATTGTGCTTCAACATCTTCCATCAGAAGCGATAAATATTTACACCATCCTGTTTAATAATGCGCTGAATAATGCATATTATCCAACACATTGGAAGACGGCGGTTGTGCAACCCATCCCTAAACGAGGCAAGGATATCTCCAATCCGGAAAATCTCCGGTCCATAAGTCTTCTCTCGAACATCAGTAAGGTTTTTGAGAAAGTGGTACATAGAGCCCTGCTTAATTTTATTGAGGACAAAAAATATTCCGGATAACCAATTTGGTTTCAAGGCGGGGCATGATTGCATACATGCCGCGTCTAAACTAGTATCTGATATCCAATGGAACAAAAGTGAGAAACAATGCACTGGTGCCTGCCTGGTCGACCTGGAAAAGGCTTTCGATATCGTATGGTTAGAAGGACTCTTTTACAAGTTGAGTAGCCTTGGCATTAGCAAATCACTGTTGTACATGCTTGTAAATATGCTAGTCAATAGACAGTTCATTGTGAAAAATGGCAATGTAACATCTAATGGGTTATTTAAATTAATAAATGGTCTGCAACAGGGCGCTGTCATTTCGCCGATCCTCTTCAATATATTCACCAGTGACCTTGTAAGATCCTTTCCCCATGTCATAGCGTACGCAGTCGACTTAATTGCGTACAGATCAGGTCGGAAGATCGAAGGCATTAGAAATCTCTTGCAGCGTGACTTCGATGAGATCCAGCGATTTTGCGACGACTGGAAATTAAAGATTAAAGGGATACCATCAAGAATTGGCGAAAGCTCTCAATTATGGGACCGCACGGGTCGAAGTGTAGTCCGATATCTTGGAATTTGGCTGGACCAGTATCTGTATTTCAACTAAATATAGATGCGGCCCTTGCCAGAGCCAACGTTGTATTTGCCCTAACAAAGAAACCGTTCTATAACCAACAACTCGATGCTAGGGTAAAAATTATCTGCTACATGGCCCTCATCCGGCCTATGCTCGTCTATGGATGCCCCGTGTGGTTCAACGTGGGAGCAAGCTTAATGAAAAAGATTCGATTGTTTGAAAGGCAATGTCTAAGGACTTGCTTGCGCTTATACAGAACTCCAGAGTCTGAATACAGAAAATTCTATCCCAACGAGGTCCTATACAATAGGGCAGACATTATAAGAGTGGATAATTTTATTATAAAGCTGACACGAAATCACGTTGCAAGAGCAATGAACTCGGTCAACAATTTGGGTAGAAAGATCTCCGGGGCTTTCTACCCAAATGACCTGTATCACGAAAGTGTGCGCCTTAACGGCTTTGTCCCCCCAGAGGCCTTCCTCTACCTAGACTCGATAGGTCTGATCCAGAATAGATTAGCGGTTCCGCTAATCTTCCACATTGCCCGAAGAGCTGTGGATAAGCGACTAAGCTACGAACGAGACGTTGCTAGCAGTTCCGCGGAGTGTCTTCGGTTCAGTAGGGCGGTTTCAGACCGCGATAGGATAGAAGTAGAACGCCAGCACCGACAATTCTGGTGGATGACAGAGCGGAGGGAAAGAACTCGTTCGTCGCATCCTCCAATCGACGAGTAGCCCACAAGGGCAGAGTTGGCCGCCGTCTCTATGTTACATAAGTTTGTTTTTTTGTTGTCGTAAGAGTAGTGGCTGACTCAATAAGGTTAAGGTCCTTAAGTTAAGTTTAGTATAGTGTATGTGCAAGAAGGGGACATCCACATATACATATATTTTGTATATGTTGATGTATGTGCGCATGTATTGCATGTACCCAGCATGACAATACAGGTGTGTGTGTTTTTGCTTGTCTTGCATATATACTTTAAGCTAGAAATAAGTTATTTAAGTATTTTAGGTAGATTTAAGTTACTATAGGTTATTTTAAGTTAATAATAATAGTTTTATATATAAAAAAAAAACACATTTTTACTAAGATTTTAAAACTTAATTTTCTTAGTCTATAGTTAGCATTGTTAATTTTAAGTCGAAAGACATAGTCTAATAAGTAAGTTTAGCTTAGAGCGCCTGTGATTGGCCAGTAAGATAGATATAAACACCATGTTATTTAAGCTAATTTAAGGCTATTTTCCATAGCAATTAAGTAATTCACATGTAATAGAGTTAATAAAAATTGCACTAACAAAAAAAAAAGGAAGACCAAAACATACAATTTAGTTTGTTTTCCACTGTTGTGGTTTCTTATCATGAGCCCAATCCTAGAGGCCTTTCCAGAAAATGACACAGAGATAAAAAAAAATCTCTCGGAATCGGCGTGGAAAATCCTATCAAAATCTGCAAAGAAAACTGGACTGAATGTGATCCTCTTTAAGCCATATATTTACCAGACAGAAAAAGATCATTTGCTGAACAGTTACCAGCTCTCTGGTCCTCAAACCTTTAAAATATGAATCCCTATGTAAATGTAATACTTTTGAAACTAAGCTATATAATATTTGATAATTCTGACTGTCTGATTTATAACACTTTATTGAAGAAGTTGAAAAACAACTGCCAAAAGCAAATACAAATTCAACTTTCAATGTTAATGTTGTTCTTATGAAATCGATTTTCGCAACTCTAAATTTTAAATATGTTATCTTCACGTTGAGTTGGATACTCTAAGAGGGATGACTGGCTAAGATTTTGGGTCGTTGGTCCTATATTACGTCGAAAATGCTTTCATTGAGTCGTTTAATGCAAGCCATGGACAGCCAGCCAGCAAAACCAATTATCTCAAGGTTACACACCCCAAACCGAAGCCTGCAAAATGGAAATATCATAGTAGAATTGCAGTCAATGCTGAGGACATGGAAGAACCAACAATGTCATCTACCTGAGCTAGACGAAGTACAGATAGCAAGATAGAACTTCTAAAAGCGTCGGCGATGACTTAGTTGAGAGTATGCACCAACACATCTGCAATACATGGTCAGTCGTCCAATCCTGAAGGAAGGAAGCCAATTATAGAGGTATCAATCTCCTTAAAATTGCCTTTAACATCTTTTCCGCCGTATGATGTGAACGTCTGAAGCAGTTCGTCAACATCCTGATAGGTCCGTAATAATATGGTTTCCTACCAGAAAAGTCCACCATAAACCAAATATTAACATAACGGCAGATCTTGGAAAAAACCCAGGAGCGCCAAGTCAGTAGGCACCACATTTTCATCAATTTCAAGGTTGGTGATGATGATGTCAAACAAAATTTTAGACAAGATGATGCACTATCATGCGATTTCTTCAACATCATTCTTAGGACAATAGTGCAAAAGAACCCTGTCAACGCCAGAAGGCAAAAAGAGGCATATGCTGTCATAAAGAAAGACCAAACCTTGATCAGAACGTTACCATAAACAGCTTTAACTTTGAGGTAGTTGGGGCTTTGTCTATCTTGGCTCCGCTATAAATATAGATAATAACATCAGCGCTGAGATCAAACGAAGAATGCCTCTAGTTTTTAAAGCTAAGCCCGCTTTCGAAGACCTTAAGTGTCGCTCTATGAGACCAATATCATCCCCGTCCTACTATATGGTGTAGAAGCATGGGTGCTTTCAAAAGCAGATGAAGGCCCCGTTGTTTCGAGAGAAAAGTGTGATCTTTTGTCCCATCTGCATTGACGGTGAGTGGATGAGAAGATTCAAAAACCAATTGACTTAGCCAAAAGGATACAATGCCAATCCTATGTGGACTGTAGCGCCACCTCAAGTTAATAATTAAATAATTAATGCAAAAAATGTCCAACCAGCTAACATGTTTAAAAAAAAACGGTTAAAATTAAATTATTTCTGCAGTCAAACTAATAATCTAATTTTCTTTTAGTATCATAGAAAGGTAACTCAATCATAAAAAAAAGTATTTCCAAATTGAAATGTGTTAATCTATCAAAATTTTCAATCTTGTGCACAACATTAGATAAATGTTACTAAATCAAAAACGATTATTTCCAAATTGTTGTCCTGATCACTAAAAAGAATACTTTCGTAAGTAAGTAATTACCGAAATGTTGAGTTAAAATTAATGTTGAATACTCAACTTTACCTTCATAGTAGCTTACCATTCCCCTACACATCCCCATTTCAAGTAATAAATGTGATTTTAATTATAGAATTTTAATTGAACTAGATAAATTCAACTTAATAATTATAATCTCATACCTAATATGTCATCATGAATTTGTTTTAATTTAGTTTTAGACTTTATATTTATATTTTTTATTTATTAGTCTAATATGTTTTAATTCAATTTAACCAACGTACTCTTTACATCGCTAATCTTTCACAGATTTATAAGTATTTCTTACTGTGTTAGCATGTACATAATAAGTATACCCTTTAATCTATACTTTAGACGCAAATCGTATTTATTTTATATGTTTCAAAGATGCGAAAACAAATATAATTTTACGGTTAGCTTAAAAAGTGAGTATCTTAAAGTTGATGTTGGGAGCAAATTAAATAGCACCTTAATGATTTTTTTTTTATCATGAGATGGGAAGTTCATGGTATGGGCAGGTCTACTCGCACCCAAACCAATTTTTAACTTCCCATCAGGAAGTTCTTGTAATCGGTCCGATTTTGGAAATTCAAAATTCTTACATTTCTCCACGTTTGGCGGTCCCAGTAGTCGGATTCCATGATTTTTAGAAAGATGTCTGTGTGTGTGTGTGTACGTACGTACGTTTGTGCGCATTCTTTCGTACAGCCTAACTCGAGAACAAATCAAGCTATCGAAGTCAAATTGGTTTCATTCGAAGCGTGTGTGCACAAAGATCACCTGAAAAGCTTTTGGTTAAATTTCACAGGGTGGTTTGAATTTTATGACGAAAAAACTGTCTAAAAAAGGGACAATTTGACTTCTTCAATTAAAATTAATTTAGTTTTCCAATAAAAAAAGTTCAAAATTAATTAAATTTATAGTTTACAGCTTCCTTATCAGATAAAAAAATATGCTTAATTATATACACTGCCGTTCATAAGTTTCCGGACAAATTCATATAAAATTTTTTTTTTGTTCAATTTCAATTCCAAAAGTTTCATCAATGCTATGTTTATTTAGCCAATTGACTAAACTAAGTAAGTTACTAACTATAGAGACTACCAAAAAGACTAAAACAATTTTTATTTGAGGCCATTTCATACATTGATATGCCCCTTTCTCTATTTCCTGATCCAAATTTCCACGGAAGTTCTTCGAAAATTGTTTCTGAAATGTGAATCCTTTGAGTCTTTCCCATTTTTCAAGACTCAGAGTGACGTCTCCAACACTGACACATGAAAATAACCTTAGAAAATTATGGAGCCACCAGTTTTTATGTTCAAAACCTGCTCGTCTGAAGCTTGACGCTTTTTTATAGTTATAATATATTAGCAAAAAGAAGCTCATGGCGCAAATTATATGAGGTAATTGAATTTAAAGCAAAAGCATCAAGAGAAACCTTAATGACAAGGTTAAAACACATGGATAAAACTGCATTATTCGTATATTGCAAGGAAGACCATAACATCCGATTTAGTTTGTTTTCCACTGTTGTGGTTTCTTATCATGTAGCCAATCCTAGAGGTCTTTCCAGAAAATGACACAGAGATAAAAAAATCTCTCGGAATCGGCGTGAAAAATCTTATCAAAATCTGCAAAGAAAACTGGACTGAGTATGATCCTCTTTAAGCCAAATATTTATTTACCAGGCAGAAAAAGATCCTTTGCTGAGCAGTTACCAGCTCGGAAAGAAGAGGTGGTGGAAATCTCTGGATTAAATCTATGTACTTTTGAACCCTTTCAAAAAGGACATAAAGTTAATCACGCCTTAATATTCCGAGCAGTGGTTAATATCTTCCAAAGAAAAGCAATCAAACAAATTTGATTGATTAAAAATAATTCCAAAAATTCATGAAGTTGAGATAAGCAGTAGGTCCTCAAACTATTAAAATATGAATCCCTATAAACAGAGTTCTTACAAAATGTAATACTTTTGAAACTAAGCTATATAATATTTGATAATTCTGACTGTCTGATTTATAACACTTTATTGAAGAAGTTGAAAAACAACTGCAAAAAACAAATACAAATTCAACTTCCAATGTTAAAGTTGTTATGAAATCGATTTTCGCAACTCTAAATTTAAAATATCTTATCTTCACGTTGAGTTGGATACTCTTAGAAGGATGACTGGCTAAGATTTTGGGTCGTTGGTCCTATATTACAGTCGAAAATGCTTTCATTGAGTCGTTTCATGCAAGCCATGGACAGCCAGCCAGCAAAAACAATTATCTCAAGGTTACACACCCCAAACCGAAGCCTGCAAAATTCGAAATGGAAATATCATAGTAGAATTGCAGTCAATGCTGAGGACATGGAAGAACCAACAATGCCATCTACCTGACCTAGACGAAGTACAGATAGCAAGATAGAATTTCTTAAAGCGGCGGCGATGACTTAGTTGGGAATATGCACCAACTCATCTGCAAAACATGGTCAGAAGAAAGCATGCGAGATGAATGGGATCTCAGTTTTGGTTGCCCAATCCTGAAAGAAGGAAGCCAATTATAGAGGTATCGTATTAATGTGGTTTTCGACCAGAAAAGTCCACCTAAACCAAATATTAACGTAACGGCAGATCTTGGAAAAAAACCAGGAGCGCCAAGTCAGTACGCACCACCTTTTCATCAATTTCAAGGTTGGTTTTGGTGTCTGTTTCGTCCACAGAGAGGAGATTTATGAAGTCATGTCTAGGTTTGGCATTCCTGCCAAGCTCGTACTTTTGTGCAGGATGGCGATGGAGAAATCAAGCTTCTCCATTGAGGTCGGCAAAAACGTCATCGACCCACTTGATGTCAAACAACATTTTAGACAAGGTGATGCACTGTCATGCGATTTCTTCAACATCATACTCGGGACAATAGTGCAAAAGAACCTTGTCAATGCGAGAAGGCAAAAAGAGGCATACTATATGCTGTCATAAAGAAAGACCAAACCCCAGAACGTTACCATAAACAGCTATAACTTTGGAGTAATTGGGGCTTTGTCTATCTTGGCTCCGCTATAAATATAGATAATAACATCAGAGCTGAGATCAAAGGAGGAATACCTCTGGCTATTAAAGCTATGCCCTGTTCCGAAGATCTGAAGTGTCGCTCTATGAGACCAATATCATCCCCGTCCTACTATGTGGTGTAGAAGCATGAATACTTTCAAAAGCGGATGAAGGCCCCGTTGTTTCGAGAGAAAAGTGTCTTTGTCCCATCTGCATTGACGATGAGTGGAGGAGAAGATTCAACAACCAATTGACTTAGCCAAAAGGATTAAATACCAATGCTACGTGAACTGTAACGCCACCTCAAGTTAATTATTAAATGATTTATGACAAAAAAAGTCCAACCAGCTATCATATTTAAAAAAAAACGGTAAAAATTATTTTAAATTATACTAAGTTATTTCTGCAGTCAAACTAAAAATCTAATTTTCTTTTAGTATCATAGAAAGGTAACTCAATCAGAAAAAAAGTATTTCCAAATTGAAATATGTAAATCTATCATTGTTAAATACGCAATTCGTATTTTTAGTGATCCAAAAACGAAAATATATACGAGTATATGGTATTCCTCAAGGGCAGCTAAAAATATTTGTATTTTATTTTTAACTTCCCATCAGGCAGTTCTTGTAATCGGTCCGATTTCCGAAATTCAAAATTTGAAATGTGAATCCTATTAATCTTTTTTATTTCTCATGATTTCGAATTACGGTACAACACTTGGCACTTGAAAACATCCTTAGAAAATAATGGTGCCATCAGTATTTTTGTTCAAGACCTGCTGTAGCTTGACGCTTTTTTATCTTTAAACCATATTGGTAAAAGAAACTCATGGGGCAACAAACATGAGGCAATTGATTTAGTAGAAATACCATCGAGAGAAATCTAAATGACAAAGCTAAAGCACATAGATAAAATTGCATTACTGGCATATTAAAAAGTCGTATTTTATATGATTCAAAGATGCGAAAACAAATTCTTAACTTACGGGGAGCTAAACAAGTGAGTATCTTTAAGTTGTTGTTGGGAGCAAATTAAATAGCACCTTAATGTTTTTTTTTATCATGAAATGGGAAGTTCATGGTATGGGCAGGTCTACTCGCACCCAAACCAATTTTTAGTATTTCAATTTACTGTTCACTGTAAGAGTTGTTTTTTCACAAAATTTTCAGCACAATTGATTTTAAGCTTTTCATAACTTATAATGATTTTTTTCCGATTGTTAAACTATGATAGCAAGTTGAACGGTTTTGTCGTTAATTATTTCAAATGATGAGGACAGTAATTTCAAGTTCATATTGTTTTTTATTTAGTAACATATCTACAAAAAAAAAGGTGGACTTTTACTTTCATTGCACAAAGTTGTCTTTTCTCATTCGTTTTTGAGCACGTTCACTGGATCATTTTTAACTTCCCATCAGGAAGTTCTTGTAATCGGTCCGATTTTCGAAATTCAAAATTTTTACATTTCTCCGCGTTTGGCGGTCCCTGTAGTCGGATTCCATGATTTTTAGAAAGATGTCTGTGTGTGTGTGTGTACGAACGTACGTTTGTGCGGATTCTTTCGTACAGCCTAACTCGAGAACAAATCAAGCTATCGAAGCCAAATTGGTTTCATTCGAAGCGTGTGTGCATAAAGAAAAAGCTTTTGGTTAAATTTCACAGGGTGGTTTGAGTTTTATGACGAAAAAACTGTCAAAAAAAGGGACAATATGATTTCTTCAATTAAAATCAATTTAGTTTTCCAATAAATAAAGTTCAAAATTAATTAAATTTATAGTTTATAGCCACCTTATCAGATAAAAAAATAAGCATAAATATATACACTGCCGTTCATAAGTTTCCGGACAAATTCATATAAAATTTTTTTTTGTTCAATTTTAATACCAAAAGTTTCATCAACATTATGTTTATTTAGCCAATTGACTAAACTTAGTAAGTTACTAACTATAGAGACTACCAAAAAGACTAAAACAGTTTTTAGTTGAGGCCATTTCATACATTGATATGCCGCTTTCTATATTTCCTGATCCAAATTTCCTCGGAATTTCTTTGAAAATTGTTTCAGAAATGTGAATACTGTAAGTCTTTCCCATTTTTCAAGACTCAGAGTGACGTCTGCAACACTGACACATGAAAACATCCTTAGAAAATTATGAAGCCACCAGTTTTTTTGTTCAAAATCTGCTCGGCTGAAGCTTGACGCTTTTTTATTGTGCACAAGGTTGAAAAGTTTGATAGATAAACATATTTCAATTTGGAAATACTTTTTTTCTGATTGAGTTACCTTTCTATGATACTAAAAGAAAATTAGATTTTTAGTTTGACTGCAGAAAAAACATAATATATATATATTTAAAATAATTTTTACCGTTTTTTTTTTTAAACATGATAGCTGGTTGGACTTTTTTTGTCATTAATCATTTAATTACGAACTTGAGGTGGCATTACAGTTCTTGTAGCATTGGTATTTTATTCTTTTGGCTAAGTCAATTGGTTGTTGAATCTTCTCCTCCACTCACCGTCAATGCAGAAGGGACAAAAGATCAAACTTCTCTCTCGAAACAACGAAGCCTTCATCCGCTTTTGAAAGTATCCATGCTTCTACACCATATTGTAGGACGGGGATGATATTGGTGTCATAGAGCGACACTTCAGTTCATCGAAAGATGGCTTAGCTTTAATAGCTAGAGGTATTCTTTCTTTGATCTCAGCGCTGATATTATTATCTGTTTTTATAGCGGAGCCAAGATAGACAAAGCCCCAACTACCTCAAAGTTATAGCTGTTTATGGTAACGTTCTGATTAGGGTTTGGTCTTTCTTTATGACGGCATATGGCTCTTTTTGCCTTCTGGCGTTGACAAGGTTCTTTTGCACTATTGCCCCAAGTATGATGTTGAAGAAATCGCATGACAGTGCATCACCTTGTCTAAAATGTTGTTTGACATCAAGTGGGTCGATGACGTCTTTGCCGACCTCAATGAAGCAGCGTGATTTCTCCATCGCCATTCTGCACAAAAGTACGAGCTTGGCAGGGATGCCAAACCTAGACATGACTTCATAAATCTCGTCTCTGTGGACGAAACAGACGCCAAAACCAATCTTGAAATTGATGAAAAGGTGGTGCGTACTAACATGCTCGCATGCTTTCTTTTGACCATGTAATGCAGATGAGTTGGTGCATACTCCCAACTAAGTCATCGCCGCCGCTTTTAGAAGTTCTATCTTGCTATCTGTACTTCGTTTAGGTCAGGTAGATGGCATAGTTGGTTCTTCCATGTCCTCAGCATTGACTACAATTCTACTATGATATTTCCATTTCGAATTTTGCAGCTTTCGGTTTGGGGTGTGTAACCTTGAGACAATTGTTTTTGCTGGCTGGCTGTCCATGGTTTGCGTTAAACGACTCAATGAAAGCAATTTCGAATGTAATATAGGACCAACGACCAAAAATCTTAGCCAGTCATCGCTCTAAGAGTATTCAACTCAACGTGAAGATAAGATATTTTAAATTTAGAGTTACGAAAATCGATTTCATAACAACAACTTGGCAGTTGTTTTTCAACTTCTTCAATAAAGTGTTATATCAAATCATTATCAAATATTATAAAGCTTAGTTTCAAAAGTATTACATTTTGTAAGAACTCTGTTTATAGGGATTCATATTTTAAAAGTTTGAGGACCAACTGCTTATCTCAACTTCATGTATTTTTGGAATTATTTTTAATCAATCACATTTGTTTGATTGCATTTCTTTGTAAGATATTAAAAACTGCTCGAAATATTAAGGCGTGATTAATTTTATGTCCTTTTTGAAACTGTTCAAAAGTACATAGTTTCAATCCAGAGATTTCCAACACCTCTTCCTTCCGAGCTGGTAACTGTTAAGCAAAGGATCTTTTTCTGTCTGGTAAATATATGACTTAAAGAGGATCATATTCAGTCCAGTTTTCTTTGCAGATTTTGATAGGATTTTCCACGCCGATTCATTTTCTGTCATTGTCATTTTCTGGAAAGACCTCTAGGATTGGGTTCAAGATTAGAAACCACAACAGTGGAAAACAAACTAAATCGGATGTTATGGTCTTCCTTGCAATATACGAGTAATGCAGTTTTATCCATGTATTTTAACTTTCTCATTTAGGTTTCTCTCGATGCTTTTGCTTTAAATTCAATTGCCTCATGTAATTTGCACCATGAGCTTCTTTTTGCTAATATATTCTACCGATAAAAAAGCGTAAAGCTACAGCCGAGCACGTTTTGAACAAAAAAACTGGTGGCCACATAATTTTCTAATGATGTTTTCATGTGTCAGTGTTGCATACGTCACTATGATTTACATGTCTGAAACAATTTTCAAAGAACTTCCGTGGAAATTTGGATTAGGAAATAGAGAAAGGGGCACATCAATATATGAAATGGCCTCAACTAAATACTGTTTTAGTCTTTTTGATAGTCTCTATAGTTAGTAACTTACTTAGTTTAGTCAATTGGCTAAATAAACATAATATGATGATACTTTTGGCATTAAAATTGAAGAAGAAAAAAAATGTATAAGAATTTGTCCGGAAACTTTTGAACGGCAGTGTATACATTTATGCATATTTTTTTATCTGATAAGGGAGCTATAAACTATAAATTTAATTAATTTTGAACTTTTTTAATTGGAAAACTAAATTGATTTTAATTGAAGAAGTCAAATTGTCCCTTTTTTTGACAATTTTTTCGTCATAAAATTCAAACCACCCTGTGAAATTTAACCAAAAGCTTTTCAGGTGATCTTTATGTACACACGCTTCGAATGAAACCAATTTGGCTTCGATAGCTTGATTTGTTCTCGAGTTAGGCTGTACGAAAGAATCCGCACAAACGTACGTACGTACACACACACACACAGACATCTTTCTAAAAATCATGGAATCCGACTACTGGGACCGCCAAACGTGGAGAAATGTAAAAATTTTGAATTTCGCAAATCGGACCGATTACAAGAACTTCCTGATGGGAAGTTAAAAAAAATGCATTACTCGTATACTACAAGGAAGACCATAACATCCGATTTAGTTTGTTTTCCACTGTTATGGTTTCTTATCATGAACCCAATCCTAGAGGTCTTTCCAGAAAATGACACAGAGATAAAAAAAATCTCTCGGAATCGGCGTGAAAAATCCTATCGAAATCTGCAAAGAAAACTGGACTGAGTGTGATCCTCTTTAAGCCATATATTAACCAGACTGAAAAAGATCCTTCGCTGAGCAGTTGCCAGCTCGGAAGGAAGAGGTGGTCGAAATCTCTGGATTGAAACAATGTACTTTTGAACCCTTTCAAAAAGGACATAAAGTTAATCACGCCTTAATATTCCGAGCAGTGGTTAATATCTTCCAGAGAAGAGCAATCAAACAAATTTGATTTTAAAAATAATTCCAAAAATACATGAAGTTGAAATAAGCAGTTGGTCCTCAAACTTTTGAAATATGAATCCCTATAAACAGAGTTCTTACAAAATGTAATACTTTTGAAACTAAGCTATATCATGTGTCATAATTCTGGCTCTCTGATTTATAACACTTTATTGAAGAAGTTGAAAAACAACTGCCAAAAGCAAATACAAATTCAACTTTCAATGTTAATGTTGTTCTTATGAAATCGATTTTCGCAACTCTAAATTTTAAATATGTTATCTTCACGTTGAGTTGGATACTCTAAGAGGGATGACTGGCTAAGATTTTGGGTCGTTGGTCCTATATTACGTCGAAAATGCTTTCATTGAGTCGTTTAATGCAAGCCATGGACAGCCAGCCAGCAAAACCAATTATCTCAAGGTTACACACCCCAAACCGAAGCCTGCAAAATGGAAATATCATAGTAGAATTGCAGTCAATGCTGAGGACATGGAAGAACCAACAATGTCATCTACCTGAGCTAGACGAAGTACAGATAGCAAGATAGAACTTCTAAAAGCGTCGGCGATGACTTAGTTGAGAGTATGCACCAACACATCTGCAATACATGGTCAGTCGTCCAATCCTGAAGGAAGGAAGCCAATTATAGAGGTATCAATCTCCTTAAAATTGCCTTTAACATCTTTTCCGCCGTATGATGTGAACGTCTGAAGCAGTTCGTCAACATCCTGATAGGTCCGTAATAATATGGTTTCCTACCAGAAAAGTCCACCATAAACCAAATATTAACATAACGGCAGATCTTGGAAAAAACCCAGGAGCGCCAAGTCAGTAGGCACCACATTTTCATCAATTTCAAGGTTGGTGATGATGATGTCAAACAAAATTTTAGACAAGATGATGCACTATCATGCGATTTCTTCAACATCATTCTTAGGACAATAGTGCAAAAGAACCCTGTCAACGCCAGAAGGCAAAAAGAGGCATATGCTGTCATAAAGAAAGACCAAACCTTGATCAGAACGTTACCATAAACAGCTTTAACTTTGAGGTAGTTGGGGCTTTGTCTATCTTGGCTCCGCTATAAATATAGATAATAACATCAGCGCTGAGATCAAACGAAGAATGCCTCTAGTTTTTAAAGCTAAGCCCGCTTTCGAAGACCTTAAGTGTCGCTCTATGAGACCAATATCATCCCCGTCCTACTATATGATGTAGAAGCATGGGTGCTTTCAAAAGCAGATGAAGGCCCCGTTGTTTCGAGAGAAAAGTGTGATCTTTTGTCCCATCTGCATTGACGGTGAGTGGATGAGAAGATTCAAAAACCAATTGACTTAGCCAAAAGGATACAATGCCAATCCTATGTGGACTGTAGCGCCACCTCAAGTTAATAATTAAATAATTAATGCAAAAAATGTCCAACCAGCTAACATGTTTAAAAAAAAACGGTTAAAATTAAATTATTTCTGCAGTCAAACTAAAAATCTAATTTTCTTTTAGTATCATAGAAAGGTAACTCAATCATAAAAAAAAGTATTTCCAAATTGAAATGTGTTAATCTATCAAAATTTTCAATCTTGTGCACAACATTAGATAAATGTTACTAAATCAAAAACGATTATTTCCAAATTGTTGTCCTGATCACTAAAAAGAATACTTTCGTAAGTAAGTAATTACCGAATTGTTGAGTTAAAATTAATGTTGAATACTCAACTTTACCTTCATAGTAGCTTACCATTCCCCTACACATCCCCATTTCAAGTAATAAATGTGATTTTAATTATAGAATTTTAATTGAACTAGATAAATTCAACTTAATAATTATAATCTCATACCTAATATGTCATCATGAATTTGTTTTAATTTAGTTTTAGACTTTATATTTATATTTTTTATTTATTAGTCTAATATGTTTTAATTCAATTTAACCAACGTACTCTTTACATCGCTAATCTTTCACAGATTTATAAGTATTTCTTACTGTGTTAGCATGTACATAATAAGTATACCCTTTAATCTATACTTTAGACGCAAATCGTATTTATTTTATATGTTTCAAAGATGCGAAAACAAATATAATTTTACGGGGAGCTTAAAAAGTGAGTATCTTAAAGTTGATGTTGGGAGCAAATTAAATAGCACCTTAATGATTTTTTTTTTATCATGAGATGGGAAGTTCATGGTATGGGCAGGTCTACTCGCACCCAAACCAATTTTTAACTTCCCATCAGGAAGTTCTTGTAATCGGTCCGATTTTGGAAATTCAAAATTTTTACATTTCTCCACGTTTGGCGGTCCCAGTAGTCGGATTCCATGATTTTTAGAAAGATGTCTGTGTGTGTGTGTGTACGTACGTACGTTTGTGCGCATTCTTTCGTACAGCCTAACTCGAGAACAAATCAAGCTATCGAAGTCAAATTGGTTTCATTCGAAGCGTGTGTGCACAAAGATCACCTGAAAAGCTTTTGGTTAAATTTCACAGGGTGGTTTGAATTTTATGACGAAAAAACTGTCTAAAAAAGGGACAATTTGACTTCTTCAATTAAAATTAATTTAGTTTTCCAATAAAAAAAGTTCAAAATTAATTAAATTTATAGTTTACAGCTTCCTTATCAGATGAAAAAATATGCTTAATTATATACACTGCCGTTCATAAGTTTCCGGACAAATTCATATAAAATTTTTTTTTGTTCAATTTCAATTCCAAAAGTTTCATCAATGCTATGTTTATTTAGCCAATTGACTAAACTAAGTAAGTTACTAACTATAGAGACTACCAAAAAGACTAAAACAATTTTTATTTGAGGCCATTTCATACATTAATATGCCCCTTTCTCTATTTCCTGATCCAAATTTCCACGGAAGTTCTTCGAAAATTGTTTCTGAAATGTGAATCCTTTGAGTCTTTCCCATTTTTCAAGACTCAGAGTGACGTCTCCAACACTGACACATGAAAATAACCTTAGAAAATTATGGAGCCACCAGTTTTTATGTTCAAAACCTGCTCGTCTGAAGCTTGACGCTTTTTTATAGTTATAATATATTAGCAAAAAGAAGCTCATGGCGCAAATTATATGAGGTAATTGAATTTAAAGCAAAAGCATCAAGAGAAACCTTAATGACAAGGTTAAAACACATGGATAAAACTGCATTATTCGTATATTGCAAGGAAGACCATAACATCCGATTTAGTTTGTTTTCCACTGTTGTGGTTTCTTATCATGTAGCCAATCCTAGAGGTCTTTCCAGAAAATGACACAGAGATAAAAAAATCTCTCGGAATCGGCGTGGAAAATCTTATCAAAATCTGCAAAGAAAACTGGACTGAGTATGATCCTCTTTAAGCCAAATATTTATTTACCAGGCAGAAAAAGATCCTTTGCTGAGCAGTTACCAGCTCGGAAAGAAGAGGTGGTGGAAATCTCTGGATTAAATCTATGTACTTTTGAACCCTTTCAAAAAAGACATAAAGTTAATCACGCCTTAATATTCCGAGCAGTGGTTAATATCTTCCAAAGAAAAGCAATCAAACAAATTTGATTGATTAAAAATAATTCCAAAAATACATGAGGTTGAGATAAGCAGTTGGTCCTCAAACTTTTAAAATATGAATCCCTATAAGAGTTCTTACAAAATGTAATTTTGTTGTAAATTTGAAACTAAGCTATGTATATAATATTTGATAATTCTGACCGTCTGATTTAAAACACTTTATTGAAGAAGTTGATAAACAACTGCCAAAAGCGAATACAAATTCAACTTCCAATGTTTGTTAAAGTTGTTGAAATTAAATCGATTTTCGCAACTTTAAATTTGAGCTAAATCTCTAAAGTCCCAATTCGAGCTCCACCCACGGAATTCAATTGAAACCAAATACATTTGAGTTTCTCAAACCACTACAAAAATCTTTCGTTCTTCTCCTAATTCTTCCACTCGTTCTGTGCGACTTGCATTAAAAGAGTATTCATAACCTCTTGAGAGCGATCAAATTATAAAAAAATCTTCACGTAGAGTTGGAAACTATTAGAGGGATGGCCGTGCCACTATATGCCTGCAGAAGACTGGCTAAGATTTTGGGTCGTTGGTTCTATATTTTTTTGGCTTAAACAGGAAGAGATGCTTTCTTTGAGTAGTGTAATGCTAGCCATGGACAGCCAGCCAGCTTCAACATGAAGCTCGACAAGATAGAACTCGTACTTTCTCCAAAATGTCTTTGCAAGCCATAGTAATTTCTTACAGCCAAGACGCAACTCATAATACGAGGTCACAAAAGTTTTAATCTCGTGCATAACATTTTCAAGCTATGCCATGGACGCAGCGTCTTTGGTAGAGCATAAGAAGCGCCCGATTGAGGATGTTTAGAGATTAAGAAACAGGAATAAGGTTCGAAAATTCTACCACCATAGAAGTATCTCAAGTTTACAGACCCCAAGCCGAAACCTGCAAAATTCGAAATGGAAACATCGTAGTAGAATTGCAATCAATGCTGAGGACATGGAAGAACCAGCAATGCTATCTACCCGACCTAGACGGAGTAAAGACAGCAATATTTAAGCTTAAGTCTAAGAAAACCACTTGAGCGGACGGCTTAGCTGCAAAAGTCCCGTGTCAACACCAGAGGCACTATCTTTTAAAGGTCTGTTCAGTAACTCCCATACGGCGAAGATATAAAAGGAGAACGCATCTTGACGTCAACAGTGCGTTTATGAGGATTCAGACAGAAATGACAAAGATGGGTTCGGCGGTATACGAGGGCACAAAGAAGCATATGTTATCATAAAAAAAAGACACCCAAATCGTTACCATAGACAGCTATAAATTTGAGGTAGTTAGGGACTTTATCTACCTATGCTCTCCTGTAAACATAGATAATAACACTAGCGCTGAGATCAAACGAAGAATACCTCTTGTTAATCGCTGTTTCTCTGGGCTAAGAAAACAATTGTGAAAAGTCCTCTCTCGTAGAACTAAAGTGTCGCTCTATAAGACTCGCATCAGTCCCATCATGGTATATGGTGCAGAAGCATGGACAGTTTCAAAAGCGGATGAAAGCGCCTTACGTTGTTTCGAGAGAAAAGTGTGATCTGCATTGACGGTGAGTGGAGGAGAAGTTTCAACAACGAATTGTACGGTACGAGTTGTACAGCGAAATCGACTTAACCAAAAGGATAAAATTCCAATGCCACGCGGACTGGCGCTACAGTCCTCAAGTTATTTATTAAAAAGCTAATGACGAAAAAAGTGCAATTAGCTATCAATATTAAACAAAAACGCAAAACATAGTTTTAAATTATTTTAAGTCATTTTTTTAGTAATATTATTAAACTAAAAATGGAACTATTTTCTAGTAGAAATGTTACTTAATCAAAAAAAAGTATTTCCAAATTGTTGTCCTGATCACTCGAAATAATATATTCGAATAATCTATTAATGCTAAATACGCAAATCGTTTTTTATATGATTCAAAAAATCTAAAAGAAAGATTTTCCTAAGGGGCAGTAAAGAACAAATATATGTATCTTTTTATTGCAATATATTTGTCTATGGAATGAATGATGTTATCATAACGATAATGGAATTTGATGGTAGTGGGAAATGAAATTTTTTATCGAGATGGGAAGTTCATGGTATGGGCAGACCTACTCGCACCCAAACCAATTTTCTTTAATTTAAAATTATGTTTTGGGTTTTTTAAAACTGAGAGCGAGTTGGTTTTTTGTTGTTAATATTTCATATATCTGTTCACTGTAAGATTATTTTTTTCACAAAATTTTCAGGACAATTGAAATTTTACTTTTCATAACTTATAACATAACTTATGTTTTGCGATTTTTCAACTATGATAGCAAGCTGAACGTTTTTGTTGTTTATTGTTTTTAATTATATGGAAAACAATTTACTATAAAACACATATTGTTTTTGATTAAGTAACATTTCTACTAAAAAAGATGCATTTTTACTTTCACTGCACAAAATTATCTTTTCTCATTCATTTTCGAGGACATTTTCTGGTTCACTTACTATAATTTATAATGATGTTTTGAGACTGAGAGCGAGTTGTTTATTTTCTTTTAGAGTATTTTTTCGAAATATTTTCAGGACAATTGGCATTTCACTTTCATTTTGGTTTAACTACGATAGCAAGTTGAACGTTTTCGTTATTAAATAATTATTAAAAACAAAAGGCCGTATATTAATCAAAAAGCTCGAATCTTTATCTTGAACACCACTGAAGTAATTTATTTTTTTCATACATTTTTGAGGACATTAAGTGACTATTTTATGCAATTTATAATGAATGTTTACTTTTTTCCAACATTGATAGCTGATTGGTGTTCTCGTAACTAATTATATTATTTATGTATGTATTCCTTTAAATGAACTGCCCTAATATGCATGTATTTTAAGTATCAACAATTTGGAAAATCTTGTAAATTTTTTCTAAGAAGAATTTTGACTGTATGATTTCGCATAGATAACACAATAATGTAGCAAAATAGATAACAAATGCCCCACAATCTAAACCATTATTCTGAGATCGAACTTTATGAAAAATATATTTCTTTTAGAATCTATATTATGCATTCAGGAAATCAAATTCATAGATTTCCAAGCGATTTTTATTTGAACTGTCATATATGTGAACGCTTCCATTTCCATCATATCTGGTGAAAATCCAATGCCCTATAATATTTTTACCAATACCACCACTATATATGATTTGAATGTTACTGTTAAATCTAGGAATTGCTTGCAGATTACTCAAGAAGGCTTGTACGTAGCCTGTATTTTGTGCGCAGGTGAAAATTCCATGCGCAGTAAGATTTCTATTCATGATTTCGTGAAACAGATTTATATGCATATCAGTTAAGTACATTTTTGGGTGAGATACTTCTTTGCATTCATCGACTGAGATTTTGAATTCATATGGCTCAATATTGCATTCAGTAGCACTAAAAATATTATAGGTATCATTGACATGAACATTAGAGTTCGTTCTTTGCTTATTATTGTTTTCGGTGCTCGTATAATAAATTGTTGTGATAAAATCATTGTGATCTTTTTCAGGTTTATAAGTTAAATACTTATTAAGAATAACATTTCCATCAGGCTTCTGGTTTTTTTGAATAGCCTTATTTTTATTTATAATGTTATAATTAGAATTGTCTGCATTCATTAAAAACTCATCGTGTGTATCTTTATTATCATCGTCAATTATTTCTCTAATAAAAATTTCCTTGGTTCGGTTATTCCCCATTGCGGTATGTGTTTGTAATACTCAAGCTATCATATTATTGTAGCTAAAATACGTTTCGTAAGCCCCACATTCTATGTTATTTGAATTTGAAAAAAGTAACATCGATTTGAGTATTCAATGATGTTGTTATGCTATTTGGTGGCAATTTCGGTGTTAATTCATATTTTTACAAAAAGTCCACCAAGTAAATATTCTTATTATTAACATGATTTATTATATTGTAATTAAAATCTCCGATTAAAAAAATAGTTCCCTCAGATGTTAACTTTTCCATTGTGTTAGTTACAACTGTTTCAAACATTGTTTTTGTTTCTTGGGAGATTATTATTATTATTTAATAACAAGTTTGTATATAAATCGTAAATATCTATACATGCCCTTTTTCGTGAAAGAATGCTCTGACATATGGACCGTTTCCTTGACATAGCAAACTATGCCACGAATATTATTACCATTAACCTATTTTCAACACAATGTTTAAATTCTCGATGTCTATTTTATCCTCATGAGATGTTAAAGTTTCAATTAAAATTAAAACACCCGCTTGTAGATACCTTTCGTCCTTCACTATATAAACGACTTTGCTTTTCAATGAACCAATATATTGATAAATAGTTTTTGTGCCTATTTCGTTCTCAAAATTATTATGCGATAATTTCTTTTTTTTGTTCTCAAAAGTTCCAGTTCTAAAAGCGCTGGATTTGAAATGCCCGAATTCTTGTTTTTATAAGGTTATTTTAGCTCCCATAGTACAAATAATCATCTTAACCTAGTGACTCGGCTCAGTGGAACGAACAAAATTGCTTCGCATTCGTGGTAAAATCTAGACATATTGAATCATAAGTTTGATCCTGACTCTTATGAATGGTCATTGCTGCTGCAGGTATGACATGAAATTGATTTTTAAGGACTATATATTTTTCGCCATCCACAGTGTTGGTCTGAATAACAATTCTTTCTATTGGCGTCATAAAATTTTCTATGCTGTTCTTTGTCATATATCCATGATAACGAGCTCGAGCTTGTAATCCAATTTTCGGAATATGAAAATCAAGCCATAGTGTCAAGGTATATCGTCGTGCTTACATTCATTAGGCTTCAGAAGTTCACAAGCACAATTTACTAGACCACCTTCTACATCGATATTGTTTGTAACCATGTACTTTATATCTACTTTTAGTTCGATCACATCAGGTTATTCAATTGAAGTTTGGATTAAACTACTTTTGATTGATCGTACAACAATTTTTTTTTTCTTGTTCAGTAATTTCTTTAGAGAATACAACCGTAGCTTTTGAAGTAAATAATTTGCTTCTATACTGAAATATTCTCTTTGCATTGTAAGATGATACGTAAGCGTTTATGGCATACAGTCGTATAGCTTTTTCTGGAACATCTTCTTGAGATTTTATTATGCTTATGTCCTCGTCGTTCATTGTTCGCAGAGCTAAGTAATAAAGAGCAAGAGTAAATAATTCAACATCCTTCTTAATTGATCCCACAAAGGATTGATATCTAAAAATGGTGGCAATTCATTTTGTCCAGAAATAAACAGGTTAATCACATACCAAACGGTTCATTTTTTCCAGTGATTTGTCTCTGTCGTGTATTAATTTGGCTAAATATGGTAGGTCATTAGAAAGCTGTGGTAAATTAACACCGATGACATGGTGTTGTGTTTCGTCGCGAGTTTCGAACTTTGTACCATTTAACCAAAAGAAATAAATTTATGAATAAAACTCTGCACTTCACACGTTATAAATTTCTTTTTTTGAAAAATTGGATTCATTGGGTTATATATACATATACTATATGCTTCCAACTTCCTTCCTGTTTCACTTTAAAATTGCCAATGAATATAAAATTTAATCCAAATTCAAAAGTAACGTCGGTTATGCTGACTTAAGCTTTCTAAACAGCTGTGCGATATTACATTATTGAACATCGATCCATGAACCTTTAAGTTCTCCTCTCTCTTTTTTACACATTACATTTACATTTTCCCCTTTGAGCTTTTAAGCTTTTTTAACGATACTTCTTACATCAATGCCCTGCATTTAGTGCGTGGGCCAAAATGATTCAACACTACATATGTATATCCTCTCATCATTTGTGAGATGTGAAATTGGGTCTTTCCAATTTTGAAACAGTCCAAACTTCTATTTCTGTCACTCTTAGGGGATTGTATATCGCGATTTTTTGACCAATGCATCGACTTTTTTCTGACTCGCTTTTATACTGGACTCTTGCTCAACTATGTCAATGCATTGATTACCAGATAGCTTATCGATATTGTATTTATCAGGAGAATTTTCTCTGTTGTTGTTGTCTTTTTCCACTTCCTCTAATGCTACATTAATTGCTTCGTCACAAATTGTCGAAAATTTCGCTTAGTTAAGTATGATGATTTTTTTGTTATTATTATATAAAATTTCGTCGTCGACGTTCTCCGTGCCCTGAATAATAAAATCTACTCTCTATAATAATTTGCTGGATCTAGATTTAATTTATATCTTCTGCACCTTATAATTGCGGATTTGCTGTCTCAATTCTTTGATCTGCTCTAGTCCAAATTGATCCAGTGGTGAAGATTTGTTGGCTGGAATCGAGTTGCCTGGTATTACAATGTCTGTCAGGTTGCCCAATTTGGTATACGATGTTTTTGTGTCACCTCTGTATATCTTATGCCCTTGAAACGTTAAGTCATCTTGCTTGATAACGCAGTTTGGCTGGATTTTTAGGATTCCTGATCCCTCCAAGGTGATTGATGCAATATCGTTGCCGCATACAGTATTAATGATCGATTTGCTCTTGAGTGCGTAAATCCACTCATTTGGATGGGTAAGCCGGATCCATATTTGACTTTTGGCGATTTGAGATGTCTTGCATTGTGTTGATAATGGCAAGTTGTTTAGGAGAGAAACTTCACATTCACATACACTGGCTCCCTTACGGTACAATGGTCTTGTCTGCTCGCACAGATAAGTGGATGGTCCTGTGGTTAAGCATGTTGCTAGTTCCTGTTCCATTAACGGATAATATTGGTCTCGGTGTTGATTAATAATCAAATATGATGAATCCGGGCTTATTGACGTGAATGTGCCGTTGTTATATACTGGGATGGGTAGTATTCTGAATATGTCAAATGCCTCTATGTTGACAAGAGGAAATTTAATTTGAAATATAACGTGTTTGTTCGTGACCTTGCCTTTTACGGACATTAGTTTATATAATTGCAACAATTCCCTTGACTCTACTGGTAAGCGAAGTGACGATGGGATGTGTCCTCTTATTACGATCATTTCCTTGTTTAATTTTTGAGGGGATAGCAGTAATGGGTTGATCTTTCCGTGATTGGTATCGAGAAGAACGTTGATTAAGGACGCCTGTATTCGTTGAGTATTGGAGATGATTAGAGTTAGTTCGAGAAATAGTGACAGAAATAAATTGTCAAGTTTCGCCTGATTGGCGTGATGGATTATTCGATTAACCTGCTCGTTCAATGTCCTTAATTTCTCTCGAATTATTAACTGGTGTCCTTTAATAAGGTTTAAAGTTGAGTCTATTATGGACGTATGATTCTTCAGGAGTCATAAAACGTAATCTTCATTTGCCTTAATGTCGCTTATTGGTTCCGAGACTTCTTGTGCATACTCAGCATCAAGAACTGCAAATAACGAGTTGGCTACGGTCCCCACTATATTTAAAGCACTCCGCTTCCTTCTTGCCGTTTGGATATTATTCGTGAAGAGCTCATTATCATCCCTTAGTTCGTCCTGGATATGGATAAATTGGTTGATTATTGATTGACAAGTACTGTTGTGCTTCATAAACTTGCAGAGCTGCCGCAGTGGCTGGATTGCCTTAATAATTTCATAGTCCAGTATGGTTCTAAATCGTAATATACCATTAAGTTCCAATCGTTCGATGCCAAATTTACTCTTCCCAGAGCTTCGAAATGAAGTCCCAGTTGAGTTGGGAACTGGGTGATTTCAATAGGCTGGGTGCTCGTTACTGGTAGAGTCAACCAAACTAATAGGAATGATACTTTTGCTGAGCCGTATGTTTTTTGACTTTTTCTTTGTGGGGGTTCGTCGTTATTCAAAGCATCCCTCATGACTCGTTTTGCTGAGTCTATCGCCTTTCGTTTGGTTTGACTATCTTTTGTCAGTAGCGCGACTTCTTCCTTAGGGTTTTCATCGTCGATTGGAAGGGGCGCAAGTTTGTGGATTGCTCTTCGTAGAATGCCTGTTGCTGTCTTCACGTCTACGACTCGGATTTGACCGTCTTCTCCATTATGGGTTCTGATGACTCGTCCTAGTGGCCACCTCAGTGGTGGAGTATTATCTTCCTTGAGTATGACTATAGCCCCAGGTTGCAAGTTCCGATCGTGCTGTTTCCATTTGAAGCGCTGTTGTAATTCATTTCAATATTCTCTCGACCATCTCCTCCAGAATTCGTTCTTTAAGTGCGTAACCAGTTTCCATCGTGTGAGTAAGCTGATCTTAGTTGTCTCAGCATTTGGATCAATTGCTGCGGTCAATGGTTCGCCGATTAAAAAGTGGCCGGGTGTCAGGACTGTGAGGTCGTTTGGATCAGCAGATAGAGGTGTAAGGGGACGAGAGTTAAGGATTGCTTCAATTCCAATAACGAGAGTCTCAAGTTCCTCGTACGTCAGGGATGCTGATGTCATACTTCGGTACAACAGGTGTTTCGCCGACTTCACTGCAGCTTCCCAGAGCCCACCGAAGTGAGGAGATCGAGGTGGTATGAAATGGAAATCGATGCCTTTTGTGCTGCAGGAGGAGACAATAGAGTCCATTCCTCGACTGGAATGTATAGTTTGATTCAAGTCCTGAAGTTGGTTTCTGGCTCTTTGTTGCGTTGTCACAATATAGGTTTCTTACGTAGCCTCGCCTTCCCGTAAAGCGTTTTAGAGCCACAATGAATGCCTCCGTTGTTAAGTTGCTTACCACCTCTAAGTGGACTGCCTTCGTAGCAAAGCAGCAAAATACTGCAATTTATCCCTTTTGTGGTCGACTTCCCCCACCACGATAGTGGATCCGTGGGGCCGCAGAAATTCACACATTTGGGAGAGCAGTTTGGGCTTGGCCTTTGTGTTTCGCACGCAGTTTTGCACTATAGATCGTGCGATGGTTTTACCTTTGATCGGCCAGAAACGTTGTCTGGTTATGGCCAGAAGTGTTTGTGGTCCAACATGTTTATTGTCGTAGTGGATGTCGCTCATAATCATTTTTACGAATGGATGTTCATAGGGTAGTAAGATAGGATGTTTTGCATTGTATGGTAAAGCTGATGCTTCTAATCTTCCTCCCACGCGCATCAGACCAGTTTTGTCTAAAAATGGGGTGGGACTGCTTATGGGGCTGGCCTTGCTGCATTCATTATATTTTCTTAAATGGGCGATATCGAGGCTGAATTCGTCTTTTTGCATTAGTTGGATTATGCTATAAAGAGCGTCTTCTAATTCTTGGCTGGAGAGAATTATACTTTGGGTCATCTTCTCATCTCTTCTTTTAACATGTCGGATGAATCTAATTACGTATGCAGTAATCCGCTGGATCCTTTTGAATGAATTTCTATGAGGGATCTTGTAAATGAATTGTGATGAATCGATGCTCTTGGTTGTTACCTCTGATGTACCTTGATTAATTTCTTGCTCACATGGTGCCGACTTTTCGTATGGGTGTGGCCAAGAAGATTCCTGGCCATTAAGAAATACGGGCCCAAAGAACCAAAGATTACATTCCTTCAATTTTTCGGGAGATAGTCCCCGTGTTAATAAATTAGCTGAGTTCTCCTTGGATCTTACGCGACGCCATTGGTGTGGTATAGTATTCGATTGGATGGAGGCCACTCTGTTGGCTATGAAGATGGGTAGCGATTTTGCGGTCGAATTGATCCAGGCTAGTACAATTTCCGAATCACTCCAAAAATACGTTGCAGTTTCTTCGTACTCGATGTCCTTTATTTTCCGTTTAGCGAGGTCTGCTGCTAACTTTGCTGCGCACAACTCTAGTCGTGGTATTGTTGGTTTCTTAATTTTGTTCTTTTCAAGTGGTGCTACACGAGACTTGGCACACAATAAGCGCACGACGACTATACCAGAATAAATGACTGATCGAAGGTAGGCGCAAGCTCCATACGCTCTTTCGGAAGCATCGGCAAAGACATGTATTTGTATTTTTTCTGGGGCTTTGTGCGCAAATACGTGTCTTGGGATTCGGATCTGATTTATTGATTTAAGGTCGTCACGGAATCTTGCCCATTTCGAATGGAGTTCCTGTGGAAGAGCTGGATCCCAGTCCAATTTTAGTTGCCATAATTGTTGGAGGAGGATTTTTGCGGTGATTGTCACTGGCGCTACCAGTCCAAGTGGGTCGAATAGTCGGGCTATTTCTGATGACGCTATTCTTTTCGTTATTTTAGTGCCATGATAACAAAAGGTTTTGATGCAAAAGTCGTCCACCTTTGCAAGCCAAGTTAAACCCAAAGTTTTTATGGTATCTTCTGAGTCGAGTTTAAAGTCTAGTTCCACTTCTTGGTCTTCAGTCGGGAAATCTTGTAGCAGCCGCGGATGATTAGCGCATCATTTACGTAGCTCAAATCCTGTTTGCTGGAGTATATCAATCAATTGCCTTTGTGTCTCTATTACAGCGGGGAGGCTATCTGCACCAGTCATGACGTCGTCTGCTTAAAAGTCGTGTTGAAGCGCCTTACTACCTGCCGGATGAGTTTTACGAGATGATTGGGATAGTTGTCGTAAGCTTTTGATGGCTAAGTATGGAGCGGCTGAGGTACCGTAGGTCGCTGACAGACGTCGTCTACATAAAAGTCGTGTTGAAGCGCCTTACTACCTGCTGGATGAGTTTTACGAGATGATTGGGATAGTTGTCGTAAGCTTTTGATGGCAAGTATGGAGCGGCTGAGGTACCGTAGGTCACTGTATTTACCTGGTAGCACTTAACTGGTGTTGATACGTCTTTCCTCCATAGAATCAACTGATATTTTCGGTCTTCTTCGTGCACGAGCACTTGCCTGTACATTTTTTGAATATCAGCTATAAACACAAACCGTGGTAGTCGAAACCTCAACAAAATCGTCTTGGATTTTTGGACCTGTATGTAAAATATCGTTGAGGGATAGATTGGATGATGATTTGCACGAGGCGTCGAATACTACTCTCAACTTGGTAGTGCTACTATCAGGTTTCTGTACACAATGGTGAGTTAGAAAGTAGTGTGGTGAATTGCTTGAGGGGGCAGCTACCTCCGTCATGTGTCCTAGTGTAATATATTCGTCCTTGAATTGATGATATTGCTGTTTGAGCTCTATATTATTTGCCAAACATTTTTCTAATGCGTATAGCCTACGTAGAGCTATGGACTTCGATTCTCCTAGCCTTGATGGTTCGTCAGAGAACGGTTACCTCACGACGAAACGGCCATTTGTGTCTCGCTTTGTTGTCTGATGAAAATGTGTCTCACACCGTCTTTCTGCTGTCGTCATTGCTTCTGATGATTCCTCAGGATCTTCTATTGTCAAAAATTTTTCGATGAGTGTGTTGAGATTTGCGTCTTCGAGGCACATGCCGCAAGTTATTGGAGCGGCTGGACACTGTCCAATCCTTCCTGCTGCGATCCACCCGAAAACTGTATTTTGCAAGGTGGGCATCTCCTCGTCGGATTTTATTTGCCCTACGGAGAGGAGTTCGTGATAAAGCTCTGCACCGAACAGCACATCGATTTGACCTGGACAGTGGAAGGTAGGATCGGCCATCTTGATGTTCTTTGGGATGTTCCATCGTGAGATGTCAAGTAATTGTGTCGGTTGAGGTGAGAGTATTTTCGAAAGGACCGTTGCATCGATTCTTGTTGAAAACCCATTCAATCTAGATTGTAAATGAAGTTTACTCTGTTATGTGTTTTGTGTTTTAGTGCGACCGATGTCCTGGATGCGCATGGAATCGTGTCATCTTGAGAGCCCTAGTCTTGTGACTAATTTCTCCGTTATGAAGTTCACTTGAGATCCTGAGTCTAGAAGTGCTCTGCATTCAACAAAGTCGCCATTCCCAGATTCCAATTTGATTCGAGCAGTCCCCAATAGAATATTTGTCTGACGCCTGCTTGATATGGGCATTTGGTCGCACCCCTGTTCCGCGGTTCGATGATCGCTATTGATTGAAGGTGAATTGCAGTGTTGGTTTGGTACCGCCACTTCTAAGTGTACTAATGTGTTATGCTTCTTGGAGCATTTTGTACATCCTCGTCTGGTGCACTTCTCTGCTTGATGGCCTGGTCTGCACGGTTCTCGGATTTTCAAGCGACTGCTCGTACAGGGTATGCGTGTCCTTAACTAACTTCTTTATTACAATGTGCGTGACTATTGGTTCCCATTGATCAGTATCTATGCCAATATTGTTGAGCCCCATTAGACTCTCTTGTGCGGTGTCATGGAGATTCTTTATGGCATTGGCTGATCCTTTATCTGACATAATGCTTGGTTGATTCATTAGCTTGTTTATTAGTGCCGATACCAGAAGTCTAGTGTTGTCATAACGATCCGTCAATGTTTTCCAGGCGGCATCATAATTATCAGACGTTGAGAAATGTCGAATTAACCTTTCTGCCTCTCCTGACAGATTTGTTTTTAAATACCACATTTTCTGACAGTTGGCCATAGGGTGAATATGGACCATCTGGACGAATAAATCATGAAATTGTCGCCATTTTAAATAATCGCCGTCGAATTTCGGCAATGTGATTTTTGGAAGTTGCAACAATGAATTGTTATTTGATGGCACGGCGGCGTTGGTGATACTAGAATCACTTCCAGTGTTATTCCGTAGGTTGGCCATTAGGGCTATCGTGTGTTTTTCCACCAGTTCTTCTAATTTCAAATACTCGTCGGGATCATATCCGTCAATAACCTGATTATCGCTGAGTTCCCAAATGGAATGGTGCAAATCTTCCAGCTGAGAAGTTATAGTAACCACTCACCCCACACCGACAATAATATAAATATTGTCGCGTCGGCTTTTCTCCTCGTCACTCGTCACATGACCGAATGCCATTGCGTCGTCTGTTTCCCAATTCCCGTCGGTCTTCGTCTCCGGTTTCGAAATACATTGTTGACCCATAAATCAACGACCGCGAGTTCAAATATATGGTGAACTGTAAGATCAGTAACCACATTTGAACTCAACGTAAACAAAATAGAAAAGGGTCGACTAAGCAAACAATGTAGATCGATAACCGAACGATCGACCCGGGTAAACGCAACTCAGCATGATGCAATGAGGAAATGTAAGTGAAACGAGACATAGGGAAATCGATTGCGAGGTTTGGTGTTGGGAAAATGTTTTAGGATAAGTTAGTTCTAAGTTGAATTCAATAAAGGAACGCGGAGTTTAAAGGAAAACTTGTTTTTTATTCTTTTGCTTTTGTGTTCTAAAACTGGCGCAGTCGGTAGGATTGCCTGAATACACAGGAAAAGTTTTCGAAGTGTAGTACGTTTTAACGTTTTTTCGGGCATCCTAATAAAATACACATCCCGTAAAGTTTTAAAAAAAAAAAAAAATACTCAAGAGAGTATCGGTTAAAACATTTAAATACACATCCCGTAAAGTTTTAAAAAAAAAAAAATTCTCGAGAGAGTATCGGTTAAAACATTCACGAGGAAATAACCATATCCTGCTAAAAAGGATAAATAAATAGTGAAAAATAAAAACAAACAATTTTAACCTAATTCTAGTGAAACTAAAATCCTACGAACAATTATTACATAAGAAGTGGAAATTGTTTTATTTTTCGTGTGAAATTTTTTTTTTTCTTTTTGTTTGTTTGTGTCAATTTACATAAAAAACCTTTGTATACACTGAAGAGCAAAAGTGTAACAATAACATAAAAAAGAAACGAAATTTAAAATATTTAGTGTTTCGGTTCTTACTGCGTACATACGTAATTTATACGCACGAATCGAATCAAAGACAAGTGATAAATTATACAAAAAAAAAAGAAGAGACTTAGACATCCGCACCGTGACCAACAGAGGATCAGCCTGACGTCAACATCCATCACGCAGTAAGAAAAACCAGCCTCTTTTTTTTTTGTTTTAAGCACACATTGTTAATATCTAAACATATTATAAACTTATTATCTGTTCTTCATAAGACAAATTTTTTTTTATAAATTGTTGTAACTACCCTCCTTCAGTCTCAATCGACCCCATCAAATATCTGAAGAACCTTCCCGAATTCCATGGCGATACTAGAGACCTACAGACCTTTGTAAATTTAATACACCCGATCTTACAGGCCTATGACGCCATGTCACAACAATTATTCTCCGACCTAATTAAAAGCAAGTTAAAAGGTAAAGCAAGACTTACATTAGAAATTAATTGCCAGGCAACTTCCTGGTCAGAAATCAAAGCAGTACTGCAAAATAATTTCGGCGACAGGCGCACTTGCGAAGAGCTCTTTGACGAATTACGGGGTACCACGTTTAAAACTAATACATTAGACTTTTATAATGAGATAAAACGAAGATTGAGAGACTTGAACAATAAAACGTTTGTTATTCTGGGATCAGGGGAAGCAACGAACGAATGTGCCCAAAATAATAGGCGTACAGCTTTGAATATTTTCAAAGCAAAAATTCCAGAACCAATGAAAACTATACTTACCTGCAGGAATCCGGAATCGTTAGAATCCGCTATGGATATCCTTTTTCAAGCAGGATACGCGAATTTTGGAACCAATGAAAACAACAATATTCCGACACGACAATATCGAATTCGTGACAGCAATTTCACGCGTAATCAACAGCGCCTTCAACCAAATAAGAATATCAATTCCCATAGTCAACGATACAAAACCATTTGTACATCAACAACATAATCACAATGACAGACAAAGACAAAACTCACAACGCCACCAACCCGAATATAGTACTAGCCAAAGGTACAGCAATCCCCAACGACCTCAACAGCATAATGGTAATTTCCAACAATTTACGAACCAAGGTTATAACGACCAACGTAACTCCTATCCCAACGAACATTGGAATAGAACAACCAACTCAAATAACCAAGTACCACCCGAACCAATGGACATAAATAACCACGATATTGTTGAAAATTTTCCTTCAACAGCCTCACAGGAGGCCTTCCACATATAGTGGTAAAAACCAATTTAAATCCCCTTAAAATTCTTATTGATACTGGAGCAACACACTCGATTATAAACCCTAAACTTTGTCATCCAAAATGGCAAATCGCCTTCTCCCCAACAACCCTTAAAACACTTAAACATTTAGTTAGGATAGAAGAAAAAGTAAGAATACCATTGTTCAGTGAGCTAGGTAGCCATCACGAACTGGTAGAATTTCTTGTTATAAAATTCCACGAATTTTACGACGGATTGATTGGAAATGACATCCTTAGACGACTTAATGCTAAAATTGATTATAAGAATAATCAGTTAGAAGTAAATGGAAAATCCATTCCACTTATCTTTCAAAACAGGTCAATTCGGAACGTTAACAAATCCGTCGAAGTGAAAGACACGCACAATTACTCCGAAGAGCACAAGTCTTCAGGTAATAAAACGTCGAACTTTAAAAACCAAGATCAAGTAGTTGTAAATCAAACACTAAGTGATCTGAAGAAACCAGTCAATAACTCATGTTACTTGAACTCTAATTGGGATCCAATAGGAAAACCGAAACGAATCTGTGAACAAATTCGAATGGAACATTTGAACTCAGAAGAGAAAGAACAACTCCTCAAAGTCGTGAAAAAATATTCAGATATATTTTACAACGAAAACTCAAATCTTTCATTCACTAATGCTATTAAACACAGCATTCGCACTATAAACGAAATCCCCATTTACGTTAAATCCTATAGATACCCATACATACACAAAAATGAAGTAGAAACGCAAATTCAAGAAATGTTAGATAGCAAGATCATCCGTCCAAGTAATTCCCCATATTCCGCCCCAATATGGATCGTACCTAAAAAGATCGATGCCAGTGGCAAACAAAAATGGAGACTAGTTGTAGACTACCGTAAACTTAATGACATTACAGTAGACGACAAATATCCAATCCCAAACATGGACGAAATTCTTGACAAACTAGGCAAATGTCAATACTTCACAACGTTAGATTTGGCAAAAGGCTTTCACCAGATAGAGATATCTGAAGAGGACATCCACAAAAAAGCATTTAGCGTAGAAAATGGACATTTTGAATTCGTACGTATGCCATTTGGTCTTAAGACAGCCCCTGCCACATTTCAAAGGCTGATGAATCATGTGCTTAAGGACTTCATCAATAAAACATGCCTTGTCTACATGGACGATATCATCGTGTTCTCGACATCATTACAAGAACACATTGATTCGCTAAATAAAATATTTCAACGTCTTAAAGAAGTTAACTTAAAAATTCAACTAGATAAATCTGAATTTCTTAAAAGAGAAACCGAATTCCTTGGACACGTTGTTACTCAAACTGGTATCAAACCCAACCCAAAGAAAATTGAATGTGTCGTTAAATTTCCAATCCCCAAAACAGCTAAGCAAATTAAACAGTTTCTAGGATTAACGGGCTACTACCGTAAATTTATAAAAGATTATTCAATGATAGCTAAACCCATGACCAAATTTCTAAAAAAGGACGCAAAGATAAATACAACTGATCCAGACTATCGAAATAGCTTTGAAACCCTAAAAAGACTTCTTACAAACGACCCAGTTTTGCACTACCCTGACTTCTCTAAAGAATTTACTTTGACAACGGACGCATCCAACTTTGCGATTGGAGCAGTACTCTCACAAAACAACCACCCAGTTTGCTACGCAAGCCGTACACTTAACGAACACGAAATCAATTATAGCACAATAGAAAAAGAACTCTTGGCTATTATCTGGTCCACAAAATACTTCAGACCTTATTTGTTCGGACGCAATATCGAAACAGACCACAAGCCACTGACATGGCTTTTCTCTATTAAAGAACCAAATTCTAAATTAGTTCGTTGGCGACTCAAGCTTTCAGAATTTGACTATACCATTAAGTATAAAAAGGGAACAAAAAATAGTAATGCCGACGCACTGTCGAGAATTGTCCAAACAGAAATTAACGCAGCAGAAGTACTTCCAAACACACAATTTAACTCCATTAAAATAACTGAATCACCAATAAATATTTTTAGAAACCAAATAGTTATAAAGAAAATAACTTCAGGTTCACTTAAAATACGAAATCTCAAAATCTTTAAAAATAGTAGAAAAATAATATATACTAAAACGATGGAGAGGGAATTTGCAATCACTCTTTTAAAAACCCAGTTCAACCCGATGCAACTCAATGCCCTTCTGATAGATGAAGAATTCTATGCCGAATTAAACAAAGTATACAACGAGGTGTTTTGCAACAGCAGAAATTTTAAAATTTTGCGATGTTTTAAAGAATTACAGGATATCGAAGACGAAGAAAAACTAACCGAACTTATTGAAAAGGAGCACCTACGAAACAATCACAGAGGTATCGATGAGGTATTAAAAGAACTGAAAAACGAAATTTATCATCCTAATTTAAAGGTTAGAAAAACACAATTTATTAACAATTGCGAAATCTGTTGTATTGAAAAATATGATAGGAAGCCACCTAAAATACCGTTTAAGATAACAGATACACCTTCCAGACCAAATGAAGTCGTACATATAGATGTATTCTACAGTTTGGAAAAAACACTATTCATGACAATGATCGACAAATTCACTAAATACGCACAAGCCTATAAGATCAACGGTCGAAGCTGGATAGAGTTCAAAACTAAGCTACTTCAATACACAAGTACTCATGGCAATATGGAAAAGATAATAGTTGACAACGAATTAGGATTCAAAGCCATGCCAATCCAAGATTTTTTAAGAAGAGAAAATATCGAAATTCATTATACCTCAAATAGCAATCACTCTTCAAACGCAGATGTAGAAAGATTGCATAATACTATTAACGAGCACATCCGCTTGCTAAGGCACAACGATGAAAACAATTCGGAAACAGTTGAAGAAAAAATACTCCGAATAATAGGCTTTTATAATAATACCATTCATAGTACAACCAATAAGAAGCCTATTGACTTCATAAACGGAAAAATCACAAACGAAGAATATCCAAAAATACACGAACGAATTCTGAAAAATAAAGAAAAAGTTATCAATAAACGAAATCTAGAAAGAACCGATATCCCAATCGAAGCAGGAACAAATTTTATTAAGGAGGTTAGAGGTGGAAAGAATCACGCCAAATACAGAAAGATAAATGCCGAAAAATTAGACGATGATCATGTAAAAGATAAAAAGACAGGATTAAAATACTATAAAGCCAATTTAAGGCCAACGAAAAAATTCCAAGATAAAGAAAACCCTACCATTAAACTAAGGAAAAGAAAATAAAAACCACTCCGTTACGTTATGATATAGTATACCGACACATTCACACAAAACTATAACATAATACAACACCTTTCCTTAATATATATTAATATATAGTAGGAATACAGTACACCGACACATTCACAGGAAATCGCAACATCTTATTTCTATATATAGATCCATACATGCTATGTATTCTTTTTCAGGGTAGACTAAAATGAACTGGATAACATTACTGGCATTGTACGCAACCATCGTACTCATCAAAACACAAACAATCGACATCCAAGACCTCACAAACAACCACGGATATGTTCCAATTAAAATGGGTGAACAGAAGGTAATAGATTACTACACAAAAGTTCTTCACATAATCAATACAACGGAATATGAAATAACAATCGAAATCATTCAAAATAACATTAATAACCTCCGGACATCTAGGACTAGTGTAAGACCAATCTTAGACACTATCGACAAAAGTTTCACTTTGCTCAAAGCGAAACTTACGTTCTTAATTCCACACTTTAGAGAAAAACGAGGACTGATTAATTTATTAGGAAAAGGAATGAAATATTTGGCAGGTACTATGGATAGTGACGACGAAACGCAAATCTTAAATGCGCTTGAATCATTGAAAACAAACCAAAAGACTCTTACGGACAAAAACAACCAATTAACTCTCGTTAGCAATACCTTGTCTTCCCAAATACAGAACATTACTAGACACATAAATACCCAACAAAAAACTATTGAAAACTACTTGAAAAGCTTCAAAGATGTAATACAAAATAAAATAGCGACAATTGAAGATGAAATCACCTTCTTGCAACAGGTTTATCAAGTCGATAACGACATAAATTTATTACGCAACCATATTGACGACATAGGACAAATTGTTTTCTCCGGAAAACTTGGTATCATTCCAACAGACATCTTAACACAAACAGAACTCGAACTCATGACTAACTACGATAGCTATTCACATACAAAAATCGCCATTACTCACCACGAAACAAGTTTAATCATTATCCTGCTTATTCCCCAATATTCCAAACAAACCCTATCAAGACTTATGTTTGAACCAATCCCAAATAAAGAAAATAAATCCTTATATCTTGAAACGAATGAGTTGTTGATAGATTCATATAAAAATATCTTCACTACAAATGTAAAAAATAACCTATCAAAAAATTTAGTAAAACTCCAAGACAATTGTATAAAAAATATAATAAATTTTGAAGAAGCACACTGTACAATGAAAACATTCCTACAAGAAGAAGAAAAAGAAATATTACCAGGTGTAATCATATTAAAAAACATTTACAATCAAATCATATTTCATAATTGTAACAAAGATCTAAAAATTAAGAACGAAGGAACGTTTATTATTAAATTCGAAAATTGTAAAGTCGAAATAAAGAACAAAAAATATATGAACCCTAGCATTAAAATCTTTGATAAACTTATACTACCCAATTATATGACAAAAATAAGAGAAAATACATCAATATCTGATATAAAACTAGAAAATTTATACTTAAAACAAATGAACCTTGAAAAGAATATTGATGAAATAATATTTACCAATAAAAATTCAAATGTAATAAGCCTAAGTACTGATTTAACCATATTAATAAGCGTTTCTATACTAATCATCATATTTGTATACACCAAACGGAGCAAACAATCTCTCCAGATTTCGTCGGAGCCTCAATCAAACGTTGGGGGAGTTATAGTAACCACTCACCCCACACCGACAATAATATAAATATTGTCGCGTCGGCTTTTCTCCTCGTCACTCGTCACATGAACGAATGCCATTGCGTCGTCTGTTTCCCAATTCCCGTCGGTCATCGTCTCCGGTTTCGAAATACATTGTTGACCCATAAATCAACGACCGCGAGTTCAAATATATGGTGAACTGTAAGATCAGTAACCACATTTGAACTCAACGTAAACAAAATAGAAAAGGGTCGACTAAGCAAACAATGTAGATCGATAACCGAACGATCGACCCGGGTAAACGCAACTCAGCATGATGCAATGAGGCATAGGGAAATCGATTGCGAGGTTTGGTGTTGGGAAAATGTTTTAGGATAAGTTAGTTCTAAGTTGAATTCAATAAAGGAACACGGAGTTTAAAGGAAAACTTGTTTTTTATTCTTTTGCTTTTGTGTTCTAAAACTCTGAGACCGGTACTGTTCAAGTGTCCACAGTTTGCGTTCGACATATAGTACTCCTTTGTATTTGCAGATTTGTATTAAGGTTGATGGTGGCCAACGTGCGACGTAGCAAATCTGCTATTCCCTTTTGTCGTGTCATCAACTTCATTACGCCCTCAAATGGTTTTGTTGGAGCGCCCATGGAATTTGACGGGTCGGAACTTGATGTTCCATTGCCGTTTTGCTGTGGTGCCTTGTCGCTAATTTGCTCGGCATTTTCCAGCTTGGAGAAGGAAGCTAGTTTCTGCTCGAAGTGCTCCTTAGATGTTGTGAATTTTGCTAGGGGGTTGTCGTACAAACCCTTAATAAAATATTCATGTTGAACTGACATCTTTGGTGATGTCCTAATGTTGGAATCCGTTTCTTCGAATATGCTCCACGCATCTTCTAAGCACCGCAATCTAACCTCATAGTAATCTTTAGTCGTCTTCCTAGAGCTAGAGTCCTTCTTATAATTAGTTATAACTCTTGACACTTCTTTGGCGTGAAGCTCTTGCTGCTTCGTCAACTCGTCGATATCCATGACACTTGGGCTGTCGAAACCAGGTTGATAAGCAGCTCTTTACGACGTTGGGACTAGTGTAAGCCCTAGTACACGCTATTGTTGACGATGTTTAAAAGTACTACGCGTTGCAGGTTTACCAGTGTTAAAGCCCTGTTAACGCTTCTATAGATTGATCACTCACTACATACTTCTTACCACTGGTGCGGAAAGCAAGTACTGGGATCACGTCGGGGTCACCAAATGTTAACGATTGGATTCCTTTATCCAAACGATCGCTGTTGGACGTAGATACATAAACCTATTGCAGAGTGTAGACCCAAGTACTTGAACTTGGCATACTGTAATGGATATGTTAGAGATGGATCCCTTACCTCTGGTGGGGAGTGATCTATCTTGGTTAAGGGCAACGAAACACGTCTTGACTTTCGATCAATAATGACAATTTATTTTCCTTAACATACCCTATTTATACTTAATTTAAAATCAATAAATGCTTAGTTGGTACATAAATTCTAACAATAAAAAAATATGCTTACATAAACTGAAAGTTCAAAATACAGAACAAAACAAGCAAGAAAAAGAAACAAAACGAAAGGTGAGCTATTGCGAATTGAGTCTTGAACTCGTTGGAATGCATTATTATGCTGATTGTGGTGTTTCTGTTCGTGAACAGTCACCATCACGATTTTTTCGTGTTATTTACATTGTAATGAGCTGTATACTTAGCTGAACAGATTTCATTTAGGCTTGGATATATATTTTCAAATATATCGATGTTATAAATTTCTGTTGAATCTCGTTTTAACGGCTTTAGAGCACCCTCTGATTCGAATATTACAACTCGCTCTTCTATTGGGCTGGTATTTTTAAATATAGTTTTCCGACTCTTTTTTGACAATGACATAGACAAAACGTGATAAGCTGCTTCCTGTGCAGATCACTTTTTAAAAATACATTCGCAAGTGTACGAAGTTTTTCTTTGATACTTTTGTGGTTAACATCGCAGTTTGCGTTAGCTTCTCTCAAACCCACCATCTATCTTACTTATATAATTTGTCACGTAGCTTATCACAACAAAGTCATCAAGAATGAATTGCAAATCAATATTTGATTCAAACAATTGCAAAATGTCTTTGTTATAAGCATTGATATGTACTTCTGCACTCGTTCTTAAAAAAAAAAAAACTCGTCTCTGCTTTACAGTACTGCGTACTGAAGAATATATTCTCGCTCATTCATATTCAAATGTTTCAATATTTCTTCATGTGAAACTAGTTTATTGGTATCAGAAAATGTACGCATTAAATCTTCAATTCCTTTGTAAGGTTCAGATTCTAATTTTATCTTCTCCAAGGGACTCTAATCTAATACCATGGTCGTTTTCATTACAGGATAGGGAATGTGAAATCTATATTTTTTGTCTCGTCGTAAGAAAATTATCAATAAACTTTATCAATTCTTCATAACTTCTATCCTTATCAAATTTCGGGGCATCTTTTAACCATAATAGCATATCTTGATGTGGACTACAACGTTGTTGAAACTCTACGCGTTCGTAGCTATCTATAAGTGAATATTGATCAAATATACTATTACGAACAAGGAAAGACACATGAAAAAAAAATGGAAATACAAGGCCAGAAAACACGCAAGCACATATATTTTTCCATTTAATTATTAGCTTAAACACATTTCACAAATCCGAAATTAAAAATTTATTAAGCACTACACATCAAAACAAACCTTAATCCCTGCCCCACCATAATAGGCTGCAACCCCGAGTCAGGCGGAGTCTTCATCGGGCCTGCAATAAAAAAAGTTAGCCGACAACGAATAAAGCCAACTAAGCTGACCACAATACCGCCAGTCGGCAGAAAATGCAGCACCGCCACCCGTTGCGCAAAGGCCACTTTGGTTCCGACCCACTTTGTTTCCGACCAGAGATCAGCTGGCAGACATCAGGTTTCGGGGCTGCCGCTGGAAAACCACCGGACAAAACCTGGGACCCAACGGTAACGCGGCACGAACAGCGTTTAAAAAACCCACACAACAGAGACCGAATGAATTTACGCCATTTTTTTATTAAATTAATCAACTTGAGATCAATCGGCTGGTCGCGTCCGATCACAAGATGTACATAACTGACAACTTTTCCGGGACGTAAGGCACATAAAAATTTGTTATATTTTCCGAGGAAGTCGAAAACGACGAAAATTCACAAAAATAAATATAGGAGATTGCCTTCCCGCAAAAATAAAAATCAAATCTTCCAACATGCCTGAGAGCGGAGACTGGAACCCTCCTGGAAATCGACGGGGAGCCATAAAAGGAGCGAATTTTTAGTCAATTTTCATATAACTTTAATAGAAATAAAATAGAAAAAAATTAAAAAGTTTCAAACCCTTTTGGGTACCTTTTTTAAATTTTCTTTCTTTATTGCCTAGCTGAAGATTTTTTTCGGTTTCTCCTCGTCGGCACGTCATCGAAAACCCCTTTGCAAGGCGAGTTTCGTTACAATGCTATTTTCTTGTTTTAGCGACCAAATAAATTTTCTTGCTATACAATCAAAGTATCTGGCACACGACATAGTATCATTTCTTATTAAAGTATTTAGTTTTTGTATGGTTGTCTGACTCATATGTTTCTTTTAAATTCAACACGCGATCTGTTGAAAAATTTTCTACGCTATATTTTGCTAAAGTCTGAAGTAACTCTTAATTGTCGTATCATAGCTAAAAGATCTTTCTTCTTTTGTTCCCAAAAAGCAGGAGATGAACGGAAGTATTCCAACATTCGATATCCATTATCTGATCTATCTTGCTTGCATTCAATACATCTTCCGCTCTTAAATTTGTATTCATATTTTTTGTGGTTTTTCTTAAACATATGTTTATGCTTGAAAAGCAAGTTTTTTTGTCGAAATATTTCTTGGCCCTGAATAGAACGCGTGACGGAATACAAGATCGGCGATCGTAGCCTCTTAATTCTGACTTTATTCGGACCCACAATTATCTTTGGAAGACAAAATTCATATAAGTCGTCGATGCTATCCCATACAATCGGATGTTTATTTTGCCCTGGTGTGATCAACGATCATCGGTTATCAAAGATACAATCTGATCTGCCATCTGCCATTTAGAAACATGTCAATTTGAAAGGCAATCCGGCTGACGTAGTTTCCCGTGGGGCCTATTGTGATGAGCTGGTAAGTAGTTTGTGGTTCCGTGGTCCTCCCTTTTTAACTTAAAGAAAAAGTTGTGGCTTAAACAAAAACAACGTCCACCATTTAAAGATTTGCAGTCTGAAAGTAAGGTTGCACTAGTAGCCAAAACACCTTCAACTGAATTATCAGAAAACATTGAACGATTTCGAAGCCACTTAAAGGTAATTCGCATATTTGGATATGTTCTTCGCTTTATTGGAATTCTCAGGAGAAAACTGAGTCTGACCAAGAAGTCGCATCAACAATCTCAATCCCTTCCTTGATGTTGACCTTCCAGTAGAGCTCTTAAGACTTGGCGGGCGTCTGCAGAATGTGGACTTACCTTATAATTCCCGATGCCCCATTCTTTTACCAAAAAATTCCCTTTTTGTGAACAATCTTGTTGTCCATTTGCATGTCACTAAAATTATCATGCCGGTCCCCAAGCTTTGGTCGCGACTATGAGGCAGCGTTTCTGGGTCATCAATACAAGCAAGTAAGCAAAGAAGGTTGTCCATGGATGCTATCATTGTTTTAGATACAAGCTAAAACTGTTGAAGCAAGTAATGGGTCATCTACCAGCCAGCCGAGTAAACATTTCCAGCCCTTTTGCAAAATCAGGCGAAGATTTCTGTGGACCATTTCATATATCCCAAAAACGTCGAGGATATTGCACCCACAAAGCGTATGTGGCGGTTTTTATTTGCTTCTCGACAAAGGCGACCCATCGGGAAGTTGTCTCAGATCTATCGACACAAGGTTTTTTGGCAGCATTGAAGCGATTTATAGCCAGGCGGGGTCTATGTAAAGAGATCCATAGGGATAATGGGACCAATTTTGTTGGGGCTCGTAATGAACTGAGGGAGCTTCGAGCTTTATTTCTCGATCAGCAGATGCAAAATTGTATCTCAGCATGGTGTGCAGCTGCTCGTATAAAATTCACTCATATTCCACCCCGATCACCTCATTTCGGTGGTCTGTGGGAGGCGGCTGTCACACAGGACTACAGGACTACAGGACGCGAAATCCCATCTCTACAGGACAGTAAAAGAGGCATCACTAACATATGAGGAGTTTTCCACTGTCGTTGCGGAAATTGAGGGTGTGATGAATTCACGCCCAATTTGTGTCTTAAGTTCAGATCTAAATGATGACCAGCTCCTGACTCCAGTGCATTCTTTAGTTGGCAAATCTTTAAATTCCATTCCAGAACCCGCTTTTCAGGAGGAACTCACACTGCTCAATCGATGGCGTAGGCTTTCGCAAATAAAGCACCATTTTTGGTCGAGATGGTCACAGGAGTACTTGTTGGAGATGCGGAAACGGTCAAAGTGGAAGACTGAAGCGGAAAACGTAAAAGTCTTCACTGTAGTCCTTGTGGCTGACGGCAATCTACCTCCGCTGCAGTGGTTGCTTGGACGAATAGAGCGCATCATTTCTGACTCAGATGGAAAAGTTCGAGTTGCAGACAGCAGAGTTGGAGGAATGATATTTAGACGACCGGCTCATCGCCTGGCACCTCTTTCGCATTGTTGAAGCGTCTTTCCTTCGTATAACCCTTCAAGGCGGGCAGTATGTTGACGCTTTATGTTAATTTTACTTATTTCTCATTCATTTTCATTTCATTTTATAATTCAAATATGGAAACATGTAATTGCTATCTTAAAGTTTAAAAATTCTATTACAAACTTTATCCGATACATTTGTATAATTTAATACTTTGCATTGCTAATACTGACCTTATTAATTCTAAACACTAAATCAGCAAAAATTGTAAAGAAATATCCCGAATCGGAGAATTGAATAAATCGGTCCTTTTTTCTCTGACCGCCAGAAAGTGCAGGTCGCAGTTTCCCTGTTTAACCCTTTGTCGTCCGACGGTACTTATAAGTACCACCATTTTAAAGTTCAAATAAAACCTTTCGACGAAAATATTCTATTACTTGCGACCATCGATACTTTTAAGTGCCATATTATCTTCATGTTTTTGTTGCATGTTTTCCTGGAATGGTCTTTTTTACAGTTTTAACGGTATTTTTTCGACAGCGCGGCTTTGAAGAGATCTATTTTAGTTGATTCTGGTTTTTGCCGTAATAAAGAACTGTTGTAAATTTCTCTAACTTTTTTTCGGTTTTTAGTTGATTGGCATATTTCACTATTGAAAAAACACGAAATTACCAGAAGTAATAAACATTTTTCATATATTTTCATTAAAAAACTCAAGTAGACTGGTAAGTACCGTTGGGCTCTGGGGTCATCGAATTTTTTTTTTACTGTGGGTGTTCGGACACTGATTTTCTCTTTTGGTTCTTGGAATATATAGTACACATTATGTCGGCTGTTAGGAACATTTTATTAAAGGATGATGAGATTTTGGCGATGCTTGAGGATTTACCTTTGGACAATAAAGAAGACACCGATATTGAATCTGATGATGAATTCGATTTGCTTACATTACGTTCAAAAATAGGAGTTACAGCCCAGATGAATCAGGAGCCAGATGAAGCTTTGCTTCAAGCGGAGCTTGATGAAATGTTGATCAATAATGGAAATGTTTCGTATGATCGTCCAACATGCAGTGTGTCGAAGAAAAACATTCCCGAAGAAGAACCAAATCGCCACTGGAAAGCAAAGGATCATAGTTCATTTATTCCTGAATTTTTGTTACCTGAGGGACCTGTTGAGGAGTTGTTTGAAGGTTGTGTCAGTCCAACCGATTTTTTTCTAAATTTTCTTGAAAGTGTGGTCGATAACATTGTATATCAATCTAATCTTTACGCTACTCAGAAAAATAAGGTGCTGGATTTGAAAAAGGGTGAATTCCTGGCGTTTATAGGAATCAACTTTCTTATGGGATACCATAAATTTATCAGCTGGAGACACTTTTGGAGTGAAAGTGAGGATTTGGGAGTTCCGTTAGTTGGAAAAACTATGAGCCGTAATAGATTTGACGTTATTTTGAGCAGCCTTCACATAAACGACAACAGCCTTATACCAAGCAATAATCACTATCGACTCTTCAAGCTTCGTCCAATGATCAATTGTTTGAATGAGAAATTCAGCTCTTCCTACCATGGGACTAGACAGCTTTCTGTTGATGAATCCATGATTCTTTTTTAAGGCAGAAATTCAATGAAACAGTATAACCCTATGAAGCCCATTAAAAGGGGCTATAAACTGTGGTGCTTAGCTGATCAACACGGTTATATCAAGAAATTTTCAATTTATCAAGGAAAGGATGAGCAGCTTGAAACCAAATATGAAAACTATGGTCTTGGCGAAAGAATTGTTTTATCAATGACTGAAACAGAGTGGGGTAAACAAAAAATTATCTTTTTCGACAACTACTTTTCATCGGTGAGACTGCTCGAGAAATTGAAAACAGAGAAAACTTTAGCTTGTGGAACAATAAGAGGAAATAGAAAAGGCAATCCGAAGAACTTAAAAGATGATAAAAAATGAATAGAGGCGATTTTGACTATCGATCTTCGAAGGATGGTATCAGTTTCTTCAAATGGAAAGATACAAGAACTGTGCTTTTGGCTTCAAATTACCATGGCAACGAGGCATCAACTGTCTATAGAAGAGATAAGTCAGGAGTGCAACACGATGTCAATTGTCCTACAGTTGTTAAAGACTATAACGCATTTATGGGAGGAGTAGATCATGCTGATCAACTAAGGTCCGCATATGGCCTAGATCGTAGGTCAAAAAAGTGGTGGCATCGGCTTTTTTGGGGAATGATAGAAATATTATTTGTCAATTCGTTCATCGTTTACACCCATATGCATGAAAAGATACCACTTCTCGAGTCTAAAAGACGTGTAACTTTAGGACTTTTATCTCAGAAGTGTTTGGTTGTTGACAGACGAAGCCTCAAAAGGACATCACTTAGTGAATCCCCACAATGCAGCAAAAAAAGAAGGGGAAAAGGAGAGTCAATTTCAAAGGATGTTCGACTGGGAAACTTGGGAGTTCACTGTCCAAAATTTGTTGAGTCACGCGGAAGGTGCGAACAATGCAGCATCAACAAAATCCAATCGAAGCCATATTCAAAATGCAGTCATTGCAATGTATACCTCTGTTGCAATGACAAAAAAACTGCTTTTCCTTGTATCACGGAATACATTTTTAATGCAATCACATGACCACACTACAATTTTTTATCTTGAATTTTGATCCTTATATTTTCATTATATTTGTAATATTATAAGTTCCATATATAAATAAAGAAATCACTTGAATTTGTTAACTTTTAATTTTACTTTTGATCCTAAGATGTGCTTTGAAAATCTTCAATTAGTTTTCATTCATAAGACCGGAAAATTAAACATAGTCAAAAAATAAAACTATTTCTTATTTAATTTATAACAACATCGTCAGCAATAGAATATAAATATATTTTCTAAAACAAATGTATTCCGACAGCTCAACGGTACTTTTGAGTACCACCATCAGTATTCGATTTTGAGAGTCCATGAGAAATCAAAACATGAAAATTAATCTTTTACTGCTTTTTTAATTGCTTGGTCAACAAGGGGTTAAAGTATTTTTCTTCGTTGGTCGATTCTAGAAGGAATAATCAATTTAATAGTTGAATCCAAAAACGCTTGGGCATACCCCACTAGCTGGTGGTTGGTATCAAACCGCCCTCCATGACGTAGGCCCAATTCCCATCGATTTCGTCTCTCCCAGCGCGTACAAGATTGATTGATTACGCCTAGCCCTAACCCCTACACTTTTTCCACCCCCCAGGGGAATGCAGGGGTGGTTCCATATGCTGGGAGTTGCGCTATCTTCAAACACGTCCGCCTTCCTCTTCCTGAACGACGTTCCTACGCGAGATTGGGCTGGGTACAAAAAAACCTGGGATGACTTTGATCGGCTCATCGAAATGCAGGCCATAAAAAAGAACATATTCGGAGACCTGCTGAACTTCCTCGACATCACGACCAGGTGGATCAGATCCTGTTAGTCACACTCGCCTCTCCCCTCTCACCTAACTTACCAGTGGATAGCCAAAAAAGAATTTATATCTATAGCCTTTACAGGTACGGGTCCTGGAGAAGAAAAGTTAAGAAAAAATGTATGCAAACCTTGTGCTATGGAATGTAGACATGTATGTATGCTACCGGTCTTTGAGGTACGGGAAAAAAAATCCCAAAACACTTTATGTACAGCATGGGTTTTGGAATTTATGTGTCTGGCCCCTACATCTACGGGTCTTAGAGGTACGGGAAGAAAAGTTCAGAAAATACAATACAAATACAGTCTGAAGTTGAGGGTTTATCAACACTTTTTAGTTTATTTCGTAAAATAAAGTGATATTATGTTTGTGTTTTTTTCTTTTTTACTGAGTACTTTATGGAGAATAAATATATGTATCGATATGAGATCCTTTTAGTTTTCTTCTACAGCAATTTGTTCCTTCACTTAGATGGGGGAGCCAATAGATTTTGGAGTCACTGTATGTATGACCCTTACAGCTACGCGTCTTACAGCTACGGGTCTAACAGCTACCGGTCTTTGAGGTACGGGAAAAAAATCAAGAACACTTTATGTACATCATGGGTTTTGGAATTAAATTATGTGGCCCTTAAAGCTACGGGTCTAAGAAGTACGGAAAAAAATTTAGAAAAAATTGATGCTATGGAACATGGAAATATATGTATGACCCTAACAGCTACGCGTCTTCAGGTACGGGTCTTACAGCTACGGGACGTACAGGTACGGGAAAAAAAATCAAGAACACTTTATGTACAGCATGGGTTTTGGAATTAAATTGTATGGCCCTTACAGCTACGGTCTTAGAAGTACGAGAAGAACAATTCAGAAAAAATTGATGTAGACCACGTGCTATGGAATGTAGAAATGTATATACAAACCTAACAGCTATGCGTCTTCCAGCTTCGGGTCTCACAGCTACGGGTCTCACAGTCACGTCTCTTAGAGGTACGGGTCTTAGTGGTACGTGAAAAAAATTGATGTAGAGCACATGCTTTTGAGCTTAGACATGAATGTATGGCTCTACAGCTGCGGGTCTTAAAGCTACGGGTATAAGAGGTACGGAAAAAAATTCCAAAAAACTTTATGAACAGCTTGGGTAATGAAGAAATGTATGTATGGCCCTAACAGCTACGCATTTTACAGGTACGGGTCTCAGAGCTACGGGACTTACAGCTACGGGCTAACAGCTACGGGTCTTAGAGGTACGGGAAGATAAATTCAGAAAAATGCATGCAACCCTTGTGCTATGAAATGTAGACATGTATGTATGGCCCTTTTAGCTACGCGTCTTACAGCTACGGGTCCAACATCTACCGGTCTTTGAGGTACGGGAAAAAGATCAGAGAAATGGATTTTTTGCATTCGCTAAAGAAATGGACTATAGAGTTTATTTTATTTATCTATTTACATATATTTTGAAGAAAAACGCGAGGAATGCTTCTAAAATAGTGAGGGATTTTAACCCGTCTAAATAATCTCCCAGGATCGACTTTGCAGCCCATCAATGTTTTTAAAGACCCGAGCTGGGAAAGCAGAAGCAAGATTAATTTGCGAAAAACTTTTGTTTTACATGCATTAATGGGGGATCCAGTTTCACAGTGAGCGGTAACCCTCAGCAGCTACTGTATTTTTCATTGCATGAAGAAGCGGAGTAAGTGGAGTAATCGGCGAGCGCGAGAAGAACGACAAACGACGAACTTATTGATTATTTGAATTATAAAATCCAAAATCTAAATCTAAACATTTTTAATAAACTTTTGCTTGTTTTTTCTATCTTGAATTAAATAAAATAAAATCTTGTGAATAAAATATCGGTCTACACTAATGGAATTGAAATGTATTTAAATTAATTTGATGATATTTGAAATTAATAAAATTGAAATTTAAAAAAAAAACATGCCAAACAACCAGTCAGCGCCAGATGGGTGGACCGCCAGTATTTAAAAAAAAAAACGATTTATTGTACAGTAAATGACGCTCATAAGAGACTCCAAAATGCCACAATTTTTGTTTCTTATGAGCGTGTTTTTCTTATATCCTTAACACGGATATAAGAAAAAAGTTTCTTATAAGAAATAACACGGATACAAGTAACAGAAGTTTCTTACAAAGAAAATGTCTTTCAGGAAAAAAAAACGTTAATTTTAAGACAACAAAATATAAATTCACTTTATTTGAAAAAAAGAACAAGAAAATTCACAGCACTTTAATTGCAAACAAAAAGTAATAAATATGTATATTGCAGTTATTCACGAAGATTTTAGGTAGGTTTGTATGTAGCATAATTACAAAATAATTGAATCTTAAGTTTCTTCCAAATATCGGTCAATGGTGGTTTGAGTGAGAGCTTCCTCCCTTTGTTTGAAGAGAAAATCTTCAATTTTTGCGAGGCAGATGTCATATTCCTCGCTGTTGTTCAAATAAAACTTTAGAACAAAAAAAGCTCTCAAAGCTTCGGCCCTAGTAGGCGGCGTTGGTGTTGACGTTTGAACACATTCTTCTCCCTCCTCGGAATCGTTTTCATCACCGCCCTGAACGTCGATTAAAATATCACAATCTTGCAACTCTCCGAAACAGTTTAAATTTTCTTCGTTTTCAAAGTCTTCGTCGAAGACTTTCAAAGAATCGTCAGGTTCTGTGAGGTCTGAAACATATAATAAGCTTGCTTTTACAAATGTTAGTTTAAAAAAAATAGTTTGGATACCTAAGTTCTTATTATTTGGCAAGTTCTTCGTCTGACGTCGTAGGGTACACTCGTGTCGGGAACTTTTCTCTTAGTATTCCTTAAACTGAAAGCTATAATCAAACCATATTTTACAATGGCGTGCGTTATATGTAAATCGAAAGTTGAAAGAACTGACTTAAAAGTTGACTGTTGCGACTGCAATAAGTTTTTTCACGCGAAATGTGCAAAACTAACATCCACAAACTTAGACTTCATGAAAAAATCCAAAAAAATCTGGAGGTGCCCAAATTGTACCACGCAACGGCGCAATTCTCTCTCGGGAGCGACTCTTACTTAACCGCAACAAACAGATTTATTCACCACGATACCTGCTGCACTCACACCGACCACACTTCACCCAAGCTCTTCAACTCCAATAACACTGGAAATGGTCTACGCTGAAATTCTTTCGCTGAAAAGCATGCAGACTGAACAAATTGCGGCACTCCAAGCCAAAAACAACGAGTGCGAACAAAAGCTCAGTTTGCTGGAGCAAAGGGTCAACGACTTAGAACAGCAGTTATTATCAAACAGCATCGAAATCTTCAACGTCCCCAACAACACAAATACTTCTAACGCTGATCACGCTGATCTCGCTCTCAAAGTCTTCTGCGATGGACTCAATGTAAGCGTTAAAAGAGAAGATATCGACTACTGCTACATGAAGAAAATCAATAGACCATCACGTTCCGATGTCCATCAGTCAGACCAACACATACTTGCTAACCACACAAGAAATGTTTTGCATGTGAAATTTGTGTCTCGCAATGTAAAAGAAAAAGTAATGAGAGCGAAATATGAAAGAAAAGCAAAACTAAAAACAACCATCATCAACACGCAAGCTGCGCCGGAAAACTTGTACATCAACGACAGTCTAACATTCAACTCTCGCCAATTACTTAAAGCTGCAAAATCATTAAAAATCTCCAAAAAGTACAAGTTCCTATGGATGAGAAATGCGATTGTTTACATGCGAAAAAAAGAGGGTGAAGATTCAGTCAAAACCATATGTTTTTTTTTTTACATACTATATACCGAACAAAAATATACCTTGGTCTAAGGGTTGCACAAGACTCGTCGTATTGGCCGGCAAAAATTTTATTTCAATATTGCTCGGCTCAAAATCTAATTTCTGACAAGAGGCGTTGTCAACCAGGAGTAATATTTGTTTTTTTTTTATTTTCATTGAATCATTAACTTCCTTTATTAATTCACTCCAAAGGCTGCTTGTCGTCGATACCTTTTTATTGTATTTGTAGGCGATTGGAATTTGTTTATTTCGAAAACATTTAGGCTGCTTGTATTTTCCAATGGCAAAAACTAACTTGTCTGTGTCAGCTGCATTGCACATAAATAGAAAAGTTACTCTGTCTTTTGGAATTTTTAAGGAATATAAGGAACATTTAGATGGGACTCTTTTGGGTCATACAAAAGTTTCTTATACACATCATATTTCAGAGGAAAACTGAGGATCGGTGTTGTGAAAAAAATGCATTATATCAGTGTTTTTCTTATAAACGTGTTTCTTATAAGGTATGTTTTTTACATTGGTGTAAATGGGCTCGTACACGGTGCTTTCGTTCAGCTTTCTTATAAGCGTGCTTTTCTTATATGCGTGTTTCTTATAAACGTCATTTACTTTTTTTTTTTTTTTTTTTAAATAGTGCTCGAGTGCTCAAGGGATTTGAAGTACCCTTAAAGTGTTTTTTACACAGCACGAGCACGAGGAGGCTTATAAAAGAATTTCTAAATTTCACAGTGCGCCCGAAAGTAGGCTTTAGGGTAAACTGATGAGCATTCAATGATGTACGGGTGTTGCGAGTGAATTTCTGGAGGGGCGGAATGCAATTAGCTATTTCGACGGAGCATTGGTGGTAGAAATAGCGATAAAACAAAGTCAAGCAAGACACATTTCGACGGTGTTCCAGCGAGTGAATTGTTTTCGATATGTTGTCATCGTCTATGAGTTTTATCGCTCGCTTTTGAATCCTATCTAGGAGTTGCAAGGTGGTCTTGGGTGCACCTGCCCAGATGTGAGCGTTGTACTCCATTTTAGGCCGAATAAAAGCCTTATAAATTATGGCTAAATCAGAAGGGGTAAAAAACTTTTTGCACCGGTTTAGAAAACCTAAGCATTTCGCTGCATTCTTGGCTATATCGAATATGTGGTCATTCCAACGTAGGCTAGAATTGACGCACATACCGAGCATTGAAAGCTTTTCGGTTTCATCGACGCAAATGCCATTCATGGACAATGGCTGGGGGTTAGGGTTTCGCTTTAATGACATAAGACAGCATTGGGTTTTGGAAGCATTAAATTCTACTCTATTGGCTTGTCCCCATTTGGTTATGCTGTCGATATCAGAATTTAATGAGTTAAGCATACGTTGTCGTTCGATGTCCACGTCCGAAGAGCAGGGGCGTGAATCATTAAACGCATATGAGAAACTGAGGGTACTGTCATCTGCGAAGGAATATATTGGATTAGATGTGATAGACAAGAGATCGTTAATGAAAATTAAAAAGAGAGTCGGAGACAAAACTGAGCCTTGGGGAACACCATCATTTATATGGTGAATTTCAGACTTGAAACCGTCCAATACAACTTGTATTGTACGATTCGAAAGGTAGTTTCTAATCCATCGAAGAAGAGACTCACCGATCCCATATGCACGCATTTTCGACAAAAGAGCCGGATGCCAGACTCTGTCAAATGCCTTTGAAATATCGAGTGCAACTATCTTTGTTTCACCGAAATTATGTATAGATTGGTTCCACTTTTCAGTGAGACAAGTCATCAAATCACCAGTGGACCTGTTGCTACGAAAACCGTACTGTCGGTCATTAAGAAGTTTTCGTGATTCAAGATATTTCATAAGCTGACGATTAATCAGCGTTTCCATGACCTTAGAAAGAAGGGACGTAAGTGCTATGGGTCTGTAATTGGAGGGAGAAGAAGAAACGCCTTTTTTAGGGACAGGCTGGACAAATCCAGTTTTCCATCTGCTCGGAAAGAGACCTGAGGAGTAGGAAAGATGAAAAAGCTTACGCAATGGTTTTGCCAGCGTGGAAGAACACCTCTTCAGAACTATAGGGGAAATACCATCTGGACCAGCGGATTTGTGTATGTCTAAATCTTTCAATACTCTTGCGACTGTGCGAGTGCGAAAATATAATTGTCCCATAGAATGTTCAACGCCCTCGAGCACTGGTGGTGGTAAAGCACAATCTGGAAGTGTGGAACTGGCCGCGAATTGTGCAGCAAGCAGATTGGCTTTGTCAAGATTATTTACAACAGGAGTATCATTCGAAATGAGCGTCGGAATCGATGACGAAGTAGAGTTCTTAATATTTTTGACGAAGGACCAAAATTGTTTACTACCACTGGGACAACGTAGTATTTTTTGCCTTAATTTTTGTCCATGGGAGAAATTCGTACGTCGTAGAAGAGCATTACAGTCATTACGGACTCGTCGAAACTTTTTCCGGTTTTCCTCTGTAGGGTTGGCTTTATAAGACCGAAAACTCAGCTCTCTCAACCTAACAGCCTCTTTACAGCTCAGGTCGAACCATGAATTCTCTTTTGGCCTAATTGTCTTCACCTTGTTCGGGATGAAGTCATTCATGCCTTGGAGAATAATATTTGTGACCATATCAGCGGCGGCATCCACGTCACTATCGAGGAAACATAGTGACCAGTTAAAACTCCTAAAAAAGTTATTGAGGCCGCCCCAATCGGCTTTTTCATATTGCCAAAGACGTCTTTTAGGAGTTTTTTCCTTAACTGGGTGGTTTGAAGAAGCGAAGTTGGCTGATATGACACAATGGTCTGACGAACCTAGGGGTGCCAATACATCAATGGAGTATTTGTCAGGGTGAGAGGTGAGGAACAAGTCCAAAGTGTTGGCTTTGTGACATGCAATGTCTGGGATTCTTGTTTGCTCATTTACTAGTTGAGTTAAATTGTTTAACTCGGCGAAGATTTCAACATACCTTCCTTCGGGTGTTGTCTGACCAGAATGTCGAAGCCAGTTAGAATTGTGTATATTGAAATCGCCCGCAACGACAATTTCAGTATGAGGATATAGGGATACAATTCTTAAAATGGAGTTAGACAGCTCATCAAACTCGTTAAAAGTAGATGAACTGTTCAGGTTTGGACTTCTATAAATGAAACAGTAATGAATTGTTTGCTTATGGACGTAGAATTTAACCACATGAAATTGAATTCCGGATTGGAACATTGACCGTATTGTGGTTGAAGTTGATAAGCAATATCATTACGTATATACACGGCGATACCACGATGTGAGAAGAATAATGGCACTAAGCTATATCCAGGTAGGTCAAAACCAGAGTTTTCACAAACCTGTGTTTCGCAAAGTGCCAAAACAGCTGGTCTAAATTGATGTATGTGGGCGTACACAGCAAAGAAATTCTTTTTGAGCCCGCGGATATTGCAAATGTCGACTCTAAAATTCCCACACATTGCAACCATCAGCAGCTTAAAACTCAATTCTCTCTAAGCAGAGTTGTAACGTAAACATCCAATTCCGAGTTTCCAAAACATCCACCACAGGTGTTATGCCCATGTGATGGAGTGTATCAGTTACCCGGCTTGGTGTTTACTTACAAAACCGCTTTGCGCGAGATGTTTTCAATTCTCAGTCGTTGCCTAGCCGAATGTTGACATACGGCAACGGCAACGACCAAGAGCACACGCTGGCGAAGGGGTAAGAAAGAGGAAAAGGAAAGAACGGGATGTGGGAGGCTCGCGTGTGATGGACTTTGTTTTTTGTTTTTGTAGCACTTCACGATCACTGCACCGACACTGCTATCGGATTTAATTTATTGCTTTTTTTTTTTTTTATTTTTTTATTGTTTTCCTTCTTTTTTTTTTTTTTTTTAAACACAATAAACATTTGACGAGAACGAGAAGAGGGCGGCAGGGGAACACTAGTACAACATTTAACAAAAAGGCGCGACTGGGGTCTTACGCGTGCGCGCGCGTCAAGAGATAACACTGTCGTATTTGTTTATGATATGCGATCATTATATAATAACTGAACTCACTGTGTTGGGGTATTATTTTATTAAGTATCCCCCGCAACCTGAAAATAAAAACTTACAAACAAAATTAATATAAATTTATTCAAAATCAAATGTAATTGATTGAAAAATCTTTAAATATTATTCTTATATTGTATGTTATTATTGATATGCATTTGTACGAACGTATATCATATATACAAAAAATTTATAATAGTATAGTAAAAAAATGATAATAAATAAAAAAAATGATAAGACTTGACAATGATTTTTATTATCTCAGCATTTGTCAGTTGAGCTTTGCATAAAAGAATTCTTCTTTGCAAATAATCCTTATTTGCGAGTGCATTTATTGCTTCTGTTTTCAGTGGTTGCATTTCAAGCATCTTTCATTGCGATAGATCAACTCCAAAATATATGAACACGCATTTAAATGAAATTAAACGTTTAATCTGTTTTACTTTTTATTTTTTCTTCATTTGTGTTGAATGTCCCAAGCCACTCGGACGCCCAATAACTTTCATTGATGCATTTTTTTATTTATGCCTAGTCACCATCGTGAATTTTTTTTTCCAGTGAAACATTTCCTTCATGTTCTGAGTTTCGTTTTATTGGTGTTGAATCGCATAAGCCTCTTTCCGATTGCCCAATAATCGTAACAGAATTTTTAACTTCCCATCAGGAAGTTCTTGTTTAGTACGGAATTATGCTCAAATTGCGTTTCGTCAAGTGTGATATTTTTATTTATGGTTATTCTTCTTGCATCTTGCATTACTGGCATTCCATGAGCAATACTAATTTTCTCAACAAGTGGCTGTCATTGTTTCATTGACTCATTAGACTGAAAACCATGGTCCGTTTTGTCACAATTGATATCCACAAGTTATTGACCCGTATTTTCCACCTCATCATTAATTTGGTTGTCAAGGATGTTTTTTTAATAGTTGCAGATCCTGCACTTTCTATTGTATTCCCAACATTAACAGTGCCTCTGCGTCAATTGTTTCTGATATTCTTTCAAATGAAGCAATTCGCTTTCATAATTAAAACATTTATACATTAGGCATGTTTTTTTGAAACCTAGCTAGCCAGTCGTTCATTTAGACGATTCTCAGGTAGTTATACCCAGCCGATTTTATATCTCTCCAAGTTGGTACGGGTGATTTCGCGCCCATGACATTAGCTGTCAACTTTCAAAATGCTCAGTAGTTAACCAAATTCTTTTTTTTATATTTTCTGAAAACAATAAGTTTTAATTTACTCCATGGAAAATCTACAAGAAAAAAAGAGGTATGTAATCATAACGTAGTTTATTATTTTTGTGAAACATCTTTAATAATTCCAAATACAGATTTTATGTGGAATGATAGATTCTTCCAGCGAGGAGGAACCAGAATATTTTGAAAGATTTTTCGGCGATACTTCAGCTCCGAAGATTCAGCAGAAGAAACGGAAAAGTATGCAAGCATTGATAATTTTATGGATGTAATTGGTGAATACAGTGATGATGACTTCAGGTCCCATTTGAGAATGCAGCGTTCAACTATAGAGCACTTGACATGTTAGTTTTGGCTTTGTCCTTAACTCAGAGTAAGTACTATTTTTCTCTGTATATTTTAGTATCCTACGCTCAATCTGGATTTTCTCCAAATTCAAACCGTGGTGGTAAATGTAGAATTGTCACAAGGAAAGAGTTGTACATGTATGTATGGTATATAAGCAATACCGTCACATTCAGACAACTGGGGAACTTGTTTGGAGTGCCAAAGTCTTCTGCCTGGATAGCTGTTCGTCGCGTTTGTAACTGGCTCGTGGATAACAGAAGGCAGTATAAAAAATGGCCTCAAGGGGATGCTGTGGCACACAACAGCTGTAAATTTGAGGCGAAAAAGAGAATTCCTGGAGTTCTCGGGGTAATTGATTGCACGCACATCGCGATCGCATCTCCAAAATTAAACAAAGAGTGCTACTACAACCGAAAGCACACCTTCACAATAATTCTGCAAGCAGTCGTTGATGCAGATAAAAAATTCATCGATATTTGTTGTGGTGAACCCGGATCCTTGCACGACAGCAGAGTGCTACGAAGATCGGACTTATACAGATTAGCCGACTCACATTATTTTCAGCTGTTTCCCTCAAGTACCTTCATTTTGGGAGATTCAGCGTATCCTGCTACCAACTGGTTAGTGCCACCATTTAAAGATAATGGAAGGCTAACAGAGCAACACAAATCTTTTAACTATCTGCATTCCGCAACGCGAATTGTAGTGGAGAACGCGTTTGGGTTGCTCAAAGGAAGATTCAGAAGGCTTCTGAAGTTTACTGAACAAAAGGACTTACGTTCGGTAACAAAACTTGTTTTAAGTGCATGTATTACGCACAATATATGCATCACAATGAACGATGAGTACTCAGTCCGAGTTTTTGAAGAAGATGTTATTGGTGTCGAAATAAATTCAGATGATTCTATAGCTGGTGGAACTGTGAACAGACGACAAACTTTATTCACTGATCTAGCCGAAAGAAATATAATATGAAAACTGTTTTTAAATCAATAAAATCAAAAAATTCTTAATGCTTAAACGTTTAATTTTTTTTTATTTGTCTAAAATCTTTTTTATGATCTCCAGCTGTTGTCTTTTCCTCTCTTCTTTTGCTGCCTGCAACTCCATCCACTGGTCCCAGCGCTTCGTCTTCTCTTCACTATCTAGAGCTCTCTGCTTCAACCGCTCTTCAAAGTAAGATGAACGCGTCATCTTGCGCTTAATTCCGCGACCTTCTGATGATATTGAAGGTAAAGATCCGGATGGAGTAGATGGTCCTGGTGATAAGGGCTCACCACTTAATGAAGAAAATGACCCAGAGCGTTGTGTCTCTTCGAATGAGGCCGAGTCAAGACATACTTCTGGAGAACTCATCGAGGGAATAAGTTCGTGATCCTGCTATTAAAATTCAAAATTAGAAAATAAATATACTTGCATATGATTTTATTACTTACCACTACTACTTCAAGTGACCCAGTGTTTATTGTATTTATATTTGAAATAATCGGTTTGCTGCTGAATATTTCGTCCATTTGGCCCATAAATGGAGATACACAGGGGGCCGTTGCGGTTCGAGTCGCGTTGTCTCTTGCGGCTTTGTAGGCTCTTAGCAGCGTCTGCATTTTGACTCCCAAATGCGCAATGGTTGTGCTATAGTCCTGTAAATATTTATAAATAGATATTGAAGGTATTTATGAACTTTACATAATTGAAAAAAAAAAACAAATAACACGCACAGCAAACCCGGATGAAATCATGTCTTCCAAAACATGTGCATAAGCGTATTTCTTACGCTGGTGGTGCACGAATTCTTCCTTCCGCGCACTATAAAATTCGAGCAGGGCTTCCGTTTCTTCCTTGGTCCAATTTTTCTTGCTGTGTGAAATATATTTCTTATTTTATTTTAATCATTCATAAATAAAATAAATACCTTTTTCCTTGGCCTTCCATTTTGATGCACAGACTACCGTCAAATGTCAAAAGAACAGGAAAATTTCATAATTACCAACGTCTATATAAAAAAAAATTCTTTATGCGCCACCTAGCAATGAGATAACGTATGATTCCTAGCCAGTTGCTTTTGGCTGGCGATAATATCAAGAGTTGTCGCCAGCAGGTTCTTGTATTTGTTTTACGTGTAAAAATTGAGTTTGCTAGCAACTACTGGCTGGCTAGGCTTAAAAAAAACACGGCTATTATCAGTTTATGACTTTATCAGTTTGATAAGTCATCTCTTTCCTCTTTTCATGGACAGTTTTGTTTTTCTTTCTTGGCGTTGTTTTCAAAACAATTCTGCTTTGCCGACTGCTGTTACCCTCTGCTTGGTGCTCTAAATCTACAGTTCTATTTAATTTCTTTGTCATTCGCGCAGGCACAATTCTTCTTCGAACAGTGGCAATTTTAGCTAATTTCTTACCGCAATATATGTTCACATGGAACTAACATGAATTGGTGTAAAATACAGGTCCTCAGTGTCCTCATTGACATTCTTGAATACAATTTTCTCATATTTTTTTATATGAGGAACTAGTTTCTCAGATGCGAAATTCGTTAGAAATTCTGCATACTGTTCCATTTCTTTACTGCTTGGGAGTTTTTAAAGCGCTTTTTACACAATTCTTTTGCCAAATTAGCATAATTTTCTTGGTTATGTGATTTTAACCATTCGAAGAATTTACTTATAAATTCAAACAGTGAGCTTCTTCGTTTCACCACTTGTTTAATCTTTGCATTTATGCTTTCCAATCTGTTATTTGTGGCATTGTTTAAATTACCATGTGTCATTGCGCATTTTAGCCATTCATGCCGGTTATGATGCAAATTTTTGTTGAAATAATCTCTTAATGTAAACGGAAGTGACCCAATAAACCGCTGATATTTTTTTATATAGTCCGATTCATCGTCGCTATATGCCAGTTCTTGCAGTTGTTTCAGAATTTCTTTCTTTCCATTTTCTCGCAGCCCCATGTACATAGGAACATCTGGGAATACTTTTTTGAAAGCATTTCGTTCTGTCATTTCTTTATCCGTCATTATGCACTGAATACGCTCACATGCCTGAAAATTAAAATGTTTAAACGATTCGATTTTCAGAAAAAATAAGCCCTACTCTAACAACCTCATCTCGTCCGTTACTGTTTTCTGCCAATAATACCATCAAAGTTAACTCCAAATTGGTAAACTGGTACGTCCCATCGATGAAAACAATTTCGGGCCATGATGACATTGCTGCTTCCATGGATTGGTTAGAAATATAAAGTCCTTGGAAGTTCTTCTCTTTGTCACAAAATGCTGCAACCTGTAGTTTTTTTTTTTTTTTGTAGATAAATTATCCTTAAAATACGCACTGAATTGGTTAGTTTGAAGGTCGATAGTCTCGGTTAAATCATTTTTTGGTTTTTCCTGCTTTCCGCGACCATATTGGAAATATCCTTTTTTGTTAGCAGTATATTTTTCTCCTTTGCTACCATATTTTTAATTAATTTTGTATTTCCTCTCACATTCAGCATATCTACCACTTGTTGTTTCATGATAGGTGATAGTTTCCAATTTTCTGTGAGCGTAGCATAACAAATCTAAAGCGAAATATTTGACTTTAATTCCTTGAGCACAAAGCATGATGCATATAAATAATTTATTTGTTTGTAATACAAATGTAACATCAGTGAAGCGCCCTCTACGGATGAGGACAAGCAGGACCTGGATCCTCTTGATCTTGCAGCACAAGATCCAGTTGAATAACGTAAATTCACCAGACGCTGCGCATATGTTGAAAACGAAGAAGGCCATCAAGGGCTTTAGCGACGAAACCACGAATTAACGAAGACGTCTTTTCCGTTATCAATAAAGTTGTTTTAAATTTAATTAAACGTAGCAATTGTCTTTTTGAGTTTAAAACATCAGAAGTGGGATAGAGAAACCATAATGTCCGACTTAAATAAATTAAAAGTAAACGAATTGCGAGCAAAGTGTGCTGAACGAGGTTTACCCGAAAACGGCACAAAAGACTGAATTAATAACACGTATTTTACAAGAAAATGAAAACAAGGACAAAGAAAAGAAATCATTGAGCATAGATGAATTATCCGAGCAAATCAATCAATTGAAATCATTGGTAGAGCAAATCGGAATTAATTCATCGAACGCCAACAACACGGATCGCAACGAAGAACCGTTTGTCTCCGCATCGCCGCGACATACATCATCTCCAATAAATAAAACCGATATTATTCCTGGAACAAAAAATTTGAGGATTCATCGCATTTGTACACCACTACATTGCCGGGAAATATAACTTCAAACATTGTCCCGACACACACAATTCCACAGACGTTCGGCATGCCACAAAATATACATACAGTTTTCACCCAAGCACCCACACAAACACACATTATTTAGACACACATATACAACGACAACATATTTCAGCAAGCGTTAACGCACACAGTCTCAATTTTCTTGGAAATTTGCTCAAGACTCTCCATTCACATATGACGAAGCAGACATACACTTCGAGATGTCTAGAATGACCCGCCACGAGAATGAACCATGCGAGCATTTGGGCACAGGGGTAAGTTATCGGATCAAGCTATTATCAAGTACATAGTACGCGGCTTAAATAATTCACAGATGCAGCATGCCATATCCTGTCATCATTTTCAAAACACTGCAACTCCTCAACTCCATACGTTCTTACGAAAGCACCACCAGTAGATATTATACGCATAGACCTCGTTTTCCACAAACGGTACCACGAAGTTCTCCTGCTGCACATCCAACAAACTCGAACGAGATGCAAAGAAAACGGAACGTTCTTTGCTACAATTGCAACGAACCAGGGCATATATCTCTGAATTGTCCAAAGGAGCAGAGGCGGGAACGTTGTACTACGTGCAACCGTGTAGGCCATAAATCGAATGTGTGTCCTAATCAAAATTCCCCAACGAGATCTTATGTTAGGAATATCTGCCAAAATGGAGAAACTCACAAAAGAAGACGAGGGGTCAAAGATTGTCATGGAGGTTAACATCAATAACCAGTGGAAACTCGATGACCTTATTGATCCTGGTAGTGTGCGATCATTAATTCAACAAACAACCGTATTGGAAAAATAATTCCAACTGACGGTATACAACTAATTGAATTCGGCCGTGGACAATATAATTGCATATCCAAAGTTATCTGCGATCTAGCAATCGATAACAGCAACCACAAAGTCGAATTGTACGTCATTGAAGACAATATGCTGAACGAACGAAAAAAGAACGGGGTGATTATCGAGGAAGGAATTTGCCGTGTCGAAAAAATTGTCGATTCAACCGTAGAGCATCTTTCGAAAACTGATAGCGATGAATTGAAAGGCATTTTGCTTTGGTGAAACAATCGGAGACATTGGCACGTGCGACATAGCCAAAATGGAAATAGAATTAATGTCTAACCAACCCGTGCAAATGAAACCTTATCGGATCCCATTTGCCAAAAGGGAACGTGTCGAAATCATTATATCGGATTTGCTGGAAAAAAATATTATTCGAAGAAGTCAATCACCGTATGCATCCCCAGTAGTCCTAGTTGAGAAAAAAAAATGGCGAAGACAGACTATGCATCGATTAGCGAAAATTAAATGCTATTACCGTGAAGCAAGTCTTTCCGATGCCAACAGTGGACGAAATGCTTTCTCAAATCGCGGGCAATCAGTTTTTCAGTACCATCGACTTACTTACTGGGTCCCACCAAATAGAAATTGAAGAAAGTTCTAGAAAGTACACAGCATTCATCACACATAACGGTCATTATGAATACAACAGGATGCCATTTGGTCTCGTCAATGCACCAAGTGTCTTCCAGAACGTAATAAATAAATTATTATCAAGTCTTCCAAAAGGCACGGCATTGGAATATTTGGATGACATAGTTCGAAAAAGTGCTAAAACTCGTTAGCAAATACGGAGTTACATTGCAATTGAAAAAATTTAAGTTCTTACAAAAACAGATACGGTTTCTCGGGCATGTAGTAAGCGTGGAGGGCATAAAGCCTAGCGAGGAAAAAACTCTAGCAATGTCGAACTTTCCACCACCGCGAAATATTCACGAAGTTCGACGATTTTTGGGGCTTACAGGGTTCTTTCGAAAATTCGTGGCAAATTATTATTATTATTCCATCAAAGCCCGACCATTGACGCAGCTGCTAAAAAAGGACGAGGAATTCAAGATGGGAACTTCAGAAATGCAGGCAGTTAATGAGCTGAAGCAAGCTCAGACTACCGATCCTGTACTTGCCAGCTACAATCCAGGCGCAACACACGAAGTGCATACTAATGCAAAGTGCGAATGGTAAGAAGTTCCGCCCTGTTTTCTATTTCAGCAGAAAATGCACAGACATCGAACAAAAATACCACAGTCATGAACTTGAAGTGTTGGCTATTGTTGAGGCACTTGAACGCTTTAAGATAGATCTCTTGGGAAAGTCTTTCAAAGTCGTCACAGATTGTGCCGCAAAAACGATGAAATTGAGTAAAGAACTCCTTCCACGAATTGCACGTTGGTGGCTTAAGCTGCAGGTATTTGATTTTTCGACGGAACATCGTTCCGCGGACAGAATGCAACACGTTGACGCAATTAGTCGAGCTCCATACCAAGCTGCAGTCGAACCCGAGGTAGTCAAAAGCTCAATAAACAAGGTGGGACTAGCTGATTCTGATTGGTTCTCATCATAACAACTCCTTGACGGAAAATTGCTGAGTCTCGTACGGATCCTGAAAGGAAAGGAAAAGAAACCATTAGAAGAACAAATTAGAAAGGAATACACACGGCGATCTTAAACTGGTTATTCCAAAGGGAATTTGATGGCGAGTTGCAAAATACTGTCATGAAGATTGTGGTTTCGGTTTAGACAAAACGATGGAACGCATAAGTAAACGGTTTTGGTTTCCTAAAATGCGTCGATTTATTAAACAATATATCTCTGTATATATCTGTATTTGGAATATACATCCTGTGCCCTTCAAAACGCTGCATTTGGATCACTTGAAACCTTTTTTTAAAAGCCAACAAGGAAACGTATATATTTTGGCAGTTTCAGATGCATTGTCGAAGTACCTGGTAGTAAAGGCGGTTAGGACAACAAAAACGCAACCAGTCTTTCGTGGACTAAACGAACTGTCTTCATATTTTGGATTACCAGTTCGTTTATATATTTGGATCGAGGAACTGCGTTCACTTCCAAGTTGTTTTCTCAATACTGTCAACAAAACATCCGCCATGTCGCAAATGCAGTAAGATCTCCTCGTTCTAATGGACAGGTGGAACGAGCTTATAGGACGATTTTGTCTTTTCTACGAACATCCGTCGAAAAAGAAAGAGAATGGGATAGGGAACTTATCAACATCCAATGGAGTTTAAATTCACAAACAAACCAGACAATTGGTTTTGCTCCAAATGAACTCGTGTTTGATTTCGAAATTAGAAATAAAAATGAAAATATTTTATTCGAACTGATAAATAGTACCGATGACAACCAGACTAATCTGTTTGAAAAACGTAAATTTGCTTCTGAAAATATTCGACGACATAAGAAAAAGTGGAAACGAGTTTTTGATGCAAAGCACGCTGCGCCTAAAATATATAAAAACGGTGATTTGGTGTTAATCGAAAATGAACCCTCAGCTACCGGAACGTCTCGGAAGTTGGAACCAAAATACAAGGGTCCATATATGGTGACGAAAAATTTGGAAAACCATCGTTACGTCGCTGAAGATCTTCCCGGAATGATGGTAACTTCAAGGAGGTTCAATTTAGTTTTTTCGGCTGACCGAATAAAACCGTGGTGTGAGCTGATTCCCGAGCTGGATGGTGGACTAGATGAAGACATCGAGGACGATGAGTTAGATCAGGAACGGCCGAGTTGTAACATCAGTATGAGACCAGTTACGACATATTAAGTCCTTGTCCTGAATGATAAATTTAGATCCGGTATTCAGGATGTGAAAAAATTCAATAGTACTAACTTTTTGTTGGTGCCGATTATCAGAGCTGGTATGTGGAACAGCTTGACCTGGTTCTAAGCCGGCGTAGTACCAGGTAATGAAGAATTAGGCTGTTAATGTGTGCTCTCAGATGAGAAGAGCTTTTTTCTTTTAAATACGAAGATATCGCTCTGAAAAAAAAAATACCGAACGCATAAAACGATGCCGAAAAGGTCACTTATCCACTTTACATAAGAAATCAGAATGGTGAAACCATTATATAGTTTGTGTTTTGAATTTAATCCATACACAACTTTTTCGTATTTTTACAAAAAATTGTTAGCCTTACAACCTTATGCTTAAGGAACTGAATACGATGCGTAAATATTTTAGCATATTAAACTACTATCCAACTATCGAAACAACACTTCAAGTCAAGAGAATACAGAATACACATAAAATTTATATAATAAAAATATAAATTGTATCCATCCAATAAAACCAGATTTAATCAAACTACGACGTAGTCTACTATATGACATTGAAAAATGCTGTTACAAATACAATTACAAGATCAAGGGTCGAATTACGACATCAGTTATCGAGCCATACGTGACTGAATTATGCTCATTTGGTTTGACAGCTCACGATATCGAATGGTAAGTATCGAAATTTGGCATTCTGTCATACGTGACCGTGCATTTTTTTTACTCGCTCTCATTGTTGCTGACGGGTGAGCTCGCTTTCGGGAAAAGAAACAATATGTAAGAATATTACGTTTTGTTGTTATTTTCTGCATTTTTGCTTTTATTTTTATATTTATTTAAGTTCGATTTTGAATAAAATTACCCCACGGAAAAAGGAAATTTTGGGTAGACTTTATGAGCCGTCACCCCGAAGTCGCAAAAAATAATTTAAGTTGCGCACAAGGCAAAGTCGCATCAGGAAGATTATGGACCCAGTTGGCCCAAAAGTTAAATTCAGAGGGGCCACCAATTAAGGACACCAAATCCTGGAGAAAGGTAAGTTTATTTATTTGTTAAGTCAACTCCGATTTAATGTTTTTAATGTTCCCAGATATTTTCGGATCAAAAATACCAAATTAAAAATAAAATGTCTTTTAACAAACGTTCTATTAAAAAAACTGGAGGTGGTCCCTTTGAAGAAAAACTTCTGAGTCAGCTGGATATGCAAATTTCTTCAGCATGCAGATTGGAAGTTGCGGTGGAAGGGATACCTGTAAAAACATTCGGTGCAAGAGAATACACCAAACAAGCAATGCCATCAACGTTGCAAGGAATTGACACCGGGTATTCCTTTTGCCTCACTCCAACAGAGGAGCCGCCAGAAGCAGCATAATTTTCGGACGATTCCGATAATGTGAATCATTTTTCGGAGCGTAATTCGAATATTTTCCGCACAGTGGGAAAAAAAGGCGGGAACAATTTGGAATCAACTAATAACCAAAAATTTAAACTCATTTAAAGTAAAATGACAGAAGAAACAAAATTTTACTCTGCAATTTCCGAAAAACTCGACAAATATTTGGAAATAAGTGAACGCAAACTCTTCATACAAGAGCGAATACTTAAAATGAAGGGAGAAGAACACAACATGTTCATGAAAGTTGTAACATTGAAGCAGAAAATCAAAGAAATTGAATTGCAGATTCTGCAAAAGCAGTTATGTGAAATGAATTGAATCACGTTTTCCAAATAATTTGCCACCGTATATATTTTTTACTTTTTTTAATGACTGGATTCCATTTGTGATTTTCCATGTGTATTTAAATTATATGAATGTTATAAGATTTAAACAGAAAATCAAACAGATGGATTCTGCAAAGCAGAAATTTGAAATGCTAACTCCTGTCGTCCATTGAATCAATCAAACAATCAATTCCAATTTTCTGTGAGCGTAGCATAACAAATCTAAAGCGAAATATTTGACTTTAATTCCTTGAGCACAAAGCATGATGCATATAAATAATTTATTTGTTTGTAATACAAATGTAACATCAGTGAAGCGCCCTCTACGGATGAGGAAAAGCAGGACCTGGATCCTCTTGATCTTGCAGCACAAGATCCAGTTGAATAACGTAAATTCACCAGACGCTGCGCATATGTTGAAAACGAAGAAGGCCATCAAGGGCTTTAGCGACGAAACCACGAATTAACGAAGACGTCTTTTCCGTTATCAATAAAGTTGTTTTAAATTTAATTAAACGTAGCAATTGTCTTTTTGAGTTTAAAACATCAGAAGTGGGATAGAGAAACCATAATGTCCGACTTAAATAAATTAAAAGTAAACGAATTGCGAGCAAAGTGTGCTGAACGAGGTTTACCCGAAAACGGCACAAAAGACTGAATTAATAACACGTATTTTACAAGAAAATGAAAACAAGGACAAAGAAAAGAAATCATTGAGCATAGATGAATTATCCGAGCAAATCAATCAATTGAAATCATTGGTAGAGCAAATCGGAATTAATTCATCGAACGCCAACAACACGGATCGCAACGAAGAACCGTTTGTCTCCGCATCGCCGCGACATACATCATCTCCAATAAATAAAACCGATATTATTCCTGGAACAAAAAATTTGAGGATTCATCGCATTTGTACACCACTACATTGCCGGGAAATATAACTTCAAACATTGTCCCGACACACACAATTCCACAGACGTTCGGCATGCCACAAAATATACATACAGTTTTCACCCAAGCACCCACACAAACACACATTATTTAGACACACATATACAACGACAACATATTTCAGCAAGCGTTAACGCACACAGTCTCAATTTTCTTGGAAATTTGCTCAAGACTCTCCATTCACATATGACGAAGCAGACATACACTTCGAGATGTCTAGAATGACCCGCCACGAGAATGAACCATGCGAGCATTTGGGCACAGGGGTAAGTTATCGGATCAAGCTATTATCAAGTACATAGTACGCGGCTTAAATAATTCACAGATGCAGCATGCCATATCCTGTCATCATTTTCAAAACACTGCAACTCCTCAACTCCATACGTTCTTACGAAAGCACCACCAGTAGATATTATACGCATAGACCTCGTTTTCCACAAACGGTACCACGAAGCTCTCCTGCTGCACATCCAACAAACTCGAACGAGATGCAAAGAAAACGGAACGTTCTTTGCTACAATTGCAACGAACCAGGGCATATATCTCTGAATTGTCCAAAGGAGCAGAGGCGGGAACGTTGTACTACGTGCAACCGTGTAGGCCATAAATCGAATGTGTGTCCTAATCAAAATTCCCCAACGAGATCTTATGTTAGGAATATCTGCCAAAATGGAGAAACTCACAAAAGAAGACGAGGGGTCAAAGATTGTCATGGAGGTTAACATCAATAACCAGTGGAAACTCGATGACCTTATTGATCCTGGTAGTGTGCGATCATTAATTCAACAAACAACCGTATTGGAAAAATAATTCCAACTGACGGTATACAACTAATTGAATTCGGCCGTGGACAATATAATTGCATATCCAAAGTTATCTGCGATCTAGCAATCGATAACAGCAACCACAAAGTCGAATTGTACGTCATTGAAGACAATATGCTGAACGAACGAAAAAAGAACGGGGTGATTATCGAGGAAGGAATTTGCCGTGTCGAAAAAATTGTCGATTCAACCGTAGAGCATCTTTCGAAAACTGATAGCGATGAATTGAAAGGCATTTTGCTTTGGTGAAACAATCGGAGACATTGGCACGTGCGACATAGCCAAAATGGAAATAGAATTAATGTCTAACCAACCCGTGCAAATGAAACCTTATCGGATCCCATTTGCCAAAAGGGAACGTGTCGAAATCATTATATCGGATTTGCTGGAAAAAAATATTATTCGAAGAAGTCAATCACCGTATGCATCCCCAGTAGTCCTAGTTGAGAAAAAAAAAATGGCGAAGACAGACTATGCATCGATTAGCGAAAATTAAATGCTATTACCGTGAAGCAAGTCTTTCCGATGCCAACAGTGGACGAAATGCTTTCTCAAATCGCGGGCAATCAGTTTTTCAGTACCATCGACTTACTTACTGGGTCCCACCAAATAGAAATTGAAGAAAGTTCTAGAAAGTACACAGCATTCATCACACATAACGGTCATTATGAATACAACAGGATGCCATTTGGTCTCGTCAATGCACCAAGTGTCTTCCAGAACGTAATAAATAAATTATTATCAAGTCTTCCAAAAGGCACGGCATTGGAATATTTGGATGACATAGTTCGAAAAAGTGCTAAAACTCGTTAGCAAATACGGAGTTACATTGCAATTGAAAAAATTTAAGTTCTTACAAAAACAGATACGGTTTCTCGGGCATGTAGTAAGCGTGGAGGGCATAAAGCCTAGCGAGGAAAAAACTCTAGCAATGTCGAACTTTCCACCACCGCGAAATATTCACGAAGTTCGACGATTTTTGGGGCTTACAGGGTTCTTTCGAAAATTCGTGGCAAATTATTATTATTATTCCATCAAAGCCCGACCATTGACGCAGCTGCTAAAAAAGGACGAGGAATTCAAGATGGGAACTTCAGAAATGCAGGCAGTTAATGAGCTGAAGCAAGCTCAGACTACCGATCCTGTACTTGCCAGCTACAATCCAGGCGCAACACACGAAGTGCATACTAATGCAAAGTGCGAATGGTAAGAAGTTCCGCCCTGTTTTCTATTTCAGCAGAAAATGCACAGACATCGAACAAAAATACCACAGTCATGAACTTGAAGTGTTGGCTATTGTTGAGGCACTTGAACGCTTTAAGATAGATCTCTTGGGAAAGTCTTTCAAAGTCGTCACAGATTGTGCCGCAAAAACGATGAAATTGAGTAAAGAACTCCTTCCACGAATTGCACGTTGGTGGCTTAAGCTGCAGGTATTTGATTTTTCGACGGAACATCGTTCCGCGGACAGAATGCAACACGTTGACGCAATTAGTCGAGCTCCATACCAAGCTGCAGTCGAACCCGAGGTAGTCAAAAGCTCAATAAACAAGTGGAACTAGCTGATTCTGATTGGTTCTCATCATAACAACTCCTTGACGGAAAATTGCTGAGTCTCGTACGGATCCTGAAAGGAAAGGAAAAGAAACCATTAGAAGAACAAATTAGAAAGGAATACACACGGCGATCTTAAACTGGTTATTCCAAAGGGAATTTGATGGCGAGTTGCAAAATACTGTCATGAAGATTGTGGTTTCGGTTTAGACAAAACGATGGAACGCATAAGTAAACGGTTTTGGTTTCCTAAAATGCGTCGATTTATTAAACAATATATCTCTGTATATATCTGTATTTGGAATATACATCCTGTGCCCTTCAAAACGCTGCATTTGGATCACTTGAAACCTTTTTTTAAAAGCCAACAAGGAAACGTATATATTTTGGCAGTTTCAGATGCATTGTCGAAGTACCTGGTAGTAAAGGCGGTTAGGACAACAAAAACGCAACCAGTCTTTCGTGGACTAAACGAACTGTCTTCATATTTTGGATTACCAGTTCGTTTATATATTTGGATCGAGGAACTGCGTTCACTTCCAAGTTGTTTTCTCAATACTGTCAACAAAACATCCGCCATGTCGCAAATGCAGTAAGATCTCCTCGTTCTAATGGACAGGTGGAACGAGCTTATAGGACGATTTTGTCTTTTCTACGAACATCCGTCGAAAAAGAAAGAGAATGGGATAGGGAACTTATCAACATCCAATGGAGTTTAAATTCACAAACAAACCAGACAACTGGTTTTGCTCCAAATGAACTCGTGTTTGATTTCGAAATTAGAAATAAAAATGAAAATATTTTATTCGAACTGATAAATAGTACCGATGACAACCAGACTAATCTGTTTGAAAAACGTAAATTTGCTTCTGAAAATATTCGACGACATAAGAAAAAGTGGAAACGAGTTTTTGATGCAAAGCACGCTGCGCCTAAAATATATAAAAACGGTGATTTGGTGTTAATCGAAAATGAACCCTCAGCTACCGGAACGTCTCGGAAGTTGGAACCAAAATACAAGGGTCCATATATGGTGACGAAAAATTTGGAAAACCATCGTTACGTCGCTGAAGATCTTCCCGGAATGATGGTAACTTCAAGGAGGTTCAATTTAGTTTTTTCGGCTGACCGAATAAAACCGTGGTGTGAGCTGATTCCCGAGCTGGATGGTGGACTAGATGAAGACATCGAGGACGATGAGTTAGATCAGGAACGGCCGAGTTGTAACATCAGTATGAGACCAGTTACGACATATTAAGTCCTTGTACTGAATGATAAATTTAGATCCGGTATTCAGGATGTGAAAAAATTCAATAGTACTAACTTTTTGTTGGTGCCGATTATCAGAGCTGGTATGTGGAACAGCTTGACCTGGTTCTAAGCCGGCGTAGTACCAGGTAATGAAGAATTAGGCTGTTAATGTGTGCTCTCAGATGAGAAGAGCTTTTTTCTTTTAAATACGAAGATATCGCTCTGGAAAAAAAAATACCGAACGCATAAAACGATGCCGAAAAGGTCACTTATCCACTTTACATAAGAAATCAGAATGGTGAAACCATTATATAGTTTGTGTTTTGAATTTAATCCATACACAACTTTTTCGTATTTTTACAAAAAATTGTTAGCCTTACAACCTTATGCTTAAGGAACTGAATACGATGCGTAAATATTTTAGCATATTAAACTACTATCCAACTATCGAAACAACACTTCAAGTCAAGAGAATACAGAATACACATAAAATTTATATAATAAAAATATAAATTGTATCCATCCAATAAAACCAGATTTAATCAAACTACGACGTAGTCTACTATATGACATTGAAAAATGCTGTTACAAATACAATTACAAGATCAAGGGTCGAATTACGACATCAGTTATCGAGCCATACGTGACTGAATTATGCTCATTTGGTTTGACAGCTCACGATATCGAATGGTAAGTATCGAAATTTGGCATTCTGTCATACGTGACCGTGCATTTTTTTTACTCGCTCTCATTGTTGCTGACGGGTGAGCTCGCTTTCGGGAAAAGAAACAATATGTAAGAATATTACGTTTTGTTGTTATTTTCTGCATTTTTGCTTTTATTTTTATATTTATTTAAGTTCGATTTTGAATAAAATTACCCCACGGAAAAAGGAAATTTTGGGTAGACTTTATGAGCCGTCACCCCGAAGTCGCAAAAAATAATTTAAGTTGCGCACAAGGCAAAGTCGCATCAGGAAGATTATGGACCCAGTTGGCCCAAAAGTTAAATTCAGAGGGGCCACCAATTAAGGACACCAAATCCTGGAGAAAGGTAAGTTTATTTATTTGTTAAGTCAACTCCGATTTAATGTTTTTAATGTTCCCAGATATTTTCGGATCAAAAATACCAAATTAAAAATAAAATGTCTTTTAACAAACGTTCTATTAAAAAAACTGGAGGTGGTCCCTTTGAAGAAAAACTTCTGAGTCAGCTGGATATGCAAATTTCTTCAGCATGCAGATTGGAAGTTGCGGTGGAAGGGATACCTGTAAAAACATTCGGTGCAAGAGAATACACCAAACAAGCAATGCCATCAACGTTGCAAGGAATTGACACCGGGTATTCCTTTTGCCTCACTCCAACAGAGGAGCCGCCAGAAGCAGCATAATTTTCGGACGATTCCGATAATGTGAATCATTTTTCGGAGCGTAATTCGAATATTTTCCGCACAGTGGGAAAAAAAGGCGGGAACAATTTGGAATCAACTAATAACCAAAAATTTAAACTCATTTAAAGTAAAATGACAGAAGAAACAAAATTTTACTCTGCAATTTCCGAAAAACTCGACAAATATTTGGAAATAAGTGAACGCAAACTCTTCATACAAGAGCGAATACTTAAAATGAAGGGAGAAGAACACAACATGTTCATGAAAGTTGTAACATTGAAGCAGAAAATCAAAGAAATTGAATTGCAGATTCTGCAAAAGCAGTTATGTGAAATGAATTGAATCACGTTTTCCAAATAATTTGCCACCGTATATATTTTTTATTTTTTTTAATGACTGGATTCCATTTGTGATTTTCCATGTGTATTTAAATTATATGAATGTTATAAGATTTAAACAGAAAATCAAACAGATGGATTCTGCAAAGCAGAAATTTGAAATGCTAACTCCTGTCGTCCATTGAATCAATCCTTTTAAACAAAGTGCCAATGTATTTTTTTTTTTTTTTTATTGACTGAATTCCTGATTTTATTTTAAGTATAAAAATAAGTTTCTTTTTCATAAAAGTACAAAATAAATAATGAAGAATTAAGCTTTGTTAGAATAAACATTTAATGTAGTTTATTCTTTTTTCGCATACTTTGTACCTAGCTTCATTTCCTACTTCGATCAGTAGTTCAGCAACCCTTTCAGGCTCTGAGTTCAGCAAATTGAATGGAGCCTTAGAATCAATGCTTATTGTAAAGGAGAATCCTCCAACGTCCTTTTAAAATACCAATAGTCCTCTCTAGAATACATCTTGCCTTGGAGTGAATTTCATTAAAATTTGACTCCAAAGAACCCTCCCGTGGACTTCGATAGGGAGTTATGCACCAAGGCTCCAGAGGGTATGAAGAGTCACCTAAAAAAGAAAAGTATTATTTATACAAAAATATTAAGCTATTTACACTTGTAATATCCTCACCCAGTAGCCAAAAGTTTTCGCTTGGGGTTTCTGCGAATCTAGTCTCAAGGTATAACCGTTCGACGGAATGCTTCCGAACGAATCATGAGCGGCTCCTCCATATTCCGAATTAATAGCCAAGATTCTGCACTCATGATTACAAGTCTTTCTAAATAACTCAATTTGTAGTAAATTCGATTTATTGGTGTATGTTAAAACGAACGATCATTGAAATGATGCTATGTAATCCCTTTTTGTTGAAAAACATATGCTCATTTTCCGATGGTCTTTGCAATCCAATATGTGTACCGTCAACATATCCTATAACTTAATTAACGAGATTATTGAAGGCATAATTTACTGTTTAATACAGGCAAATTAAAATAAACTCACCTCCTGGCATATTGTTTTTCTGGAAAGAATATTCTTGGAATTCATTTTTATTCCTTTCGAAGACTATGTTGTGTGGGCATAGAAAAAACACTGGAAATTAATTTAGACACCGCACTTTGGGATAGACCAATAAGAAAATCATTGCCTTGTGGAAATTTAAATACTTGTTTAGTTTCATTTTAAATTAAAAGGCACGAATATATCATACCCACATTATGTTGGTATCCTTCGCTTCCCAGTAAGGACAAAGTTGCAGCTAATTACAGTGGATCGGGAACAGTGGTTGTTGTACTTCCTTTAAAGGTTAAGTTTTTCATTATGCAAACGAATGCACTTTTATTCACCCGAAATCTTATAATAAAACTCCAAGCAAATGTATAAGTTCTGAAACATTTTTAGATATTAAAAATTGTAGAAACATACGCAGAGTTTGGTAAAGACAAGGGATCGATTTTATCCCTTAAACGTTTCCGCTCAATGGATTCGTACCGATCATCCTCTGAGTCCGAGGATGAAGAATATAGAAAATATTCCATTTTTTATATAACAATTAAACAATGATTATTTATAAATAAACAAAAAAAAAATGTTCACAAATCTATACGTTTGACACTTATCAGATGTGTCTACAGTGTAGAAGAATATTTCTAGTACAATTTTCAATGTGCATACGATACATGAGCATTCTTATGTGATCATCCCAATCTAGTTACTCGATCACACGATATCATATGTATTTCACTCACTCGCTGATGTCGTAATTCGACCCCAAGTTTGTGCTAAGTACGTCCTTCCAAAACTCTCACCTTATCGTTTCATTTATATTAGTTCATATTAATGAAATGAATTGAAATTTTCTAACTCTATCAAAGGAATAAAAAAGTGAAAAGACTTCAAAATAGTCATAATAGACTTCAAAGCAGTGAATAGACTTTAAGGAATCAAATTTTTAGCACAATGTCTTCAAAATAAATGGGTTATTTAAGTATTCACTTGAAATTATTTTATTTTGATAAAAGGAATTAATCGAAATACTAATTTCTAACCAATTTGCAAGCCCAGTGGGTACATTATTCACTTTGTAATGATTTCAAAAATGCAAATGAAATTTAAGACATATTGGCTATTTAAAATTGGATGAGATATTACACTTATAAATTTAAAAAAAATTTGCAAAAATTACCTGGTCTTCCGCACGCAAGCAACTGAAGGATGAGTTCCACCGAATTTACATCGGAATTCCACGGATTTGGTTTTCAAATTTGAATTTTCTTTGGCGCACAAGTTTGAATTTACAAGCGTTCAGCTTGAAGAAACTGTAAAAATTTCTTTTTCATAATCTTGGTACGAATTTTAAAAATGTTGTCATATCATCACACGATGAAAATGCCATGCCAACAAAAGGTTGAATTTTTAACATTTTTTTTTTTTTTTTATTTAAAAACTTTTATAATTAAGTTTACACTCATGCTTTGAATTAATTTTTTGTAATTAAAATTAATCACTTTTTGCCTTAAGCTGTATTTTTTTTTTTAAATCGAGCGTTACCGTTTAGATAATCGTATCAACTGGTGGTGGCGCAAAGCTGAAAACAGAGCCCCAAAAAAAGTCCCACAATCGATGAGAAACATTACCGATAACAACGATAATTAAATAAGCTCATTAATCGAGCAACTTAAGTTCGTTTTACAAGGACTTAAAATACAAACTCTTCGAGCCTAAGGTATTTGAAACGACCCCTGGACCACCACTATCATTGCCTTATATTTGATATTTTACAATAAAGATTTATCATCTAGAGATTCTTTTGCGAGGTTGTGCAATAGATTCAGCAAATGTAAATGGATTTAATATTTACAACGTTCGATAAAATTGAACTAAGTACATCGTCTGCGGATCATGTTGATTCATTTCTTCTCCAAACGTGAACAATTGAGGCAGCAGGAAGTGGGTTAAAAATTACTACTTTAGGAGTAGGCAATAAATAATAGACCAATATTTTATTTCCAAGTCAGAACGATGCTATAAGCTTTTTTATGGATTTGCTTCTCTAGAACTATGGCATATCAAGACGTGGGGTCAAACTTTATCTTCAATAGAATAGACACTAACAAATCACCACGAAACCAGAAACGTATTTGTGTATGAGCGCAGTTTTAAATAATAAAAATGCATTCATCGCAGTGCATCATCAATGTTTTCACATTTGTCAGTTTAACACAAACAAATAAATAAAACGTTTTAAAGGACAACAAAATATTATCTTTATTTATGCAAACTTATAAAACCCTTCAAGAGCTCATATGCTATTTGATTAATTTCCCATTAATTTTTAAATTCAAAAGAAAGAGCTAATCCCACAAATTACCAAACACTTACAATTATATTGAGAATGATTACTATTTTCCAAATCAAAAATTTTCCAAATATAACATGAAGATAGTTGCAAATACGCAATATTTTGTTCTTTTATTTTGATTTTTGACGCTTTTATAAAAGACATTAATATTCACATCATTCTGCACGAACATATAGTACATAAAAAATAACAAAAAGTGTTTTACATTTATTCCATAAAAGCCGATTGGCAACTAAGTCCCGTTAGTATCCATTGAAATAATCGAAAATCGAATATTGAGCAACACAGCCCAGCATAAGTGCATGTACTTAAATATAAGAAAAAACTACGACAACTTTCTAACGGGACTTTTTGCTTGATTTTCGTTTTGAAAATTATCAGGAGTTGCGGTAAATCTTTTAACCCCTAAAAAACTTCACTTCCAAAAGTAATCACTTTCAATCGGTTGTGCCAGCAAATTGAAGAATAAATAAAATCTTATAATAGTAAATTAAATCAGTTTTGTGTAAAGGAATATCTGTTTTATTCGGGTAAGTAACTCGTAATTGTTATATTTACACAAATATATATTTATATTATTATATATATATATATATATATATATTATATATATTTATATACTATATATGGTTCGCGTATGTTATTTTGGAAAAAAATAATTGTGATGTTCATGTACGATTTTGGTTCAATTAGGTTCCAAGATTTGGCCAAAAACTGTGGATAAAGCCTCGGTTTTAACGTTAACTTGTCGCGTGGCAAAATTTTGTCTGAAAATGAAATTTAAAAACAATTGTGGAGAAAAGCTTACTTCAGCTTTTAAACAAAAGTGTTTAAGACGTGTTTCATTTTTTTGTTTTTCCATTTAAGATTTCGTTTTAATAAATCCAAGTTAAATTTACACTTAACTGAAACTTACTTTATAAATTAAAACAATTGTCAAGATTTTGAATTGTGCTTTGTTCATTTGAAAATAAAATTGAGATCGAAAGTCTTGTTAGCAATACAATTTAAGATGAAATATTAATTTTATTAAGTCAATCACCGTTAAGATTAAATGAACGAAAAGAATAACGAAAATTATCCTTTCCTTGCGTTAAGCTTGAGTTGATCAATTATTTTTGATTTGGATTTTACGAAAATGTTAATCCTGCATAAAAGGAATCGGAATTTTGGCTCAATCGTCTTTTCGGTCTTTGCAAAAAGCACCTGCTTTTGCATTTAAATAGCCTGCGATTTTAAAAGCTACATTTTGTGGGCAAAAAAATTTTTTTTATATTTTTAATATACGTTGCTCCAAATCAGTTGTTCTTAAGAAATATCTTCTAAATATTGTGCTTTGAACAATAAAAAATGTTAAAATTTTGAATTGTGTTTTATTTAAAAAAAAAACTGAATGATATTCATTTGTATGATATACTAAAGATTACAATAATTTTACAACAGTTATTTAAATAAATTTTAACATCACCAATTCTTGTTGAGTTAGACAGATATGATATGTATTTGTACTTATTTACTTGCATGCTTATTGCATTGAATTTTCTCTCAGGTGGGCTTATGACAGAATTATGAATTGGTATTCCTTTATTTTGTTGAAAATTAAACTTAGAAAGTTGATTTAACAATAAAATTTTAACGAAATAAGAAAAATTAAAGGATGTTTTTGATGCATTTGTAGTTAATTAACGCTCTATTATAAAATTTGAGAGATAAATTAATGTGGATGTATTTTGTGCTACTAAGCGTTCCTTGGGTAAAAACATTCGGATAGTACCAAATTTCATTTGTTTAAATATTTTTTTCTATTAATTGATTTGACAAATTTAATTCTTCTTATATTAAAGCTATTATATCACTATGGAAAATTATTTTCGAGCGGGAACAAAATGTTCATCCCTCGATGAGATAAAATCTTCAATCAGGCAATACGAGCAGGACGAGCATTTTAAAATTAACATAAAAAACAGCAAGCGCATTCAAAAAATTCAAGAAGATACAAATACAGGTTCGGTTTACGAAAAGGTGTATTTGAAATGTGCTGGAAAATTCAAAAGCAAAGAACGCAACTTACGAAACAGGACGTCGGTATTTTGTGTTCTTTTTTCTTTCAAAAATTCTCTAAAGATCGATTAAGACGAAATGCAACGTCAGAATAAACATGCGTACCAGAGAGGATAAAAAGTTTCTGTACGTAACAATGTGCCGTGGAGAACTCAATCATGCCCCAATGGATGTAAGTACATATATGTATATGAATATAAATAGCTTTGATTTCTTATTTCTTATAATTTTCTGTGTTTTTTATATTTTCAGACAATTAAGCAACAGCTCATAGCCAACTGGCCATCTCCGATGATATCCGAGAAGAAGAACAATCCCATGGTGGAGAAATTATTCCAGGACCCCATCTCAGGAAACCGTAAGTAGTAACAGACTGGTATTTTAAAACAAGTAGAAACATATTTAGAAAATTGTAGTGACGTAGAGTTAAAACAAAAAAGTTATTCCGGTTTCAAATATTTGTATCGAAACCGAACAAAGAGAAACGTCAATGTCCATTGATTTGGAAGACCGCGACCAAAACCTATCATTGTCATCGGTAGATAATTTTAATATTATATCGTTATTAGAAATGGATTGGCATTCCTCGCCACCATCACCACCTTTGAATTCATTACCAATTCCCATTCCCCTTATCAATATACCCTCAACATCATGCGTTCAGTCGACTGAATCATCTTTTGCTGCTTTCGAGCTTCCACCTCATGAAAGCTGAATCCCAAAAACATTTCGTTCCCTATCCGAAAAAGAAAAACAACACACTATATTGATTTGGCTTTTTACCGATAAATTTTTAATTAAAAATATTTTGGATAAAACGCGTTAAATAGAAAAATCCGAAATTACATCCTTAATAATTCCTGGTGCATAAGCAAGCGCGAGCATCAAACTTAATAACTACAATAAAATAATTTTTTAAAGAAGCCGCGTTCAAAAATGTAAAAACAAAAATACAATATAAACAAAAACATGGGCCTTGGTCGTGCGGCGCGTGTTTTTTTTTCCCGTATATCTATGATTGATGTACGTATGATTTTTTTCCCGCACCTCTTAGACCGGTAGCATACATACATGTCTACATTCCATAGCACAAGGTTTGCATACATTTTTTTTAAACTTTTCTTCCCGTATATCTAAGACCCGTAGCTGTTAGACTTGTAGCTGCAAGTTCCGTAGCTGTGAGACCAGTTTCTGTAAAACGCGTGGCTTTAAGTCCTGCAGCTGTGTGACCAGTAGCTGTAAGAGTCGTAGCTGTTAGACCCGTAGCTGTAAGTCCCGTAGCTGTGAGACCCGTACCTGAAAGACGCGTAGCTGTAAGGGCCATACATACATTTCCACATTCCATAGTACGAGGTCTACATCAGTTTTTTCTGAATTTTTCTTCCCGTACTTCTCAGACCCGTAGCTGTAAGGGCCATACAGGTAAACTCCAAAACCCATGCTGTACATAAAGTGTTTTGTCATTTTTTTTTTCCCGTACCTCAAAGACCGGGTTACCCGTAGCTGTAAGACGCGTAGCTGAAAGACGCGTAGCTGTTAGGGCCATACAAACATTTCCACATTCCATAGCACGTGGTCAACATCAATGTTTTCTGAATTTTTCTTCCCTTACCTCTAAAACCCGTAGCTGTAGGGGCCAGAAACATAAATTCCAAAACCCATGCTGTACATAAAGTGTACTGGGATTTTTTTTTCCCGTACCTCAAAGACCGGTAGCATACATACATGTCTACATTCCATAGCACAAGGTTTGCATATATTTTTTCTTAACTTTTCTTCCAATACCTCTTGGACCCGTAGCTGTCAGGGCCATACATATATATATAATTTCAAAAGTAAATGCAATACGTAAAGTTTTCTGGATTGCGCAACTCCCAGCATATGGAACCACCCCTGCATTCCCTGGGGGTGGAAAAAGTGTAGAGGTTATGGCTAGGCGTGATCAATCTGATCGCAATGTAAACTCTACTTAGGCTTGAAGCCTGCCTGATGGTGTACTGCGGGGCTATGAAAGAGTGTGGAGGCGCTGTGGTTACTGTCCTGACCGTAGTTGGTGTGGCAGGGATCGTTTCGACGGATATCAATCGAGAGGGCGACAGATGGTATGGGGTATAGGTGGCCAAGTTCAATCCATCCATCTTATCATTTATAGTCTGGATTGCGTCATTATCTATGCCGGGGTGGACGTGGATTGCATATCTTGTACGCGCTGAGAGAGAAGAAATCGATGAGAATTGGGCCGTCGTCATGGAGGGCAGTTAGATACCAACCACCAGCTAGTGGGGTATGTCCAATCGTTTTTTGACTTAACTATTAAAATAATTAAATTAAATTGATTATAGAATCGACTAACGAAGAAAAATATTTATTTTTTTTTTTATTTTTTTTTATTTTGTTGAAAATTAAACTTAGAAAGTTGTTTTAACAATAAAATTTTAACGAAATAAGAAAAATTAAAGGATGTTTTTGATGCATTTGTAGTTAATTAACGCTCTATTATAAAATTTGAGAGATAAATTAATGTGGATGTATTTTGTGCTACTAAGCGTTCCTTGGGTAAAAACATTCGGATAGTACCAAATTTCATTTGTTTAAATATTTTTTTCTATTAATTGATTTGACAAATTTAATTCTTCTTATATTAAAGCTATTATATCACTATGGAAAATTATTTTCGAGCGGGAACAAAATGTTCATCCCTCGATGAGATAAAATCTTCAATCAGGCAATACGAGCAGGACGAGCATTTTAAAATTAACATAAAAAACAGCAATTCAAGAAGATACAAATACAGGTTCGGTTTATGAAAAGGTGTATTTGAAATGTGCTGGAAAATTCAAAAGCAAAGAACGCAACTTACGAAACAGGACGTCAGTATTTTGTGTTCTTTTTTCTTTCAAAAATTCTCTAAAGATCGATTAAGACGAAATGCAACGTCAGAATAAACATGCGTACCAGAGAGGATAAAAAGTTTCTGTACGTAACAATGTGCCGTGGAGAACTCAATCATGCCCCAATGGGTGTAAGTACATATATGTATATGAATATAAATAGCTTTGATTTCTTATTTCTTATAATTTTCTGTGTTTTTTATATTTTCAGACAATTAAGCAACAGCTCATAGCCAACTGGCCATCTCCGATGATATCCGAGAAGAAGAACAATCCCATTGGAGAAATTATTCCAGGACCCCATCTCAGGAAACCGTAAGTAGTAACAGACTGGTATTTTAAAACAAGTAGAAACATATTTAGAAAATTGTAGTGACGTACAGTTAAAACAAAAAAGTTATTCCGGTTTCAAATATTTGTATCGAAACCGAACAAAGAGAAACGTCAATGTCCATTGATTTGGAAGACCGCGACCAAAACCTATCATTGTCATCGGTAGATAATTTTAATATTATATAGTTATTAGAAATGGATTGGCATTCCTCGCCACCATCACCACCTTTGAATTCATTACCAATTCCCATTCCCCTTATCAATATACCCTCAACATCATGCGTTCTGTCGACTGAATCATCTTTTGCTGCTATCGAGCTTCCACCTCATGAAAGCTGAATCCCAAAAACATTTCGTTCCCTATCCGAAATAGAAAAACAACACACTATATTGATTTGGCTTTTTACCGATAAATTTTTAATTAAAAATATTTTGGATAAAACGCGTTAAATAGAAAAATCCGAAATTACATCCTTAATAATTCCTGGTGCATAAGCAAGCGCGAGCATCAAACTTAATAACTACAATAAAATAATTTTTTAAAGAAGCCGCGTTCAAAAATGTAAAAACAAAAATACAATATAAACAAAAACATGGGCCTTGGTCGTGCGGCGCGTGTTTTTTTTCCCGTATATCTATGATTGATGTACGTATGATTTTTTTCCCGCACCTCTTAGACCGGTAGCATACATACATGTCTACATTCCATAGCACAAGGTTTGCATACATTTTTTTTAAACTTTTCTTCCCGTATATCTAAGACCCGTAGCTGTTAGACTTGTAGCTGCAAGTTCCGTAGCTGTGAGACCAGTTTCTGTAAAACGCGTGGCTTTAAGTCCTGCAGCTGTGTGACCAGTAGCTGTAAGAGTCGTAGCTGTTAGACCCGTAGCTGTAAGTCCCGTAGCTGTGAGACCCGTACCTGAAAGACGCGTAGCTGTAAGGGCCATACATACATTTCCACATTCCATAGTACGAGGTCTACATCAGTTTTTTCTGAATTTTTCTTCCCGTACTTCTCAGACCCGTAGCTGTAAGGGCCATACAGGTAAGCTCCAAAACCCATGCTGTACATAAAGTGTTTTGTCATTTTTTTTTCCCGTACCTCAAAGACCGGTAGACCCGTAGCTGTAAGACGCGTAGCTGAAAGACGCGTAGCTGTTAGGGCCATACAAACATTTCCACATTCCATAGCACGTGGTCTACATCAATGTTTTCTGAATTTTTCTTCCCTTACCTCTAAAACCCGTAGCTGTAGGGGCCAGAAACATAAATTCCAAAACCCATGCTGTACATAAAGTGTACTGGGATTTTTTTTCCCGTACCTCAAAGACCGGTAGCATACATACATGTCTACATTCCATAGCACAAGGTTTGCATATATTTTTTCTTAACTTTTCTTCCAATACCTCTTGGACCCGTAGCTGTCAGGACCATACATATATATATAATTTCAAAAGTAAATGCAATACGTAAAGTTTTCTGGATTGCGCAACTCCCAGCATATGGAACCACCCCTGCATTCCCTGGGGGTGGAAAAAGTGTAGAGGTTATGGCTAGGCGTGATCAATCTGATCGCAATGTAAACTCTACTTAGGCTTGAAGCCTGCCTGATGGTGTACTGCGGGGCTATGAAAGAGTGTGGAGGCGCTGTGGTTACTGTCCTGACCGTAGTTGGTGTGGCAGGGATCGTTTCGACGGATATCAATCGAGAGGGCGACAGATGGTATGGGGTATAGGTGGCCAAGTTCAATCCATCCATCTTATCATTTATAGTCTGGATTGCGTCATTATCTATGCCGGGGTGGACGTGGATTGCATATCTTGTACGCGCTGAGAGCGAAGAAATCGATGAGAATTGGGCCGTCGTCATGGAGGGCAGTTAGATACCAACCACCAGCTAGTGGGGTATGTCCAATCGTTTTTTGACTTAACTATTAAAATGATTAAATTAAATTGATTATAGAATCGACCAACGAAGAAAAATATTTATTTTTTTTTTTATTTTGTTGAAAATTAAACTTAGAAAGTTGATTTAAAAATAAAATTTTAACGAAATAAGAAAAATTAAAGGATGTTTTTGATGCATTTGTAGTTAATTAACGCTCTATTATAAAATTTGAGAGATAAATTAATGTGGATGTATTTTGTGCTACTAAGCGTTCCTTGGGTAAAAACATTCGGATAGTACCAAATTTCATTTGTTTAAATATTTTTTTCTATTAATTGATTTGACAAATTTAATTCTTCTTATATTAAAGCTATTATATCACTATGGAAAATTATTTTCGAGCGGGAACAAAATGTTCATCCCTCGATGAGATAAAATCTTCAATCAGGCAATACGAGCAGGACGAGCATTTTAAAATTAACATAAAAAACAGCAAGCGCATTCAAAAAATTCAAGAAGATACAAATACAGGTTCGGTTTATGAAAAGGTGTATTTGAAATGTGCTGGAAAATTCAAAAGCAAAGAACGCAACTTACGAAACAGGACGTCAGTATTTTGTGTTCTTTTTTCTTTCAAAAATTCTCTAAAGATCGATTAAGACGAAATGCAACGTCAGAATAAACATGCGTACCAGAGAGGATAAAAAGTTTCTGTACGTAACAATGTGCCGTGGAGAACTCAATCATGCTTCAATGGATGTAAGTACATATATGTATATGAATATAAATAGCTTTGATTTCTTATTTCTTATAATTTTCTGTGTTTTTTATATTTTCAGACAATTAAGCAACAGCTCATAGCCAACTGGCCATCTCCGATGATATCCGAGAAGAAGAACAATCCCATGGTGGAGAAATTATTCCAGGACCCCATCTCAGGAAACCGTAAGTAGTAACAGACTGGTATTTTAAAACAAGTAGAAACATATTTAGAAAATTGTAGTGACGTAGAGTTAAAACAAAAAAGTTATTCCGGTTTCAAATATTTGTATCGAAACCGAACAAAGAGAAACGTCAATGTCCATTGATTTGGAAGACCGCGACCAAAACCTATCATTGTCATCGGTAGATAATTTTAATATTATATCGTTATTAGAAATGGATTGGCATTCCTCGCCACCATCACCACCTTTGAATTCATTACCAATTCCCATTCCCCTTATCAATATACCCTCAACATCATGCGTTCAGTCGACTGAATCATCTTTTGCTGCTTTCGAGCTTCCACCTCATGAAAGCTGAATCCCAAAAACATTTCGTTCCCTATCCGAAATAGAAAAACAACACACTATATTGATTTGGCTTTTTACCGATAAATTTTTAATTAAAAATATTTTGGATAAAACGCGTTAAATAGAAAAATCCGAAATTACATCCTTAATAATTCCTGGTGCATAAGCAAGCGCGAGCATCAAACTTAATAACTACAATAAAATAATTTTTTAAAGAAGCCGCGTTCAAAAATGTAAAAACAAAAATACAATATAAACAAAAACATGGGCCTTGGTCGTGCGGCGCGTGTTTTTTTTTCCCGTATATCTATGATTGATGTACGTATGATTTTTTTCCCGCACCTCTTAGACCGGTAGCATACATACATGTCTACATTCCATAGCACAAGGTTTGCATACATTTTTTTTAAACTTTTCTTCCCGTATATCTAAGACCCGTAGCTGTTAGACTTGTAGCTGCAAGTTCCGTAGCTGTGAGACCAGTTTCTGTAAAACGCGTGGCTTTAAGTCCTGCAGCTGTGTGACCAGTAGCTGTAAGAGTCGTAGCTGTTAGACCCGTAGCTGTAAGTCCCGTAGCTGTGAGACCCGTACCTGAAAGACGCGTAGCTGTAAGGGCCATACATACATTTCCACATTCCATAGTACGAGGTCTACATCAGTTTTTTCTGAATTTTTCTTCCCGTACTTCTCAGACCCGTAGCTGTAAGGGCCATACAGGTAAACTCCAAAACCCATGCTGTACATAAAGTGTTTTGTCATTTTTTTTTTCCCGTACCTCAAAGACCGGGTTACCCGTAGCTGTAAGACGCGTAGCTGAAAGACGCGTAGCTGTTAGGGCCATACAAACATTTCCACATTCCATAGCACGTGGTCAACATCAATGTTTTCTGAATTTTTCTTCCCTTACCTCTAAAACCCGTAGCTGTAGGGGCCAGAAACATAAATTCCAAAACCCATGCTGTACATAAAGTGTACTGGGATTTTTTTTTCCCGTACCTCAAAGACCGGTAGCATACATACATGTCTACATTCCATAGCACAAGGTTTGCATATATTTTTTCTTAACTTTTCTTCCAATACCTCTTGGACCCGTAGCTGTCAGGGCCATACATATATATATAATTTCAAAAGTAAATGCAATACGTAAAGTTTTCTGGATTGCGCAACTCCCAGCATATGGAACCACCCCTGCATTCCCTGGGGGTGGAAAAAGTGTAGAGGTTATGGCTAGGCGTGATCAATCTGATCGCAATGTAAACTCTACTTAGGCTTGAAGCCTGCCTGATGGTGTACTGCGGGGCTATGAAAGAGTGTGGAGGCGCTGTGGTTACTGTCCTGACCGTAGTTGGTGTGGCAGGGATCGTTTCGACGGATATCAATCGAGAGGGCGACAGATGGTATGGGGTATAGGTGGCCAAGTTCAATCCATCCATCTTATCATTTATAGTCTGGATTGCGTCATTATCTATGCCGGGGTGGACGTGGATTGCATATCTTGTACGCGCTGAGAGAGAAGAAATCGATGAGAATTGGGCCGTCGTCATGGAGGGCAGTTAGATACCAACCACCAGCTAGTGGGGTATGTCCAATCGTTTTTTGACTTAACTATTAAAATGATTAAATTAAATTGATTATAGAATCGACTAACGAAGAAAAATATTTATTTTTTTTTTTATTTTTTTTTATTTTGTTGAAAATTAAACTTAGAAAGTTGTTTTAACAATAAAATTTTAACGAAATAAGAAAAATTAAAGGATGTTTTTGATGCATTTGTAGTTAATTAACGCTCTATTATAAAATTTGAGAGATAAATTAATGTGGATGTATTTTGTGCTACTAAGCGTTCCTTGGGTAAAAACATTCGGATAGTACCAAATTTCATTTGTTTAAATATTTTTTTCTATTAATTGATTTGACAAATTTAATTCTTCTTATATTAAAGCTATTATATCACTATGGAAAATTATTTTCGAGCGGGAACAAAATGTTCATCCCTCGATGAGATAAAATCTTCAATCAGGCAATACGAACAGGACGAGCATTTTAAAATTAACATAAAAAACAGCAAGCGCATTCAAAAAATTCAAGAAGATACAAATACAGGTTCGGTTTATGAAAAGGTGTATTTGAAATGTGCTGGAAAATTCAAAAGCAAAGAACGCAACTTACGAAACAGGACGTCAGTATTTTGTGTTCTTTTTTCTTTCAAAAATTCTCTAAAGATCGATTATGACGAAATGCAACGTCAGAATAAACATGCGTACCAGAGAGGATAAAAAGTTTCTGTACGTAACAATGTGCCGTGGAGAACTCAATCATGCCCCAATGGATGTAAGTACATATATGTATATGAATATAAATAGCTTTGATTTCTTATTTCTTATAATTTTCTGTGTTTTTTATATTTTCAGACAATTAAGCAACAGCTCATAGCCAACTGGCCATCTCCGATGATATCCGAGAAGAAGAACAATCCCATGGTGGAGAAATTATTCCAGGACCCCATCTCAGGAAACCGTAAGTAGTAACAGACTGGTATTTTAAAACAAGTAGAAACATATTTAGAAAATTGTAGTGACGTAGAGTTAAAACAAAAAAGTTATTCCGGTTTCAAATATTTGTATCGAAACCGAACAAAGAGAAACGTCAATGTCCATTGATTTGGAAGACCGCGACCAAAACCTATCATTGTCATCGGTAGATAATTTTAATATTATATCGTTATTAGAAATGGATTGGCATTCCTCGCCACCATCACCACCTTTGAATTCATTACCAATTCCCATTCCCCTTATCAATATACCCTCAACATCATGCGTTCAGTCGACTGAATCATCTTTTGCTGCTTTCGAGCTTCCACCTCATGAAAGCTGAATCCCAAAAACATTTCGTTCCCTATCCGAAATAGAAAAACAACACACTATATTGATTTGGCTTTTTACCGATAAATTTTTAATTAAAAATATTTTGGATAAAACGCGTTAAATAGAAAAATCCGAAATTACATCCTTAATAATTCCTGGTGCATAAGCAAGCGCGAGCATCAAACTTAATAACTACAATAAAATAATTTTTTAAAGAAGCCGCGTTCAAAAATGTAAAAACAAAAATACAATATAAACAAAAACATGGGCCTTGGTCGTGCGGCGCGTGTTTTTTTTTCCCGTATATCTATGATTGATGTACGTATGATTTTTTTCCCGCACCTCTTAGACCGGTAGCATACATACATGTCTACATTCCATAGCACAAGGTTTGCATACATTTTTTTTAAACTTTTCTTCCCGTATATCTAAGACCCGTAGCTGTTAGACTTGTAGCTGCAAGTTCCGTAGCTGTGAGACCAGTTTCTGTAAAACGCGTGGCTTTAAGTCCTGCAGCTGTGTGACCAGTAGCTGTAAGAGTCGTAGCTGTTAGACCCGTAGCTGTAAGTCCCGTAGCTGTGAGACCCGTACCTGAAAGACGCGTAGCTGTAAGGGCCATACATACATTTCCACATTCCATAGTACGAGGTCTACATCAGTTTTTTCTGAATTTTTCTTCCCGTACTTCTCAGACCCGTAGCTGTAAGGGCCATACAGGTAAACTCCAAAACCCATGCTGTACATAAAGTGTTTTGTCATTTTTTTTTTCCCGTACCTCAAAGACCGGGTTACCCGTAGCTGTAAGACGCGTAGCTGAAAGACGCGTAGCTGTTAGGGCCATACAAACATTTCCACATTCCATAGCACGTGGTCAACATCAATGTTTTCTGAATTTTTCTTCCCTTACCTCTAAAACCCGTAGCTGTAGGGGCCAGAAACATAAATTCCAAAACCCATGCTGTACATAAAGTGTACTGGGATTTTTTTTTCCCGTACCTCAAAGACCGGTAGCATACATACATGTCTACATTCCATAGCACAAGGTTTGCATATATTTTTTCTTAACTTTTCTTCCAATACCTCTTGGACCCGTAGCTGTCAGGGCCATACATATATATATAATTTCAAAAGTAAATGCAATACGTAAAGTTTTCTGGATTGCGCAACTCCCAGCATATGGAACCACCCCTGCATTCCCTGGGGGTGGAAAAAGTGTAGAGGTTATGGCTAGGCGTGATCAATCTGATCGCAATGTAAACTCTACTTAGGCTTGAAGCCTGCCTGATGGTGTACTGCGGGGCTATGAAAGAGTGTGGAGGCGCTGTGGTTACTGTCCTGACCGTAGTTGGTGTGGCAGGGATCGTTTCGACGGATATCAATCGAGAGGGCGACAGATGGTATGGGGTATAGGTGGCCAAGTTCAATCCATCCATCTTATCATTTATAGTCTGGATTGCGTCATTATCTATGCCGGGGTGGACGTGGATTGCATATCTTGTACGCGCTGAGAGAGAAGAAATCGATGAGAATTGGGCCGTCGTCATGGAGGGCAGTTAGATACCAACCACCAGCTAGTGGGGTATGTCCAATCGTTTTTTGACTTAACTATTAAAATGATTAAATTAAATTGATTATAGAATCGACTAACGAAGAAAAATATTTATTTTTTTTTTTATTTTTTTTTATTTTGTTGAAAATTAAACTTAGAAAGTTGTTTTAACAATAAAATTTTAACGAAATAAGAAAAATTAAAGGATGTTTTTGATGCATTTGTAGTTAATTAACGCTCTATTATAAAATTTGAGAGATAAATTAATGTGGATGTATTTTGTGCTACTAAGCGTTCCTTGGGTAAAAACATTCGGATAGTACCAAATTTCATTTGTTTAAATATTTTTTTCTATTAATTGATTTGACAAATTTAATTCTTCTTATATTAAAGCTATTATATCACTATGGAAAATTATTTTCGAGCGGGAACAAAATGTTCATCCCTCGATGAGATAAAATCTTCAATCAGGCAATACGAACAGGACGAGCATTTTAAAATTAACATAAAAAACAGCAAGCGCATTCAAAAAATTCAAGAAGATACAAATACAGGTTCGGTTTATGAAAAGGTGTATTTGAAATGTGCTGGAAAATTCAAAAGCAAAGAACGCAACTTACGAAACAGGACGTCAGTATTTTGTGTTCTTTTTTCTTTCAAAAATTCTCTAAAGATCGATTATGACGAAATGCAACGTCAGAATAAACATGCGTACCAGAGAGGATAAAAAGTTTCTGTACGTAACAATGTGCCGTGGAGAACTCAATCATGCCCCAATGGATGTAAGTACATATATGTATATGAATATAAATAGCTTTGATTTCTTATTTCTTATAATTTTCTGTGTTTTTTATATTTTCAGACAATTAAGCAACAGCTCATAGCCAACTGGCCATCTCCGATGATATCCGAGAAGAAGAACAATCCCATGGTGGAGAAATTATTCCAGGACCCCATCTCAGGAAACCGTAAGTAGTAACAGACTGGTATTTTAAAACAAGTAGAAACATATTTAGAAAATTGTAGTGACGTAGAGTTAAAACAAAAAAGTTATTCCGGTTTCAAATATTTGTATCGAAACCGAACAAAGAGAAACGTCAATGTCCATTGATTTGGAAGACCGCGACCAAAACCTATCATTGTCATCGGTAGATAATTTTAATATTATATCGTTATTAGAAATGGATTGGCATTCCTCGCCACCATCACCACCTTTGAATTCATTACCAATTCCCATTCCCCTTATCAATATACCCTCAACATCATGCGTTCAGTCGACTGAATCATCTTTTGCTGCTTTCGAGCTTCCACCTCATGAAAGCTGAATCCCAAAAACATTTCGTTCCCTATCCGAAATAGAAAAACAACACACTATATTGATTTGGCTTTTTACCGATAAATTTTTAATTAAAAATATTTTGGATAAAACGCGTTAAATAGAAAAATCCGAAATTACATCCTTAATAATTCCTGGTGCATAAGCAAGCGCGAGCATCAAACTTAATAACTACAATAAAATAATTTTTTAAAGAAGCCGCGTTCAAAAATGTAAAAACAAAAATACAATATAAACAAAAACATGGGCCTTGGTCGTGCGGCGCGTGTTTTTTTTTCCCGTATATCTATGATTGATGTACGTATGATTTTTTTCCCGCACCTCTTAGACCGGTAGCATACATACATGTCTACATTCCATAGCACAAGGTTTGCATACATTTTTTTTAAACTTTTCTTCCCGTATATCTAAGACCCGTAGCTGTTAGACTTGTAGCTGCAAGTTCCGTAGCTGTGAGACCAGTTTCTGTAAAACGCGTGGCTTTAAGTCCTGCAGCTGTGTGACCAGTAGCTGTAAGAGTCGTAGCTGTTAGACCCGTAGCTGTAAGTCCCGTAGCTGTGAGACCCGTACCTGAAAGACGCGTAGCTGTAAGGGCCATACATACATTTCCACATTCCATAGTACGAGGTCTACATCAGTTTTTTCTGAATTTTTCTTCCCGTACTTCTCAGACCCGTAGCTGTAAGGGCCATACAGGTAAACTCCAAAACCCATGCTGTACATAAAGTGTTTTGTAATTTTTTTTTTTCCCGTACCTCAAAGACCGGGTTACCCGTAGCTGTAAGACGCGTAGCTGAAAGACGCGTAGCTGTTAGGGCCATACAAACATTTCCACATTCCATAGCACGTGGTCAAAATCAATGTTTTCTGAATTTTTCTTCCCTTACCTCTAAAACCCGTAGCTGTAGGGGCCAGAAACATAAATTCCAAAACCCATGCTGTACATAAAGTGTACTGGGATTTTTTTTTCCCGTACCTCAAAGACCGGTAGCATACATACATGTCTACATTCCATAGCACAAGGTTTGCATATATTTTTTCTTAACTTTTCTTCCAATACCTCTTGGACCCGTAGCTGTCAGGGCCATACATATATATATAATTTCAAAAGTAAATGCAATACGTAAAGTTTTCTGGATTGCGCAACTCCCAGCATATGGAACCACCCCTGCATTCCCTGGGGGTGGAAAAAGTGTAGAGGTTATGGCTAGGCGTGATCAATCTGATCGCAATGTAAACTCTACTTAGGCTTGAAGCCTGCCTGATGGTGTACTGCGGGGCTATGAAAGAGTGTGGAGGCGCTGTGGTTACTGTCCTGACCGTAGTTGGTGTGGCAGGGATCGTTTCGACGGATATCAATCGAGAGGGCGACAGATGGTATGGGGTATAGGTGGCCAAGTTCAATCCATCCATCTTATCATTTATAGTCTGGATTGCGTCATTATCTATGCCGGGGTGGACGTGGATTGCATATCTTGTACGCGCTGAGAGAGAAGAAATCGATGAGAATTGGGCCGTCGTCGTCGTCATGGAGGGCAGTTAGATACCAACCACCAGCTAGTGGGGTATGTCCAATCGTTTTTTGACTTAACTATTAAAATGATTAAATTAAATTGATTATAGAATCGACCAACGAAGAAAAATACTTTAAACATGGAAACTGCGATCTGCACTGTTTGGCGATCAGAGAAAAAAGGGCAAATTTATTCAATTCTCCGATTTGGGATATAACTTTAACATTTTTGCTGATTAAGTGTTTAGAATGAGTAGTGTCAGTGTTTACAATGCAAAGTATTAAATTATACATATGTATCGGATAAAGTTTGTAGTAGAATTTTTAAACTTTAAGATAGCAATTACATGTTTCCATATTTGAATTATAAAATTAAATGAAAATGAATGAAAAATAAGTAAAATTAACATAAAGCGTCAACATACTGCCCGCCTTGAAGGGTCATACGAAGGAAAGACGCTTTAACAATTCGAAAGAGGTGCCAGGCGATGAACCGGTCGTCTAAATATCGTTCCGCCAACTCTGATGTCTGCAACTCGAACCATTCCATATGAGTCAGAAATGACGCGCTCAAGAACTACAGTGCCCATTTTTACGTTTTCCGCTACAGTCTTCCACTTTGACAGTTTCTGCATCTCCAACAAGTACTCCTGTGACCATCTCGACCAAAAATGGTGCTTTATTTGCGAAAGCCTACGCCATCGATTGAGCAGTGTGAGTTCATCCTGAATAGCGGGTTCTGGAATGGAATTTAAAGCTTAAATCTGAACTTAAGACACAAATTGGCCATGAATTCATCACACCCTCAATTTCCGCAACGACAGTGGAATACTCCTCATATGTTAGTGATGCCTCTTTTATTGTCCTGTAGAGATGGGATTTCGCGGATTTGACAGCCGCCTCCCACAGAACACCGAAATGAGGTGATCGGGGTGGAATATGAATGAATTTTATACGAGCAGCTGCACACCATGATGAGATACAATTTTGCAGCTGCTGATCGAGAAATAAAGCTCGAAGCTCCCTCAGTTCATTACTCAGTTCATCGAGCCCCAACAAAATTGGTCCCATTGTCACTATGGATCTGTTTACATAGACCCCGCCTGGCTACAAATCGCTTCAATGCTGCCAAAATACATTGTGTCAATAGATCTGACACAACTTCCAGATGGGTCGCCTTCGTCGAGAAGCAAATAAACTTCGCCACATACACTTTGTGGGTCTAATATCCTCGACGTTTTTGGGATATACTATATGAAATGGTCCACAGAAATCTGCGCCTGATTTTGAGAAAGGGTTGGAAATGTTTACTCGGCTGGCTGGTAGATGACCCGTTAGTAGCTTGTATCTAAAACAATGATAGCACCCATCGACAACCTTCTTTGCTAACTTTCTTGCATTGATGAACTAGAAACGCTGCCTCATAGTCGCGATCAAAGCTTGGGGACCTGCATGATAATTAGTGACATGCAAATGGACAACAAGATTGTTTTGGTAAAAGGATACAATGGGGCATCGGGAATTGTATGGTTACGCCCACCAAGTCTTAAGAGCTCTACTGGAAGGTCAACAACAAGGAAGGGATTGAGATTGTTGATGATACTTCTTGGTCTCATCATTTTTAACTTTCTTAAATCTTCAATTTCCTCCTGGAATTGAGTTTGCCGCAAATACCAGATAATCCTTGAACATAAGAAATATCATATCTGCTCTTGAATTGTCATACTTAAAATTCTTAAAAATTTGTTTAAAAATGTACATGCAAATGTTATACCAGTTTGTTAACTTATAATTTTTTTTTAATTTGCCGCCCACTTAATTTCTACTCCATCTTTTATTTAATTTTCCTGTACTAAATTATCAAAACCTACTGTACTAAACGCAAGTATAAATTGAAACTCCAAGAAAATAAAGCACTCTTCTGGTTGCAATCGCTGATTGAACTTGTTTTTTTTTTATTTTGTGGTCGACTTCGTAGCAGAACAACAGCTCTATACGGCAAACCATCTTACCGGTAACCGCGAGTTTGCACATATGCTCCTTCTCATCTGGGAGTCTGCACGGCAGCAATTACTGTCTGTCGCATTTCTTCGCGGAGTGGTCAAAAAACTATTTGATCCGTGCATTATGGTGCCCAACGTGCGGCTCGCGTTCGCGGTTTAGGACATCTCCGGAATCTCGTTAATCCGATAAAGGGCACGAGTACGATAGCTATGGCGCCAAAAACTGTTAACGGGTTTTTGTAGAGGGGTCAAACACAAGCATTTTTTACTATGGGAGGGGGTCTATCTCGCACTTACTTTAAATGAAAATAACAAAAAAAAACAACAAAAGCAACACTAACAATAAAGTACAATACCGGCTTTGAAAGACAGAAACATGTTCTTTGATCCTGGCTTTAAATTAAATAGTTTACTTTAATAGTTTTTAAAAAATTCGCATGCCAACTCAAAATTTTGATAAAAAAAATTAAAAAACAAGTTTAGACCAATTTTTTTCCAAAATAGTGAAATGAAGTGCTAAATTTGCTTTTTGACGTCAATGCTTGTATTAATTATGAATAGAACACAAAAAACCGGATGGTTTTATGTCTTATAGTTTTTGAGAAAATTGAAAATTACTATTTTTGTTTTGGGACATTTAAATGTTGTTCCTTAAAGGTAACCGAAAGAATAATCGAATCGATGTCTATATCAATAGTTTTTTTTTTTAAATCAACAGTACATGGGTGGAATCAGTCCACGCTCACGCGACTTCTTCGCTCCGCTCAGGATACCTACTTTTTGACTGGCAGGCGCCTATGTCATGAATACTCTTCATCTAATTTGTGTGTACTTATGTAATATGGAAAACACTTAATAATGATGCAAAAATATAACCGATCAAACTTTGAATTTTGTACCGTTGGTTGTTTTCATGCACATGTGTTAAAGCTCATTCTGTGTTCAACCTTAGTGCGAATCGAGTGTTATTTTTTGTGAATAAGCAATGGCGACTAAGCTTCCTCTAATCCATCCTGAACTAAATAACTTTTCGGTATTTTGTTCGTTCGGGGATTTGGTATCTACCAACGAAAAGAGCATCGGTTTTTTAGAAGAAATTGGTCTGATTCTCCTCTGACCTAAATAAAGTGATATAATGTTTGTGTTTTTTGTTTTTTTACTGAGTACTTTATGGAGAAGAAATATATATATAGATATAAGAGATTTGTGATCCTTTACGTTTTCTTCTACAACATTTTTTCCTTCAAATAGGTGGGTGAGCGAATGGATTTTGGAGTCACTGTATGTAAGACCCTTAAGAGTCTAACAGCTACGGGTCTTAGAGGTACGGGAAGAAAAGTTAAAAAAAAAGGTATGCAAACCTTGTGCTATGGAATGTAGACATGTACGTATGGCCCTTACAGCTACGCGTCTTACAGCCACGCATCTTATAGCTACTGGTCTCACACCTACGGGACTTACAGCCACACATCTTACAGCTACTAGTCTCACAGCTACGGGTCAAACAGCAACGGGTCTAAGAGGTACGGGAAGAAAAGTTAAAAAAAAAGGTATGCAAACCTTGTGCTATGGAATGTAGACATGTATGTATGGCCCTTACAGCTACGCGTCTTACAGCTACGGGTCTCACAGCTACGGGACTTACAGCCACACATCTTACAGCTACTAGTCTCACAGCTACGGGTCTAACAGCAACGGGTCTAAGAGGTACGGGAAGAAAAGTTAAAAAAAAAATGTATGCAAACCTTGTGCTATGGAATGCAGACATGTATGTATGGCCCTTACAGCTACGCGTCTTACAGCTACGGGTCTCACAGCTACGGGACTTACAGCCACACATCTTACAACTACTAGTCTCACAGCTACGGGTCTAACAGCAACGGGTCTAAGAGGTACGGGAGGAAAAGTTAAAAAAAAATGTATGCAAACCTTGTGCTGTGGAATGTAGACATGTATGTATGGCCCTTACAGCTACGCGTCTTACAGCTACGGGTCTCACAGCTACGGGACTTACAGCAACGGGTCTAAGAGGTACGGGAAGAAAATTAAAAAAAAAATTTATGCAAACCTTGTGCTATGGAATGCAGACAAGTATGTATGGCCCTTACAGCTTCGGGGCTTACAGCTACGCGTCTTACAGCTACGGCTCTTAGAGGTACGGGAAGAAAAATTGAGAAAAAATATATGTCAGCCTTGTGCTATGGAATGTAGACATGTATGTATGGCCCTTACAGCTACGCGTCCTCAAGCTACACGTCTTACAACCTCGCATCTTACAGCTACTGGTCTCACAGCTACGGGACTTACAACTACGAGTCTAACAGCTACGGGTCTTAGAGTCTTACAGCTACGGGTCTTAGAGGTACGGGAAGAAAAATTGAGAAAAAATATATGTCAGCCTTGTGCTATGGAATGTAGACATGTATGTATGGCCCTTACAGCTACGCGTCCTCAAGCTACACGTCTTACAACCTCGCATCTTACAGCTACTGGTCTCACAGCTACGGGACTTACAACTACGAGTCTAACAGCTACGGGTCTTAGAGTCTTACAGCTACGGGTCTTAGAGGTACGGGAAAAAAAATTAAAAAAAAAAGTATACAAACCTTGTGCTATGGAATGTAGACATGTATGTATGGCCCTTACAACTACGCGTCTTACAGCTACGCGTCTTACAGCTCCGAGTCTTACAGCTACGGGTCTCACAGCTACGGGACTTACAGCTGCGGGTCTTAAAGCTACGGGTGTAAGGGGTACGAAACAAAAAATTCCAGAAAACTTTATGAACAGCTTGGGTAATGTAGAAATGTATGTATGGCCCTAACAGCTTCGCGGCTTACAGCTACGCGTCTCACAGCTACGGTTCTTAGAGGTACGGGAAGAAAAATTCAGAAAAAATATATGTCAGTCTTGTGCTATGGAATGTAGACATGTATGTGTGGCCCTTACAGCTTCGCGTCTTACAGCTTCGGGTTTCACAGGTACGCGTGTTACAGCTACTAGTTTCACAGCTACGGACTTACAGCTACGGTTCTAAGAGGTATGGGAAGAAAAGTTCAGAAAATATGTATGACCTGATGTCCTTGAATGTAGACATGTATGTATGACCCTTATAGCTTCGCGTCTCACAGCTACCCATCTTACAGCCACGCGTCCTACAGCTACTGGTCTCACAGCTACGGGACTTACAGCTACAGGTCTAACAGCTTCGGGTCTTAGAGGTACGGGCAGAAAAGTTCAGAAAAAATGTATGCAAACCTTGTGCTATGAAATGTAGACAGCTTCGGGTCTCGCAGCTACGCGTCTGACAGCTACGAGTCATGCAGCTACTGGTCTCACAGCTACGGGACTTGCAGCTACGCGTCTTACAGCTATTGGTTTCACAGCTATGAGACTTACGGCTTCGAGTCTAACAGCTACCGGTCTTAGAGGTACGGGAAGAAAAGTTCAAAAAAAATGTATGCAAACCTTGTGCTATGGAATGTAGACATGTATGTATGACCCTTACAGCTACGCGTCTTACAGCTTGGGGCTCACGGCTACGGGTCTCACAGCCACGGGTCAAAGAAGTACGGGTCTTATTGGTACGTGAAAAAAAATTGATATAGACCACGTGCTTTGGAACTTAGACATGAATGTATGGCTCTACAGTTGCGGGTCTTAAAGCTACGGGTCTTAGAGTTATGGGAAAAAAAATTCCAGAAAACTCTATGTAGAGCATGGGTTATGGAATTTATATGTATGGCCCTTACAGCTACACGTCTTACAGCTACGAGTCTAACTGCCACCCGTCTTACAGCTACTGTTTTTTTTTTTGTTGTAAGGTTAGCTTTAACCTACCAATATTTTCCTTTCTTTTCTTTATTTAAAAATAATAAGTTAAATTAACATAACATATATTCCCGCGAAGCCCTTTTGCTTGTTTGCAGGAACGTTAATATTTCATTTCAACATTCCATGTTTTGTGCTTTTGTTAGTAGTTACAAATACTTACATATATTAATATTACTTTCAAATGAATTTTTTTATGAAAATAAAAAAAAAAATACTTTACATATTTCGAAATTATATGAACTTGCAATTCAATAAAAATAGATACATAAATTCATTTCACAGATTTAATTAATCGTTTTATAGATGAAATATTTTCTTTTTACCTTTTTACTTTTTGGAGTTTAGTGAAAGAGTCTATTATGGTATTATGTGACGGTGTATCGAAGGCTTTATTAAAACCAATAAATAAGGCTAGGGTATGCTGACTTTTACTTCAACTTTTGTTAAGCCTATTTGCAAAGCCTATTACCGATAACTTGATCAATATTTTTCCCTCTCTGAAACACTTATTGCCTAGAATCTATTATTTTTTATTTATCGGTGAATTGCATTAACCTCCTAGCCACGATTTCTTCCAAAATTTTTTTGACAACCGGTAAGACTGCTATCGGCCGATAGTTGTTTAATTCAGACTTTACTCCGCTTTAATAGATTGGTCGAACTAAAGATACCTTAAGTTCTTTAGTGGCATTTCATCAAAGCTAGCGTTTATTTATTTTGTAACAACGCAGCGTTGTTTTTCAAATACTTTTGGCGAATCCCATCATATCCTGGTCCTTTCTTTCTTTTTTCTTTCTTTCTTGATTATGTTGAGGTTTTTATACGGCAGTCATGTATTGTCTGCATGATATTTTCTTGAAACGTGATCGCGAATTTATTTGTTAGGGTAGCTGCTTTTTCATTTTCAAAGTTTTTCATAATGGTTTGGTCAAGATTTGCTGATTTCTTTCCAATTATTTCTTTTATGGTTTGCCAAGTTTTCTTAATATTGCTCCTGTTCTCATAAAATTTATTTTTAAAAAAACATATTTTTTGCATATTCTAGTTTTTTGTTGACTATACTTCTAAATGTTTGGTATTCGTTTTTTCTCTCTTTATCTTTAGGTTTCGATAGCCACTTTTATCTTTAGGTTTCGACAGCCACGAGTTTTCTCCGTATCATTTCCCATAGACTCTAGTCCGAACATGAGTGAGTAGTGGTCTGATATATTTGTCTGTATGACTGCTGTTTGCACATTGCTCTTACGCCGAATGAAAAAATGATCGATGTTAGTACTTCTCTACTCTCGTGCTCTCATTTATTGTGTTTTTCATACCAGTAGACGACATCATTTCAAGGTATTATCTGGTATTGCCTGTTATTTTTTCCATTTTGCCCAGTACCAGTTTTTGGTTTTGGCACAGTGGGCGGTAGATGGCAAGCAGTGAGAAATGATGTTCGTTTGTGTGAATTTTTATGTGCATCGATTCAAATGCGAGAGTAATTTTTTTTTTCAATTCATTTTCCTCACGTGCTAGACAAAAATGCTTAAAGCTATACTAACTTACTGGCCCTCTGCGGGTGCTCTTAGCTAAAACTAACAATTTAACCTTTGTCTTTCGACTAACTAATATTTACTTTATTTAAATTTAACAAACTAATAATAAGACTAAGAAAAATAATTATTTATATGAAAAACTTAGTATATGTACTTTTTATGTACCAAAACTAGACTTAACCTAGACTAAACCAGCCACCCGGTGAGCTACTTGCGACGTCTTGGTCGTATTTGACTCGCCCGTCCACAGCTTTTCGACCAACGTGGAAGATTAACGGTACCGCTAATCTATCCTAAACCAGGCCTTTTCTGTCGAGATAGAGAAAAGCTTCAGGGCGAATAAGGGTTAAGGCGCACTGTCTCGTGGTGCATATCATTGGGGTTAAAAGCCCCGAAGATCAAGTTGTTGGTCGAAGTCATTGCTCTTGCAATGTGACCTCGAATAAGTTTTATAAGAAAGTTGTCCATTGGCCCCGTTGTACAGGACCTCATTAGTATAGAATTTTTTGTACTCAGACTCTGGAGCTCTATATAAGTGGAGACAAGCTCTCGAAAACCCGTATCTTTTCCCGTATCCATTAAGCTTGTTCCCACGTTAAACCAAACGGGACAGCCATAGGCAAGGACAGGTCGAATAAGGGCCAGATCACTTTGCATCGAGTTGACTGCTGCGAAACAGCCTCTTTGTTAAGGCAAAGGCCGCTTTGGCTCTGGCCAGAGCAGTATCTATATGTTTGTTAAAATATAGATACTGATCTAGCCAGATCCCAAGGTATCTGACAACAATTCGATTCGCCAGTGGCTGCCCGTTTTGTCCAACGATAGAGAACATTCGCCACTTCTTTCTAGTATTTCTAGAAGCCCCAGTCAACGGAGTCCTGAACAGAATGGTCTCGCATTTATGAAAATTGATTTTCAACTTCCAATCATCGCAATATCCCTGAACCTTTTCGAAGTCACGTTGCAAAAGACTTACAATGACCTCGATCTTCGGACTTGACCTGTGTGCGGTCAAGTCATCCGCGTACGCTATGGATTGACAGAGACATGCTACAAGATCTGCTGGTGAGCATATCTACGCTTATGTACAGCACTGGTTTGCTTATGCCGAGCTGGTCTTATTTGAAAAAGAGCCCTTGCAACCATACAGTGTCAAAGGCCTTTTCCAAGTCATTCAACAAGGCACCCGTGCATTGTTTCTTACCTTTGTTCCATTAGATATCCGATACCAGTTTAGACGTGGCATGTATGCAATCATGCCCCGCTCTGAAACCGAATTGATTATCCGGAGTAATATTTTTGTCACAAACCCACTCGGTCAGGGCTCTAATGATCACTTTTTCAAACACTTTGCTGATGTTGGGAAAGAGACTTATCGATCGGAGATTTGCCGGATTGGATGTGTCTTTATTCCGTTTAGAAATGGGTTGCACCACCCCTATCTTCCAATGGGCTGGATAATGTGCTTTATTCAGCAAATTGTTAAACAGGGTAGTGTAATTTTTTTTTGTTCATTTCCAATTTTAGATTACATCTGTCCTGAGACTCTTAGTAATTGTTTTAAGAGAGATAATTGGATACATTAGTTCGTAAGACCAGTGTCTTACAAAATATTTTTCTTACGTTAGTTTTCTTTTACATAAAGTGTTTTTTCATAATAACTCAAGTTGATTCATATCTTTATAACAAACATATTAACAATAATACATAAATATACATATAATAACATTCATATGGATTGCAGATGAACCGGCCTCAGTCTCTTTAGTCGTCTTCTTGAATTTGCTTCATGGTGAGGTAGATTTCGTATTTCGCTGTTTATATGATTTGATATTGTGATTTGGTGATTTCTACTGTGCTTTTTGATTTCGTCTTTAATACTGAGTATTTTAAGGTCTCGATGTATATCTTCATTAGAAATATACCAGGGTGCATTGTATTTTTGATTGTAGTCGTTGTATTATGTCAACATTTGATTTAGCAGCTGTTCCCCATAATTGGATGCCATAGGTCCATATTGGTTTTATTATGCTTTTGTAGATTAAAAGTTTGTTTTGTATGGAGAGTTTAGATTTGTTTCCTAAAAGCCAGTATAGTTGTCTAAATTTGTTTTTGATTTGGTTTCGTTTTTGAATAATGTTAGGTTTCCATGTTAGTTTGTCTAGTATTAGTATGCCTAGATATTTCGCTGAGTTGTCAAGAATAGTGATTTCTTGAGGTTTATAATTCCTTTTCGTCGTGTACTATATATTACTTGGACTGTTTTTTCTTCATTAATTTCGACACCCCATTTGTTGAACCAGTCCATTGCTTTGTCCAGCATTTGGTTTGTTTGATGTGTAGCAGCTTCCAAACAAGAGTGTGAAGAAAGAATTGCTGTGTCGTCTGCGAATGTTGCTAGCATGGAGTCCTGTATAAGCTTAGGTATGTCCGCAGTGAAAAGTAGGTAGAGGATAGGACCTAGTACACTACCCTGCGGGACCCCTGCTTCGATTTCATGTAGGTTTGAATGTTCGTCACTATATTGCACGTAAAAGAGTCGATTGTCCAAGTAACTTTTGATGAGCTTGTAGTAGTCTGGTAGCATTGATTTGAGTTTAAATAGTAGTCCTTTATGCCATACTCTATCGAACGCTTTTGCAATGTCTGGGTAAACTGCTACGCAGTATTTTTGGTCGTTCAAGTCGTTTAGAATTTTGTTTGTCACTCGATGAACCTGTTGAATAGTAGAGTGATTTTGTCGAAATCCAAATTGGTGGCCCGGAATAAGAATTTTTTGTTTTAGTGGTTTGTTGATACGGTCAAGCAGGAGTTTTTCGAATATTTTCGAAACAATCGGAAGTACACTAATTGGCCTATAAGATGAAGGTCTAGTAACGTCTTTACCTGGTTTCGGGATTGCTATTATTTTGGAAACTTTCCATACTTTTGGAAAGTAGTCAAGTCTTAAAATGGCATTGAAAACATTTCTAATATATATAGTTTAATGGCTCTATCCGACAGTTTTTTTTTTAAATTTCTCCTGTTATAAGGTCATACCCAGGTGATTTTTTACATTTTAAGTTGTTTTTTATGTAGTATTTTATTTCGTTGGTTCGTATTTTCTTTATTGTCATTTTCGTGAATGTGGAGATATTTCTATCTGGTAGTGATATGTTTCGCCTGTTGAAGCCATTGGTGAATGTTGTTTTAAAATATTCAGCTAATGTTTTTGCTTTTTCGGTGTCTGTTCTGGCCCAAGTACCATTAGTTTTCATCAGAGGTGGTTGGTGGTTAATTCCTTTTTTCATTTTTTTGTTCAGCTTCCATAGCGAATAGTTTGTTACTTGAGTTGCTGTGAGATTTGTTAAGAATGTATTAACATGTTGGTTGTTAAGTTCTTTGAGCAGGTCTTTGAGTTCCTTGGTCAATTTGTTGTAGTTTGCTTTGTCAAATGGTGATCTGCTATATTGCCAAATCTTTCGTAGTTTTCGTTTCTCTTTGATTTTTTGTCGTAAAGTTCTTGCTGTGAAAGAAGTTAAGTTTGTTGGTTTAATTTCCGGTGTTGATCTAGTTGCTGCTAGGTGTATTGTGTTATTTAAGTGTATAATAGCATTTTCAATGTCATGGTGTGTTTTAAGACGAATCCTCGGGTCAATTTTCTCTTCAATTACTTTTCGAAAAGCGTTCCAATCAGTTTTATGGTTGGTCAGGGAAGGGATAGGGCATCGTTCTTTTGCAGTAGTAGAGTATGCAACTATAAAAGGAGAATGGTCAGATGAGAGTTCAAGACAGGACCTTAAGCTTAATTGAGTATGGTTAATGTTCTTTGTAATGCAGAAGTCAATGAGATCTGGCTTTTTCTTGGTGTCACTTGGCCAATAGGTGGGCTCGGCAGTGCTTATAAACTTGCATTTTTTTTTGTTGTCGCCTCCAATAGATTTTTTCCTTTTTTGTTGGTAAGTCTTGAGCCCTAGTCCGTGTGTTTCGCCTTAAAGTCGCCTCCTGCAATAAAACGCGGGCCAAATGTTTTGAAGTATTCGGAATACTGCTGTGGACTTATTACGAATAAGTGTAAATGTTTAGGTTTTTTTTTTTTTTCAATGAGGCCATGATCTACGTCACACTCCATATGACTATGGCCACTGACTATAAACTTATGATCAATAGTTTTTAATGTGGTTTTGTGTTGCATAGCCGTTAAAAACATAGAATAAAGTGCATCAGAATAAAATATAACCTGATCGACCTCATCAGACAAATTTATGAGCTCCTCATATAATGCAGTGGCTATTTGATTAGCTCCACGTCGTCCTTCTGCTTCATGGTACATGTAGCCTATCCTTGTAACTTGCAGAACAAACATATAATAAACTTGCACAGTAATCAAAGTATGGTTTTACAATTGTATTGAATACATTTATGGCTGTATTTAAAGAGATGTTTTTTTCTTATTTTACGCAAAACACTTAATTTCCTTGAAATTTTTTTTAAAATATAGTCTATATGATCTCCAAAACTAAGTTTTTCGTCAATCACGACACCAAGATATTTAATTACTTTCACATGTTCAATTTGTTCATTATTTATACAAACATCACCTATTGGCACACTAATCGGAACATTTGGAATTAAATTATTAATTCGATATCGCTTTCTTTGACAATTTGAAATAAAGATGATGTTTCGGATTTTTTTTACAAGAATTCGTCCCTCACGGACCCACACAAATTTCCAATTTGAAGATTTAGCTTTCGTTTTTGTCAGCCATAGCAAACGTCCGTTTTTTTGCCGTCAGCTGATCGTTTACATAAATCTTCGTTTTGTTTTTGTTTTCATGTTTCAGCATTAAAGTTATCGCGTCGCGTTGCGGACGAATAAAAAAAAAAACACAACTTCCAGGTCTGGATGCAACTGAACAACTTTATTGGTTATGCACATTCTTTTTATACATTCAATATTCTTTAAGCTAAGTACAATTTATTGATTATCAGCAATATTACAGTTTAGCAATACATTTATTGATTACCAGCAATTTTGTAATATTCTTGGAATTAAATAATTGAAATTAATAATTGATGTCATGACTTTATTTCTTGGAATTATGTTTTCCGAATATTCCTAGCTAAGCATTTGTTTTGGGAAGTGAGGTGGATATGGGAAAGGTGTATATGAGGGCACAAGTAATTGGCGTGTTAACTTTAATGTGTTTACCACGTAAATTTTGCATCAGCTGTTTTTTAAGACCCAGAGAGGATAATTTCACAACGATGTTTTTTTGGTTTTGTGCGGTATGCATCCACTATGTCGTGATGTTGAGATTTACTGATTTGGATATTGTTTTGACTATGTATGTGACGTTTTCATCCTCCTTTTTTGGAACATTTCTTATTTCAATGTTTTTCTCGATTGCTTGCTGCTCAAGAGTGTTGATTTTTTGTTCCATTGCTGCAATGCGCAAGTCCTTTTCGTGATTCTTCTGTGTAAAGTCTTTAATCTGCAGTGCTAGTTCTGACATGGTCTCATTAATTTGACAAAGGTATTCGAAATCTCTTTCTTCATGTCCTCGTGTGAAATTTCTATACGTTTACCTAGTTTTTCAAACATTTCCTTTAGGTGTTTTGTGTCCGTCTTGAGTTCCGCTACGTCAGACTGCACATTGTTAACATCTGTTTTGATTGCATTCATAGAGAGAGTATCGTATGATCGATATCGTTTTGTTTGAATGTCGTTCTCTTCGCTCCTTCCCGTTGTTGTTTTTGATCCGTAAACAAACGCGAGGAATCAGCTGTAGTTCTCAAAAACTGGTATTCATATGTATGTATGTGTAAGTTTGACGGCTGGGTCGTCCAAGAAAGCCAAAGAGTTTTGTATGTGAAAAATTCTGCTTTATGTTGTATAGAATTTATGAAAATAAATCAAAAAGTAGGCGAGAACCAAATCAACCAAAAACCAGTTGGAAAATTGTTTATGAATTCCACGCGATACAAACTAACTTTCTAGCGAAAGATTTAAGCAAAGAAATATAGAAGACTTTCAGGAGATAATTAGCACACTGCTTTTATACTTCTTCACGTCTCAGCTCACAAGTAGACAAGTCTCACAGCTACGGGACTTACAGCTACGAGTCTAACAGCAACGGGTCTTAGAGGTACGGAAGAAAAGTTTAAAAAAAATGTATTCAAACATTTTACTTACAGCTACGCGTCTTACAGCTACGCGTCTTACAGCTACGCGTCATACAGCCACGTGTCTTACAGCTACGGGTCTCAGAGGTGCGGGAAGAAAAGTTCAGAAAATACAATACAAATTCAGTCTGAAGTTGAGGGTTTATCAACAATTTTTATTTTATTTCGTTAAATAAAGTGATATTATGTTTGTGTTTTTTGTTTTTTACTAAGTACTTTATGGAGAATAAATATATGTATAGATATAAGAGTTTTGTGATCCTTTTAATTTTCCTTTACATAGGTGGGTGAGCGAATAGATTTTGGAGTCACTGTATGTATGACTAACGGTTTTACGGGAAAAACAAATTCCAGAACACTTTATGTACAGCATGGGTTTTGGAATTTATGTGTATGGCCCTTAATTTCTTCAATGCCGAAAAGACTTAAGGAGGTTCTTAAGCATCGGGGATATCCAACGGGATACTAAAACAAGTATTTTAACATTAAATTCGGTTAGCTTTTTTACGAATACTTTTGTGGTGTGTAAATAGACGATGTTATGTTTTTTGTTCTTGTAACTTTCGTTAGGGGGGCAGTTAATATGTAATTTTTTGCAGAAATGTCAAGAAAATAATGAGAAAAATAAAAAATAATTTTTGAAATATGTATCTATGAACGCAAGAATTTTGTACAGCTTAAAAGATGGATTGAACCAAATTCCGAATACTTTTGCGGTGCACTGAATATAGCATTGGTTTATGGAATTTATATGTATGGCCCTTACAGCTACGGGTCTTAAAGGTACGAGAAGAAAAATTCAGAAAAAATTTATGTAAGCCTTGTGCTGTGGAATGTAGACATGTACGTATGGCCCTCACTGCTACACGTCTTACAGCTTCGAGTCTCACAGCTACGTGACTTACAGCTACGGGTCCAACAGCTACGGGTCTCAGAGGTACGGGAAAACAATTCCAGAAAAATTTATGTATTGCATTCGCTTTTGGAATTATGTTTCAGATTCTTCAGATGAAGCGAAGGTCTGGGATAATTGATACAAATAATGTCCTTTTGATCCATCCCTGCAATCTGGTGTCTGTCGCCTTTGTTCTGCAGCTTGTCGCTTAATAAAGTTCGGCACTTGCCGTTATTTTCTTTTATATAACCTAGCCACTCAGCAGGAGAGGAACTGTTTGGGACGGCATTCTCTCTTGTTTCATCATGTGATGTCCATCTAAATACTCAGTGTTGCGCACTCCGCTCTCTGAAAATTGCTCTGTGAAAACGGCAAATTCACCAAGTATCTATATAGTTTAGTACCACAGCATTGGCTACAACGTTGTTCACTTCTACTCCAGATATAAAGCGCGCGTTTCTACTTCTTTGTAGTCCCAAGGAAACCCCTATGGTGTGATAAAACATGTGTAAATCCCGGATGGTAGAGGTTGAATATGGGGATTTGTTCGAAATAAGATCGCGGACGTTCGATCTCTTATCCTGGTTCAATTTTTCAATTTTTTTTTTTTTTAATTCAAATTATTTTTATTCCGTACAATTAAATACATAACAATAAAACTTAATGTCATTTAGGAATAATTGTGATGCATCCTTTAGATATATTAAAACTAGTGTCGGATGCATATTTTAATTAATATTTTAAAGTAAAAATAATAAAGTATATAGACTTTGGAGTGACTAAATATTATACAATACAAGGTCTATACATAAGAAGAAAACTGAAACAATTTTTTAGTCCATTAAATTATTATTCTACACAGGTTATTTACTTCATTTAAATCAAAATTAAATAGCCATTTTTTTATTTCTCTGTTGAGTTCAATAGATATACGTAAACTACGAAGCTCAAAAGGTAGACGATTGAAAAGCCTAGGTGCTACTGAGGTTAAACAGTTTAGAAAGCGGTGATTGTAATAATGTGGGATAGTAGCCAGGGATTGGTAATTTCTCCGAAGTTCATCAGCGGCTGAGTTTTGGTTTAGTAGGTATCCACATCTTATATAAAAAATTTTCAAGACCTTATAAAAATAGAGATGCTTGAGAGGAAGTATCTTTGAATTCAAGAAAAGACAGAAACTATGATTGCGTCGCCTTCTATTCCAAATGGTTCTTAAAATATGTTTTTGTACCACAGTCAAAGGTTGTAAGTTATTGTTGTTAGGCCCACCCCAGCATGCAATTCCATATTGCAGCTTAGATTGTACCAGGCCAAGATAAACTGTCTCAAGAAGTCGACGAAAACAGAATTGCCTCAAATGGTATATTATATAATAGGACTACCGGTTGAAAATGTCGTGTTTTTTTTCAAAAATCAATGTTTTATCGAGGAAAAATAGAAATAAATTCAATATTCAAAGTATTTTTCTGGCAATTCATGGATACCCGTTCTGAAAAATTCGACCGGTTCGGCCGCAATCCACGAATCGATCCATTTTTTGACATCGTCGAAATGACGGAAGTGCTGGTCAGCCACGCCATGTTGCATCGATCGGAAGAGATAGGAGTCGGATGGAGCAAAGTTTTGACGATACGGTGGGTGTGGTATCGTGTCTTGCGACCGTTTCCGGCCGTTTTTCCTTCATTGCTCGGCTCAAACGCATCAATTGTCGTCAGTAGACCTCGCCTGTGATTGTTTCATTCGGTTTTAGCATCTCATAATACAAACACCCTTCTGGTCCCACCAAATGCACAGCATAACCTTCAGGCCATGAATATTTTGAATGGCACTCGATGTTGAGGCATGTCCGAGGTATCCATACGTTGCCTGACGTTTTGCATTATCGTAATGTACCCATTTTTCATCACCAGTGACGATTCGATGCAAAAAACTTCTTTTTGTGGCGTTGAAGCAGCATGTCGGACATGCAAAATCGGCGTTCGACGTCTCGTGGCTTCAATTAATATGGCACCCAATGTCCAACCTTTCGGATCATATCCATTGCTTTCAAACGATCGGAAATGGTTTGCTGAGCGATGCCAAGTGATTTTGCAAGTTCTTCTTGCGTTTTTGACGGATCTTGATCGAGCACTGATGGCACGAATGTAGCTATTTTACGGCTTTACAAAAACTTGTGTATATTCACTTATGACCAATAACCTAGACTGATTTCATTAGTCAATGACATGAAGTTTCTGATGTGACAGCTGACAGCTGTCATGGTCAAAATTCACCTCAGACTAATAGATATGAAGTTGTCTGCAATAACGGCATTTTCAACTGGTAGTCCTATTATGATGCATGCAGAAGCTATTCAGTTTATTGTCAATATTAAACCAAGGTACTTTTAAACGTCCACACTGTCAATAAAAATTAAAAAGAATCTGAAGCGAATGCAATACATTAATTTTTCTGGAATTTTTTTTCCCGTACATCTTAGACCCTTAGCTGTTAAACCCGTAGCTGTAAGTCACGTAGCTGCGAGACCCGAAGCTGTAAGACGCGTAGCTGTGAGGGCCATACATACCTGTCTCCGTTCCATAGCACGAAGTTTGCAAATATTTTTTTGAATTGCTCTCCCCGTACCTCTAAGCCCCATAGCTGTAAGGGCCATACATACATACCTGTCTACATTCCATAGCACAAAGTTTGCAAACATTTTATCTGAATTTCTCTTCCCGTACTTCTAAGACTCGTTGATGTAGGGGCCATACATATAAATTCTAAAAACCTTGCTGTACATAAAGTGTTCTGGATTTTTTTTTCCGTACCTCAAAGACCGGAAGCTGTTAGACTCGTAGCTCTAAGACTTGTAGGTATAAGACGCGTAGCTGTAAGACACGTAGCTGTAAGGACCATACAAACCTGTCTACAGTCCATAACACAAGGTTTGCAAACATTTTTTCTGAATTTTTCTTCCCGTACCTCTAAGACCAGTAGCAGAAAGGGCCATAAATTCCAAAAGCCAAAGCTATATATAAAGTTTTCTGGAAACTTTTTTTTTCCCGTAGGTGTGAGATTAGTAGCTGTAAGACGCGTAGCTGTAAGGGCCATACATACATGTCTACATTCCATAGCACAAGTTTTGCATACATTTTATCTGAACTTTTCTTCCCGTACCTCAAAAACCCGTAGCTGTTACACCCGTAGCTGTAAGTCCTGTAGCTGTGAGACCCGTAGCTGTAAGTCCTGTAGCTGTGACACCAGTGGCTGTAAGACGTGTGGCTTAAAGGCGCGTAGCTGTAAGGGCCATACATACATGTTAGAAACTTATATTTTTTTGAACTGGGACAATTCTGTGGGGCGACCTTTGCGCAACGGCTGACCAGGAGTTAATGCTCCTCCCAGCACTCACAGATTTGTATTTATTCAATTCCCCATAAAAGTAACGTACGCCACTTCGTTCAAATTCGAGGAAGAGCGGAACCCTTCTTCCCAGTAAGTACCGCAGTACAGTCTGGCATATCGAGAATACACTCAAACAGTCACGTACGCCACTTCGTTCAAATTCGAGGAAGAGCGGAACCCTTCTTCTCAGTATGTACCTCAGTACACTCCGGTACACCAATTATGATACACTCCAACACGGCCATCCTGTTTGTTCATCGCTCTCGATGAAATAAAACTTAACATCAACTTTAAACAATGACAGTTAATTTATTGATTAAGTAAGTACTCTCTCTTCCGTCAGAGTTGAAATTTCCCTTGACTTCCGTCAGGACCTGGAAATTTTGACCTTATCAATTTTGACTTATCAAACAATGCACTTCAAATTATAATGCATTAACATCCAACAACAACATTGTACTTGTCCCCTTTAAAGCGATTCATTCCACGACACTACAGCTCAGAGTTAACTTTTAACTTGTCTGCATTCCTTGGAATAATCTTATTGAAAAGGGGCTCAGAGGTCACAATAAAAATACCAACAGCTCAAAGGCCCGACCTAAGACTCAGCTTGTCTGCTTCACCAATCCAACTCACAGCCAAATACAGCTCAGAGGCAGAAATATGCTTGTCTGCATTAGCTGAGACAATGAAAGAGTGTAGCTCAGAGGCCAAACCTGGCCAAGCTTGTCTATTAACCACTATAATTTAAATAATTTTATATAAATTTACTCAAACCCCATAACTCAGACGCAATCTTAACCTTGTTTATGAGTTTGATTTTTTTTTTTTTTACAGTAGATACTGACCTTCCTCTGAATTTACAGCAAAGCCGTTCTCCTTATCAATTAGACGAACTGCCTCTCTGGCAGCTACAATTATGGCTCTACATCCTTTACGTTTAAGTTTATATCGGTCGTTTTTAAGTATTCCTATGACTTCATATGGTCCGCGAAAATGGGGCTCTAGCTTTGATTTACGAATCTGGGGGCTCTTATATACTACCTTTGACCCAATCTCTAATCGAGTCGGAGTACATTTTCCCTTATCAAAAGTTGATTTCATCCTTGTAGCATTTTCTTTGATGCGTTCATCCGCTAAAACGCGAATTCGATCGATATCTTCATATTGTGGCTCAATGTTAAGTTGCGAGCGTAAAGCACTAATCTCCGGAGTTCTACCCTCTACGCCGGTCAAAATTCTTAATGGTGACAGCCCGGTTGTTTTATTTTTGGTGGTGTTTAATGCTAACTGAACACGACCAACAAAACTCGACCAGTCCATGTTCACATTTAAATTCGTCCTCATTAAATTAGCAACGGTATCTACGTATTTTTCGACCTGTCCATTAGCCCGACTCGTCCCAGGTGCGATGGTGTGGTGTTCTATACCATATGATTTACACAAATTTTGAAATTCCTGACTCGTGAAATTCGTGCCTTTATCACTTATAATTATATATGGTGTGCCAAATAGCGTTATGAAATTATTTAAATGGGTCACAGTTTCGGTTGCTTTTAGTGTCTTACTATACAAGGTTTCAACAGCACAAACTTTGTAAACGCGTCAACTATGATTAAAAGATATCTGTTTTCGTCTTTCTTCCCTTCTTGAAATGGTCCCATACAGTCAACATGAATGGTATGAAATGGAAATGGCTTCTTCTCAATAGGATGAAGCTCGCACTGCTTCTTTCCGGATGGTCTTTTGGCAACTAAGCAGATTAAACATGCTTCAACAATTTTTTTAACATTCTTTGCCATTTTGGGCATCCAAAACTGCGTACGGAGCTTTGAAAGAGTTTTATCCCATCCCATGTGGCAGTTGTCCTCATGAAAACGTCTCATAAGGGCCAGTCGACACTTTTGTGGTACAAACAGTTTTTCACCTTCGTTTGTTTTACGATATAACAAATTGTTTTTAATAAAGTAATTTGCAATAGTCTGCTCGTCTTTCTCGTTAAGTTTATCGGTGATTTCACTAACTTCGGGGTCAAGCGACTGCCCAATCTCAAACCAGTTTCCGGCGAGGCTGTTGATTTGGAAACAATTTTTCACGGTGGGTTTCGACTAAGATAGTCAGCATGTTGCATACAATTGCCTTTTCGGTACACAATCTTAAAACTAAAATCCTGCAGATAAATCCACCACCTGGCTACTCGCGGTAATAAGGCCTTTTTGTCCTTTGTAGCTTTAAGAGCATTGCTGTCAGTGACAAGTGTAAATTGAATACCTAATAAATACGTCCGAAATTGCTTTATGGCGTTTACAACAGCTAGTGTCTCTAGCTCATAACTGTGGTACTTGGATTCATAGGGCTTGGTGGCTTGGCTATAATATGCAACGACATGTAGAGTACCATTTATTTGCTGGAAAAGAATAGCGCCAAACCCTATGGAGCTTGCATCGGTGTGCAGTTCAGTTGGGAGGTCTGGATTAAAAATGATCAGCAATGGTCTTTTAGTCAATTGAATAATAACGTAATTTCTTGCTTCTTCGCATTCAGTGGTCCATTCAAATTTTGCATTTTGTTTAGTCAGTGCAGTGATGCATCTTGTTTTTGCAGACAATTCCGGTACGAATTTCCTAAAATAATTCGCCAATCCCATGAACTGCCTTACTTCTTTCACATTCGATGGAAAAAGGCGCGACTGGGGTCTTACGCGTGCGCGCGCGTCAAGAGATAACACTGTCGTATTTGTTTATGATATGCGATCATTATATAATAACTGAACTTACTGTGTTTGGGTATTATTTTATTAAGTATCCCCCGCAACCTGAAAATAAAAACTTACAAACAAAATTAATATAAATTTATTCAAAATCAAATGTAATTGATTGAAAAATCTTTAAATATTATTCTTATATTGTATGTTATTATTGATATGCATTTGTACGAACGTATATCATATATACAAAAAATTTATAATAGTATAGTAAAAAAATGATAATAAATAAAAAAAATGATAAGACTGGACAATGATTTTTATTATCTCAGCATTTGTCAGTTGAGCTTTGCATAAAAGAATTCTTCTTTGCAAATAATCCTTATTTGCGAGTGCATTTATTGCTTCTGTTTTCAGTGGTTGCATTTCAAGCATCTTTCATTGCGATAGATCAACTCCAAAATATATGAACACGCATTTAAATGAAATTAAACGTTTAATCTGTTTTACTTTTTATTTTTTCTTCATTTGTGTTGAATGTCCCAAGCCACTCGGACGCCCAATAACTTTCATTGATGCATTTTTTTATTTATGCCTAGTCACCATCGTGATTTTTTTTTCCAGTGAAACATTTCCTTCATGTTCTGAGTTTCGTTTTATTGGTGTTGAATCGCATAAGCCTCTTTCCGATTGCCCAATAATCGTAACAGAATTTTTAACTTCCCATCAGGAAGTTCTTGTTTAGTACGGAATTATGCTCAAATTGCGTTTCGTCAAGTGTGATATTTTTATTTATGGTTATTCTTCTTGCATCTTGCATTACTGGCATTCCATGAGCAATACTAATTTTCTCAACAAGTGGCTGTCATTGTTTCATTGACTCATTAGACTGAAAACCATGGTCCGTTTTGTCACAATTGATATCCACAAGTTATTGACCCGTATTTTCCACCTCATCATTAATTTGGTTGTCAAGGATGTTTTTTTAATAGTTGCAGATCCTGCACTTTCTATTGTATTCCCAACATTAACAGTGCCTCTGCGTCAATTGTTTCTGATATTCTTTCAAATGAAGCAATTCGCTTTCATAATTAAAACATTTATACATTAGGCATGTTTTTTTGAAACCTAGCTAGCCAGTCGTTCATTTAGACGATTCTCAGGTAGTTATACCCAGCCGATTTTATATCTCTCCAAGTTGGTACGGGTGATTTCGCGCCCATGACATTAGCTGTCAACTTTCAAAATGCTCAGTAGTTAACCAAATTCTTTTTTTTATATTTTCTGAAAACAATAAGTTTTAATTTACTCCATGGAAAATCTACAAGAAAAAAAGAGGTATGTAATCATAACGTAGTTTATTATTTTTGTGAAACATCTTTAATAATTCCAAATACAGATTTTATGTGGAATGATAGATTCTTCCAGCGAGGAGGAACCAGAATATCTTGAAAGATTTTTCGGCGATACTTCAGCTCCGAAGATTCAGCAGAAGAAACGGAAAAGTATGCAAGCATTGATAATTTTATGGATGTAATTGGTGAATACAGTGATGATGACTTCAGGTCCCATTTGAGAATGCAGCGTTCGACTATAGAGCACTTGACATGTTAGTTTTGGCTTTGTCCTTAACTCAGAGTAAGTACTATTTTTCTCTGTATATTTTAGTATCCTACGCTCAATCTGGATTTTCTCCAAATTCAAACCGTGGTGGTAAATGTAGAATTGTCACAAGGAAAGAGTTGTACATGTATGTATGGTATATAAGCAATACCGTCACATTCAGACAACTGGGGAACTTGTTTGGAGTGCCAAAGTCTTCTGCCTGGATAGCTGTTCGTCGCGTTTGTAACTGGCTCGTGGATAACAGAAGGCAGTATATAAAATGGCCTCAAGGGGATGCTGTGGCACACAACAGCTGTAAATTTGAGGCGAAAAAGAGAATTCCTGGAGTTCTCGGGGTAATTGATTGCACGCACATCGCGATCGCATCTCCAAAATTAAACAAAGAGTGCTACTACAACCGAAAGCACACCTTCACAATAATTCTGCAAGCAGTCGTTGATGCAGATAAAAAATTCATCGATATTTGTTGTGGTGAACCCGGATCCTTGCACGACAGCAGAGTGCTACGAAGATCGGACTTATACAGATTAGCCGACTCACATTATTTTCAGCTGTTTCCCTCAAGTACCTTCATTTTGGGAGATTCAGCGTATCCTGCTACCAACTGGTTAGTGCCACCATTTAAAGATAATGGAAGGCTAACAGAGCAACACAAATCTTTTAACTATCTGCATTCCGCAACGCGAATTGTAGTGGAGAACGCGTTTGGGTTGCTCAAAGGAAGATTCAGAAGGCTTCTGAAGTTTACTGAACAAAAGGACTTACGTTCGGTAACAAAACTTGTTTTAAGTGCATGTATTACGCACAATATATGCATCACAATGAACGATGAGTACTCAGTCCGAGTTTTTGAAGAAGATGTTATTGGTGTCGAAATAAATTCAGATGATTCTATAGCTGGTGGAACTGTGAACAGACGACAAACTTTATTCACTGATCTAGCCGAAAGAAATATAATATGAAAACTGTTTTTAAATCAATAAAATCAAAAAATTCTTAATGCTTAAACGTTTAATTTTTTTTTATTTGTCTAAAATCTTTTTTATGATCTCCAGCTGTTGTCTTTTCCTCTCTTCTTTTGCTGCCTGCAACTCCATCCACTGGTCCCAGCGCTTCGTCTTCTCTTCACTATCTAGAGCTCTCTGCTTCAACCGCTCTTCAAAGTAAGATGAACGCGTCATCTTGCGCTTAATTCCGCGACCTTCTGATGATATTGAAGGTAAAGATCCGGATGGAGTAGATGGTCCTGGTGATAAGGGCTCACCACTTAATGAAGAAAATGACCCAGAGCGTTGTGTCTCTTCGAATGAGGCCGAGTCAAGACATACTTCTGGAGAACTCATCGAGGGAATAAGTTCGTGATCCTGCTATTAAAATTCAAAATTAGAAAATAAATATACTTGCATATGATTTTATTACTTACCACTACTACTTCAAGTGACCCAGTGTTTATTGTATTTATATTTGAAATAATCGGTTTGCTGCTGAATATTTCGTCCATTTGGCCCATAAATGGAGATACACAGGGGGCCGTTGCGGTTCGAGTCGCGTTGTCTCTTGCGGCTTTGTAGGCTCTTAGCAGCGTCTGCATTTTGACTCCCAAATGCGCAATGGTTGTGCTATAGTCCTGTAAATATTTATAAATAGATATTGAAGGTATTTATGAACTTTACATAATTGAAAAAAAAAACAAATAACACGCACAGCAAACCCGGATGAAATCATGTCTTCCAAAACATGTGCATAAGCGTATTTCTTACGCTGGTGGTGCACGAATTCTTCCTTCCGCGCACTATAAAATTCGAGCAGGGCTTCCGTTTCTTCCTTGGTCCAATTTTTCTTGCTGTGTGAAATATATTTCTTATTTTATTTTAATCATTCATAAATAAAATAAATACCTTTTTCCTTGGCCTTCCATTTTGATGCACAGACTACCGTCAAATGTCAAAAGAACAGGAAAATTTCATAATTACCAACGTCTATATAAAAAAAAATTCTTTATGCGCCACCTAGCAATGAGATAACGTATGATTCCTAGCCAGTTGCTTTTGGCTGGCGATAATATCAAGAGTTGTCGCCAGCAGGTTCTTGTATTTGTTTTACGTGTAAAAATTGAGTTTGCTAGCAACTACTGGCTGGCTAGGCTTAAAAAAAACACGGCTATTATCAGTTTATGACTTTATCAGTTTGATAAGTCATCTCTTTCCTCTTTTCATGGACAGTTTTGTTTTTCTTTCTTGGCGTTGTTTTCAAAACAATTCTGCTTTGCCGACTGCTGTTACCCTCTGCTTGGTGCTCTAAATCTACAGTTCTATTTAATTTCTTTGTCATTCGCGCAGGCACAATTCTTCTTCGAACAGTGGCAATTTTAGCTAATTTCTTACCGCAATATATGTTCACATGGAACTAACATGAATTGGTGTAAAATACAGGTCCTCAGTGTCCTCATTGACATTCTTGAATACAATTTTCTCATATTTTTTTATATGAGGAACTAGTTTCTCAGATGCGAAATTCGTTAGAAATTCTGCATACTGTTCCATTTCTTTACTGCTTGAGAGTTTTTAAAGCGCTTTTTACACAATTCTTTTGCCAAATTAGCATATTTTTCTTGGTTATGTGATTTTAACCATTCGAAGAATTTACTTATAAATTCAAACAGTGAGCCTTTGTTTCACCACTTGTTTAATCTTTGCATTTATGCTTTCCAATCTGTTATTTGTGGCATTGTTTAAATTACCATGTGTCATTGCGCATTTTAGCCATTCATGCCGGTTATGATGCAAATTTTTGTTGAAATAATCTCTTAATGTAAACGGAAGTGACCCAATAAACCGCTGATATTTTTTTATATAGTCCGATTCATCGTCGCTATATGCCAGTTCTTGCAGTTGTTTCAGAATTTCTTTCTTTCCATTTTCTCGCAGCCCCATGTACATAGGAACATCTGGGAATACTTTTTTGAAAGCATTTCGTTCTGTCATTTCTTTATCCGTCATTATGCACTGAATACGCTCACATGCCTGAAAATTAAAATGTTTAAACGATTCGATTTTCAGAAAAAATAAGCCCTACTCTAACAACCTCATCTCGTCCGTTACTGTTTTCTGCCAATAATACCATCAAAGTTAACTCCAAATTGGTAAACTGGTACGTCCCATCGATGAAAACAATTTCGGGCCATGATGACATTGCTGCTTCCATGGATTGGTTAGAAATATAAAGTCCTTGGAAGTTCTTCTCTTTGTCACATAATGCTGCAACCTGTAGTTTTTTTTGTTTTTTTTTTGTAGATAAATTATCCTTAAAATACGCACCGAATTGGTTAGCTTGAAGGTCGATAGCCTCGGTTAAATCATTTTTATGATTTTTCCTGCTTTGCGGGACCATATTGGAAACATCCTTATTTGTTAGGAGTATATTTTTCTCCTTTGCTACCATATTTTTAATTAATTTTGTATTTCCTCTCACATTCAGCATATCTACCACTTGTTGTTTCATGATAGGTGATAGTTTCCAATTTTCTGTGAGCGTAGCATAACAAATCTAAAGCGAAATATTTGACTTTAATTCCTTGAGCACAAAGCATGATGCATATAAATAATTTATTTGTTTGTAATACAAATGTAACATCAGTGAAGCGCCCTCTACGGATGAGGACAAGCAGGACCTGGATCCTCTTGATCTTGCAGCACAAGATCCAGTTGAATAACGTAAATTCACCAGACGCTGCGCATATGTTGAAAACGAAGAAGGCCATCAAGGGCTTTAGCGACGAAACCACGAATTAACGAAGACGTCTTTTCCGTTATCAATAAAGTTGTTTTAAATTTAATTAAACGTAGCAATTGTCTTTTTGAGTTTAAAACATCAGAAGTGGGATAGAAAAACCATAATGTCCGACTTAAATAAATTAAAAGTAAACGAATTGCGAGCAAAGTGTGCTGAACGAGGTTTACCCGAAAACGGCACAAAAGACTGAATTAATAACACGTATTTTACAAGAAAATAAAAACAAGGACAAAGAAAAGAAATCATTGAGCATAGATGAATTATCCGAGCAAATCAATCAATTGAAATCATTGGTAGAGCAAATCGGAATTAATTCATCGAACGCCAACAACACGGATCGCAACGAAGAACCGTTTGTCTCCGCATCGCCGCGACATACATCATCTCCAATAAATAAAACCGATATTATTCCTGGAACAAAAAATTTGAGGATTCATCGCATTTGTACACCACTACATTGCCGGGAAATATAACTTCAAACATTGTCCCGACACACACAATTCCACAGACGTTCGCCATGCCACAAAATATACATACAGTTTTCACCCAAGCACCCACACAAACACACATTATTTAGACACACATATACAACGACAACATATTTCAGCAAGCGTTAACGCACACAGTCTCAATTTTCTTGGAAATTTGCTCAAGACTCTCCATTCACATATGACGAAGCAGACATACACTTCGAGATGTCTAGAATGACCCGCCACGAGAATGAACCATGCGAGCATTTGGGCACAGGGGTAAGTTATCGGATCAAGCTATTATCAAGTACATAGTACGCGGCTTAAATAATTCACAGATGCAGCATGCCATATCCTGTCATCATTTTAAAAACACTGCAACTCCTCAACTCCATACGTTCTTACGAAAGCACCACCAGTAGATATTATACGCATAGACCTCGTTTTCCACAAACGGTACCCCGAAGTTCTCCTGCTGCACATCCAACAAACTCGAACGAGATGCAAAGAAAACGGAACGTTCTTTGCTACAATTGCAACGAACCAGGGCATATATCTCTGAATTGTCCAAAGGAGCAGAGGCGGGAACGTTGTACTACGTGCAACCGTGTAGGCCATAAATCGAATGTGTGTCCTAATCAAAATTCCCCAACGAGATCTTATGTTAGGAATATCTGCCAAAATGGAGAAACTCACAAAAGAAGACGAGGGGTCAAAGATTGTCATGGAGGTTAACATCAATAACCAGTGGAAACTCGATGACCTTATTGATCCTGGTAGTGTGCGATCATTAATTCAACAAACAACCGTATTGGAAAAATAATTCCAACTGACGATATACAACTAATTGAATTCGGCCGTGGACAATATAATTGCATATCCAAAGTTATCTGCGATCTAGCAATCGATAACAGCAACCACAAAGTCGAATTGTACGTCATTCAAGACAATATGCTGAACGAACGAAAAAAGAACGGGTTGATTATCGATGAAGGAATTTGCCGTGTCGAAAAAATTGTCGATTCAACCGTAGAGCATCTTTCGAAAACTGATAGCGATGAATTGAAAGGTATTTTGCTTTGGTGAAACAATCGGAGACATTGGCACGTGCGACATAGCCAAAATGGAAATAGAATTAATGTCTAACCAACCGGTGCAAATGAAACCTTATCGGATCCCATTTGCCAAAAGGGAACGTGTCGAAATCATTATATCGGATTTGCTGGAAAAAAATATTATTCGAAGAAGTCAATCACCGTATGCATCCCCAGTAGTCCTAGTTGAGAAAAAAAAAATGGCGAAGACAGACTATGCATCGATTAGCGAAAATTAAATGCTATTACCGTGAAGCAAGTCTTTCCGATGCCAACAGTGGACGAAATGCTTTCTCAAATCGCGGGCAATCAGTTTTTCAGTACCATCGACTTACTTACTGGGTCCCACCAAATAGAAATTGAAGAAAGTTCTAGAAAGTACACAGCATTCATCACACATAACGGTCATTATGAATACAACAGGATGCCATTTGGTCTCGTCAATGCACCAAGTGTCTTCCAGAACGTAATAAATAAATTATTATCAAGTCTTCCAAAAGGCACGGCATTGGAATATTTGGATGACATAGTTCGAAAAAGTGCTAAAACTCGTTAGCAAATACGGAGTTACATTGCAATTGAAAAAATTTAAGTTCTTACAAAAACAGATACGGTTTCTCGGGCATGTAGTAAGCGTGGAGGGCATAAAGCCTAGCGAGGAAAAAACTCTAGCAATGTCGAACTTTCCACCACCGCGAAATATTCACGAAGTTCGACGATTTTTGGGGCTTACAGGGTTCTTTCGAAAATTCGTGGCAAATTATTATTATTATTCCATCAAAGCCCGACCATTGACGCAGCTGCTAAAAAAGGACGAGGAATTCAAGATGGGAACTTCAGAAATGCAGGCAGTTAATGAGCTGAAGCAAGCTCAGACTACCGATCCTGTACTTGCCAGCTACAATCCAGGCGCAACACACGAAGTGCATACTAATGCAAAGTGCGAATGGTAAGAAGTTCCGCCCTGTTTTCTATTTCAGCAGAAAATGCACAGACATCGAACAAAAATACCACAGTCATGAACTTGAAGTGTTGGCTATTGTTGAGGCACTTGAACGCTTTAAGATAGATCTCTTGGGAAAGTCTTTCAAAGTCGTCACAGATTGTGCCGCAAAAACGATGAAATTGAGTAAAGAACTCCTTCCACGAATTGCACGTTGGTGGCTTAAGCTGCAGGTATTTGATTTTTCGACGGAACATCGTTCCGCGGACAGAATGCAACACGTTGACGCAATTAGTCGAGCTCCATACCAAGCTGCAGTCGAACCCGAGGTAGTCAAAAGCTCAATAAACAAGGTGGAACTAGCTGATTCTGATTGGTTCTCATCATAACAACTCCTTGACGGAAAATTGCTGAGTCTCGTACGGATCCTGAAAGGAAAGGAAAAGAAACCATTAGAAGAACAAATTAGAAAGGAATACACACGGCGATCTTAAACTGGTTATTCCAAAGGGAATTTGATGGCGAGTTGCAAAATACTGTCATGAAGATTGTGGTTTCGGTTTAGACAAAACGATGGAACGCATAAGTAAACGGTTTTGGTTTCCTAAAATGCGTCGATTTATTAAACAATATATCTCTGTATATATTTGTATTTGGAATATACATCCTGTGCCCTTCAAAACGCTGCATTTGGATCACTTGAAACCTTTTTTTAAAAGCCAACAAGGAAACGTATATATTTTGGCAGTTTCAGATGCATTGTCGAAGTACCTGGTAGTAAAGGCGGTTAGGACAACAAAAACGCAACCAGTCTTTCGTGGACTAAACGAACTGTCTTCATATTTTGGATTACCAGTTCGTTTATATATTTGGATCGAGGAACTGCGTTCACTTCCAAGTTGTTTTCTCAATACTGTCAACAAAACATCCGCCATGTCGCAAATGCAGTAAGATCTCCTCGTTCTAATGGACAGGTGGAACGAGCTTATAGGACGATTTTGTCTTTTCTACGAACATCCGTCGAAAAAGAAAGAGAATGGGATAGGGAACTTATCAACATCCAATGGAGTTTAAATTCACAAACAAACCAGACAACTGGTTTTGCTCCAAATGAACTCGTGTTTGATTTCGAAATTAGAAATAAAAATGAAAATATTTTATTCGAACTGATAAATAGTACCGATGACAACCAGACTAATCTGTTTGAAAAACGTAAATTTGCTTCTGAAAATATTCGACGACATAAGAAAAAGTGGAAACGAGTTTTTGATGCAAAGCACGCTGCGCCTAAAATATATAAAAACGGTGATTTGGTGTTAATCGAAAATGAACCCTCAGCTACCGGAACGTCTCGGAAGTTGGAACCAAAATACAAGGGTCCATATATGGTGACGAAAAATTTGGAAAACCATCGTTACGTCGCTGAAGATCTTCCCGGAATGATGGTAACTTCAAGGAGGTTCAATTTAGTTTTTTCGGCTGACCGAATAAAACCGTGGTGTGAGCTGATTCCCGAGCTGGATGGTGGACTAGATGAAGACATCGAGGACGATGAGTTAGATCAGGAACGGCCGAGTTGTAACATCAGTATGAGACCAGTTACGACATATTAAGTCCTTGTACTGAATGATAAATTTAGATCCGGTATTCAGGATGTGAAAAAATTCAATAGTACTAACTTTTTGTTGGTGCCGATTATCAGAGCTGGTATGTGGAACAGCTTGACCTGGTTCTAAGCCGGCGTAGTACCAGGTAATGAAGAATTAGGCTGTTAATGTGTGCTCTCAGATGAGAAGAGCTTTTTTCTTTTAAATACGAAGATATCGCTCTGAAAAAAAAAATACCGAACGCATAAAACGATGCCGAAAAGGTCACTTATCCACTTTACATAAGAAATCAGAATGGTGAAACCATTATATAGTTTGTGTTTTGAATTTAATCCATACACAACTTTTTCGTATTTTTACAAAAAATTGTTAGCCTTACAACCTTATGCTTAAGGAACTGAATACGATGCGTAAATATTTTAGCATATTAAACTACTATCCAACTATCGAAACAACACTTCAAGTCAAGAGAATACAGAATACACATAAAATTTATATAATAAAAATATAAATTGTATCCATCCAATAAAACCAGATCTAATCAAACTACGAAGTAGTCTACTATATGACATTGAAAAATGCTGTTACAAATACAATTACAAGATCAAGGGTCGAATTACGACATCAGTTATCGAGCCATACGTGACTGAATTATGCTCATTTGGTTTGACAGCTCACGATATCGAATGGTAAGTATCGAAATTTGGCATTCTGTCATACGTGACCGTGCATTTTTTTTACTCGCTCTCATTGTTGCTGACGGGTGAGCTCGCTTTCGGGAAAAGAAACAATATGTAAGAATATTACGTTTTGTTGTTATTTTCTGCATTTTTGCTTTTATTTTTATATTTATTTAAGTTCGATTTTGAATAAAATTACCCCACGGAAAAAGGAAATTTTGGGTAGACTTTATGAGCCGTCACCCCGAAGTCGCAAAAAATAATTTAAGTTGCGCACAAGGCAAAGTCGCATCAGGAAGATTATGGACCCAGTTGGCCCAAAAGTTAAATTCAGAGGGGCCACCAATTAAGGACACCAAATCCTGGAGAAAGGTAAGTTTATTTATTTGTTAAGTCAACTCCGATTTAATGTTTTTAATGTTCCCAGATATTTTCGGATCAAAAATACCAAATTAAAAATAAAATGTCTTTTAACAAACGTTCTATTAAAAAAACTGGAGGTGGTCCCTTTGAAGAAAAACTTCTGAGTCAGCTGGATATGCAAATTTCTTCAGCATGCAGATTGGAAGTTGCGGTGGAAGGGATACCTGTAAAAACATTCGGTGCAAGAGAATACACCAAACAAGCAATGCCATCAACGTTGCAAGGAATTGACACCGGGTATTCCTTTTGCCTCACTCCAACAGAGGAGCCGCCAGAAGCAGCATAATTTTCGGACGATTCCGATAATGTGAATCATTTTTCGGAGCGTAATTCGAATATTTTCCGCACAGTGGGAAAAAAAGGCGGGAACAATTTGGAATCAACTAATAACCAAAAATTTAAACTCATTTAAAGTAATATGACAGAAGAAACAAAATTTTACTCTGCAATTTCCGAAAAACTCGACAAATATTTGGAAATAAGTGAACGCAAACTCTTCATACAAGAGCGAATACTTAAAATGAAGGGAGAAGAACACAACATGTTCATGAAAGTTGTAACATTGAAGCAGAAAATCAAAGAAATTGAATTGCAGATTCTGCAAAAGCAGTTATGTGAAATGAATTGAATCACGTTTTCCAAATAATTTGCCACCGTATATATTTTTTATTTTTTTTAATGACTGGATTCCATTTGTGATTTTCCATGCGTATTTAAATTATATGAATGTTATAAGATTTAAACAGAAAATCAAACAGATGGATTCTGCAAAGCAGAAATTTGAAATGCTAACTCCTGTCGTCCATTGAATCAATCAAACAATCAATTCCAATTTTCTGTGAGCGTAGCATAACAAATCTAAAGCGAAATATTTGACTTTAATTCCTTGAGCACAAAGCATGATGCATATAAATAATTTATTTGTTTGTAATACAAATGTAACATCAGTGAAGCGCCCTCTACGGATGAGGACAAGCAGGACCTGGATCCTCTTGATCTTGCAGCACAAGATCCAGTTGAATAACGTAAATTCACCAGACGCTGCGCATATGTTGAAAACGAAGAAGGCCATCAAGGGCTTTAGCGACGAAACCACGAATTAACGAAGACGTCTTTTCCGTTATCAATAAAGTTGTTTTAAATTTAATTAAACGTAGCAATTGTCTTTTTGAGTTTAAAACATCAGAAGTGGGATAGAGAAACCATAATGTCCGACTTAAATAAATTAAAAGTAAACGAATTGCGAGCAAAGTGTGCTGAACGAGGTTTACCCGAAAACGGCACAGAAGACTGAATTAATAACACGTATTTTACAAGAAAATGAAAACAAGGACAAAGAAAAGAAATCATTGAGCATAGATGAATTATCCGAGCAAATCAATCAATTGAAATCATTGGTAGAGCAAATCGGAATTAATTCATCGAACGCCAACAACACGGATCGCAACGAAGAACCGTTTGTCTCCGCATCGCCGCGACATACATCATCTCCAATAAATAAAACCGATATTATTCCTGGAACAAAAAATTTGAGGATTCATCGCATTTGTACACCACTACATTGCCGGGAAATATAACTTCAAACATTGTCCCGACACACACAATTCCACAGACGTTCGGCATGCCACAAAATATACATACAGTTTTCACCCAAGCACCCACACAAACACACATTATTTAGACACACATATACAACGACAACATATTTCAGCAAGCGTTAACGCACACAGTCTCAATTTTCTTGGAAATTTGCTCAAGACTCTCCATTCACATATGACGAAGCAGACATACACTTCGAGATGTCTAGAATGACCCGCCACGAGAATGAACCATGCGAGCATTTGGGCACAGGGGTAAGTTATCGGATCAAGCTATTATCAAGTACATAGTACGCGGCTTAAATAATTCACAGATGCAGCATGCCATATCCTGTCATCATTTTCAAAACACTGCAACTCCTCAACTCCATACGTTCTTACGAAAGCACCACCAGTAGATATTATACGCATAGACCTCGTTTTCCACAAACGGTACCACGAAGTTCTCCTGCTGCACATCGAACAAACTCGAACGAGATGCAAAGAAAACGGAACGTTCTTTGCTACAATTGCAACGAACCAGGGCATATATCTCTGAATTGTCCAAAGGAGCAGAGGCGGGAACGTTGTACTACGTGCAACCGTGTAGGCCATAAATCGAATGTGTGTCCTAATCAAAATTCCCCAACGAGATCTTATGTTAGGAATATCTGCCAAAATGGAGAAACTCACAAAAGAAGACGAGGGGTCAAAGATTGTCATGGAGGTTAACATCAATAACCAGTGGAAACTCGATGACCTTATTGATCCTGGTAGTGTGCGATCATTAATTCAACAAACAACCGTATTGGAAAAATAATTCCAACTGACGGTATACAACTAATTGAATTCGGCCGTGGACAATATAATTGCATATCCAAAGTTATCTGCGATCTAGCAATCGATAACAGCAACCACAAAGTCGAATTGTACGTCATTGAAGACAATATGCTGAACGAACGAAAAAAGAACGGGGTGATTATCGAGGAAGGAATTTGCCGTGTCGAAAAAATTGTCGATTCAACCGTAGAGCATCTTTCGAAAACTGATAGCGATGAATTGAAAGGCATTTTGCTTTGGTGAAACAATCGGAGACATTGGCACGTGCGACATAGCCAAAATGGAAATAGAATTAATGTCTAACCAACCCGTGCAAATGAAACCTTATCGGATCCCATTTGCCAAAAGGGAACGTGTCGAAATCATTATATCGGATTTGCTGGAAAAAAATATTATTCGAAGAAGTCAATCACCGTATGCATCCCCAGTAGTCCTAGTTGAGAAAAAAAAAATGGCGAAGACAGACTATGCATCGATTAGCGAAAATTAAATGCTATTACCGTGAAGCAAGTCTTTCCGATGCCAACAGTGGACGAAATGCTTTCTCAAATCGCGGGCAATCAGTTTTTCAGTACCATCGACTTACTTACTGGGTCCCACCAAATAGAAATTGAAGAAAGTTCTAGAAAGTACACAGCATTCATCACACATAACGGTCATTATGAATACAACAGGATGCCATTTGGTCTCGTCAATGCACCAAGTGTCTTCCAGAACGTAATAAATAAATTATTATCAAGTCTTCCAAAAGGCACGGCATTGGAATATTTGGATGACATAGTTCGAAAAAGTGCTAAAACTCGTTAGCAAATACGGAGTTACATTGCAATTGAAAAAATTTAAGTTCTTACAAAAACAGATACGGTTTCTCGGGCATGTAGTAAGCGTGGAGGGCATAAAGCCTAGCGAGGAAAAAACTCTAGCAATGTCGAACTTTCCACCACCGCGAAATATTCACGAAGTTCGACGATTTTTGGGGCTTACAGGGTTCTTTCGAAAATTCGTGGCAAATTATTATTATTATTCCATCAAAGCCCGACCATTGACGCAGCTGCTAAAAAAGGACGAGGAATTCAAGATGGGAACTTCAGAAATGCAGGCAGTTAATGAGCTGAAGCAAGCTCAGACTACCGATCCTGTACTTGCCAGCTACAATCCAGGCGCAACACACGAAGTGCATACTAATGCAAAGTGCGAATGGTAAGAAGTTCCGCCCTGTTTTCTATTTCAGCAGAAAATGCACAGACATCGAACAAAAATACCACAGTCATGAACTTGAAGTGTTGGCTATTGTTGAGGCACTTGAACGCTTTAAGATAGATCTCTTGGGAAAGTCTTTCAAAGTCGTCACAGATTGTGCCGCAAAAACGATGAAATTGAGTAAAGAACTCCTTCCACGAATTGCACGTTGGTGGCTTAAGCTGCAGGTATTTGATTTTTCGACGGAACATCGTTCCGCGGACAGAATGCAACACGTTGACGCAATTAGTCGAGCTCCATACCAAGCTGCAGTCGAACCCGAGGTAGTCAAAAGCTCAATAAACAAGGTGGAACTAGCTGATTCTGATTGGTTCTCATCATAACAACTCCTTGACGGAAAATTGCTGAGTCTCGTACGGATCCTGAAAGGAAAGGAAAAGAAACCATTAGAAGAACAAATTAGAAAGGAATACACACGGCGATCTTAAACTGGTTATTCCAAAGGGAATTTGATGGCGAGTTGCAAAATACTGTCATGAAGATTGTGGTTTCGGTTTAGACAAAACGATGGAACGCATAAGTAAACGGTTTTGGTTTCCTAAAATGCGTCGATTTATTAAACAATATATCTCTGTATATATTTGTATTTGGAATATACATCCTGTGCCCTTCAAAACGCTGCATTTGGATCACTTGAAACCTTTTTTTAAAAGCCAACAAGGAAACGTATATATTTTGGCAGTTTCAGATGCATTGTCGAAGTACCTGGTAGTAAAGGCGGTTAGGACAACAAAAACGCAACCAGTCTTTCGTGGACTAAACGAACTGTCTTCATATTTTGGATTACCAGTTCGTTTATATATTTGGATCGAGGAACTGCGTTCACTTCCAAGTTGTTTTCTCAATACTGTCAACAAAACATCCGCCATGTCGCAAATGCAGTAAGATCTCCTCGTTCTAATGGACAGGTGGAACGAGCTTATAGGACGATTTTGTCTTTTCTACGAACATCCGTCGAAAAAGAAAGAGAATGGGATAGGGAACTTATCAACATCCAATGGAGTTTAAATTCACAAACAAACCAGACAACTGGTTTTGCTCCAAATGAACTCGTGTTTGATTTCGAAATTAGAAATAAAAATGAAAATATTTTATTCGAACTGATAAATAGTACCGATGACAACCAGACTAATCTGTTTGAAAAACGTAAATTTGCTTCTGAAAATATTCGACGACATAAGAAAAAGTGGAAACGAGTTTTTGATGCAAAGCACGCTGCGCCTAAAATATATAAAAACGGTGATTTGGTGTTAATCGAAAATGAACCCTCAGCTACCGGAACGTCTCGGAAGTTGGAACCAAAATACAAGGGTCCATATATGGTGACGAAAAATTTGGAAAACCATCGTTACGTCGCTGAAGATCTTCCCGGAATGATGGTAACTTCAAGGAGGTTCAATTTAGTTTTTTCGGCTGACCGAATAAAACCGTGGTGTGAGCTGATTCCCGAGCTGGATGGTGGACTAGATGAAGACATCGAGGACGATGAGTTAGATCAGGAACGGCCGAGTTGTAACATCAGTATGAGACCAGTTACGACATATTAAGTCCTTGTACTGAATGATAAATTTAGATCCGGTATTCAGGATGTGAAAAAATTCAATAGTACTAACTTTTTGTTGGTGCCGATTATCAGAGCTGGTATGTGGAACAGCTTGACCTGGTTCTAAGCCGGCGTAGTACCAGGTAATGAAGAATTAGGCTGTTAATGTGTGCTCTCAGATGAGAAGAGCTTTTTTCTTTTAAATACGAAGATATCGCTCTGAAAAAAAAATACCGAACGCATAAAACGATGCCGAAAAGGTCACTTATCCACTTTACATAAGAAATCAGAATGGTGAAACCATTATATAGTTTGTGTTTTGAATTTAATCCATACACAACTTTTTCGTATTTTTACAAAAAATTGTTAGCCTTACAACCTTATGCTTAAGGAACTGAATACGATGCGTAAATATTTTAGCATATTAAACTACTATCCAACTATCGAAACAACACTTCAAGTCAAGAGAATACAGAATACACATAAAATTTATATAATAAAAATATAAATTGTATCCATCCAATAAAACCAGATTTAATCAAACTACGACGTAGTCTACTATATGACATTGAAAAATGCTGTTACAAATACAATTACAAGATCAAGGGTCGAATTACGACATCAGTTATCGAGCCATACGTGACTGAATTATGCTCATTTGGTTTGACAGCTCACGATATCGAATGGTAAGTATCGAAATTTGGCATTCTGTCATACGTGACCGTGCATTTTTTTTACTCGCTCTCATTGTTGCTGACGGGTGAGCTCGCTTTCGGGAAAAGAAACAATATGTAAGAATATTACGTTTTGTTGTTATTTTCTGCATTTTTGCTTTTATTTTTATATTTATTTAAGTTCGATTTTGAATAAAATTACCCCACGGAAAAAGGAAATTTTGGGTAGACTTTATGAGCCGTCACCCCGAAGTCGCAAAAAATAATTTAAGTTGCGCACAAGGCAAAGTCGCATCAGGAAGATTATGGACCCAGTTGGCCCAAAAGTTAAATTCAGAGGGGCCACCAATTAAGGACACCAAATCCTGGAGAAAGGTAAGTTTATTTATTTGTTAAGTCAACTCCGATTTAATGTTTTTAATGTTCCCAGATATTTTCGGATCAAAAATACCAAATTAAAAATAAAATGTCTTTTAACAAACGTTCTATTAAAAAAACTGGAGGTGGTCCCTTTGAAGAAAAACTTCTGAGTCAGCTGGATATGCAAATTTCTTCAGCATGCAGATTGGAAGTTGCGGTGGAAGGGATACCTGTAAAAACATTCGGTGCAAGAGAATACACCAAACAAGCAATGCCATCAACGTTGCAAGGAATTGACACCGGGTATTCCTTTTGCCTCACTCCAACAGAGGAGCCGCCAGAAGCAGCATAATTTTCGGACGATTCCGATAATGTGAATCATTTTTCGGAGCGTAATTCGAATATTTTCCGCACAGTGGGAAAAAAAGGCGGGAACAATTTGGAATCAACTAATAACCAAAAATTTAAACTCATTTAAAGTAAAATAACAGAAGAAACAAAATTTTACTCTGCAATTTCCGAAAAACTCGACAAATATTTGGAAATAAGTGAACGCAAACTCTTCATACAAGAGCGAATACTTAAAATGAAGGGAGAAGAACACAACATGTTCATGAAAGTTGTAACATTGAAGCAGAAAATCAAAGAAATTGAATTGCAGATTCTGCAAAAGCAGTTATGTGAAATGAATTGAATCACGTTTTCCAAATAATTTGCCACCGTATATATTTTTTATTTTTTTTAATGACTGGATTCCATTTGTGATTTTCCATGTGTATTTAAATTATATGAATGTTATAAGATTTAAACAGAAAATCAAACAGATGGATTCTGCAAAGCAGAAATTTGAAATGCTAACTCCTGTCGTCCATTGAATCAATCCTTTTAAACAAAGTGCCAATGTATTTTTTTTTTTTTTTTATTGACTGAATTCCTGATTTTATTTTAAGTATAAAAATAAGTTTCTTTTTCATAAAAGTACAAAATAAATAATGAAGAATTAAGCTTTGTTAGAATAAACATTTAATGTAGTTTATTCTTTTTTCGCATACTTTGTACCTAGCTTCATTTCCTACTTCGATCAGTAGTTCAGCAACCCTTTCAGGCTCTGAGTTCAGCAAATTGAATGGAGCCTTAGAATCAATGCAAGTATTATGCAGTGCAGAACACACATTTACCAATCCGGCGTGTTTTTCTGGAGTGTATCGCCCACGCTTATTGTAAAGGAGAATCCTCCAACGTCCTTTTAAAATACCAATAGTCCTCTCTAGAATACATCTTGCCTTGGAGTGAATTTCATTAAAATTTGACTCCAAAGAACCCTCCCGTGGACTTCGATAGGGAGTTATGCACCAAGGCTCCAGAGGGTATGAAGAGTCACCTAAAAAAGAAAAGTATTATTTATACAAAAATATTAAGCTATTTACACTTGTAATATCCTCACCCAGTAGCCAAAAGTTTTCGCTTGGGGTTTCTGCGAATCTAGTCTCAAGGTATAACCGTTCGACGGAATGCTTCCGAACGAATCATGAGCGGCTCCTCCATATTCCGAATTAATAGCCAAGATTCTGCACTCATGATTACAAGTCTTTCTAAATAACTCAATTTGTAGTAAATTCGATTTATTGGTGTATGTTAAAACGAACGATCATTGAAATGATGCTATGTAATCCCTTTTTGTTGAAAAACATATGCTCATTTTCCGATGGTCTTTGCAATCCAATATGTGTACCGTCAACATATCCTATAACTTAATTAACGAGATTATTGAAGGCATAATTTACTGTTTAATACAGGCAAATTAAAATAAACTCACCTCCTGGCATATTGTTTTTCTGGAAAGAATATTCTTGGAATTCATTTTTATTCCTTTCGAAGACTATGTTGTGTGGGCATAGAAAAAACACTGGAAATTAATTTAGACACCGCACTTTGGGATAGACCAATAAGAAAATCATTGCCTTGTGGAAATTTAAATACTTGGTTAGTTTCATTTTAAATTAAAAGGCACGAATATATCATACCCACATTATGTTGGTATCCTTCGCTTCCCAGTAAGGACAAAGTTGCAGCTAATTACAGTGGATCGGGAACAGTGGTTGTTGTACTTCCTTTAAAGGTTAAGTTTTTCATTATGCAAACGAATGCACTTTTATTCACCCGAAATCTTATAATAAAACTCCAAGCAAATGTATAAGTTCTGAAACATTTTTAGATATTAAAAATTGTAGAAACATACGCAGAGTTTGGTAAAGACAAGGGATCGATTTTATCCCTTAAACGTTTCCGCTCAATGGATTCGTACCGATCATCCTCTGAGTCCGAGGATGAAGAATATAGAAAATATTCCATTTTTTATATAACAATTAAACAATGATTATTTATAAATAAACAAAAAAAAAATGTTCACAAATCTATACGTTTGACACTTATCAGATGTGTCTACAGTGTAGAAGAATATTTCTAGTACAATTTTCAATGTGCATACGATACATGAGCATTCTTATGTGATCATCCCAATCTAGTTACTCGATCACACGATATCATATGTATTTCACTCACTCGCTGATGTCGTAATTCGACCCCAAGTTTGTGCTAAGTACGTCCTTCCAAAACTCTCACCTTATCGTTTCATTTATATTAGTTCATATTAATGAAATGAATTGAAATTTTCTAACTCTATCAAAGGAATAAAAAAGTGAAAAGACTTCAAAATAGTCATAATAGACTTCAAAGCAGTGAATAGACTTTAAGGAATCAAATTTTTAGCACAATGTCTTCAAAATAAATGGGTTATTTAAGTATTCACTTGAAATTATTTTATTTTGATAAAAGGAATTAATCGAAATACTAATTTCTAACCAATTTGCAAGCCCAGTGGGTACATTATTCACTTTGTAATGATTTCAAAAATGCAAATGAAATTTAAGACATATTGGCTATTTAAAATTGGATGAGATATTACACTTATAAATTTAAAAAAAATTTGCAAAAATTACCTGGTCTTCCGCACGCAAGCAACTGAAGGATGAGTTCCACCGAATTTACATCGGAATTCCACGGATTTGGTTTTCAAATTTGAATTTTCTTTGGCGCACAAGTTTGAATTTACAAGCGTTCAGCTTGAAGAAACTGTAAAAATTTCTTTTTCATAATCTTGGTACGAATTTTAAAAATGTTGTCATATCATCACACGATGAAAATGCCATGCCAACAAAAGGTTGAATTTTTAACATTTTTTTTTTTTTTTATTTAAAAACTTTTATAATTAAGTTTACACTCATGCTTTGAATTAATTTTTTGTAATTAAAATTAATCACTTTTTGCCTTAAGCTGTATTTTTTTTTTAAATCGAGCGTTACCGTTTAGATAATCGTATCAACTGGTGGTGGCGCAAAGCTGAAAACAGAGCCCCAAAAAAAGTCCCACAATCGATGAGAAACATTACCGATAACAACGATAATTAAATAAGCTCATTAATCGAGCAACTTAAGTTCGTTTTACAAGGACTTAAAATACAAACTCTTCGAGCCTAAGGTATTTGAAACGACCCCTGGACCACCACTATCATTGCCTTATATTTGATATTTTACAATAAAGATTTATCATCTAGAGATTCTTTTGCGAGGTTGTGCAATAGATTCAGCAAATGTAAATGGATTTAATATTTACAACGTTCGATAAAATTGAACTAAGTACATCGTCTGCGGATCATGTTGATTCATTTCTTCTCCAAACGTGAACAATTGAGGCAGCAGGAAGTGGGTTAAAAATTACTACTTTAGGAGTAGGCAATAAATAATAGACCAATATTTTATTTCCAAGTCAGAACGATGCTATAAGCTTTTTTATGGATTTGCTTCTCTAGAACTATGGCATATCAAGACGTGGGGTCAAACTTTATCTTCAATAGAATAGACACTAACAAATCACCACGAAACCAGAAACGTATTTGTGTATGAGCGCAGTTTTAAATAATAAAAATGCATTCATCGCAGTGCATCATCAATGTTTTCACATTTGTCAGTTTAACACAAACAAATAAATAAAACGTTTTAAAGGACAACAAAATATTATCTTTATTTATGCAAACTTATAAAACCCTTCAAGAGCTCATATGCTATTTGATTAATTTCCCATTAATTTTTAAATTCAAAAGAAAGAGCTAATCCCACAAATTACCAAACACTTACAATTATATTGAGAATGATTACTATTTTCCAAATCAAAAATTTTCCAAATATAACATGAAGATAGTTGCAAATACGCAATATTTTGTTCTTTTATTTTGATTTTTGACGCTTTTATAAAAGACATTAATATTCACATCATTCTGCACGAACATATAGTACATAAAAAATAACAAAAAGTGTTTTACATTTATTCCATAAAAGCCGATTGGCAACTAAGTCCCGTTAGTATCCATTGAAATAATCGAAAATCGAATATTGAGCAACACAGCCCAGCATAAGTGCATGTACTTAAATATAAGAAAAAACTACGACAACTTTCTAACGGGACTTTTTGCTTGATTTTCGTTTTGAAAATTATCAGGAGTTGCGGTAAATCTTTTAACCCCTAAAAAACTTCACTTCCAAAAGTAATCACTTTCAATCGGTTGTGCCAGCAAATTGAAGAATAAATAAAATCTTATAATAGTAAATTAAATCAGTTTTGTGTAAAGGAATATCTGTTTTATTCGGGTAAGTAACTCGTAATTGTTATATTTACACAAATATATATTTATACATATATACTATATATGGTTCGCGTATGTTATTTTGGAAAAAAATAATTGTGATGTTCATGTACGATTTTGGTTCAATTAGGTTCCAAGATTTGGCCAAAAACTGTGGATAAAGCCTCGGTTTTAACGTTAACTTGTCGCGTGGCAAAATTTTGTCTGAAAATGAAATTTAAAAACAATTGTGGAGAAAAGCTTACTTCAGCTTTTAAACAAAAGTGTTTAAGACGTGTTTCATTTTTTTGTTTTTCCATTTAAGATTTCGTTTTAATAAATCCAAGTTAAATTTACACTTAACTGAAACTTACTTTATAAATTAAAACAATTGTCAAGATTTTGAATTGTGCTTTGTTCATTTGAAAATAAAATTGAGATCGAAAGTCTTGTTAGCAATACAATTTAAGATGAAATATTAATTTTATTAAGTCAATCACCGTTAAGATTAAATGAACGAACAGAATAACGAAAATTATCCTTTCCTTGCGTTAAGCTTGAGTTGATCAATTATTTTTGATTTGGATTTTACGAAAATGTTAATCCTGCATAAAAGGAATCGGAATTTTGGCTCAATCGTCTTTTCGGTCTTTGCAAAAAGCACCTGCTTTTGCATTTAAATAGCCTGCGATTTTAAAAGCTACATTTTGTGGGCAAAAAAATTTTTTTTATATTTTTAATATACGTTGCTCCAAATCAGTTGTTCTTAAGAAATATCTTCTAAATATTGTGCTTTGAACAATAAAAAATGTTAAAATTTTGAATTGTGTTTTATTTAAAAAAAAAACTGAATGATATTCATTTGTATGATATACTAAAGATTACAATAATTTTACAACAGTTATTTAAATAAATTTTAACATCACCAATTCTTGTTGAGTTAGACAGATATGATATGTATTTGTACTTATTTACTTGCATGCTTATTGCATTGAATTTTCTATCAGGTGGGCTTATGACAGAATTATGAATTGGTATTCCTTTATTTTGTTGAAAATTAAACTTAGAAAGTTGATTTAACAATAAAATTTTAACGAAATAAGAAAAATTAAAGGATGTTTTTGATGCATTTGTAGTTAATTAACGCTCTATTATAAAATTTGAGAGATAAATTAATGTGGATGTATTTTGTGCTACTAAGCGTTCCTTGGGTAAAAACATTCGGATAGTACCAAATTTCATTTGTTTAAATATTTTTTTCTATTAATTGATTTGACAAATTTAATTCTTCTTATATTAAAGCTATTATATCACTATGGAAAATTATTTTCGAGCGGGAACAAAATGTTCATCCCTCGATGAGATAAAATCTTCAATCAGGCAATACGAGCAGGACGAGCATTTTAAAATTAACATAAAAAACAGCAAGCGCATTCAAAAAATTCAAGAAGATACAAATACAGGTTCGGTTTACGAAAAGGTGTATTTGAAATGTGCTGGAAAATTCAAAAGCAAAGAACGCAACTTACGAAACAGGACGTCGGTATTTTGTGTTCTTTTTTCTTTCAAAAATTCTCTAAAGATCGATTAAGACAAAATGCAACGTCAGAATAAACATGCGTACCAGAGAGGATAAAAAGTTTCTGTACGTAACAATGTGCCGTGGAGAACTCAATCATGCCCCAATGGATGTAAGTACATATATGTATATGAATATAAATAGCTTTGATTTCTTATTTCTTATAATTTTCTGTGTTTTTTATATTTTCAGACAATTAAGCAACAGCTCATAGCCAACTGGCCATCTCCGATGATATCCGAGAAGAAGAACAATCCCATGGTGGAGAAATTATTCCAGGACCCCATCTCAGGAAACCGTAAGTAGTAACAGACTGGTATTTTAAAACAAGTAGAAACATATTTAGAAAATTGTAGTGACGTAGAGTTAAAACAAAAAAGTTATTCCGGTTTCAAATATTTGTATCGAAACCGAACAAAGAGAAACGTCAATGTCCATTGATTTGGAAGACCGCGACCAAAACCTATCATTGTCATCGGTAGATAATTTTAATATTATATCGTTATTAGAAATGGATTGGCATTCCTCGCCACCATCACCACCTTTGAATTCATTACCAATTCCCATTCCCCTTATCAATATACCCTCAACATCATGCGTTCAGTCGACTGAATCATCTTTTGCTGCTATCGAGCTTCCACCTCATGAAAGCTGAATCCCAAAAACATTTCGTTCCCTATCCGAAATAGAAAAACAACACACTATATTGATTTGGCTTTTTACCGATAAATTTTTAATTAAAAATATTTTGGATAAAACGCGTTAAATAGAAAAATCCGAAATTACATCCTTAATAATTCCTGGTGCATAAGCAAGCGCGAGCATCAAACTTAATAACTACAATAAAATAATTTTTTAAAGAAGCCGCGTTCAAAAATGTAAAAACAAAAATACAATATAAACAAAAACATGGGCCTTGGTCGTGCGGCGCGTGTTTTTTTTTTCCCGTATATCTATGATTGATGTACGTATGATTTTTTTCCCGCACCTCTTAGACCGGTAGCATACATACATGTCTACATTCCATAGCACAAGGTTTGCATACATTTTTTTTAAACTTTTCTTCCCGTATATCTAAGACCCGTAGCTGTTAGACTTGTAGCTGCAAGTTCCGTAGCTGTGAGACCAGTTTCTGTAAAACGCGTGGCTTTAAGTCCTGCAGCTGTGTGACCAGTAGCTGTAAGAGTCGTAGCTGTTAGACCCGTAGCTGTAAGTCCCGTAGCTGTGAGACCCGTACCTGAAAGACGCGTAGCTGTAAGGGCCATACATACATTTCCACATTCCATAGTACGAGGTCTACATCAGTTTTTTCTGAATTTTTCTTCCCGTACTTCTCAGACCCGTAGCTGTAAGGGCCATACAGGTAAACTCCAAAACCCATGCTGTACATAAAGTGTTTTGTCATTTTTTTTTTCCCGTACCTCAAAGACCGGGTTACCCGTAGCTGTAAGACGCGTAGCTGAAAGACGCGTAGCTGTTAGGGCCATACAAACATTTCCACATTCCATAGCACGTGGTCAACATCAATGTTTTCTGAATTTTTCTTCCCTTACCTCTAAAACCCGTAGCTGTAGGGGCCAGAAACATAAATTCCAAAACCCATGCTGTACATAAAGTGTACTGGGATTTTTTTTCCCCGTACCTCAAAGACCGGTAGCATACATACATGTCTACATTCCATAGCACAAGGTTTGCATATATTTTTTCTTAACTTTTCTTCCAATACCTCTTGGACCCGTAGCTGTCAGGGCCATACATATATATATAATTTCAAAAGTAAATGCAATACGTAAAGTTTTCTGGATTGCGCAACTCCCAGCATATGGAACCACCCCTGCATTCCCTGGGGGTGGAAAAAGTGTAGAGGTTATGGCTAGGCGTGATCAATCTGATCGCAATGTAAACTCTACTTAGGCTTGAAGCCTGCCTGATGGTGTACTGCGGGGCTATGAAAGAGTGTGGAGGCGCTGTGGTTACTGTCCTGACCGTAGTTGGTGTGGCAGGGATCGTTTCGACGGATATCAATCGAGAGGGCGACAGATGGTATGGGGTATAGGTGGCCAAGTTCAATCCATCCATCTTATCATTTATAGTCTGGATTGCGTCATTATCTATGCCGGGGTGGACGTGGATTGCATATCTTGTACGCGCTGAGAGAGAAGAAATCGATGAGAATTGGGCCGTCGTCGTCGTCATGGAGGGCAGTTAGATACCAACCACCAGCTAGTGGGGTATGTCCAATCGTTTTTTGACTTAACTATTAAAATGATTAAATTAAATTGATTATAGAATCGACCAACGAAGAAAAATACTTTAAACATGGAAACTGCGATCTGCACTGTTTGGCGATCAGAGAAAAAAGGACAAATTTATTCAATTCTCCGATTTGGGATATAACTTTAACATTTTTGCTGATTAAGTGTTTAGAATGAGTAGTGTCAGTGTTTACAATGCAAAGTATTAAATTATACATATGTATCGGATAAAGTTTGTAGTAAAATTTTTAAACTTTAAGATAGCAATTACATGTTTCCATATTTGAATTATAAAATTAAATGAAAATGAATGAAAAATAAGTAAAATTAACATAAAGCGTCAACATACTGCCCGCCTTGAAGGGTCATACGAAGGAAAGACGCTTTAACAATTCGAAAGAGGTGCCAGGCGATGAACCGGTCGTCTAAATATCGTTCCGCCAACTCTGATGTCTGCAACTCGAACCATTCCATATGAGTCAGAAATGACGCGCTCAAGAACTACAGTGCCCATTTTTACGTTTTCCGCTACAGTCTTCCACTTTGACAGTTTCTGCATCTCCAACATGTACTCCTGTGACCATCTCGACCAAAAATGGTGCTTTATTTGCGAAAGCCTACGCCATCGATTGAGCAGTGTGAGTTTATCCTGAATAGCGGGTTCTGGAATGGAATTTAAAGCTTAAATCTGAACTTAAGACACAAATTGGCCATGAATTCATCACACCCTCAATTTCCGCAACGACAGTGGAATACTCCTCATATGTTAGTGATGCCTCTTTTATTGTCCTGTAGAGATGGGATTTCGCGGACTTGACAGCCGCCTCCCACAGAACACCGAAATGAGGTGATCGGGGTGGAATATGAATGAATTTTATACGAGCAGCTGCACACCATGATGAGATACAATTTTGCAGCTGCTGATCGAGAAATAAAGCTCGAAGCTCCCTCAGTTCATTACTCAGTTCATCGAGCCCCAACAAAATTGGTCCCATTGTCACTATGGATCTGTTTACATAGACCCCGCCTGGCTACAAATCGCTTCAATGCTGCCAAAATACATTGTGTCAATAGATCTGACACAACTTCCAGATGGGTCGCCTTCGTCGAGAAGCAAATAAACTTCGCCACATACACTTTGTGGGTCTAATATCCTCGACGTTTTTGGGATATACTATATGAAATGGTCCACAGAAATCTGCGCCTGATTTTGAGAAAGGGTTGGAAATGTTTACTCGGCTGGCTGGTAGATGACCCGTTAGTAGCTTGTATCTAAAACAATGATAGCACCCATCGACAACCTTCTTTGCTAACTTTCTTGCATTGATGAACTAGAAACGCTGCCTCATAGTCGCGATCAAAGCTTGGGGACCTGCATGATAATTAGTGACATGCAAATGGACAACAAGATTGTTTTGGTAAAAGGATACAATGGGGCATCGGGAATTGTATGGTTACGCCCACCAAGTCTTAAGAGCTCTACTGGAAGGTCAACAACAAGGAAGGGATTGAGATTGTTGATGATACTTCTTGGTCTCATCATTTTTAACTTTCTTAAATCTTCAATTTCCTCCTGGAATTGAGTTTGCCGCAAATACCAGATAATCCTTGAACATAAGAAATATCATATCTGCTCTTGAATTGTCATACTTAAAATTCTTAAAAATTTGTTTAAAAATGTACATGCAAATGTTATACCAGTTTGTTAACTTATAATTTTTTTTAAATTTGCCGCCCACTTAATTTCTACTCCATCTTTTATTTAATTTTCCTGTACTAAATTATCAAAACCTACTGTACTAAACGCAAGTATAAATTGAAACTCCAAGAAAATAAAGCACTCTTCTGGTTGCAATCGCTGATTGAACTTGTTTTTTTTTTATTTTGTGGTCGACTTCGTAGCAGAACAACAGCTCTATACGGCAAACCATCTTACCGGTAACCGCGAGTTTGCACATATGCTCCTTCTCATCTGGGAGTCTGCACGGCAGCAATTACTGTCTGTCGCATTTCTTCGCGGAGTGGTCAAAAAACTATTTGATCCGTGCATTATGGTGCCCAACGTGCGGCTCGCGTTCGCGGTTTAGGACATCTCCGGAATCTCGTTAATCCGATAAAGGGCACGAGTACGATAGCTATGGCGCCAAAAACTGTTAACGGGTTTTTGTAGAGGGGTCAAACACAAGCATTTTTTACTATGGGAGGGGGTCTATCTCGCACTTACTTTAAATGAAAATAACAAAAAAAAACAACAAAAGCAACACTAACAATAAAGTACAATACCGGCTTTGAAAGACAGAAACATGTTCTTTGATCCTGGCTTTAAATTAAATAGTTTACTTTAATAGTTTTTAAAAAATTCGCATGCCAACTCAAAATTTTGATAAAAAAAATTAAAAAACAAGTTTAGACCAATTTTTTTCCAAAATAGTGAAATGAAGTGCTAAATTTGCTTTTTGACGTCAATGCTTGTATTAATTATGAATAGAACACAAAAAACCGGATGGTTTTATGTCTTATAGTTTTTGAGAAAATTGAAAATTACTATTTTTGTTTTGGGACATTTAAATGTTGTTCCTTAAAGGTAACCGAAAGAATAATCGAATCGATGTCTATATCAATAGTTTTTTTTTTTTTAAATCAACAGTACATGGGTGGAATCAGTCCACGCTCACGCGACTTCTTCGCTCCGCTCAGGATACCTACTTTTTGACTGGCAGGCGCCTATGTCATGAATACTTTTCATCTAATTTGTGTGTACTTATGTAATATGGAAAACACTTAATAATGATGCAAAAATATAACCGATCAAACTTTGAATTTTGTACCGTTGGTTGTTTTCATGCACATGTGTTAAAGCTCATTCTGTGTTCAACCTTAGTGCGAATCGAGTGTTATGGAATGTAGACATGTACGTATGGCCCTTACAGCTACGCGTCTTACAGCCACGCATCTTATAGCTACTGGTCTCACACCTACGGGACTTACAGCCACACATCTTACAGCTACTAGTCTCACAGCTACGGGTCAAACAGCAACGGGTCTAAGAGGTACGGGAAGAAAAGTTAAAAAAAAAGGTATGCAAACCTTGTGCTATGGAATGTAGACATGTATGTATGGCCCTTACAGCTACGCGTCTTACAGCTACGGGTCTCACAGCTACGGGACTTACAGCCACACATCTTACAGCTACTAGTCTCACAGCTACGGGTCTAACAGCAACGGGTCTAAGAGGTACGGGAAGAAAAGTTAAAAAAAAAATGTATGCAAACCTTGTGCTATGGAATGCAGACATGTATGTATGGCCCTTACAGCTACGCGTCTTACAGCTACGGGTCTCACAGCTACGGGACTTACAGCCACACATCTTACAACTACTAGTCTCACAGCTACGGGTCTAACAGCAACGGGTCTAAGAGGTACGGGAAGAAAAGTTAAAAAAAAATGTATGCAAACCTTGTGCTGTGGAATGTAGACATGTATGTATGGCCCTTACAGCTACGCGTCTTACAGCTACGGGTCTCACAGCTACGGGACTTACAGCAACGGGTCTAAGAGGTACGGGAAGAAAATTTAAAAAAAAATTTATGCAAACCTTGTGCTATGGAATGCAGACAAGTATGTATGGCCCTTACAGCTTCGGGGCTTACAGCTACGCGTCTTACAGCTACGGCTCTTAGAGGTACGGGAAGAAAAATTGAGAAAAAATATATGTCAGCCTTGTGCTATGGAATGTAGACATGTATGTATGGCCCTTACAGCTACGCGTCCTCAAGCTACACGTCTTACAACCTCGCATCTTACAGCTACTGGTCTCACAGCTACGGGACTTACAACTACGAGTCTAACAGCTACGGGTCTTAGAGTCTTACAGCTACGGGTCTTAGAGGTACGGGAAGAAAAATTCAGAAAAAATATGTGTCTACCTTGTGCTATGGAATGTAGACATGTATGTATGGCCCTTACAGCTACGCGTCCTTAAGCTACGCGTCTTACAACCACGCATCTTACAGCTACTGGTCTCACAGCTACGGGACTTACAACTGCGATTCTAACAGCTACGGGTCTTAGAGGTACGGGAAAAAAAATTAAAAAAAAAAGTATACAAACCTTGTGCTATGTAATGTAGACATGTATGTATGGCCCTTACAACTACGCGTCTTACAGCTACGCGTCTTACAGCTCCGAGTCTTACAGCTACGGGTCTCACAGCTACGGGACTTACAGCTGCGGGTCTTAAAGCTACGGGTGTAAGGGGTACGAAACAAAAAATTCCAGAAAACTTTATGAACAGCTTGGGTAATGTAGAAATGTATGTATGGCCCTAACAGCTTCGCGGCTTACAGCTACGCGTCTCACAGCTACGGTTCTTAGAGGTACGGGAAGAAAAATTCAGAAAAAATATATGTCAGTCTTGTGCTATGGAATGTAGACATGTATGTGTGGCCCTTACAGCTTCGCGTCTTACAGCTTCGGGTTTCACAGGTACGCGTGTTACAGCTACTAGTTTCACAGCTACGGACTTACAGCTACGGTTCTAAGAGGTATGGGAAGAAAAGTTCAGAAAATATGTATGACCTGATGTCCTTGAATGTAGACATGTATGTATGACCCTTATAGCTTCGCGTCTCACAGCTACCCATCTTACAGCCACGCGTCCTACAGCTACTGGTCTCACAGCTACGGGACTTACAGCTACAGGTCTAACAGCTTCGGGTCTTAGAGGTACGGGAAGAAAAGTTCAAAAAAAATGTATGCAAACCTTGTGCTATGGAATGTAGACATGTATGTATGACCCTTACAGCTACGCGTCTTACAGCTTGGGGCTCACGGCTACGGGTCTCACAGCCACGGGTCAAAGAAGTACGGGTCTTATTGGTACGTGAAAAAAAATTGATATAGACCACGTGCTTTGGAACTTAGACATGAATGTATGGCTCTACAGTTGCGGGTCTTAAAGCTACGGGTCTTAGAGTTATGGGAAAAAAAAATTCCAGAAAACTCTATGTAGAGCATGGGTTATGGAATTTATATGTATGGCCCTTACAGCTACACGTCTTACAGCTACGAGTCTAACTGCCACCCGTCTTACAGCTACTGTTTTTTTTTTTTTGTTGTAAGGTTAGGTTTAACCTACCAATATTTTCCTTTCTTTTCTTTATTTAAAAATAATAAGTTAAATTAACATAACATATATTCCCGCGAAGCCCTTTTGCTTGTTTGCAGGAACGTTAATATTTCATTTCAACATTCCATGTTTTGTGCTTTTGTTAGTAGTTACAAATACTTACATATATTAATATTACTTTCAAATGAATTTTTTTATGAAAATAAAAAAAAAAATACTTTACATATTTCGAAATTATATGAACTTGCAATTCAATAAAAATAGATACATAAATTCATTTCACAGATTTAATTAATCGTTTTATAGATGAAATATTTTCTTTTTACCTTTTTACTTTTTGGAGTTTAGTGAAAGAGTCTATTATGGTATTATGTGACGGTGTATCGAAGGCTTTATTAAAACCAATAAATAAGGCTAGGGTATGCTGACTTTTACTTCAACTTTTGTTAAGCCTATTTGCAAAGCCTATTACCGATAACTTGATCAATATTTTTCCCTCTCTGAAACACTTATTGCCTAGAATCTATTATTTTTTATTTATCGGTGAATTGCATTAACCTCCTAGCCACGATTTCTTCCAAAATTTTTTTGACAACCGGTAAGACTGCTATCGGCCGATAGTTGTTTAATTCAGACTTTACTCCGCTTTAATAGATTGGTCGAACTAAAGATACCTTAAGTTCTTTAGTGGCATTTCATCAAAGCTAGCGTTTATTTATTTTGTAACAACGCAGCGTTGTTTTTCAAATACTTTTGGCGAATCCCATCATATCCTGGTCCTTTCTTTCTTTTTTCTTTCTTTCTTGATTATGTTGAGGTTTTTATACGGCAGTCATGTATTGTCTGCATGATATTTTCTTGAAACGTGATCGCGAATTTATTTGTTAGGGTAGCTGCTTTTTCATTTTCAAAGTTTTTCATAATGGTTTGGTCAAGATTTGCTGATTTCTTTCCAATTATTTCTTTTATGGTTTGCCAAGTTTTCTTAATATTGCTCCTGTTCTCATAAAATTTATTTTTAAAAAAACATATTTTTTGCATATTCTAGTTTTTTGTTGACTATACTTCTAAATGTTTGGTATTCGTTTTTTCTCTCTTTATCTTTAGGTTTCGATAGCCACTTTTATCTTTAGGTTTCGACAGCCACGAGTTTTCTCCGTATCATTTCCCATAGACTCTAGTCCGAACATGAGTGAGTAGTGGTCTGATATATTTGTCTGTATGACTGCTGTTTGCACATTGCTCTTACGCCGAATGAAAAAATGATCGATGTTAGTACTTCTCTACTCTCGTGCTCTCATTTATTGTGTTTTTCATACCAGTAGACGACATCATTTCAAGGTATTATCTGGTATTGCCTGTTATTTTTTCCATTTTGCCCAGTACCAGTTTTTGGTTTTGGCACAGTGGGCGGTAGATGGCAAGCAGTGAGAAATGATGTTCGTTTGTGTGAATTTTTATGTGCATCGATTCAAATGCGAGAGTAATTTTTTTTTTCAATTCATTTTCCTCACGTGCTAGACAAAAATGCTTAAAGCTATACTAACTTACTGGCCCTCTGCGGGTGCTCTTAGCTAAAACTAACAATTTAACCTTTGTCTTTCGACTAACTAATATTTACTTTATTTAAATTTAACAAACTAATAATAAGACTAAGAAAAATAATTATTTATATGAAAAACTTAGTATATGTACTTTTTATGTACCAAAACTAGACTTAACCTAGACTAAACCAGCCACCAATAGTGTCGATATTGCCTTACGACATCAGCTCTGTCGCGGTCTGATACTGCTCTACCGGAGGGTCCCCGGTGAGCTACTTGCGACGTCTTGGTCGTATTTGACTCGCCCGTCCACAGCTTTTCGACCAACGTGGAAGATTAACGGTACCGCTAATCTATCCTAAACCAGGCCTTTTCTGTCGAGATAGAGAAAAGCTTCAGGGCGAATAAGGGTTAAGGCGCACTGTCTCGTGGTGCATATCATTGGGGTTAAAAGCCCCGAAGATCAAGTTGTTGGTCGAAGTCATTGCTCTTGCAATGTGACCTCGAATAAGTTTTATAAGAAAGTTGTCCATTGGCCCCGTTGTACAGGACCTCATTAGTATAGAATTTTTTGTACTCAGACTCTGGAGCTCTATATAAGTGGAGACAAGCTCTCGAAAACCCGTATCTTTTCCCGTATCCATTAAGCTTGTTCCCACGTTAAACCAAACGGGACAGCCATAGGCAAGGACAGGTCGAATAAGGGCCGTCTGTCAGATCACTTTGCATCGAGTTGACTGCTGCGAAACAGCCTCTTTGTTAAGGCAAAGGCCGCTTTGGCTCTGGCCAGAGCAGTATCTATATGTTTGTTAAAATATAGATACTGATCTAGCCAGATCCCAAGGTATCTGACAACAATTCGATTCGCCAGTGGCTGCCCGTTTTGTCCAACGATAGAGAACATTCGCCACTTCTTTCTAGTATTTCTAGAAGCCCCAGTCAACGGAGTCCTGAACAGAATGGTCTCGCATTTATGAAAATTGATTTTCAACTTCCAATCATCGCAATATCCCTGAACCTTTTCGAAGTCACGTTGCAAAAGACTTACAATGACCTCGATCTTCGGACTTGACCTGTGTGCGGTCAAGTCATCCGCGTACGCTATGGATTGACAGAGACATGCTACAAGATCTGCTGGTGAGCATATCTACGCTTATGTACAGCACTGGTTTGCTTATGCCGAGCTGGTCTTATTTGAAAAAGAGCCCTTGCAACCATACAGTGTCAAAGGCCTTTTCCAAGTCATTCAACAAGGCACCCGTGCATTGTTTCTTACCTTTGTTCCATTAGATATCCGGCCTCAGTCTCTTTAGTCGTCTTCTTGAATTTGCTTCATGGTGAGGTAGATTTCGTATTTCGCTGTTTATATGATTTGATATTGTGATTTGGTGATTTCTACTGTGCTTTTTGATTTCGTCTTTAATACTGAGTATTTTAAGGTCTCGATGTATATCTTCATTAGAAATATACCAGGGTGCATTGTATTTTTGATTGTAGTCGTTGTATTATGTCAACATTTGATTTAGCAGCTGTTCCCCATAATTGGATGCCATAGGTCCATATTGGTTTTATTATGCTTTTGTAGATTAAAAGTTTGTTTTGTATGGAGAGTTTAGATTTGTTTCCTAAAAGCCAGTATAGTTGTCTAAATTTGTTTTTGATTTGGTTTCGTTTTTGAATAATGTTAGGTTTCCATGTTAGTTTGTCTAGTATTAGTATGCCTAGATATTTCGCTGAGTTGTCAAGAATAGTGATTTCTTGAGGTTTATAATTCCTTTTCGTCGTGTACTATATATTACTTGGACTGTTTTTTCTTCATTAATTTCGACACCCCATTTGTTGAACCAGTCCATTGCTTTGTCCAGCATTTGGTTTGTTTGATGTGTAGCAGCTTCCAAACAAGAGTGTGAAGAAAGAATTGCTGTGTCGTCTGCGAATGTTGCTAGCATGGAGTCCTGTATAAGCTTAGGTATGTCCGCAGTGAAAAGTAGGTAGAGGATAGGACCTAGTACACTACCCTGCGGGACCCCTGCTTCGATTTCATGTAGGTTTGAATGTTCGTCACTATATTGCACGTAAAAGAGTCGATTGTCCAAGTAACTTTTGATGAGCTTGTAGTAGTCTGGTAGCATTGATTTGAGTTTAAATAGTAGTCCTTTATGCCATACTCTATCGAACGCTTTTGCAATGTCTGGGTAAACTGCTACGCAGTATTTTTGGTCGTTCAAGTCGTTTAGAATTTTGTTTGTCACTCGATGAACCTGTTGAATAGTAGAGTGATTTTGTCGAAATCCAAATTGGTGGTCCGGAATAAGAATTTTTTGTTTTAGTGGTTTGTTGATACGGTCAAGCAGGAGTTTTTCGAATATTTTCGAAACAATCGGAAGTACACTAATTGGCCTATAAGATGAAGGTCTAGTAACGTCTTTACCTGGTTTCGGGATTGCTATTATTTTGGAAACTTTCCATACTTTTGGAAAGTAGTCAAGTCTTAAAATGGCATTGAAAACATTTCTAATATATATAGTATAATGGCTCTATCCGACAGTTTTTTTTTTAAATTTCTCCTGTTATAAGGTCATACCCAGGTGATTTTTTACATTTTAAGTTGTTTTTTATGTAGTATTTTATTTCGTTGGTTCGTATTTTCTTTATTGTCATTTTCGTGAATGTGGAGATATTTCTATCTGGTAGTGATATGTTTCGCCTGTTGAAGCCATTGGTGAATGTTGTTTTAAAATATTCAGCTAATGTTTTTGCTTTTTCGGTGTCTGTTCTGGCCCAAGTACCATTAGTTTTCATCAGAGGTGGTTGGTGGTTAATTCCTTTTTTCATTTTTTTGTTCAGCTTCCATAGCGAATAGTTTGTTACTTGAGTTGCTGTGAGATTTGTTAAGAATGTATTAACATGTTGGTTGTTAAGTTCTTTGAGCAGGTCTTTGAGTTCCTTGGTCAATTTGTTGTAGTTTGCTTTGTCAAATGGTGATCTGCTATATTGCCAAATCTTTCGTAGTTTTCGTTTCTCTTTGATTTTTTGTCGTAAAGTTCTTGCTGTGAAAGAAGTTAAGTTTGTTGGTTTAATTTCCGGTGTTGATCTAGTTGCTGCTAGGGGTATTGTGTTATTTAAGTGTATAATAGCATTTTCAATGTCATGGTGTGTTTTAAGACGAATCCTCGGGTCAATTTTCTCTTCAATTACTTTTCGAAAAGCGTTCCAATCAGTTTTATGGTTGGTCAGGGAAGGGATAGGGCATCGTTCTTTTGCAGTAGTAGAGTATGCAACTATAAAAGGAGAATGGTCAGATGAGAGTTCAAGACAGGACCTTAAGCTTAATTGAGTATGGTTAATGTTCTTTGTAATGCAGAAGTCAATGAGATCTGGCTTTTTCTTGGTGTCACTTGGCCAATAGGTGGGCTCGGCAGTGCTTATAAACTTGCATTTTTTTTTGTTGTCGCCTCCATTAGATTTTTTCCTTTTTTGTTGGTAAGTCTTGAGCCCTAGTCCGTGTGTTTCGCCTTAAAGTCGCCTCCTGAAATAAAACGCGGGCCAAATGTTTTGAAGTATTCGGAATACTGCTGTGGACTTATTACGAATAAGTGTAAATGTTTACGTTTTTTTTTTTTTTTCAATGAGGCCATGATCTACGTCACACTCCATATGACTATGGCCACTGACTATAAACTTATGATCAATAGTTTTTAATGTGGTTTTGTGTTGCATAGCCGTTAAAAACATAGAATAAAGTGCATCAGAATAAAATATAACCTGATCGACCTCATCAGACAAATTTATGAGCTCCTCATATAATGCAGTGGCTATTTGATTAGCTCCACGTCGTCCTTTTGCTTCATGGTACATGTAGCCTATCCTTGTAACTTGCAGAACAAACATATAATAAACTTGCACAGTAATCAAAGTATGGTTTTACAATTGTATTGAATACATTTATGGCTGTATTTAAAGAGATGTTTTTTTCTTATTTTACGCAAAACACTTAATTTCCTTGAAATTTTTTTTAAAATATAGTCTATATGATCTCCAAAACTAAGTTTTTCGTCAATCACGACACCAAGATATTTAATTACTTTCACATGTTCAATTTGTTCATTATTTATACAAACATCACCTATTGGCACACTAATCGGAACATTTGGAATTAAATTATTAATTCGATATCGCTTTCTTTGACAATTTGAAATAAAGATGATGTTTCGGATTTTTTTTACAAGAATTCGTCCCTCACGGACCCACACAAATTTCCAATTTGAAGATTTAGCTTTCGTTTTTGTCAGCCATAGCAAACGTCCGTTTTTTTGCCGTCAGCTGATCGTTTACATAAATCTTCGTTTTGTTTTTGTTTTCATTTTCGGTTTCTAAAGTTTCAGCATTAAAGTTATCGCGTCGCGTTGCGGACGAATAAAAAAAAAAACACAACTTCCAGGTCTGGATGCAACTGAACAACTTTATTGGTTATGCACATTCTTTTTATTGTACATTCAATATTCTTTAAGCTAAGTACAATTTATTGATTATCAGCAATATTACAGTTTAGCAATACATTTATTGATTACCAGCAATTTTGTAATATTCTTGGAATTAAATAATTGAAATTAATAATTGATGTCATGACTTTATTTCTTGGAATTATGTTTTCCGAATATTCCTAGCTAAGCATTTGTTTTGGGAAGTGAGGTGGATATGGGAAAGGTGTATATGAGGGCACAAGTAATTGGCGTGTTAACTTTAATGTGTTTACCACGTAAATTTTGCATCAGCTGTTTTTTAAGACCCAGAGAGGATAATTTCACAACGATGTTTTTTTGGTTTTGTGCGGTATGCATCCACTATGTCGTGATGTTGAGATTTACTGATTTGGATATTGTTTTGACTATGTATGTGACGTTTTCATCCTCCTTTTTTGGAACATTTCTTATTTCAATGTTTTTCTCGATTGCTTGCTGCTCAAGAGTGTTGATTTTTTGTTCCATTGCTGCAATGCGCAAGTCCTTTTCGTGATTCTTCTGTGTAAAGTCTTTAATCTGCAGTGCTAGTTCTGACATGGTCTCATTAATTTGACAAAGGTATTCGAAATCTCTTTCTTCATGTCCTCGTGTGAAATTTCTATACGTTTACCTAGTTTTTCAAACATTTCCTTTAGGTGTTTTGTGTCCGTCTTGAGTTCCGCTACGTCAGACTGCACATTGTTAACATCTGTTTTGATTGCATTCATAGAGAGAGTATCGTATGATCGATATCGTTTTGTTTGAATGTCGTTCTCTTCGCTCCTTCCCGTTGTTGTTTTTGATCCGTAAACAAACGCGAGGAATCAGCTGTAGTTCTCAAAAACTGGTATTCATATGTATGTATGTGTAAGTTTGACGGCTGGGTCGTCCAAGAAAGCCAAAGAGTTTTGTATGTGAAAAATTCTGCTTTATGTTGTATAGAATTTATGAAAATAAATCAAAAAGTAGGCGAGAACCAAATCAACCAAAAACCAGTTGGAAAATTGTTTATGAATTCCACGCGATACAAACTAACTTTCTAGCGAAAGATTTAAGCAAAGAAATATAGAAGACTTTCAGGAGATAATTAGCACACTGCTTTTATACTTCTTCACGTCTCAGCTCACAAGTAGACAAGTCTCACAGCTACGGGACTTACAGCTACGAGTCTAACAGCAACGGGTCTTAGAGGTACGGAAGAAAAGTTTAAAAAAAATGTATTCAAACATTTTACTTACAGCTACGCGTCTTACAGCTACGCGTCTTACAGCTACGCGTCATACAGCCACGTGTCTTACAGCTACGGGTCTCAGAGGTGCGGGAAGAAAAGTTCAGAAAATACAATACAAATTCAGTCTGAAGTTGAGGGTTTATCAACAATTTTTATTTTATTTCGTTAAATAAAGTGATATTATGTTTGTGTTTTTTGTTTTTTACTAAGTACTTTATGGAGAATAAATATATGTATAGATATAAGAGTTTTGTGATCCTTTTAATTTTCCTTTACATAGGTGGGTGAACGAATAGATTTTGGAGTCACTGTATGTATGACTAACGGTTTTACGGGAAAAACAAATTCCAGAACACTTTATGTACAGCATGGGTTTTGGAATTTATGTGTATGGCCCTTAATTTCTTCAATGCCGAAAAGACTTAAGGAGGTTCTTAAGCATCGGGGATATCCAACGGGATACTAAAACAAGTATTTTAACATTAAATTCGGTTAGCTTTTTTACGAATACTTTTGTGGTGTGTAAATAGACGATGTTATGTTTTTTGTTCTTGTAACTTTCGTTAGGGGGGCAATTAATATGTAATTTTTTGCAGAAATGTCAAGAAAATAATGAGAAAAATAAAAAATAATTTTTGAAATATGTATCTATGAACGCAAGAATTTTGTACAGCTTAAAAGATGGATTGAACCAAATTCCGAATACTTTTGTGGTGCACTGAATATAGCATTGGTTTATGGAATTTATATGTATGGCCCTTACAGCTACGGGTCTTAAAGGTACGAGAAGAAAAATTCAGAAAAAATGTATGTAAGCCTTGTGCTGTGGAATGTAGACATGTACGTATGGCCCTCACTGCTACACGTCTTACAGCTTCGAGTCTCACAGCTACGTGACTTACAGCTACGGGTCCAACAGCTACGGGTCTCAGAGGTACGGGAAAACAATTCCAGAAAAATTTATGTATTGCATTCGCTTTTGGAATTATGTTTCAGATTCTTCAGATGAAGCGAAGGTCTGGGATAATTGATACAAATAATGTCCTTTTGATCCATCCCTGCAATCTGGTGTCTGTCGCCTTTGTTCTGCAGCTTGTCGCTTAATAAAGTTCGGCACTTGCCGTTATTTTCTTTTATATAACCTAGCCACTCAGCAGGAGAGGAACTGTTTGGGACGGCATTCTCTCTTGTTTCATCATGTGATGTCCATCTAAATACTCAGTGTTGCGCACTCCGCTCTCTGAAAATTGCTCTGTGAAAACGGCAAATTCACCAAGTATCTATATAGTTTAGTACCACAGCATTGGCTACAACGTTGTTCACTTCTACTCCAGATATAAAGCGCGCGTTTCTACTTCTTTGTAGTCCCAAGGAAGCCCCTATGGTGTGATAAAACATGTGTAAATCCCGGATGGTAGAGGTTGAATATGGGGATTTGTTCGAAATAAGATCGCGGACGTTCGATCTCTTATCCTGGTTCAATTTTTCAATTTTTTTTTTTTTTAATTCAAATTATTTTTATTCCGTACAATTAAATACATAACAATAAAACTTAATGTCATTTAGGAATAATTGTGATGCATCCTTTAGATATATTAAAACTAGTGTCGGATGCATATTTTAATTAATATTTTAAAGTAAAAATAATAAAGTATATAGACTTTGGAGTGACTAAATATTATACAATACAAGGTCTATACATAAGAAGAAAACTGAAACAATTTTTTAGTCCATTAAATTATTATTCTACACAGGTTATTTACTTCATTTAAATCAAAATTAAATAGCCATTTTTTTATTTCTCTGTTGAGTTCAATAGATATACGTAAACTACGAAGCTCAAAAGGTAGACGATTGAAAAGCCTAGGTGCTACTGAGGTTAAACAGTTTAGAAAGCGGTGATTGTAATAATGTGGGATAGTAGCCAGGGATTGGTAATTTCTCCGAAGTTCATCAGCGGCTGAGTTTTGGTTTAGTAGGTATCCACATCTTATATAAAAAATTTTCAAGACCTTATAAAAATAGAGATGCTTGAGAGGAAGTATCTTTGAATTCAAGAAAAGACAGAAACTATGATTGCGTCGCCTTCTATTCCAAATGGTTCTTAAAATATGTTTTTGTACCACAGTCAAAGGTTGTAAGTTATTGTTGTTAGGCCCACCCCAGCATGCAATTCCATATTGCAGCTTAGATTGTACCAGGCCAAGATAAACTGTCTCAAGAAGTCGACGAAAACAGAATTGCCTCAAATGGTATATTATATAATAGGACTACCGGTTGAAAATGTCGTGTTTTTTTTTTCAAAAATCAATGTTTTATCGAGGAAAAATAGAAATAAATTCAATATTCAAAGTATTTTTCTGGCAATTCATGGATACCCGTTCTGAAAAATTCGACCGGTTCGGCCGCAATCCACGAATCGATCCATTTTTTGACATCGTCGAAATGACGGAAGTGCTGGTCAGCCACGCCATGTTGCATCGATCGGAAGAGATAGGAGTCGGATGGAGCAAAGTTTTGACGATACGGTGGGTGTGGTATCGTGTCTTGCGACCGTTTCCGGCCGTTTTTCCTTCATTGCTCGGCTCAAACGCATCAATTGTCGTCAGTAGACCTCGCCTGTGATTGTTTCATTCGGTTTTAGCATCTCATAATACAAACACCCTTCTGGTCCCACCAAATGCACAGCATAACCTTCAGGCCATGAATATTTTGAATGGCACTCGATGTTGAGGCATGTCCGAGGTATCCATACGTTGCCTGACGTTTTGCATTATCGTAATGTACCCATTTTTCATCACCAGTGACGATTCGATGCAAAAAACTTCTTTTTGTGGCGTTGAAGCAGCATGTCGGACATGCAAAATCGGCGTTCGACGTCTCGTGGCTTCAATTAATATGGCACCCAATGTCCAACCTTTCGGATCATATCCATTGCTTTCAAACGATCGGAAATGGTTTGCTGAGCGATGCCAAGTGATTTTGCAAGTTCTTCTTGCGTTTTTGACGGATCTTGATCGAGCACTGATGGCACGAATGTAGCTATTTTACGGCTTTACAAAAACTTGTGTATATTCACTTATGACCAATAACCTAGACTGATTTCATTAGTCAATGACATGAAGTTTCTGATGTGACAGCTGACAGCTGTCATGGTCAAAATTCACCTCAGACTAATAGATATGAAGTTGTCTGCAATAACGGCATTTTCAACTGGTAGTCCTATTATGATGCATGCAGAAGCTATTCAGTTTATTGTCAATATTAAACCAAGGTACTTTTAAACGTCCACACTGTCAATAAAAATTAAAAAGAATCTGAAGCGAATGCAATACATTAATTTTTCTGGAATTTTTTTTCCCGTACATCTTAGACCCTTAGCTGTTAAACCCGTAGCTGTAAGTCACGTAGCTGCGAGACCCGAAGCTGTAAGACGCGTAGCTGTGAGGGCCATACATACCTGTCTCCGTTCCATAGCACGAAGTTTGCAAATATTTTTTTGAATTGCTCTCCCCGTACCTCTAAGCCCCATAGCTGTAAGGGCCATACATACATACCTGTCTACATTCCATAGCACAAAGTTTGCAAACATTTTTTCTGAATTTCTCTTCCCGTACTTCTAAGACTCGTTGATGTAGGGGCCATACATATAAATTCTAAAAACCTTGCTGTACATAAAGTGTTCTGGATTTTTTTTTCCGTACCTCAAAGACCGGAAGCTGTTAGACTCGTAGCTCTAAGACTTGTAGGTATAAGACGCGTAGCTGTAAGACACGTAGCTGTAAGGACCATACAAACCTGTCTACAGTCCATAACACAAGGTTTGCAAACATTTTTTCTGAATTTTTCTTCCCGTACCTCTAAGACCAGTAGCAGAAAGGGCCATAAATTCCAAAAGCCAAAGCTATATATAAAGTCTTCTGGAAACTTTTTTTTTCCCGTAGGTGTGAGATTAGTAGCTGTAAGACGCGTAGCTGTAAGGGCCATACATACATGTCTACATTCCATAGCACAAGTTTTGCATACATTTTATCTGAACTTTTCTTCCCGTACCTCAAAAACCCGTAGCTGTTACACCCGTAGCTGTAAGTCCTGTAGCTGTGAGACCCGTAGCTGTAAGTCCTGTAGCTGTGACACCAGTGGCTGTAAGACGTGTGGCTTAAAGGCGCGTAGCTGTAAGGGCCATACATACATGTTAGAAACTTATATTTTTTTGAACTGGGACAATTCTGTGGGGCGACCTTTGCGCAACGGCTGACCAGGAGTTAATGCTCCTCCCAGCACTCACAGATTTGTATTTATTCAATTCCCCATAAAAGTAACGTACGCCACTTCGTTCAAATTCGAGGAAGAGCGGAACCCTTCTTCTCAGTATGTACCTCAGTACACTCCGGTACACCAATTATGATACACTCCAACACGGCCATCCTGTTTGTTCATCGCTCTCGATGAAATAAAACTTAACATCAACTTTAAACAATGACAGTTAATTTATTGATTAAGTAAGTACTCTCTCTTCCGTCAGAGTTGAAATTTCCCTTGACTTCCGTCAGGACCTGGAAATTTTGACCTTATCAATTTTGACTTATCAAACAATGCACTTCAAATTATAATGCATTAACATCCAACAACAACATTGTACTTGTCCCCTTTAAAGCGATTCATTCCACGACACTACAGCTCAGAGGTAACTTTTAACTTGTCTGCATTCCTTGGAATAATCTTATTGAAAAGGGGCTCAGAGGTCACAATAAAAATACCAACAGCTCAAAGGCCCGACCTAAGACTCAGCTTGTCTGCTTCACCAATCCAACTCACAGCCAAATACAGCTCAGAGGCAGAAATATGCTTGTCTGCATTAGCTGAGACAATGAAAGAGTGTAGCTCAGAGGCCAAACCTGGCCAAGCTTGTCTATTAACCACTATAATTTAAATAATTTTATATAAATTTACTCAAACCCCATAACTCAGACGCAATCTTAACCTTGTTTATGAGTTTGATTTTTTTTTTTTTACAGTAGATACTGACCTTCCTCTGAATTTACAGCAAAGCCGTTCTCCTTATCAATTAGACGAACTGCCTCTCTGGCAGCTACAATTATGGCTCTACATCCTTTACGTTTAAGTTTATATCGGTCGTTTTTAAGTATTCCTATGACTTCATATGGTCCGCGAAAATGGGGCTCTAGCTTTGATTTACGAATCTGGGGGCTCTTATATACTACCTTTGACCCAATCTCTAATCGAGTCGGAGTACATTTTCCCTTATCAAAAGTTGATTTCATCCTTGTAGCATTTTCTTTGATGCGTTCATCCGCTAAAACGCGAATTCGATCGATATCTTCATATTGTGGCTCAATGTTAAGTTGCGAGCGTAAAGCACTAATCTCCGGAGTTCTACCCTCTACGCCGGTCAAAATTCTTAATGGTGACAGCCCGGTTGTTTTATTTTTGGTGGTGTTTAATGCTAACTGAACACGACCAACAAAACTCGACCAGTCCATGTTCACATTTAAATTCGTCCTCATTAAATTAGCAACGGTATCTACGTATTTTTCGACCTGTCCATTAGCCCGACTCGTCCCAGGTGCGATGGTGTGGTGTTCTATACCATATGATTTACACAAATTTTGAAATTCCTGACTCGTGAAATTCGTGCCTTTATCACTTATAATTAAATATGGTGTGCCAAATAGCGTTATGAAATTATTTAAATGGGTCACAGTTTCGGTTGCTTTTAGTGTCTTACTATACAAGGTTTCAACAGCACAAACTTTGTAAACGCGTCAACTATGATTAAAAGATATCTGTTTTCGTCTTTCTTCCCTTCTTGAAATGGTCCCATACAGTCAACATGAATGGTATGAAATGGAAATGGCTTCTTCTCAATAGGATGAAGCTCGCACTGCTTCTTTCCGGATGGTCTTTTGGCAACTAAGCAGATTAAACATGCTTCAACAATTTTTTTAACATTCTTTGCCATTTTGGGCATCCAAAACTGCGTACGGAGCTTTGAAAGAGTTTTATCCCATCCCATGTGGCAGTTGTCCTCATGAAAACGTCTCATAAGGGCCAGTCGACACTTTTGTGGTACAAACAGTTTTTCACCTTCGTTTGTTTTACGATATAACAAATTGTTTTTAATAAAGTAATTTGCAATAGTCTGCTCGTCTTTCTCGTTAAGTTTATCGGTGATTTCACTAACTTCGGGGTCAAGCGACTGCCCAATCTCAAACCAGTTTCCGGCGAGGCTGTTGATTTGGAAACAATTTTTCACGGTGGGTTTCGACTAAGATAGTCAGCATGTTGCATACAATTGCCTTTTCGGTACACAATCTTAAAACTAAAATCCTGCAGATAAATCCACCACCTGGCTACTCGCGGTAATAAGGCCTTTTTGTCCTTTGTAGCTTTAAGAGCATTGCTGTCAGTGACAAGTGTAAATTGAATACCTAATAAATACGTCCGAAATTGCTTTATGGCGTTTACAACAGCTAGTGTCTCTAGCTCATAACTGTGGTACTTGGATTCATAGGGCTTGGTGGCTTGGCTATAATATGCAACGACATGTAGAGTACCATTTATTTGCTGGAAAAGAATAGCGCCAAACCCTATGGAGCTTGCATCGGTGTGCAGTTCAGTTGGGAGGTCTGGATTAAAAATGATCAGCAATGGTCTTTTAGTCAATTGAATAATAACGTAATTTCTTGCTTCTTCGCATTCAGTGGTCCATTCAAATTTTGCATTTTGTTTAGTCAGTGCAGTGATGCATCTTGTTTTTGCAGACAATTCCGGTACGAATTTCCTTAAATAATTCGCCAATCCCATGAACTGCCTTACTTCTTTCACATTCGATGGACTTGAGGAATTCTCCAGAGAACTTATTTTGGATTTGCTGGTTCGTATACCATCATAAGAGATTTCGCGTTCAAGGTATAGTATTCTATGTTTGTTTGCAAAAATTTACATTTTTTGATATTGAGAGAAAACCCATTCTCCGTGAGGGCCCCAAGTACTATACCTAATCGTTCAATACCCTCTTCAATAGTTTTTGAAGGCACCAATACATCGTCTAAATAAACCAGACATACTTTATCTTTCAACCTCCCAAGGGCTTTGTTTATAGCTCGTTGAAAAACAGCAGGGGCATTGGCGAGTCCAAACGGCATTCTCATGTACTCGTATTGCCCGTCAGGGGTGACGAAGGCTGTTTTCTCCATTGAATCTTTTGCTATTGGAATTTGATGGAAACCAGAAGCCATGTCCAAAGACGAGAAGAATCTATTTCCTGATAGCTGGTCAAGTTGATCATCAATACGGGGTAGGGGATAGCGATTTTTAATGGTGATTTTGTTCAAAGCTCAATAGTCTACGCACATTCTATGCTCGCCACCTTTCTTTTTTACCAATATATTTGGACTAGCAAATGGTGACCCACTCTCACGAATGATGTTTTTCTCCTTTAATTCGCACACTATTTCCTTCACCACGTTTCTTTCCGAAAGTGCCATACGGTAGGGTCTATGGCTGACAAAAGCCTCTTTTGCTAGACGAATTTCTAGTGCACCTGTTTTAACCTCTTTCGTTGGCAGTCCGCTTATAACGAACTCTGAATAGTAATCAAGTAGCAACTGTAACTGTTTTTTAGCGAACTTTTTCTGCTCAACGACTTCAGACCCAGTGCTAGCTAAGAGACAGTTTTTTATCTTTCTTTTTAATATTGTGCCGTCTTTGTCTACCCGTATTTCCAGGGAAGCATCTTCAAGAATATCGCACCCAACCGGTATCACTACTGAAGGTATACTGTATCAATTATATATAGGGACAACATTAACTGTTTCGAAATTTGCCTGAACATTCATTTTGTAGTCTAATAAGATTGACTCTTTCGAAATTCCTTTAACAGATATTGGTTTTCTGACTTTCTCCAAACACAGCTTATCTGCTACATCTGCTACATCTGCTCTTATAAGCGAACAGTCAGACCCGGTGTCTAAGAGACAATTATATTGATTGCCTACAATAGATACTTTTGTTGTATTTTTTGGTATTCCCTCATTTAAAAAGATGCTAACGTTTTTGCGTTCGTTCATTGTTCTTTGCTTTGCATAACAAGAATCTTCGTTATGTCCTTTTTTTCTTGCAAAAAGTACAGTTCTCAAATGTTTTCTTTGGCATTGGATCTTTTATAAGCCCCGAGCCGCTGCTCGAAGATTCGCAATTGACAATAGACGTTTGTTTGGAATGGGATGCGCTTCTGTTTTTCTGGTTAATTGGAGCTCTCTAAATTTTCTACGTGGACGCTCATGGATAGAAGAAAGATGTTCTGTTAGATCTTGTACTGTTTTAGGCATCACAAAAGTCAAGGAGTTACGCAGGCTCACATCAGAAATACATCCGATTACAACTCTTACAACAGTCTCCTCAGGCAAATTAAAATTTAGTCTTTTTATTTGAGACACCTTTTCCATGACATAGTCAGTATATGAGGGGAACGTTTCACTTTCTATGTTTGCCAAGCTCCAATTCAATTATATTTGATGCACTAGAGAAAGTATTTACTAGGGACGCCGATAAATCGGACCATTTATAAATTTGGTAACCATGCTTTTCATACCATGCCTTTCCCCTTCCCATTAATGCTGCCTTAACTCTAGGGATTATATCAAAATCCGCTCTTGAATGTCACTACACCATTTGCTAACATCTACCATGGAATGATCAGGGTCAAATCAGGGAAAACCTACAGTATCATCCCTTTCCTGACGTTGTGTAGCCTTTAATATTTCGTTGATAGCGTCAACAGTTATCTGGAGTTGCTCTGGCTCCTTTTTCTTCCCACCCGGCATTTTTTTTTGTTTAGAGGAAAAACTTATGGAACGGACTTACCAAAATATTGTACGTTCTCTTTTTAGGGTTTCCAACGCACACGCACAATTATTATTACTTTTTTTTTTATTACTATGGACTTTTCTTTTGTTATTGTTATTACTATTTGGGCACTATGGACTTTTCTTTTGTTATTGTTATCACTATTTGGGCACTATGGACTTTTCTTTTTTTTCTGTTTGGGCACTATTTAATGTTAGATGAAACTAGAAACTTATATTTTTTTGAACTGGGACAATTCTGTGGTGCGACCTTTGCGCAACGGCTGACCAGGAGTTAATGCTCCTCCCAGCACTCACAGATTTGTATTTATTCAATTCCCCATAAAAGTAACGTACGCCACTTCGTTCAAATTCGAGGAAGAGCGGAACCCTTCTTCCCAGTAAGTACCGCAGTACAGTCCGGCATATTGAGAATACACTCAAACAGTCACGTACGCCACTTCGTTCAAATTCGAGGAAGAGCGGAACCCTTCTTTCAGTATGTACCGCAGTACCCTCCGGTACAACAATTATGATACACTCCAACATACATGTCTACATTCCATAGCACGAGTTTTGCATACATTTTATCTGAACTTCTCTTCCCGTACCTCTAAGACCCGTAGCTGTTAGACCCGTAGCTGTAAGTCCTGTAGCTGTGAGACCAGTAGCTTTAAGTCGGGTGGCTTTAAGGCGCGCAGCTGTAAGGGGCATACATACCTGTCTACATTCCATAGCACAAAGTTTGCAAATATTTTTTCTGAATTTCTCTGCCCGTACTTCTAAGACCCGTAGATGTAGGGGCCATACATATATATTCTAAAACCCTTGCTGTACATAAAGTGTTCTGGATTTTTTTTCCGTACCTCAAAGACCGAAAGCTGTTAGACTCGTAGCTCTAAGACTTGTAGCTATAAGACGCGTAGCTGTTAGACACGTAGCTGTAAGGGCCATACAAACCTGTCTACAGTCCATAACACAAGGTTTGCAAACATTTTTTCTGAATTTTTCTTCCCGTACGTCTAAGACCAGTAGCAGTAAGGGCCATACATACATGTCTACATTCCATAGCACAAGTTTTGATACATTTTATCTGAACTTTTCTTCCCGTACCTCAAAGACCCGTGGCTGTTGGACCCGTAGCTGTAAGTCCTGTAGCTGTGAGACCAGTAGCTGTAAGACGTGTGGCTTTAAGGCGCGAAACTGTAAGGGTCATACATATTTGTCTACATTCCATAGCACAAGGTTTACATACATTTTTTTTTAACTTTTCTTCCCGTACTTCTAAGAACCGAAGCTGTTAGACCCAGAGCTGTAAGGGCCATACACATAAATTTCAAAACTGTCCATGCTGTACATAAAGTGTCCTGCCATTTTCTGTTACCATAGCACAAGGTTTACATACATTTTTTCTGAATTTCTCTTCCCATAAATCTTAGGGCCATTCATATAAATTCTATAACCCATGCTCTATCTATATAGAGTTTTCTGGAATTTTTTCCCATAACCCTAAGACTTTAAGGGCCAGTTCAATAATGCATGCTGTACATAAAGTTTTTTTTCGTCTGAGTGTCACTGTTGACAGCGCAAGCAGACACACTGGCAACAGGACTTAATAAAATCCTTTAAAAAAAAAAAAATTTTCCGAACAATTTTCCAGGTCAGGTAAAAGTTTTTTCAAAACATAACCTTCTTTGCTTGGCCGGCTACGTGTAAAAAAAAAACAAACACAACAGCAAAATAACTGGAAACCCAACCCAAGTGAACGCTATCTTCGACGATATAATAAAAAAATCGAGGACGGAGCAGCCAACAACGGGAGAGAGTTCATCGTTTCTATCCATGAGAAACTCTCCGACATCGACGCCCTCTATGAGAGTATTCCTGAATACTACTCAGACGACGGCGAAGAAGAGTAAGAATTAAATATGGAGGAAGAAGACCCATCCGACTGCGAAGGCTCCTCATCTGAAGAAGAGGAAGAGCTAAACTCAACGATTGTTGAGCAAACCGAGCCAACCGAGAGTGAAGAGTCGGCAGAAGAAGAATCTTTTACCTTGGTCAAGGCAAAGAAGAGGAAAAAGTCGGACTCACCCAGTCCAACAGACTTCACTTCAAAAAAACGACAACAACCGCATCCACACCAGCAACAGCCGACAACAACCGCAACACACCTTATTCGAATTGAATCCTCCAAGTCTGTGTACCTCAATTTTATCCAATGGCTCAAAAGAACTCTAAAGAACTCTGAAGAGAGTACACCCTATAAATGAAAAACGGGAGGAGATCAGCAATGTTAATATTGCAGTAGAGAAGGCAGTTGAGTACCCATCACAATGGTTTGTCGGTCATCCAGGTGAGTGATTTGTGATTTGCTTAACTCTTAATTTGATTTTGACCGCTGGGACGGACATAATTGAAAAAAAAAATCCTGCGAGTTTTGTAAATGTTTTTTAAATATTTTTTTACTGGCAATGATTTGTGGATCCATGAACAAGTTTGTGCAAAGTAAATTCCTGGAGTGGCAACACTGTATCTGTCGTTCGCAAACAAAATGTCGGCGAGGAGGCGATCATCTGTTTTTAGCAAGGTAAAAATATTGAAATTTTAATGTTTTGTGTGACAATAGTTAAAGTATTTTGCATTGGGTGTTAGAATATATATGCGTGATTACTACTGTGTCCAAAAAATAAGGTGACATTGTATTTATTTTGAACATTCTTTATTTATTCTTCCAAATCAATTTCATCCCCTTCAAAGTAATCCCCTCCCGATGCAATGCACTTATGCCAACGGATTTTCCAATCTTTGAAACACTGGTTGTAGTCACCTTCCGGGATGGCCTTCAGTTCCGTCTTCGCTGCGGCTTGAATCTCCTCTATCGTATCAAAACGGTGTCTTTTGAGCTTGTTGAACAGCCAGAAGTCGCACGGCGCCAGATCAGGTGAATACGGTGGTTGCGGAACGATATGGGTTGAGTTTTTGGCGAAATGATCACGAATTACGAGTGCGGTGTGGGATGGTGCATTATCGTGGTGTAAAAACCAAGAATTGTCTTTCCACAATTCCGGCCTTTTTAGGCGGATAGCGTTAAGCAAACGACGCATAACGTTCAAATAATATTCCTTGTTGACTGTTTGGCCGGTTGGAAGGAATTCATAAAGCACAACACCACGATAATCGAAGAAAACAGTCAACATGACCTTGATTTTTGAGCGACTTTGGCGCGGTTTTTTTGGTCTCGGTTCTCCTTTGGCACGATGCTCGCTCGATTGATCGGTTGTTTCGGGGTCGTAAGCATAGATCCAAGTCTCATCGCCAGTTATAATTCGTTTCATTACATCCTGGTAGTCGGAAAGCATTGTTTCACACACTTCAACGCGACGCATTTTTTCCAAAAAATTCAATGTTTTCGGTACCAGTCGAGATTTGACGCGCTTGAGGCCCAAAGCATCCTTCAAAATGGTATTGACTGAGCCTTTCGATAAGCCAACTTCATCAGCAAGGTCTCTAATCGTTAATCGATGGTTTTTCAACACCAAATCTTTGATTTGTTGGACGTGAGCTTCATCGGTTGAGGTTTATGGTCGCCCAGAACGCTCTTCGTCTTCGACACGTTCACGGCCGGCTTGGAAATCACTATACCACTTGTAAACATGCACTTATGCCAACGGATTTTCCAATCTTTGAAACACTGGTTGTAGTCACTTTCCGGGATGGCCTTCAGTTCCGTCTTCGCTGCGGCTTGAATCTCCTCTATCGTATCAAAACGGTGTCCCCGGAGCGGTCTTTTGAGCTTGTTGAACAGCCAGAAGTCGCACGGCGCCAGATCAGGTGAATACGGTGGTTGCGGAACGATATGGGTTGAGTTTTTGGCGAAATGATCACGAATTACGAGTGCGGTATGGGATGGTGCATTATCGTGGTGTAAAAACCAAGAATTGTCTTTCCACAATTCCGGCCTTTTTAGGCGGATAGCGTTACGCAAACGACGCATAACGTTCAAATAATATTCCTTGTTGACTGTTTGGCCGGTTGGAAGGAATTCATAAAGCACAACACCACGATAATCGAAGAAAACAGTCAACATGACCTTGATTTTTGAGCGACTTTGGCGCGGTTTTTTTGGTCTCGGTTCTCCTTTGGCACGATATTCGCTCGATTGATCGGTTGTTTCGGGGTCGTAAGCATAGATCCAAGTCTCATCGCCAGTTCTAATGTGTTTCATGACATCCTGGTAGTCGGAAAGCATTGTTTCACACACTTCAACGCGACGCCTTTTTTCCAAAAAATTCAATGTTTTCGGTACCATTCGAGATTTGACGCGCTTGAGGCCCAAAGCATCCTTCAAAATGGTATTGACTGAGCCTTTCGATAAGCCAACTTCATCAGCAAGGTCTCTAATCGTTAATCGATGGTTTTTCAACACCAAATCTTTGATTTGTTGGACGTGAGCTTCATCGGTTGAGGTTGATGGTCGCCCAGAACGCTCTTCGTCTTCGACACGTTAACGGCCGGCTTGGAAATCACTATACCACTTGTAAACATTTTTTTTAGACATAGCCTCATCATCAAAGGCTTTCTGCACCATCCTCAACGTATCCGCAGCAGAAAATTGATTCCGCAAACAAAGTTTAATGCAAATTTTTTGCTCAATAAATTTCGACATCGCAAAAAACGAAAAACTCACTTTTAGCAGCTCACAAAACGACGCGTATCTCAAACACTATGAATATATTTTGACATGAAAATTCACATAGATGTCACTGACAGTACTACCAACCTAAAAAGAAAGACAAATTTCCAAATCCTTCGATGCGCGCAGTTTAAATTCATATGTAACCTTATTTTTTGGACACAGTAGTATGTTAGCTCATAATCCCAAAAGTTTCATGTGTGTTCTATTGTTTTGTTTGCTTCTGAACATCTGTGTTCGTCACAGCGTACGTTGCCAACGACCTACAAATGTCATCCTACATGGCTTTGTCCGCTGGGACGGACATAACCAAAATTCGTTTGCTTATTATTTTGTTTTTGTCTTCCGCTTGTCAACAGCATATACGTGCGTCAAGAATATTAGGCTTAGTTCCTAACGAACATGCTCCTTCAGACGCCAGTGGAAAATCAGACTCTGAATCTGAATATGATTCTTCTTACAGCAATTATTCCTCTCCTGCCTCATCCGTTCTATCTTCGCTTGAAAATTTAAATGCTAGTATTTCTGAAGGTGAACAACCTGAAACATCTGATTTTACTCCTATTCTACAAGACTTTCAAGAATCTTATGACGAAAACTTACTGTCATTCTCTGCAATGCCTTCACTTCGATCTTTACCTATCACACCATGAAATCCTATTAGGCCACGGAAACGGATCGTAAAATCAAAACAGGTTCCACAAGAAAAGACAGCCAGAAAACCAAAGAAGTTTCAGCTGGTTTACAAATAGATACTGGCACCGTTTCGTCACGGAGCGACGATTGAACATGATGCAGAAAGCGATTTTGTCGATTTACCGGCCGCTACCTCATCCCCCTTGACTTTCTTCTATATGTTCTTTTCTAAGGATATACTGACAGACATTTTTGACCAGACTAATTTCTATTCAGTTCAAGAGTTGGGCAAGTCAATACTTTTGACTGCGGATGAGTTGAAAGATTTTCTGGCAATTCATCTAATTATGGGTATAGTCGAGATGCCTTCATCCCTTGATTATTGGTCGCAAAAATTAAAATATGCCAAAGTTTCCGACAGAATGCCTCTGAAGCGTTATCAGCAAATACGGCGTTGGTTGCATTTCGCAAAAAACAATCTGGAAGATAGAGACCGGTACTATAAAATTATAGTAGACCTATTCTGGAAAAAGTAAGGCAGAACTGTTTGAAACACCAGGGAAGTGAAACACAATATAGTATAGATGAAATGATCATACCCTACAAGGGAACCAAAGCAGGAAAACGAAAACAATATATGAAGGATAAGCCAAGCAAATGGGGTTTTAAAAATTATGTACGGGCTGGGGTCTCGGGTGTCATCTATGATTTTATACTTTATGGTGGTGAAGATACTTTCCATAACCATTCTTTTTCCGAAGAAGAAAAATCTCTTGGTTTTGGTGCTCAAGTAGTTATTGCTTTGTGTCAGAGAATTCAACGGAAGCCAGCAAATATCTATTGCGATAATTTCTTTTCGTCTCCAGAGTAATTTTATATTTTACGAGAGAGATATGGTATTTTCGCTTTGGGCACAATACGAAATAATCGCATCAGAGGCGCAGAAAAAGTTTTCCCAACAAAAATTTTTCAAAAAGAAAAAGAGAGGACATTTTAATGAAGTTACGTGCGACAATAATGGCTTGGCAGTGGTACGTTGGAATGACACTTTTGTCGCTAGTGAGCCTGTGGAGACGATTCTACGATATTCGAAGGACGAAAAGAAGAAAGTAGATATACAATGTCCACAAATTGTGCGGCAGTACAACAGACACATGGGCTGAGTCGACCTTGCCGATATGTTGATATCACTGTACAAAACAGCAGGTACTAGATATTTGTATAAACAATGCTTGGTTGCTGCACAGAAAGGCGAATGAAGGCAATCATAAAAACATGACACTAAAAGCCTTCAGATATGCTGTGTATGAGAATCTTATCTCTGAAAACCGTTGTGCCAAACGGAGCAAAACCGAAGCCCCAAAAGTCAACAAGCCCCGTGTGGCACGACCTTCCAGTCCAGTAAAGTATGACAATGTAGGTCATTTCCCACGGACCATGGAGGAAGGACGTTGCAAGTACTGCCAAAAAAAAACGGTGGTGTTCTGCATAAAATGCTTTGTGACTGGAAGAAATGCCAGAAATTGTTTTTTGGATTTTCATACAAAATAAGATTTATAAGTATAAGTGATATTCTTAATAAAATGTTGTAATAATTGGATTTTTTTATTTTGCCCTTATTTGCTAATGTCCGTCAGACCGGACAGTTTAATCGGTAAGTCAGTTTTTACATATTTGACAATGGCCGGTGTGACGGACATTGTTTTTTTGGGAAAGTAACCATATTATTATTTTTTTATTATTTTTTTCCGCATATTTTTACTCACTACTAAATGAATATAAACAAATATATAGGTATTTTTAAATTTTTTTTCGTTGCCAAATTTAACTAAACTTAATGCCATTCTTAACTAGAGGGAGAGCATGACTGGTTTAGGGTTAGATACAAACGAAGGGCATTTTTAAGGGTGTGTCTGTTGCAGTGGAAATTAAAAATGTTCTGCACCGCGTTGGCCTTACGCAACATTCTGGACATGGTGCTATAGTTAGTGCGTTGAGGAACGAGACGGAAGACGGAGACAGATCTAAGGTTACGGGGATAAGTATTGAGAGAGATCAATCGCAGCAGCGCGGGGCAGTCAATATTTCTGGTTAGAAGCTGGTGAATGAAAAGAATATCAGCAATATCACGGCGTTGCTCGAGGGACCGCAAATTGATAAGTTGCAGGCGATGTGAGTAAGGGGGAAGATTGTATCTGTCTGCCCAGGCGAGACCACGTAGTGCGAAACGAATGAATCTGCACTGGACTGGACGTAGTAAGGAGACCAGACTTGGGAAGCGTATTCAAGGAGGGGTCTGACAAAGGTGATGTGAAGGAATTTTGTGACATAGGGGTTCGCGAATTTCTTAGACCATCGTTTGACGTAGCCAAGCGCAGAGTTGGCTCTACTAATAATGTTATCGATGTAAGAGCGGAAATTAAGTTCGGCATCACAGATTACACCCAGATCGCGAAGGAAAGAGACTGAAGGAACTGGTTCGTTGTAGATGAAGTAGGTTCTGGGAGGTTGTGGTAGACGCTTCCGTGTATATGTGATGGCCTGGCATTTGCTGATATTGAGCTCCATGCATTTTTTTTTGCACCACATTGAGAATCTGGTCAGATCATCTTGCAGGAGGCATGAGTCAGCGGGGGATGAAATGTTCGTAATTATTTTCATGTCATCAGCGTATACAGATACACGTGCGTTTTGGATGATAAGATCGACATCGTTGATTGTCAGGACGAAAATCATTGAACCAACGTGACTACCTTGAGCGACTCCTGAGGGAGCTATAAATGGATTGGATCTAAAAAGGACGACATATTGCCGATCTTCCATGTAGGATTTGATCCACGCGATAAAGCCCGCTGGAAAGCCAAGAGCCTTAAGTTTGAGGAGTATGATACTGTGGGAGATTTTGTCGAAAGCTTTGCTGAAGTCGGTGGCTACAACATCGACTTCTTTACCTTCTTCCAAGGCACAGAGGGTTCCAGAGACGAATTCGGTTAAGTTGGTGGTTGTTGACCTACCTCTTAGGAATCCGTGTTGATTTGAAGATATGATGGATTTGCAGTGAAAAAAACATGGTATCATATATGATGCTCTCGAAGAGCTTCGGAATGCATGAAAGTTTAGCAATTGGTCTGTAGTTCGATACATCGTTTTTAGGACCTTTCTTATGGATGGCGATAATATATGAGCTTTTCCAGAGTTTAGGAAAAACTCCTTGAGAAATGGAAAGTTTGAAAAGTGCTGTTACGGGTTAGACCAGGAATCTGATGGGTTTTTTTTTAGCACTATAACTGGTAAACCGTCGGGGCCGGGGGAATAATCACCCTTGAGTTTACTTATCTTCTCTGTTACTAGTTCAGGTGTTATATCAACTGAGGTTAGAGTTGTATGGGGGCAGTTGTTCATATATCGGAAGTAATCATGGTCGGGCTCTTCGTTGTGGTTAGCAAACGATTGGCTGAAGAAATCAGCGAAAAAATTAGCGATTATATTAGGGTCAGCTGAGGATGAGTTGAGATACTTGAGGCTGGATGGGTAGCCATCGGATTTACTTTTAAAGTTGATAAAGTGGTAGAAACGCTTAGGATTGGAAATCAGATTCGATTGCACTCTGTTTACGTAGTCCAGGTAGAGTGAATTGCAAAGTTCGGAGAATTGGGTATATACAATTTAGTAAATCGAGAAATCAGATTCAGATCGAGCTTTGATATATGCTTGCCTTAGTTTGTTTCGTTTATTTCGAAGTGAGCGCAGTTCTTTATTGTACCAAGTTGGGGTTGACGATACGTTCCTCTGCGATGGGACTGATTGGATGATACAGTCAAGGATTTCGCAGTAGAAAGCCAAGAGAGCGTCATCAATAGTAACAGGTCTAGTTGTGGAATTAAGAATGCTAAAATTGACGTTTCTGAGGAGGCAGTTTAATTTACGAAAATCTGCCTTACGAAAATTCAAGCTGTAAATGTGCTCGGAGAGTATGGTTTTCGGTACATTCTCGTATGAGAAGGTGAGGGAAAGAGGTGGGGGAAATCGATCTAGCGTAGACAAGAGGTGAGTGCTCTCGGAAACAAACCAGTTGTCGGCATCGGTGGAGAAAATGAGGTCGAGTTGTCTATTTAAGTTGTTTGTTACACCACTGATTTGGAAAAGGCCGGAGTTGGTTAGACAATCAGTAAAGAGGATCTCCTTCTCCGATGTGGGGTTAATTGCGATAAAGTGAGACTCATCATCTGATAAAGTCCATTGCAAATCTGGAAGATTAAAGTCTCCCATGATTATAACTTCGTCACAAGGGTTCAAAGCGTCGAGAAGAGAGTCGAAAGCATCTACGGCAAGTTGGTATCCCTGGACTGGTAGTGAAGGGCGGATATAACAGCAAGGAATGTAGGTTTTGCGTTTGTTTATTGTTATTTTAACACATATGAATTCAAAATCAGCAGTGTGTGAGGATTGGAAGAGCGTTGAGTCAAAGAGATTGTGGATTGCTAAGAGGACACCGCGACCAGCTGAATCGTCCCTCTTTGCAATCCCGTTATCCCGAAAGACATGGTAGTCAGACGTTAATAACTCGTTACTTCTGCAACTGGGCGAAACGTTGGTTTCTGATAAAGCGAAGATATCTTAAGGGAGACATTGGGAGTTAAGGAAAACATTAGAGGTTTTGGTGCGCAATCCTCTGACATTCTGGTAATATATCGATAAGAATTTTGGGACATTTGAGATAGAGGTAGTAGGAAATCGCTCTATGTTGGAAAGCGGGTTAGGATCGAAAGTAATCCTTGAAATGGGAACGAGTTCTTTGGAGATGTATCATGCGCTTAGAAGAAATGTGGGATGCAAAAGTGGAAAGATCGCGTGCAACATCGCTGGGCGAAATGTTTAAATTTTCGTGATATCGTACGAAAATTTGGCTCAATTCATTAGGGTCTGTTGGGAGTCCTTGCTGGAATGAGACTATTATATTAGTTTTAGTTTTACCGTCGATGCAGGAATCTGGTTGGTCATGTAGATAAGCAAGACAGAGTCTCACGTTTTCATAAATTCTATGATCTCTAAAGCGAGATAGCACATAGCGGCATTCGTCGTGGAGGATGGCAGATTGTTTGGTGAGTTTGGCTGTAGGGGGGAGCAGCGGGTCTAAAAACGAGGAGGTTTGTGGATTAGTGGAAGGCGGATTAAGGGTGTGGGATTTAATGAAATTCGGGTAATTAATCGATGGGGAAATTTGCTTGGATGCGGGGGTGGGGTTTGAAGAGATGCGTGTTACATCAGGCGAAAGGCTGAAAAATGATTTGGGATCGGGTTTTTGATAACCGGTTGAGGAAGAAGGGTTGAAAGGTGGTGTTGAAGGGTTCAGGGTGCTTTTGGGGAGATTTGGGATGTTTCTTAGAGGCTGAGGGGTAAAATTCTGAAAAATACCCACTTTGAAACTCCAGTTCGGATCATGGGAAGGGTGAGCAGCAGGTTGAATTTTAGGTCCGGAAGATCTGGTCGTACGGTTATTTTTAGACACTGATTTAGAGCTTTGGTTAGAATAAGGCTTAGATTTATTATTATGTTTCATCAGCCTCATTTCGCCTAAATTGAATACAGTATTGGCAGGACTTTTGAACAGCCACTCGTATTTGTTGGGGATGGTAATCATAAATTGACTGCTCCTCGTTTTCTGGCAATGTACTTCTTTGATGGCGAATTGTTGACGAAAGAAGGCGCAAATGCTGGTAACGTTGGCGTGACGCGGAGCCCCTTTAGGATGAACGTCGTGGAAAGTTCGGTTACCGGCTTGTTGCTCAATTTAAGTTTGTGCAATCTTTGGTTCCATTCGGCTTGTGACCATTGGGTTCGACTCAGGTTCAGGTTCCATAATCGCTTTGGTAGGGTGCGGTGTTGGTACAGATAGTGGTAGTTGTGGTTCTACTGTGGAAGTGGTAATTGTCGGTAAGAAGGTTGATGTGGTTTTGGCTGGCATCGGTGTGGTGAAGTCGTGGTCAGATTTAGCAATTGTTAAACCAGATGAAGTTGTGCCGGTAAGGTCGAAAAAATCAGGGTCAATCAACCTCATCTCGCTCAAGAGGGAGTTGTTGTTTTGTTGTTGGCTAAGCTGAACAAGATCCTCTTTGCTGGATAGAAGTTTCATTACTTCCATTAGTTGGTGCATAGTGAGCCTTAAGAAAGTCGAGTCCATGCTAAGGGTGCTCAGGAGGTTGTAGAAGTCACCGACGCGTTCTATTCTCCCACTTTAATAATGGGAGCCTCAAAGTAGATGTTACGGTGGCTTATTAGTAAAAGGTATCCTCATTAGACCCACAGACCCTCCAGCAAACGTGGGCATCCTTTGGACGAACCATCGGGCTAGCGAACGCTCAGATACAAGTGAAAGATCTGGTTAAGTTCACCGAGCAAGGTCCAGCACCATCTCTCTTGACGGGAGTGGAAGAGCCTACACTACCAATGCTCCTGAAGCCGATGGTTGCAATCTGTGCATGCTACCGGATCATATCTTCCGGGCGCGAAGATTACAAAGATAGACTGGTTGAGAATATCAACAGATTCATGAGAGAGATCGCAGGACCTGATTTCCATCTAGGAGGCGCAGGTGCTCATTATGGTAATTGGTAACCCATAAACCGTACAGTCAGATCATAGCAGCCTGAGACATGTTTCTCAATGAATTCTCGACCAGTCCATTTGCTCCAGCCCGTATCGGCACAATATCGGCCCGCTTTAAGGATTGCATCACGCTTGTTTGATATGCACACCATAACATCGACTCTAGGTTAAGAGATAATAGATTTTGCCGCTTAGATCTGGACCCCGAAACTTGCAGACCAGTTCGCTAGAGTAGTGAAGTCAGGAGAGGAGAAACATGTTCCGAGGTCCTACTTCATGTATTTTATGGAGTTAGGACTCATCGCTAGGTCTACAAAGAAGCAGGAATGCGAGCTTTATTTCTGGGGTGGAAATAAACAACGGAGTGGCCAATGCAGTGGTCCTGAACTACGTGCTAGGCACATATGCAGTCTTTGGAGAACAATTCTCAGAAACTGGAGTCCCCGTTGTGGAAGACAAATGGAGTGCCCAACAATGCGGCGGATCTATTGGGCACTTCTTATATCAGTTGTCCCAGATGTATGCTTCAGTGACTGACAACGAAGCATGAAAAAACCACATACAACACACATCAGAAGATTACAGAATTCAATTCACTACAAATTATTATGAGTTAAAGTCGAAAGACCACTGAGGAGAAAAGCAAGACCCCCCACACCACACCAGAAAGAGACGAGTGCCGAAGGAAGCTCCCAAGGCCAGCAATGGATACCAACCTGGTACAACAGCTGATTGAACAGGGATCAGTCCAAATGGACGAGCTTTCAAAAATGATGGAGGGGAGACTGGGAGTCGATTCATCACAAGTTTGAGGTCATCTGGAAGATCTAGCTATAGACGGTGGATCTCCTCCCAAACCACATCCTCAGCTTCCAGACGTAAGCGCAGCATCGTGCACGATTACATCGAGCTCAACTCATCAGGACTAAAACCTCATCCGAATTCACCACCTCTACTGGCCACTTCAGTTGCTATGACGGCCCAGACTATCACTCAAACCAGCACTTTTACATTTGAGCACACCGAAACGGAGCAGGAGGCTGAAGAACTAGGTATACATGCTGATGATTTAGAGTTCATAGATATGTCCATTAGTGCAAAGATTGATCGTCATGAACAATCTGTCGCTTGTGATCTAATAAGCATAGTCAATGATCTAGTTAAAAAAACTAAGAGTGACTCCAACTCCCGTATTAAATTTGTCTCCATAGATGACGGGATGCTGACTCTACACTATCATACTCCTACATCAAAGACTGGAACGAGCAGCATAGAACAAACATATATTCGATTGACAACAGCAGGTTCAACTGCTGGAAGTGTCATGGCATCGTTGGGCTCTACATTATCCACATCTTTATCCGATTCTCCCACTATAATTATAAGAATCCCCCTTAGAGCTGCCGGGAAAACCTTACAATTGAAGTTACGAAAACAAAAATACCTTCAAATATTAGCTAGCTCATCTTCTGACGTTACCAAGGGAATACTCATTTTGTCGAAATCTTGGCATTTCAAGAGGTATCTATATAGTCATGATTATATTAGACTAACAATCATTGACCCTTAAAATTAACCATCACAATAATAATAATAAAAGATAAAAATTAAAAATAACAATAAAAAACACACCAACACCATCAACCAAAAAGGCAACGAGCAACCCCAGCGTGGAACCAATGAATAGAGCATCTGTAATGCCCCCAATTATCTGTTTTGGCCTTAATGTTGCAGAACTAAGCAGACACACCAAGGGATTGGATGTGGTCTACAAAGTTCACAAGTCTAATAAATCCATCATCACGACCAAAACAAGGGAGGGACACGAGCGCAAAGGAACTACCTGAAGACATGAAAGTTCCAATACAACACTATTACGCCCAAAGAAGACCGTAAAAACCTCTTGGTGCTCAAAGGCATTCATTATAGCTATGAGCCAGAGGAAATCGCAGAGGAGCTGAAGTCAGAGGGAATTTCTGTCATTAAAATGAGCCTCTGTAAGAGCCGAGCCGACAAAAAGTTTAACAACTTTGTTTTTGACGTGGAAAAGGGAGCAGATCTTCCGTCAATATACAGGAAAATTCTACTTATGAACCAAAAGGTTCACTGGGATAAACTTCAGACGCAAGGAATTACACAATGCAAGAACTGCCAAAGGTTCGGTCACGTTGCTAGCAACTGCGGAATGGCGTACAGATGCGTCAAATGCAAAAACAGCCACGCACCCAGAACCTGCCCAAGGACATCCAAGGATGAGGAAGTTGTTTCAGTTCCAACAAAAACTAATAGATCCAGAATTGACGGGTATAGGCCGATAGCGCTTCTCTGCTGTGTTGGGAAAGTGCTGGAGTCAATATTGCTGAGTCAAATCATGGCAATTTGCTCGGAGAACGGAATTCTCCCAAACCATCAACATGGTTTCCGGGCGAAACATTCAACCATCCATCCACTGCTGAAGCTGCATCATGATGTCACCCAAAGTCTAAATAAGAAAGAAATCGTAGCGGCTTGCCTGCTGAACATAGAAAAGGCCTTTGACAACGTCTGGATTAAGGGTCTCATCTACAAAATGAAGACAATGAGATTTCCTCAGCATCTGGTAAAAATCTTCTTTAATTCACTAACAGAAATATTATTTTTCGTCCAGATACAGGATCAACTATCAACATTAAGAAGACTTCTCGGAGGAGTTCAACAAGGAGGAAAGGTCTCTCCCATCCTTTTAACATCCTAACAGCGGACCAGCTAGCCAACGACGCCCGAACAAAGACACTCCTCTACGCAGATGACTCCATCACATACGCTTCGTCATTAGCCCGCTAGGGTAGAACCGCTAGGGTTGAACGAGACATAGCGAAGCTATGGGACTACTACAAGAAATGGGGACTGAGGATCAACAGCAGCAAGACAGAGCTCATTTGCTTCCGACCACCAACCACAGCAACAAGAAGTAGGAAAGCTTTCGCGACGGGATGCTACGACACGAGAATAACGCTGCGAGACGGAAAGGAGATTGCTCCACAACTCAAAACGAAGTACCTAGGGATAACCTTCAGCGAGCGATTCCACTTCCGGCAACACGCTGAAAAGGCTATTCAGAAAGCCAATTTCGCCCTTCATCTTGTGCACCCACACCTAAAAAGGAGGAGTGGTTGGCCTAAAAGCACCAAATTACTGGTCTATAAGCAACTTATATGACCAGCAATTACTTATGCCTTCCCAATTTGGTTTACGGTGCCGCCAGCATCAATGAAGAAAATTCAGATCTTGGAAAGGAAAATCCTCAGATCGTGCACTGGACTCTGGAGGAATCTCAACACGCTGAAATACTTCAGCAACACAACGCCGAGGGCAAGCGCAGGGATCACACCAATAAACGAATACATGCTGCAGCTGTCAGGAAAAATCATCGAAGGGTTAGCAAGCCACCCTAACGAAGAGATCAGGATCATCAGCAGACAAGAAATTGAGCCAGCCCACAGGTACCTTAGCATACGGACAATTATCGATGACCACTTTCAAGAGATCATTAACTGGACCTCATTCTACACGAAAGCCAACAAGAACTACTACAGAGGTAAATACCCTGTATAAAATTTTAATTATATTTCGTTTTTAAAGCAACTCCCTCAGAGTAAATTTTCAAAATGTTTGGAAAATTGGATATAAAATCAATTACAGATCAAGCATATCATGTTCACAATTTTTGTAAAGAAAATTTAGTATTATATAAAATCACAACTGAAATACGATGGCCCCTTATTGTTGAGCCAACAATATATAAATTATAGTTATAAGTCTAGTTTTAAGTCAAAATTGTAAATATTAGACTAAATAAAAATAAATCTTAATCGTAAATCGTAGTCGTACATAAAGTGGTATTTTGATCGATCATCCTAGCCTGGCTTCGGCTGTCGAAATGTTGTTTGGCAATTGAGCATTTGGCGTAGAACGAAAACATAACAATAAGGTTTGCAGAGCATTAGATGTAACGTGTTCTCGTTCTAATTTCTTCATTCCTCGCTTGAATGTGTCCACGAACTTTTCCGCCTGGCCGTTGGACTGCGGGTTAAATGGTCCTGCGCGAATACGGTGAATACTTCGCCTCCTACATAATTCAGAAAATTCTCCTGAAGTGAACTGTGAACCTCGGGAACAGTTCTCGTAGCACTCCAATTGTTGCGGACGTTGTCGTAGATCGCATTTCATAAATTTAGGGCCATTATGAGTACGCGGTGACAATTATGAGAAACATCCTCCCTTTAAAAGGTCCAGCATAGTCGATATGAATTCGTAACCAGGGTTTAAGTGATGCTGGCCAAGAAGATGATGGTGCCTTAAGTGTTGACTGTGTGGTTTTTGCACAGGCCGGACACACGTTAACAAGTTGAATAATGTCTCTGTCTATATAAGGCCAACAGACACATCGTCGAGCCAATGATTTCATGCAACTGATTGAGGACTTTCTTCTGCACGAAAATGGTATTACAATTTTGTTCTGCAACATAGTACAACCGTGGGTTTCGCTTAAGGCTTCCCGAAGATGGTAGAACATTTTAAGGTAACTGTCCCTTACCTCATGTGGCCAAGAAGTTCGAAGAAACTAATGTACCTGCTTCAATATAAAGTCGTTGGCACTTTCCCTTTTCACCGTAATGAACGTGACTGGCAGATTCTTCAGGGAGTCTGTAAAAACTGTGTTTACCTCAGCTTCAATTTGTACTCCCGCAACAACGAAGTTCTCTGTTTTGTCAACTGCTTGACGGTTTATCAGACGGGATAGAGCATCTGCATACCCAAATTTTGAAGTGGTAATACATTCGACTTTTAAATCATACATGAGCAGCGTCACAGCCCAGCGTTGAAGCCTATGTGCAGTGTATACTGGTATTCCTTTCCTTGCCCCAAAAATATCTGAAATTGGTTGATGATCGGTAAAATTTCCTTCCGTAAATCCACCTGTGAAATTTTTTTACGCAGAACACTAATGCTAATGCTTCCTTTTCTGACTGGCTATAGTTTTGCTTCGTCTTGCTGCATGCGCTACTGTTTTTTTTGTCCCGTCTGGAAACTTATGTAACATAACGCCACCGATGCCATCTTTGGAAGCATCCCCTGCTACTATTATTTCTTTCTTTGGATCAAAATTAATGATTGAAGAGCGGTCTTTGCCTTGCTAAACGCAGTTCTGCATTCCTCTGACCAAATACACTTAGCCTCTTTCAATAATAATTTAACTTATCTAATAATTTATCTAATTTATCTCTCGCATATTAGCAATTAATTGAAAATAAACATTTAGCATGCCTAAACATACACGTACCTCTGTTACATCCTTTGGTTCTGGCATCGTGGCAATAGCTGAAATCCGTTTGGGGTCTGGTCTGCGACCATGTTGGTCAATTCTGATCCCAGAAAATGTACTTTGGTTTGAAAAAAAAAACAACATATTTCATATTTAAGGCTAGACCCCCATTCCTGTATATGTTGTGTACAGCCTCGAGATTACGTTTGTGTTTCGTTATAGATCTTGCAGCCACAATGATGTCATCAATATAAGGTACGACACCATCTAGCACTGATAACATGGTGTTCGTAATTTGTTGAAATATACCGGGTCCTGATTTTATACCAAACGGCAAACGTAAGTATTGATATAATCCGCGGTGGGTGTTCACTGTCAATAGTGGCTGAGACTCTGGACTCACTTTAACCTGCAAGTATGCATCAGAAAGATCCATTGTTGTGAAAAATGTACCTCCTGTGAGCGTGCTAAATATGTCATCTGGTAGTGGCAGTGGAAATTGATTTGGTCCAGTTGAAAAATCGCCACAAATTCTTATACCGCCGGATACTTTATGTACGGCTACAATTGGTGCGGCCCACTGCGAGAAATCTGTTCTCTTAATAACTCCTTGTTTTTCAAGACGATCAATTTCCGCATCTAAAAGGGGCAGTGATGCAAACGGTACTGTTCGTCTGGCAAGAAAACACGGAGAAGCTCCTTGTTTAAGATGCAGGACCGCTTCTGCCTTTGAGCACAAGCCCATTGATCCATCGAATAGATCGGCGAACCGCGACCTGAGCTTTGCAACAACTTATGGCTGATGAAGTATTGCCTTCCTTCGAGGTAGATTTAACCTGGACTCAAATTGAGTTGATAGGAACATCAAAAAGTTGCATTGACTCAATCCAGTCAATTCCTTATATGTCCAGTTGAGGGATGTTCGTCACTTAGCAAACTCCATTGAATTGTTTGCCATGGAATGACACATGACATCGTAACTCACCCGTCAGTGTTAAAGGCTGTCCACTAGCATTCCCAGCAGAGTGAGTTATAGTCCTTATTGTTGGCTGTTGTTTCAGAAATGATCGTGATGTCAGACGCTGTGTCTATCTGCAACTGGACTGGATATCCCTCTTTATAAATGCATACTATACATATTTACGCCTATCTGCATGGTCTACCTTGGCAAATGAAAATACAGTGGATTCCGCTTTATTGGGACATCGCTTTATCGGGACAGCCGCTTAACCGGGACAAATGAAAAAGAACGAAAACGAAAAAGGGATGAATTTGTTCGGTTATTATGGACAGCAGACGTTTAATGGGGACATACATATTTATCACACATCTTACAAACATTTTTACAACAGCAGAAGCAAAATAAAATAAAATCGTTGGTACATAAAAGTAACGACGCCGAAGAAAAGAAAAATTAAAAAAAACAATTCGATACAAATAACGGTATGTCTCGTGATATTAGGTTCCGTTATGCTTTTGTAAATGAGTTTCAGAAATGTGTGCAAGGCGGTTTGTTGTTGTTTCACTACTTTGTTATTCGCATTAGTGTTTCTAGTTTTGTTGGGTTACGATGAGGGTTTCTTTTGGTTTCGTTTCAGAAAGTGCCGAGATAAGTTGTGTAGTCGCGTATAGTGCGTATTGATTGACCAGATTTGCTTGTAGTTTGACAAAATGTCAAGAAAAGACTAAACATTAGCCGATAAAATTGCTCTATTTGACAAATTAAAATGTCAAGCACCGAGCACTTCCTATCGAGAACTAATGTTCCTAAGTCTACAATAGCACGTGTGGAAAGCCAAGAAGCTAAACTGCGAGATGAATGGGCAAAAGGACAAGACAAATCCAGAAAACGGAAACGAGAAAGAAAGAACCTAGATGTTGATGAGGCGCTGAGCCAATGGTTTTCCATTGTAACTGCAAGAGGTGTTCGTGTTAGTGGCCCAATGCTGAAAGGTAAATCAGAGGAGCTTGCGACAAAGTTGGGTCATGCCAATTTTAATGCTACAGATGGTTGGCTATCGCGATGGAAAACTAGACACGAGATCGAATTTAAAAAAGCACATCGGGAGAAAGCTAGTGCAGATTCTTCGAGCGCTGATCAGTGGAAATTACATAAGCTTCCCGAATTCTTACAGTTATGGAATCCTAATGACATACTACTGTGTCCAAAAAATAAGGTGACATATGAATTTAAACTGCGCGCGTCGAAGGATTTGGAAATTTTTCTTTCTTTTTAGGTTGGTAGTACTGTCAGTGACATCTATATGAAATTTCATGTCAAAATATATTCATAGTGTTTGAGATACGCGTCGTTTTGTGAGCTGCTTAAAGTGAGTTTTTCGTTTTTTGCGATGTCGAAATTTATTGAGCAAAGAATTTGCATTAAATTTTGTTTGCGGAATCAATTTTCTGCTGTGGATACGTTGAGGATGGTGCAGAAAGCCTTTGATGATGAGGCTATGTCTAAAAGAAATGTTTACAAGTGGTATAGTGATTTCTAAGCCGGCCGTGAACGTGTCGAAGACGAAGAGCGTCCTGGGCGACCATCAACCTCAACCGATGAAGCTCACGTCCAACAAATCAAAGATTTGGTGTTGAAAAACCATCGCTTAACGATTAGAGACCTTGCTGATGAAGTTGGCTTATCGAAAGGCTCAGTCAATACCATTTTGAAGGATGCTTTGGGCCTCAAGCGCGTCAAATCTCGACTGGTACCGAAAACATTGAATTTTTTGGAAAAAAGGCGTCGCGTTGAAGTGTGTGAAACAATGCTTTCCGACTACCAGGATGTCATGAAACGCATTATAACTGGCGATAAGACTTGGATCTATGCTTACGACCCCAAAACAACCGATCAATCGAGCGAATATCGTGCCAAAGGAGAGCCGAGACCAAAAAAACCGCGCCCAAGTCGCTCAAAAATCAAGGTCATGTTGACTGCTTTCTTCGATTATCGTGGTGTTGTGCTTTATGAATTCCTTCCAACCGGCCAAACAGTCAACAAGGAATATTATTTGAACGTTATGCGTCGTTTGCGTAACGCTATCCACCTAAAAAGGCCGGAATTGTGGAAAAACAATTCTTGGTTTTTACACCACGATAATGCACCATCCCATACCGCACTCGTAATTCGTGATCATTTCGCCAAAAACTCAACCCATATCGTTCCGCAACCACCGTATTCACCTGATCTGGCGCCATGCGACTTCTGGCTGTTCAACAAGCTCAAAAGACCGCTCCGGGGACACCGTTTTGATACGATAGAGGAGATTCAAACCGCAGCGAAGACGGAACTGAAGGCCATCCCGGAAAGTGACTACAACCAGTGTCTCAAAGATTGGAAAATCCGTTGGCATAAGTGCATTGCATCGGGAGGGGATTACTTTGAAGGGGATGAAATTGATTTGGAAGAATAAATAAAGAATTTTCAAAATAAATACAATGTCACCTTATTTTTTGGACACAGTAGTATATAACCGTACCACACCAGATGGTTCTTTGGCTTATAAACACCATAGGTTCAAAAGATGCAATGGATTGCGTTACTGCGTTGTGCTGCTGTAATATGTCGGGAAGTGTCAAACGGAAGCTCTTTGTTGTTGAAAAAGCTGTTAAGCCTAGGTGTTCTAAAAGTATTAGAATGGACAGTTTGCCAGTTCTCTATTACGCCAATTAGAACGCGTGGATGACGGCTAACATTTTTATCAAATGGCTTTCGGATTGGGATGCGGAGTTGCAACAAAGTTCAAGAAGAATACTCCTTCCGTTAGCTTAAAAAATATCAAAATAGAATTTCTTCCCCCAACACCACATCTTTGCTACAACCACTGGACATGGGAATAATAAAAAACTTAAAGACATTTTATCGAGGAAAATTGGTGCAGTTCATCGTTGAAGCAATTGAAGAAAATCTATTGACAACATCTAAAAATGCTAGAGAAGTTAGCGCAAAAGTTGATATCTTACAGACTATACAATTTGTTGCGCAAAGTTGGAGGAAAATAAGCTGCTCCACAATTCAAAACTGTTTTTCTCACTGCGGTTTCAAAAATTCAAATGATGAAATTATAACAGGTCTCTCAGATATTGAAAGCTCCTAGTTCATTAACATTGTAATATATTCTCATAGTTTCTAGGAGAAATATGTATTTTTGATTTTTTTTCTGGATTAATTTTTTTTGTTTCTCTTTGTACTTCAAGAAAATAAGTGAAATAAAAAATACAATTATAATTTAAATACAAATTTATTAAAGTCCTTTTTTTCGTTCTTTTCTCACTTCGTATTATTGGGACAGTCGCCTAATTGGGACAAAAAATTTTAGTCCGATGTTTCCCAAATAAGCGGAATTCACTGTATACCTTTTGAATAAATTTTTTGATTTGTTTTTACTTTAGGTTTAAATTTAATTTGCTTATTTTTGTGCATTTTGCTTTTTTGCGTGCTGCCGCAAAATCCTTCCTTGTACCCTTCTCGTCCACAGTCAGTGCATTTGTGATTTTTATACCAGCACTTATCGGAATAGTGCATTCCTCCACAATACCAACACGCGCTTTGTGGAATGTGTGAAACTTTCGTTTTGTTGGTTTGGCGGAAAATTTTCACTTCATTTTCAATGGCTCGACCTTCTACCAGGCCACATCATTCTTCAACATCATTATACGCTCACATTAATTTCCTAGACCGGTGAGTAACAATTCCCGCAAACGTTTGAAAATCCTCGGTCATTTTTTTTTTCTAGTTTGAGGCAATTGTACCGGTCTGCGAACAATGATGTTTTACGGGAAAATATATTCGATAATTTTTTTACTGTCTCGTGGAAGGTTAATTCTCGCGTTTTTTTTAGGAAGAATCAGATTAGCGTAGCGGTCGTAAGAACTTTCATTAAGTTTTCTCAATAAAAGCCTTACCTTTGAAGCGTCATCTAGCTCCTTACCCTCCACATTGAAAACATCTTCGGGACGACCATACCATTCTGCGAAGGTTAATCCGTTTTCGGGAACGTACATAAATGTGCTTAAGCTCTTTGCCAATGTTTCCATAATCTTCTCAGCTAAAGACTTTAAGGTTGTAGCTGTTGCCACGCGGCTGATGTTGAAGGAACCATCACACAGCGCTTTCATCAAATACTATTGCTGCACGAGGAGCTGCTGTTGGGACTGGATAAATGCTGCAAATTAATCTGCGTCCATCCTTTTTATTATTGGTCGTTTTTTTCTTGCGCGGACTCTTTTTCTTTTAAACTTCTGTTTTTTTTAGTTTAAAATAAACTTTTCCTCGTCGCCACAATATGTTGTGTATTTAAAATAAAACCATCAAAAATGTCTATTCAGTTTATTCTTTTATACTTTTCTACTTTATGACGTCTCACAACCAACTGACAGAAAACGAATGTCGTTCTGTTCCACTTTCTAATATTAAGTTCTGTTTATGTTTATGTTCCGTCACTGTTCCCATATCTAAAACACAAACCTTGTGCTATGGAATGTAGACATGTATGTATAGCCCTTACAGCTACGCGTCTTACAGCTTCGCGTCTTACAGCTACGCGTGTTACAGTCACGCGTCTTACATCTACTGGTCTCACAGCTACGGGACTTACAGCTACGGGTCTTAGAGGAACGGGAAGTAAAGTTAAAAAAAAAATTAAATCTTGTGCTATGGAATGTAGACATGTATGTACGGCCCTTACAGCTACGGGTGTAAAAGCTACCGGTCTTTGAGATACAGGAGAAAAAGAAGCCGCGTTTTGGAATTTATATGTAAGGCCCTTACAGCTACGGGAAGTAAAATTCAGAAAAAATGTATGTAAACCTTGTGCTATGGAATGTAGACATGTATGTAGGGCCCTTACAGCTACGCGTCTTACAGCTACGGGTGTAACAGCTACCGGTCTTTGAGGTACGGGAAGAAAAATTCAGAAAACATTGATGTAGACCACGTGCTATGGAATGTAGAAATGTATGTATGGCCGTAACAGCTACGCGTCTTTCAGGTACGGGTCTCACAGCTACGGGACTTACAGCTACGGGTCTAGCAGCTACGACTCTTACAGCTACTGGTCACACAGCTGCAGGACTTAAAGCCACGCGTTTTACAGAAACTGGTCTCACAGCTACGGTACTTGCAGCTACGGGTCAAACAGCTATGGGTTTTAGAGGTATCGGAAGAAAAATTCAGAATAAAAGTATGTAAACCTTGTGCTATGGAATGTAGACATGAATGTATGGCCTTTACAGCTACGAGGCTTACAGGTACGCGTCTTACAGCGACTGGTCTCACAGCTACGGGACTTACAGCTACAGGTCTAACAGCTACGGGTCTTAGAGGTACGCAAGAAAAGTTCAGAAAAAATGTATGTAAACCTTTTGCTATGGAATGTAGACATGTATGTAGGGCCCTTACAGCTACGGCTGTAACAGCTACCGGTCTTTGAGGTACGGGAGAAAAAGAAGCTGCGTTTTGGAATTTTGATGTAAGGGTCTTACTGCGACGGATCTTAGAGGTACGGGAAGAACAAATTCAGAAAACATTGATGTAGACCACGTGCTATGGAATGTAGAAATGTATGCATGGCCGTAACAGCTACGCATCTTAAAACTACGGGTCTAACAGCTACCGGTCTTTGAGGTGTGGGAAAAAAATGACAGAGCACTTCATGTACAACATGGGTTTTGGAATTTATATGTATGGCCCTTACAGCTATTGGTCTTAGAAGTACAGGAAGAAAAATTCAGAAAAAAATGATTAAGACCACGTGCTATGGAATGTAGAAATGTATGTATGACCTTTACAGCTACGGGTGTAACAGCTACCGGTCTTTGCGGTACGGGAGAAAAAACAGCTCCGGGTCTTAAAGCTACGGGTGTAAGAGGTACGGTAGGAAAAATTCAGAAAAAAATGTATGTAAATTTAGACATGTATGTATGGTCCTTACAGTTACGCGTCTTACAGCTACTGGTCTTACAGCTACGGTTCTAACAGCTATGGGTCTTGGAAGTACGGGAAGAAAAATTCCGAAAAAATGTATGTAAACTTCTTTCTTCTACAACAATTTGTTCCTTCACATAGGTGCGTGAGCGAATAGATTTTGGAGTCACTTTGTGTATGACCCTTACAGCTACGCGTCTTACAGCTACGGGTCTAATAGCTACCGGTTTTTGTGGTACGGGAGAAAAAGATTCAGAACACTTTACGCACAGCATGGGTTTTAGAATTTATATGTAAATCCCTTACAGCAACGGGTCTTAGAGGTACGGGAAGAAAAATTCAGAAAAAAATGTATTTAAACCTTGTGCAATGGAATGTTGACATGTATGTATGCCTACCGGTCTTTGAGGTACGAGAGAAAATAATCCAGAACACTTTACGCACAGCATGGGTTTTGGAATTTATATGTAAGGCCCTTACAGCTACGGATCTTACAAAATTCAGAAAACATTGATGTAGACCACGTGCTATGGAATGTATGTATGGCCGTAACATCTACGCGTCTTGCAGCTACGGGACTTACAGCTACGGGTCTAAGAGCTACAGAAAGAAAAATTCCTATAAAATTTATGTTAACCTTGTGCTGTGAAATGTGGACATGAATGTTGTTACCGTCGTTCTCTCCACCCTCGCACCGCGACGTCCTACGGAAGGTTGCCGGCCAACAGCAAAGAATAGCCGTGGGTAAAGATGGTAAAATGGGCGCCACGCGATTGCCCTTCCGTATAACTACCCACCAAAATAATCGCGAATTATCGGTGAGATTCGCGAAAACGTATGCTCTATGCGTTTAACTTCTAGCAATATAAACACGGCGTTTCAAAGTTTATACAATGTTTAATATCACACTTAAAACTAACTTAATTCTAATCACAATTTTTTTTTTTTCTTATGCTATGCTACGCCGCAATAAATTTTCCCCAACCCGGACCCGTATTACACCGGATGCCTTCGGATCGCGATCGATCAATAAAAAAAAAAAATAACTCTTCAAGAACCGCGCACCGAGGATTGAACTTGTACAACTTAATCGTACCAACGACTTAGATCACTCCGCCAATTACTCGTTTTACCAAAGTGTCTTAAACGATAATTTCAGCACCGTCCGGTTATGCAAGTAAGATTTAGACATAATTCGATATACACGAGTAATAATTTCGTCCTGCCACACTTCTGCTCTGGCTCAGATATTAAATTTAACTTAATTTTATCCGCTTAGCTTATTGGAGTTCCCCACTCAGCAGATCAGATGTTCCAGATGTCCGGGAATCCACCAATATCCCATAAGGTGAAAGGAAGGAAAAAAAAACCTCCAACCACGACAAATCCTTTCTAAAGGATTAAATGGTTGGAAGAAAAGTCCTCATCTCGATTTAATAATCCTTACCCTTATTTGTAATAAAAAAACACCTATCCACAATTCCTTCCAGCGGAACGACAATTTTGTTCACTATTTACAAAAAAAAACTTGATGCGCAAAAAAACTTGATGAGGAGACACTTCCTTACGGTTCACTAATTTTCCCAATAGTGATCCACTGGACCGACTTGTAAGCCAGCAGAACCTCGTGCAGAGCCTTGAAATCTCTCGCTTCCATATGGCGTGATCGCCTTATGTAATTCATTGCTCTCACTATATACATCCGGACAATCCTACTCCCTAATGAACGCAGGCGACTCGACACAAACAAAAAAAGTCTAACACACAAACCCTCATCAGGAATCGAACCCGTATCGCCTGCGTCGTAAGCCGTAGGTGATGCCTCCAAGCCAAGCCCCACCGATGGGGGGTGGGCGCCCAATGTGGGTATCCCCAGACTCCCACAATTTAATGCGGCGAATTCAAAAAAAGGAATTAGCGAAAAAAATATAACGAAAACCTTTCAACAGCTCAACCCATAATAATGTATGGCCCTTTCAGCTACGCGTCTTACAGTCCCGCGTCTTACAGCTACTGATCTTGCAGCTACGGGTCTAACAGCTATGGGTCTTAGGGGTACGGGAAGACAAATTCAGAAAAAATGTATGTAAACCTTGTGCTACGGAAGGTGGAGAAAAAGATCCAGAACACTTTACGCACAGCATGGGTTTTGGATTTTATATGTTAGGCCCTTACAGCTACGGGAAGAGGTACGGGAAGAAAAATTCAGAAAACATTGATGTTGCCCACGTGCTGTGGAATGTAGAAATGTATGTATGGCCCTAACAGCTGCGGGACTTACATATACGAGTCTCACAGCTACGGGTCTAACAGCTTTGGGTCTAAGAGGTATCGGAAGAAAAATTCAGAAAAAATGTATGTAAATCTTGTGCTATAGTATGTTGACATGAATGTATGGCTTTTACAGCTACGAGGCTTACACCTACGCGTCTTCCAGCTACGAGTCTTACAGCCACGCGTCTTACAGCGACTTGTCTCACAGCTACGGGTCTTAGAGCTACGGGAAGAAATATTAAAAAAAAATTTATGTAAACCTTGTGCTATGGTATGTAGACATGAATGTATGGCCTTTACAGCCTACAGCTACGCGTCTTAAAGCTACGGGTCTCACAGCTACGGGACTTACAGCTACGGGTCTAACAGCTTTGGGTCTTAGGGGCGTCGGATAAAAAATTCATAATAAAAGTATGTAAACCTTGTGCTATGGAATGTAGACATGAATGTATGGCCCTTACAGCTCCGCGTCTTCCAGCTACGAGTCTTACAGCCACGCGTCTTACAGCGACTTGTCTCACAGCTACGGGACTTACAGCTACGGGTCTAACAGCTACGGGTCTTAGAGGTTCGGAAGAAAAGTTCAGAAAAAATGTATGCAAACCTTGTGCTATGTAATGTAGACATGTACGTATGGTCCTTTCAGCTACGCATCTTACAGTCCCGCGTCTTGCAGCTACGGGAAGAAAAATTCAGAAAAAAATTATGTAACCCTTGTGCTATGGTATGTAGACATGAGTGTATGGCCTTTACAGCCTACAGCTACACGTCTTAAGGCTAAGGGTCTCACAGCTACGGGAATTACATTTACGGGTCTAACAGCTACGGGCGGTAAAATTCAGAAAAAATGTATATAAACCTTGTGCTATAGAATGTGGAGAAAAAGATCCAGAACACTTTACGCACAGCATGGGTTTCGGAATTTATATGTTAGGCCCTTACAGCTACGGGAAGACAAATTCAGAAAACATTGATGTTGACCACGTGCTATGGAATGAAGAAATGTATGTATGGCGGTAACAGCTACGCGTCTAACAGGTACGGGTCTCACAGCTGCGGTCCTTACAGCTGCGGTCCTTACAGCTGCGGGTCTAACAGCTACGGGTCTTAGAGATACGGAAGAAAAGTTCAGAAAAAATATGTGCAAAACTTGTGCTATGGAATAAAGACATGTATTTTTACGCTACGCGTCTTTTACGCTACGTGTTTACAAACTATCCCGATTTACAAACTGTCCCAATTGTGTCCCGACTTCCCTATTTTTATTCTACTTCGTTTGAAAATTTCCGAAAATAAGAAATAAAACAATAATAATATGTCTACTATTACACGAAGAATTTCGGAAAAAAACCGACTCGAAAATTGTCGTGTAAACGTGGATAATCTTTTTAGTCCTTAACGACCAAACGAAATTGTTATTGTTGATGTGAATGCATTCATCTACATGCAAATGGTATTGTCATTCTATGAACTGTCAAGCTGAAGATTTAAATTTAAAAAAGAAAAACGTTGTCTGTGAAGTTCGAGAACGTGCTTATGGTTTTTTTGATTAAACCATATTTTAACAACTTATATTTCTTTTAAGTAAGCAGTCTATAATGTATCAAAATATGTTTAGTTATTAAATTTTGTTTAACAGGTATGGCTTCTTCTAGTTCAAAAACTGAAAAATTGGTTTGGATGCGATTAGGCCTGCCTATACCATCAACTTCCCATCTTAAGTTAAAAAAAATGTAGGTGCTATTTTATTTGCCACCACCACATCATTCATTCCCCAGACAAATGCATTGCAAAAAAAAATAAGATTCATATTTAATTTAAGCTGCCCCGAACGAATATGTTTATATTATGTTATCATATAAAAAAATTTGTGAATTTAACATAAATACATTTATGACACTTTTCTCTCGAAACAACTTAAGGCGCCTTCATCTGTTTTTGAAAGTGTACATTCCCCTGCACCATGTATCGGGATGGGGATTTTGAGGATCTTATAAGGCGACACTTTAGTTCTTCGAGAGAGGACTTTACTCAATTTTTTTCTTAGCCCAAAGAAACAGCGATTTGCAAGAGGTATGCTTCGTTTGATCTCAGCGCTAGTTTTAGCAGAGCCTAGGTAGACAAAGTCCCTAACTACCTCAAAGTAATAGCTGTCCATGGTAACGTATTGACCAAGACGTCGCATTAAGGTGTTCTTTCTTGATGACAACATTGCTTCTTTGTGCACCTCATATACAGCCAAACTCATATTCGGCGTTTGGAATATTTTTCCAGGTACGATGTTGAAGAACTCGCATAACAATGCATCACCTTGTCTAAAACGTTGTTTGACATCACGTGGGTCAGTGACGTCTTTGCCGAACATAATGGAACAGCTTGAGATTTCCACCTTTATCCTGCACACAAGGACGAGCTTAGCAGGGATGCCAAACTTAGATATAGTTCGTGGATCCTGTCAAAGACAACCTTGAAATTGATGAAAATGTGGTGGGTCACGAATTGGAGCTTCTAGGTTTTTTCCAAGATCTGTCATGATAGTAATATTTCTCTGTTGAACAATACTTGTCAAAAGCTACACTGATATGGACTTATCAGTCTGTTGACGAACTGCTTTGGACGTTCACATAATACGAAAGCAAGGATGTTCTGGTCATATTGTATGTCGCAGATAAGTTGATCAATACTCCTTACCAAGTCATTGCCGCCGCTTTCTTGTCTTCGTCTTTTGTTGGCCTGCGTCGTCTTATCGAATGGTTCAGGCTGCCTACCAGCGAAATTCGATTCATCATCACCCTCATATAGTCTGCAGAAGTGATTCTTCCATATCCTCAGCAATGACTGCAATTCTACTATGATTTTTTATTTTGAACATTGCAGGCTTCGGCATGGGTTTGTAATTAAGAGATTATTATTGTTCATGTTAGTAGAATTTTCTAAACTAGGATTCATACTTCTTGGAACGTGGATCAAGAAAAAGAGCAAAAAGGGCACATCAAAATATGAAAGTGCCTAAACTTAATAATACTGTTTTAGTCTGTAAGTTAGTTTTTATCGTTTATAACTAACTAAATTTAGTCAATTGGCTAAATAAACATAATGTTGATGAAACTTTTGGAATTAAGATAGATCAAACTAAAATTTCTATGAATTGATCCGAAAACGAAAAAAGAATCCGCACATACGTACGTACAAACACACACATATAGACATCTTTCTGAAAAAAATGGAATCCGTCTACTGGGACCGCGAACCGTTGCGAAATGTAAAAATTTTGAATTTCGAAAATCGGGACGATTACAACTGCCTGATGGGAAGTTAAAAATAAGATACATATATTTTTAGCTGCCCTTGAGTAATACCATACACTCGTATATATTTTCGTTTTTGGATCACTTAAAATACGAATTGCGTATTTAACAATGATAGATTAACATATTTCAATTTGGAAATACTTTTTTTCTGATTGAGTTACCTTGCTATGATACTAAAAGAAAATTAGATTTTAAGTTTGACTCCAGAAATAATTTAATTTTTACCGTTTTTAAACATGTTAGCTGGTTGGACTTTTTTTGTCATTAATCATTTAATTATTAACTTGAGGTGGCGTTACAGTCCACATAAGTCAATTGGTTGTTGAATCTTCTCCTCCACTCACCTTCAATGCAAAAAATCACACTTTTCTCTCGAAACAACGGGGCCTTCATCCGCTTTTGAAAGTTTCCATGCTTCTACACCATATAGTTGGTCTCATAGAGCGACACTTCAGTTCTTCGAAAGAGGGCTTAGCTTTAATAGCCAGAGGTATTCTTCGTTTGATCTCAGCGCTGATGTTATTATCTGTATTTATAGCGGAGGCAAGATAGACAAAGCCTCAACTACCTCAAAGTTATAGCTGTTTATGGTAACGTTCTGATCAGGGTTTCGTCTTTCTTTATGACAGCATATGCCTCTTTTTGCCTTCTGGCGTTGACAAGGTTCTTTTGCACTATTGTCCCAAGTATGATGTTGAAGAAATCGCATGACAGTACATCACCTTGTCTAAAATGTTGTTTGACATCAAGTGGGTCGATGACGTCTTTGCTGACCTCAATGGAGCAGCTTGATTTCTCCATAGCCATCCTGCAAAAAATTACGAGCTTGGCAGGGATGCCAAACCTAGACATGACTTCATAAATCGCGTCTCTGTGGACGAAACAGACATTAAAACCAACCTTGAAATTGATGAAAAGGTGGTGCGTAGTGACTTGGCGCTCCTGGGGTTTTCCCAAGATCTGCCGTTAAGTTAATATTTGGTTTATGGTGGACTTCTCTGGTCGAAAACCACATTAATACGGACCTATCAGGATGTTGACGAACTGCTTCAGGCGTTCACATCATACGGCGGAAAAGATATTAAAGGCAATTTTGAGGAGATTGATACCTCTATAATTGGATTCCTTCCTTCAGGATTGAACAAGCAATACTGAGATTCCATTCATCTCGCATGCTTTCTTCTGACCATGTATTGCAGATGAGTTGGTGCATACTCCCAACTAAGTCATCGCCGCCGCTTTTAGAAGTTCTATCTTGCTATCTGTACTTCGTCTAGGTCAGATAGCATTGTTGGTTCCTCCATGTCCTCAGCATTGACTGCAATCCTACTATGATATTTCCATTTCGAATTTTGCAGGCTTAGGTTTGTGGTGTGTAACCTTGATATAATTGTTTTTGCTGGCTGGCTGTTCATGGCTTGATTTAAACGACTCAATGAAAGCATTTTCGACTGTAATATAGGACCAACGACCTAAAATCTTAGCCAGTCATCCCTCTAAGAGTATCCAACTCAACGTGAAGATAAGATACTATATTTTAAATTTAGAGTTGCGAAAATCGATTTCATAACAAAAACATTAACATTGAAAGTTGAATTTGTATTTCCTATTGCCAGTTGTTTTTTATCTTCTTCAATAAAGTGTTGTAAATCAGACATCCAGAATTATCAAATACTATATAGCTTAGTTTTAAAAGTATTTCATTTTGTAAGAACTCTGTTTATAGGGATTCATATTTTAAAAGTTTGAGGACCAACTGCTTATCTCAACTTCATGTATTTTTGGAATTATGTTTAATCAATCAAATTCGATTGATTGCTTTTCTTTCGAAGATATTAACCACTGCTCGGAATATTAAGGCGTGATTTACTTTATATCCTTTTTGAAAATGTTTGAAAGTTCATAGTTTCCATCCAGAGATTTCAACCACCTCTTCCTTCCGAGCTGGTTACTGCTCAGCAAAGGATCTTTTTCTGTCTGGTAAATATATGGCTTAAAGAAGATCAAATTTAGTTCAGTTTTCTTTGCAGATTTTGATAGGATTTTCCACGCCGATTCCGAGAGAGAAATAAAAACTCTGTGTCATTTTCTGGAAAGACCTCTAGGATTGGGTTCATGATAAGAAACCACAACATTGGAAAACAAACTAAATCGGATATTATGGTCTTCCTGGCAATATACGAGTAATGCAGTTTTATCTATGTGGTTTAACTTTGCCATTTAGGTTTCTCTCGATGCTTTTGCTTTAAATTCAACTGCCTCATGTAATTTGCGCCATGAGCTTCTTTTTGCTAATATATTATAACTGTAGAAAAGCGTCAAGCTTCAGCCGAGCAGGTTTTGAACAAAAAAACTGGTGGCTCCATAATTTTCTAAGGATTTTTTCATGTGTCAGTGTTGAAGACGTCAATCTGAGTCTTGAAAAATGGGAAAGACTTACAGGATTCACATTTCTGAAACAATTATCCAACAACTTCCGTGAAAATTAGGATCAGGAGACAGAGAAAGCGGAACATCAATGTATGAAATGACCTCAACTAAATACTGTTTGTCTTTTTGGTCGACTCTATGGTTAGTAACTTACTTTGTTTAGTCAATTGGCTAAATAAACGTAAAATTGATGAAACTTTTGGCATTAAAATTGAACAAAAAAAAATTTATATGAATTGGTCCGGAAACTTATGAACGGCAGTGTATATATTTATGCATATTTTTTTATCTGATAAGGTAGCTGTAAACTATAAATTTAAATAATTTTGAACTTTTTTTATTGTAAAACAAAATTGGTTTTAATGGAAGAAGTGAAAATGTCCCTTTTTTGATAGTTTTTTTCGTCATAAAATTCAAACCACCCTGTGAAATTTAGCTAAAAGCTTTTCAGGTAATGGCATCCGACTACTGGGACCGCCAAACGTGGAGAAATGTAAAAATTTTGAATTTCGAAAATAGCGAAGTGCTAATTTAAAGGGGTCATATAGGGACCGAACAAACAAAAAGAAAAAAAAAATAATAATAATATGTAGGTAGGTATGTTTACAATACAAAAAAAAAAGAGGAAAAAAAAGTTTCATAATAGTTTCGTAATAAATCCAAAGAAGAGACCGGAATACAAGGGGAACGGTGGACAAATTTAATTCTTGGACCGGGAAAAATTGGGAAGTGCCGCAAACTAAGCGGAGGTAGGTTTTTGACATTTGAAATTTTAACGGGCATATAATTTAGAACTTAGGCTACAGGGTGAGGGAGGCGACAGAAACAATACCTCAAGATAAAAATTCTTCAATCTTCACTGACAAATCACAACAAAGAAATTTACAAGCAACAAAGGAGACAAAGAACAAATAACAAAGATCGAACACTAGACTAAGGCGAGTAAAAGTTCCTTGGACGGTCGAAAACTCTGGGGATTGTGTTTTTTTTTTTTTGTGAATTCTAAAATTTTTTTAGTGAATAATTTTCTTGGACTTTGATTTCCTTTTTTTTTTAATTTGGTCCAAAAAATCTTCAATAAAATTTAAGTTATTAGTGATGAAAGATTTTTTTTGGTTGTAAAAGAAAGTGCATTTTTTTATATTGATAAGAGCAGTGACAAATCCCGCTTCGTGCTGCCGGCAGGAGAACGAGGGACCCTCATATAAATAGTGAGTCACACAAAAATTTTTTTTAATTTTCCTTTTTTTGATTTTATATAAATATAAGAGTCAAAATTTTTTTAATTCATTTTCTTAGGTTAGACGTAGTTTAGTATAACTTTTATTTTTTTTTTTTTTAATTTTAATTTTTAATGATATGGAATTTTTGGAAAAAGAAGAGTGGAGTAAATAGATATGCATTGACCCACGAATTTTGTTTGTTTTTTATTGCTAAGAAGACTTCGCAACAAAATGTGCGAGTGAGTTTTATTGTTTGTGAGCGTGGGTGTGTGTGCAATAATGGGAACGCCGTCCATTCTCTAGACCAGGGTATTCCCACAGGACAACAATGAGGACCAAACGGACGGTTACCTTTTTTTGGACTATGCCGCCCTTGGAAGTTATCTCCCGAAATCTCTGGCCAGGGAGAAAGCAAAGGTCTGGATGACGGGTCCGAAGTGGAAAGTAAGGGATCAACTTAGCTAGGACTACTTAAGTAGTATTAAGTTAGTTAAGGCATAGCTTAAGTTTATATCTTTTTTAAGGATATTTAGGCTAATGAGCTACGATAGATTTAAGGAAGATTAGGATAAGGTTATTTTTATGCATTTCGTTAGTCTTAGTTTAGCATAGGGATAGTCTAGGGTAGCAAGGGTAAGTCGGTCCCCGGCTCTTCTATAACGATCCTCGTTCAGCAGGTAACCCTGAACACCCTTTTTCCGCTTTTGCTCTATTATCTTTCTCTTCACTCTCTTTTTTTCTCTCTCCCTCTACTTAATTGACACGACTCTTCTTTGCTGTTGAGCAGGAGATGTATGGACAGGAGGACAAGCACAAGCGTGCCGCCGTCCTCCTGACCTATATCAAAGATGCCTCCGTGGCCTTCCATAGTTCACAACAAATTGTTTGCTAATTCTGGTTTTTATTTTTCAGAGAAAACCAATCGCCAAACATTGAACCTTCCTTTAAGGCATCACAAATGGAACCACCAGTGGAGCCTTCCATAAAGCCATCACCAATGGAACCTTCCTGTTCTAATGCTCAACCAAGAAAGCCACATTCTTATACACAAAGCAAACGTAAACGTATTTTCCTACAGCGGTCACGTCAGATGAGTTCATCAAGAAACGTTATGAACAAGTAGAGTATGAGTTTTCAAAGTCTAAAGTTATTCTCGACTTAAAAGAACAAGTTCTACGTAAGGAACTAGAAAAGGAGGAAAAGGAAATACAGCTACTTGATATCCAAATAAAGATAGCACAACAGTGACCAAATATATGTAAACAAATGTTCAATATAACAGAATGCAATACCATATATTAATAAAAAATATAACTGAGTTGCATTTTTTTCAGTTTTTATTATTTTACGGTATGTACATACTAACGCAAAGTATCGTCAAAGATATTGTGTGAGGGCGACGGCGGTGGTGCTGCCTTCCAGGATGCGGGTGCAGTGGTGGTTCCAACGGCGGTTTTTGGGGCCGTTTTTGCGGGCTGTGTTGTTTTGATAGGATTGTTGACTTTCCTGTTACCCAGGGCAGCAACATTTGCAAAGCTGAGCCCAGCTTCAACGTTTTGGAGACGGATTCCTTGGCAAATTTCTGCTGCTCCTTCTTTTTCTGAGCCATTTTGTCCTTTGAAGCGACCCTCTCCTTGTATTTTGGGCATCCACGGTAGTTTGCTGGATGTCCATTTTTTGGCAATTGATGCATGATACTTCCTGATACTGGGCAGATTCCGGGTGCGTGGCTGTTTTTGCATTTGACGCATCTGTACGCCATTCCGCAGTTGCTAGCAACGTGACCGAACTTTTGGCAGTTCTTGCATTGCGTAATTCTCTGCATCTGAAGTTTCTCCCAGTGAACCTTTTGGTTCATTAGGAGAGTTTTCCTGTATATTGACGGAAGATCTGCTCCCTTTTCCACGTCGAAAACAAAGTTGTTAAACTTTTTGTCGGCTCGGCCCTACAGAGGCTCACTTTAATGACAGGAATTCCTTCTGACTTCAGCTCCTCTGCGATTTCCTCTGGCTCATAGCTATGATGAATGCCTTTGAACACCAAGAGGTTTTTACGGTTTTCTTTGGGCGTAAAAGTGTTGTATTGGAACTTCCTTGTCTTCAGGTAGTTCCTTTTGCGTTCGTGTCCTTCCCTTGTTTTGGTCGTGATGACGGATTTATTAGAGTTGATGTTGTGAACTTTGTAGACCACATCCAATCCCTTAGTGTGTCTGCTTAGTTCTGCAACATTGAGGCCAAAACAGATAATTGGGGGCATTACAGATGCTCTTTTCATTGGTTCCACGCTGGGGTTGCTCGTTGCCTTTTTGGTTTATGGTGTTGGTGTGTTTTTTATTGTTACTTTTAATTTTCATCTTTTATTTTTATTATTGTGATGTTTAATTTTATGGGTCAATGATTGCTAGTCTATTATAATCATAACTATATAGATACCTCTTGAAATTCCCAGATTTCTTCAAAATGAGTATTCCCTTGGTAACGTCAGAAGATGAGCTAGCTAATATTTCAAAGTATTTTTGTTTCCGTAACTTCAATTGTAATGTTTTACCGGCAGCTCTTAGAGGGATTGTTATAATTATTGTGGGAGAATCGGATAAAGTTGTGGATAATGTAGAACCCAACGATGTCATGACACTTTCAGCAGTTGAACCTGCTGTTGTCAATCGAATATCTGTTTGTTCTATGCTGCAGTCAGTCTTCTGTTCGGTTGTTTGGTAGGTCGTTCCAGTCTTTGATGTGTAGTAGGAGTGTGATAGTGTAGAGTCAGCATCCCGTCATCTATGGAGAAAAATTTAATACGGGAGTTGGAGTCACTCTTAGTTTTCTTAATTAGATCATTGACTACGCTTATTAGATCACAAGCGACAGATTGTTCATGACGATCAATCAATCAAGCATTCTTCTGCCTCTTGCTCCGTTTCGGTGTGCTCAGATTTAAAAGTGCTGGTGGTAGGTGCTCGCAGAGGTGGTGAATCCGGATGAGGTTTTAGACCTGATGTTGAGTTGAGCTCGATAAAATCGTGCACGATGCTGCGCTTACATCTGGAAGCTGAGCATGTGGTTGGGGGGGATCCACCGTCTATAGCTAGATCTTCCAGATGACCTAAAACTTGTGATGAGTCAACTCCCAGTCTCCTCTCCATCATTTTTGAAAGCTCGTCCATTTGGTCCCTGTTCATTCAGCCGTTGTACTAGGTTGGTCTCCATTGCTGGCCTTGGGAGCTTCCTTCGGCACTCGTCTCTTTCTGGTGTGGTCTTGCTTTTATCCTCAGTAGTCTTTCGACTTTTACTCATAATAATTTGTAGTGACTTGAATTCTGTAATCTTCTGATGTGTGTTGTATGTGTTTTTTTTTCATGCTTCGTTGTAAGTCACTGAAGCATACGTTTGGGACAACTGATATATTAAGTGCTGAATAGATCTGTCACGGCAGTCCGGAGTCTGCCTCCACTGTTCCGATGCATGTCTCTTGATGATCAGAGGGATGCGTCCGCCGCTTTCTTGAAGGAATCCCAACCACCCTGAAGGGGACGCATTGTTGGGCACTCCATTTGTGGAGATCTCATCATCGTTGGTCCCATCTAAATCTTCCACAACGGGGACTCCAGTTTAGAGAATTGTTGCACAAAGACTGCATATGTGCCTAGCACGTAGTTCAGGACCACTGCATTGGCCACTTCGTTGTTTATTTCCACCTCGGAAATAAACTTCGCATTCCTGCTTCTTTGTAGACCTAGCGATGTGCCAATCGTATGATAAAAGAGGTGGAGGTCCTTGTTTGTCGCAGTGGAGCATGGAGATTTGTCCGAGAGTCCTAACTCCATAAAATACATGAAGAAGGACCTCGGCACATGTATCTCCTCTGCTGACTTCACTACTCTAGCGAACTGGTCTGCAAGTTTCGAGGTCCAGATCCAAGCGGCAAAATCTATTATCTCTAAACCTAGAGTCGATGTTATGGTGTGCGTATCAACCAGCGTGGTGCAATCCTTAAAGCGGGCCGATATTGTGCCGATACGGGCTGGAGAAATGGACAGGTCGAGAATTCATTGAGAAACATGTCCCAGGCTGCTATGATCTGACAGTACGGTTTATGGGTAGTCCAACTACCATAACGAGCACCTGCGACTCCTAGATGGAAATCGGGTCCTGCGATCCCTCTCATGAATCTGTTGATATTCTCAACCAGTCTATCTTTGTAGTCTTCGCGCCCGGAAGATATGATCCGGTAGCATGCACAGATTACAACCATCGGCTTCAGGAGCATTGGTAGTGTAGGCTCTTCCACTCCCGTCAAGAGAGATGGTGCTGGACCTTGCTCGGTGAACTTAACCAGATCTTTCACTTGTTTTGAGCGTTCGCTAGCCCGATGGCTCGTCCAAAGGATGCCCACGTCTGCTGGAGGGTCTGTGAGTCTAATGAGGATACCTTATACAAATAAGCTACCGCAACATCTACTTTGAGGCTCCCATTATCAAAGTTTTGTACCACCGATGTGTAGAGATCCTTTATCAGGAGATTGGAGCAGTTGGGTTTGGTAATTGGTGGTTTCTCACCTGGATGACCGACAAACCTTTGTGATGGGTACTCAACTGGCTTCTCTACTTCAATATTAACATTGTTGATCTCCGCCCGTTTTTCATTTAAAGGGTGTACTCTCTTCAGAGTTCTTTGAGCCGTTGGATAAAAATAAAGTACACAGATATCAACTTAGAAACAACTTGGAGGATTCAATTCGAATAAGGTGTGTTGCGGTTGTTGTCGGCTGTTGCTGGTGTGGATGCGGTTGTTGTCGTTTTTTTGAAGTGAAGTCTGTTGGACTGGGTGAGACTGACTTTTTCCTCTTCTTTGCCTTGACCAAGGTAAAAGATTCTTCTTCTGCCGACTCTTCACTCTCGGTTGGCTCGGTTTGCTCAACAATCGTTGAGTTTAGCTCTTCCTCTGCTTCAGATGAGGAGCCTTCACAGTCGGATGGGTCTTCTCCCTCCATCCTTAATTCTTCCTCTTCTTCGCCATCGTCTGAGGAGTATTCAGGCATACTTTTATAGAGGGCGTCGATTTCGGAGAGTTTCTCATGGATAGAAACCATGAACTCTCTCCTGTGGTTGGCTGCTCCGTCCTTGATTTTTTTATTATATCGTCGAAGGTATCGTTCACGCTATCCTTCCTCTTCACTTCCCATTATATTGCTGTGATGTTTGTTTTACTTTTACCTGACCTGGAAAATTGTTTGGAATTTTTTTTTCCGTGTTCCCAGTGTGTCTGCTTGCGCTGTCAACACTGATACTGAGACGAAAAAAAAACTTTCTGTGCAGCATGCATTATTGAACTGGCACTTAAAGCTACGGGTCTTAGGGTTATGGGAAAAAAATTCCAGAAAACTCTATATAGATAGATAGATGATAAAAAAGGCATTAAAAGCTTTTTAGGCATAACCGGTTACTACCGAAAATTCATGAAAGATTATTCAAAGGTTGCTTACCCTTTAATAAAGTATTTGAAGAAATCGGAAAAGGTGAATATATTCGACCCTCAATATGTGAAAGCCTTTGAAAAATTAAAAACTTTGCTTACCACGGATCCCATTCTTCGAAGTCCAGATTTCAGTAAGCCTTTCATCCTAACCACGGACGCTTCAAATTACGCACTAGGGGCTGTTCTTAGCCAAACAAACCATCCTATCTGTTACGCCTCTCGTACTCTTAATGAACACGAAAAAAATTACTCTACGATCGAGAAAGAACTCCTGGCAGTTGTTTGGTCTGTGAAATACTTCAGAACATACCTTTATGGTAGAAAGTTCATAGTGCGTACAGACCACAAACCGCTTGTCTGGCTCAGTGGTATCAAAGAGCCCAATATGAAGCTCCAGCGATGGAAAATTTTTCTCAATGAATATGATTTCGATGTTGAGTACCTAAAGGGGAAAGAAAATTATGTCGCAGACGGTCTTATTAGACATATTAATCAAGCGAATCATATAAAAGAGGTGCCGAATACTGACGAAGACACTTTAGGTGATATTTTTCTCAATGAAAATTCAGAAATATGTAATATCGATGAAGTTATCCCAGGGGTGTCAATGCCCACGAACGATAATAACGATGTTATATCTACAGACGCTACCATCCATAGTGCAGTAGAGGATTCCACACAACACATTTTTATATCTGAAAAACCCATTAATATGTTTAAGAACCAAATTTATCTAACCTACAATTGCAAAGAAAGAATTTTTCTCAAAATAGTACATAAGAAAGTTCAAAATCATATTCAACTTAATAAAGCTAATAGCAACCTACTAGAAATAATGAAACAAGTTCTTATAAAGAAAGGACGCTTTTGCGTTTTCTGCAATGATTTGTCGTTGTTTGTTAAGTTTCAGGATTTGTACATTAAGTACTTTTCTATGAATAAAAATCTTAAAATCCTCAAGTCAAACATCAGGCTTAAAGACATTGTAGACAAAAATGAAATGCTGAATAGAATAAAAAAGGAACACATCAGCAAAAATCACAGAGGCATAAATGAAATGTTCTCGGAGTTGAAAACTTTATACTTTTATCCTATTCTACAGACCGAAATACAGAAGTTCGTTAACAATTGTGATATCTGTATTTAAGCCAAGCACGACAGGCGACCCGCAAAAATTCCAATGCAAATCTCCTAAACACCTAGGTACTTTAATGATATGATTCACATCGATATTTGGTTCCCCGAGCGGCAGAAAATGTATTTAACAACGATTGATAAATTTTCCAAGTATGCATCGATTCACAAATTAGAAGATAGGAATTGGACCGAAATACTGGGTGCAATAAAACAAAGAATTCAATTTTGAGGCAAACCCAATAAGATTATCTCAGACGGAGATACTTGTATATTGCACTCAGCGGTCGAACAGTTTTTAAGGGAAAATAATATCATCTTTCATAAGACGACAGCCTCCCTTAAAACCGGAAATGCTGACATCGAACGATTGCACGGCACTTTAAACGAGCATCTGAAAATTAAAAATGCGACTAAAGATAACTCCAATTTAGATGAAAAGCTTTTTAATATTATAAGTATCTAAAATTGCACAATTCACTCTACAACTAAATTAAGACCAATTGACTTTATTAATAAAAATTTAAGTAGAGAGGACATTGACTTATTAGAAAAAAAATTCAAAACTGACAAAGACGCTAGAATTAAGCAGTTAAATAAAAACAAAAACAACATGGTGGAACTTTGTACGAACGTAGTTAAAAATAGGGCTGTTGGCAAATGTAATCCAAAGTATAAAAAGCCGAGCAACTTTCAAACCGATGGGGATTATGTTGTAAATAAAGCGAACAAAAGAAACACTAGGTACTATAAGAAACAATTTAGGCGCAAATACAAATATCAATCGAATAGTTAATAAATATCCAAATTGTGTAAGAATGCACAGTATTTCTATATGAAATAAACTTTAGTTCTGCTTTACCCTCGAACTCTTTCTTTTTTTTTAACGAACTCGAAAGTCTAGGTTCTATTTTAAAGTCTAGAATCTAGTTCAGATGGAATTGCAAAATTTTGTGATGTTGGATTTGAGAGCAAAGAAAGCTGCCAGCAAAACGAGTTTTTTCCGGAGAATCAGTATAAAAAAAGAATAGTTTAATGACATTTTGTAATAACGAATTTTTGGTTAAAGTACCATGTTGATATGTACATACAAAAAAAATATTGTTAATATTCAAGTTTAATGTTAAGAAACAATATCTTTAAATAAGCATAAGGAAATGAAAATAAGGTTAAAGTGAAAAACAAAATCACTGTAACAAATTAGTTGATGAATAAGTTATGTCATTAAGGGTTAAGTCAATTGAATTAAAACAAAAAGAAATTAATTATAAAAATATAAATAATTGTAATAATTCATAACTATATTAACCATATTAATTGAAATGTTTTGTTTGATTATCATTCCTAGTAGTTCCTATTTTCGTAAAAAAAAGTATTTGACCTAAATGTATCTAGAGTTCTTGATGTAACGTTATATTTTTGGAGCCCAAAAACGCTTGGGGGAGTTATATAATAACAGCATTGTCTCACATATCCCCAAGCCAACATCATACGTTTTCATTACAGCTGTACTTTTATTTGATAAACAAATATTGAAGTACAGCTTCATCAAATTATATAAAAGCTCTCTCTCCAACTTCGTCTTCTAAAGAAGATGATGTCGAGCGACGAGCTTATAAATGCTGGTCAGAATTCGCCCGAGGCTTTTGGCTGTTGACCGCGAAAGAACTAAGTTGGAAAATAATCAAGTGAACTAAGAAACGAATTTACAAACTAAGAACAAACCAAGTGTATTTGATTTCGATAAATTTATTAATTAATAAACCCATTTCATAAACGAAAATAATAAACTACATAAAAAAAAACAAAGTGTGTTTTATTACAATTAATTTTATACAATTTTCCAAACATTATGAAAATTGACTCTGAGGGAGTTGTTTTAAAAACGAAAAATCATTAAAATATTATACAGGATATTAACCTCTGTAGTAGTTTTTTTTGGCTTTCGTGTAGATCGAGGTCCAGTCGATGATCTCTTGAAGGTGTTCATCGATGATTGTCCGTGTGCTGAGGTACCTGTGGGCTGGCTCAATTTCTTGTCTGCTGATGATCCTGATCTCTTCGTTAGGGTGGCTTCCCTTCGATGATTTTTCTTGACAGCTGCCGCATGTATTCCTTGATTGGTGTGATCCCTGCGCTTTCGTACAGCGTTGTGTTGCTGAAGTATTTCAGCATGTTGAGATTCCTCCAGAGTCCAGTGCACGATCTGAGGATTTTCCTTTCCAAGATCTGAATTTTCATCATTGATGTTGGCGGCACCGTAAACCAAATTGGGAAGGCATAAGTAATTGCTGGTCTTATTAGTTGCTTAAAGACCAGCAATTTGGTGCTTTTATGCAAACCACTCCTCCTTTTAAGGTGTGGGTGCACAAGAAGAAGGGCGAAATTGGCTTTCTGAATAGCCTTTTCAGCGTGTTGCCGGAACTGGAATCGCTCGCTGAAGGTTATCTCTAGGTACTTCGTTTTGATTTGTGGAGAAATCTCCTTTCCGTCTGGCAGCGTTATTCTCGTGTCGTGGCATCTCGTCGCGAAAGCTTTCCTACTTCTTGTTGCTGTGGTCGGTGGTCGGCAGCAAATGAGCTCTGTCTTGCTGCTGTTGATCTTCAGTCCTCATTTCTTGTAGTAGTCACATAGCTTCGCTAGGTGTTGTTCTACCCTAGCGGCTGCTATTTCTGGGGCTAAAGACGAAGCGTATGTGATGGAGTCATCTGCGTAGAGAAGTGTCTTTGTTCGGGTGTCGTTGGCTGGCTGGTCCGCTGTTAGGATGTTGAAAAGGATGGGAGCGACCTTTCCTCCTTGTTGAACTCCTCCGAGAAGTCTTCTTAATGTTGATAGTTGATCCTGTATCTGGATGAAAAAGAATCTTTCTGTTAGTGAATTAAAGAGGATTTTTACCAGATGCTGAGGAAATCCCATTGTCTTCATTTTGTAGATGAGGCCCTTAATCCAGACGCTGTCAAAGGCCTTTTCTATGTCCAGCAGGCATGACACTAATATTTCCTTCTTATTGAGACTTTGGGTGACATCATGATGCAGCTTCAGCAGTGGATGGATGGTTGAATGTTTCGCCCGGAAACCATATTGATGGTTTGGGAGAATACCCTTCTCCGAGCAAATTGCCATAATTTGACGCAGCAATATTGACTCCAGCACTTTCCCAACACAGCAGAGAAGTTCTATCGGCCTATAACCTGGTTTTGGAACTGGAACAACTTAGGCCATTTTCCAGGAGTTGGGAAATTGTCTATTGTTGATGCAGTTATTAAAGATCAAAGTCAGAAGTAGTATAGCTACATTTGGCAAGTTTTTCAGTAAAAAGTTGGAAATGCGGTCTGGACCTGTAGACTTTTTTGAGTTTCCACTCAAAATTAGGTCCTCCGCTTCTTCGGCATTTGTGAAAACGCCAATACCCGGAGCTGGGTTTGTTGCGGGATTTTCCCTGCTGAACGTTGTCACAGTGCTGGTGTCAAGTAGAGCTCCGTTGATTTTATCGTCAACTTCTTCCAAAAACTCAGGTAGGTGCATCGGTGGCCACTCGGTGAAGTACCTTTCGATGTGCGCGGCGAATGCTTCAGCCTTATCTGCAGGCATGGTAACCACTTCTCGTCCTCTGTTCAAGCTTTCTGGTATTATGTTGGATTTGCCAACGACCGCATTGATTTGCTTGAACGTGTCCGGCCCAGGCTTGATTTTCTCCAGGCGTCTTACGTATTGCTCCTCAGTGTGGTGTTTCACAGCTCTTCGGAATATCACGTTGATGCAGTTGAGTTCCAATTGTACGCTCCTGTACACGTCGTTGACTGTATTTCACGTTCTATGCAATATCCTTTGCAGCTTCTTCCGGAGACGCTGTTGGTGAGCGTGGATGGCTTGGATGTTGAGTGGCAATTGGGCATATCGATCCTTGCTGCTCTTCGGTTTTTTAAGGCATCGATAGCATTAAGGACCACATCCTTTACTTCCTGTATCGTGCTGTCAATTTCGGCGTTGGTGATACTTCTTTCCTGCGGCAGTATGTTAATGTTGCTCTCGACGTCGTGGGGAAATTTCTTCCAGTCTACTTTTTTGTGATCCTGGTACGTGTCTGGTGTACGATGAATAGTTATGATCGGCATACTCGGTTTGACCCTCAGCTCAACTGCCAGATGATCTGAGTCACTTAAGTGGGCTTCACAGGTAACTCTGGAAGTAGATTAATGAAATTTGAGGTTACTAAGAAAAAGTCAAGCGATGAGGGAGTCCTCGGGAACGTCTTTTGTAGTTGCGAAGCTACTACCCATGACTTTACACGGGCGTTTTAATCCAACCATTCGGCAATTACGCATCCTTGAGGTGAGCAATTGTCGTCATGCCAAAGTGTATGTCTGACGTTGAAATCCCCGCCAATTACACTGCAAGTGTATAGATTGGAAATGCCGTTGATGATGCTGAGGTCTTTCTTGATGTTTTCTTTACTTGCATTACAGTGGTTGTATAATGCAAGTAAAGAAGGGTTAATCCTCGTATTTCCAGCTTCGTAGATTTAATGTTATCCCTTATGAGAAGGCCTGTGCGTCTCCTTCCGTCATTTTTGTCCTCCCGATAAATGTTGTATCCATCCTTTTGGAATCGATTCCTGGGTGTGAGGTTGGTTTCCTGTAAACATAGAATATCGGGCTTCTTTGCCTTGAGGAACATGGGCAAGGAAGCCCTTTTTTCTAAAGAATATATCGAATTAACGTTGTATGTAATGATACTTCGCCATTTTCTTAAATGCATAGCTCGCAAATAAGTTTACCCAATACCATCGTTTTAGCCTTATCATTCAGACTTCTGTAGTTGCTTGGTACAACCTTCCCAAAATCAATCAAAAGTGAAAATAAAGTACTAAATAATAATACAAAAAAAAAATCGAAATGAAAATAAAAGACGCGGAAGAGAGAAAGAAGAAGAAAAAAATATTTATCCCAAAAAGAATCTCTTCCTTTTTCGCGAGCGCGCGTTACTGTGAGTGCGTGTGTGTGTGTACATGTGGGTGATTCGACGCGAGTGTGCCGCAGAATCCGAACATTTCGGTGTTGTTGTTGTTGTCTGCATGGATAATGAAAATGGAATTGGAAGAGGATTCTCATGTGCAGTGCTCTTAATTCTTTGACTTGGCGAGCATTGACATTAATCAAGTTGACTGAATTCGAAGGAACGGTGGGTGGTGGCATTGTCGAGTTCCAAAAGACAATTCTCAACAAACTGATGATCAAGTGATTCCCAGTTGAGAAACAAGAATCGTGCTGGGAAAACTTTTATAGGCAAATTTGGCAGCAAACTAAGAAACAACTCTAAATGAGAACGAAAAAGCAAATAACCTCGTGGTTATCGTAAAACGAATGAAAAATTTAAAAATTCCCAACTAACCAAATATCAATTCCGCAAGACAGGCACACTTAAGCAACCAACCAAAAGAGTACAATACTCGAAGACTTTAACCCTCAAGTGGCGTTTCTTTATTGCATCCTGTTGAACACGGATGGCAGTCATGTGATGATCGTCCGTGGTAGTAATTTCTCCCCCGGCTCAGCGTTTATAATTCCGGATGATGCGCCGAAAGTGCGTCAATCCGGGGGCAGTGTGCCATTTAAGGGTGAACAGGCGAATGTTAGAGAACCTCTATCGCAACAGGATCAAAGTCCTCAATCAACAACTGAGGACAAGCCTCAACAACAACAGCAGCAGCAACAGCAACAGCAGCCACAACAAACACCTCTACAACCAGAGGAGGCTGAAGCTCCAGCGGCAGTGGGAAATGATCCACCGAAACGGGAACACCCACAAGCCCTTGAGGCCAAGAAGAATCCAGAAAAGAAAAACTCCGAGGCACCAACGGATTCTACACCAGAAGAGGTTGGCCTTCAAGAAGCTAGTTTTTATGTAAATTATTCCAGTCCCGATGGTTACATGGTGACGGGCAACGAAAAAGACTTTGACGAGAGACTGTGATCGCTTCTAAAGTGCCATGATCGAGACCTGTCACTGTGCAACGTGGTGACTTTTGGGTCCTACGAAATTATGTGCGGGCCGATCATGGGGAACTAAAGTGCCATGAAACAATAACGTATATTACGCAAGCTGATTACACATTTTTGGATAATCTTATTCCATTGCTAGAAAGATGGAATGCACCGGTAAGCATAGCTTTACACGCACCCGGCAGTGACTTTACGCCAACTGTTAACTCGATTAAATACCTGCCTGCCAGAGAGTAACCTCGTTCGACAATATGTCACCTTTCATATATACTTTAGTACGAAACTTATCCCTAAGGCTGTGGCCAAGTACGATCAGGTACTGCACACAGCCTACAATTGCAGCATACCGCCACCGTTCTTCAATATATCAGCGGGTCACCTCTACAAAACTAAAAAGAAGCTCCTATATCCGGTGAATGTTGGGCGAAATATTGCTCGTGACGCAGCTCTTAGCCATTGCATTTTGGCCAGTGATATTGAGCTCTATCCACATCCGTGACTAGTTAAGAAATTCCACGAAATGATTGCCAGAAATGAGGCGTACTTACATCGAAAGGTGCCAAGAGTCTTTCCGCTGTCAATCTTTGAAGTGGAAAGCACTGCTACTGTGCCAAAACAGAACTGCAAGAACTATTGCGACTAGGCAAGGCCATACCATTCCATAAGCGAGTGTGCTCTAGTTGCCATGGAGTACCAAAATTCAAAGAATGGATGGCAGCCAACGAGACGGAAGAGTTAGGCGTTTTCCATTCCATAGCACCGGCTATTTCGTTCAATGGGAACCAATTTACATTGGCACAAATGCCGATCGTCATTACGGTGAGCGGCTGAGCTGGGCGGGTGAGAGTGAAAAGATGACACAGGGCTATGCGCTTTGTGTCCTTGACTATGCGATTCATATCCTTGACAACGCATTCCTCGTGCATAAACTAGGCATAAAAGTTCTGAAAAAGGACGCAAGACGTGCCATTCTGGCAGGCAAAACAGATCAACTGAACAGGAAGATCATCTATCCTGAACTAAGGATAATGTACGGCCAGCGTAAGGGATGCGCGGTATAGTAATTATGATAAATATCCTTTTTTCCTTCCTCTTCGACGAATGATAAGGAAGAAAAGACTTAACCTAGATACGAATAAAAAATTAAGCAAAAAAGGATATTTATCGGAGACCATTAAGAATTTACTAACTACATAAATTTATCTGACTTGGAATACCATACATATAAGAACATACTAGTCAGCACACAAATGCCTCCAACAAGAGGAACACCATTTCGGATTTTGTCTTGTCTTAAATCTCAGCCAAGTTGAAGGAGAAACGTTTCTGGAACATGTGCTGGTGATCTTCACAAAACAAATTTGTCGCGTTTATTATTTTATTCGTTTCTATTTTTTATTTTCATATTGTTCCTGTAAATGTTTTCTTTTTCGTTACTCTTTTTTGTGCATTTATTTTCTTGTACTTGTGTAAACTTGCTTTGTAATAAGTATTAAAATAACTCTGTGTCTATTTGCTTAGAGCAAATGAACGTATAGAATTGTACAATTGTAATTTGGAAAATTATCATCAACATGATATTAAAAGAAAACAAAAGCTGGTATTATTTGTGAGTAGGTATTGGAGTTTTTTTTTAGTCCTGTTTATTTAAAACACACATCACAATGAAAACATCACATATTTATATAATTTTTAGAGAAAACTATCACGCTATTGTCTTAGAAGAATCATGTTAAACAGCCCGTATACTGTTTTAAGTTGTACCCTTTCCTCCATACTCCAAAAAAGAAAATTGAATCAAAACTCTCACACATTTTTTTCTTTAACAGAAATTTTCATCAAGTCCTTGGTTCTGCGACACATAATAAGAGTGACACTATAAGGGCTTGGACAATGCAAAATTGTGGTTATTGTTATTTTATGTTGTTTTCTTATCCCAAAGAAACACTGGCTTATTAACTTCCCATCAGGAAGTTCTTGTAATTGGACCGATTTTCAAAATTCAAAATTTTTACATTTCTCCACGTTTGGCGGTCCCAGTAGTCGGATTCCAGTTATTTTTAGAATGATGTCTGTGTGTGTGTGTACATACGTACGTACGTACGTTTGGTCGGATTCTTTCGTACAGCCTAACTCGAGAACAAATCAAGCTATCGAAGCGTGTGTGCATAAAGATCACCTGAAAAGCCTTTGGTTAAATTTCACAGTGTGGTTTGAATTTTCTGACGAAAAAACTGTCAAAAAAAGGGGCATTTTCACTGCTTCAATTAAAACCAATTAAGTTTTCAATAAAAAAAGTTCAAAATTAATTAAATTAATAGTTTACAGCTACCTTATCATATGCATAAGTATATACACTGCCGTTCATAAGTTTCCGGACAAATTCATATAAAATTTTTTTTGTTCAATTTTAATGCCAAAAGTTTCATCAATGTAATGTTTATTTAGCCAATTGACTAAACTAAGTAAGTTACTAATTATAGAGACTACCAAAAAATCTAAAACAGTATTTGTGGCAAAGGTTGCTACAAATGAAACACACCTTCTTCTATGAGTTACACTTTATTACTGTTCTAATTCCATGTTCCACATCTCCCCCTTTTACAAAATAAAAAAAAAATTCAATGAATGTTTTTTTTTTATTTTTTTTTAACTTAATTACTACGAGGCTCCATATATTACAATTCCAAAAAAAATTTCTGTAGATAAATTCGTTTTATTATCTTTACATATATATTTTCACATAGAGTGAAAGCCAAAAAAAAAAATAAGCAAGAATTTAAGACAAATCATTAAATTAAATTCAATTATTATAATTCATTTGATACGTTCTCCCACTTCTTGTTTTAGATACTATTTTATTTGATTTATTTTCGTTTTTTAAACTTTTTGACTCAGACCCAGGTTTTGCTCTAATAAAACTACTATTTCTTATATACACATTTTTGTTTTGATCTTCTACCACATACGAGCGGGGCGTTGTACTTCCGTTCAAAATTCTTCCAGGTGTCCATTTATTTCCGTTTTGCATGTACAGGTATATCTGTTGATTTTTTCTAAATGGTTTTTTATGTCTTGCGTTTCTATTGTAATTCTTTGCACATTGTCTTATTTTGTTTGCATGTTGTTCTCTAACATTTTTATTTAATTATGGTTTGAGCAAATTGTCCGAGATTGGAAGTTTTGTTCGTAGTTGGCGATTATTTATGAGCTGTGATGGAGAATACGATATGTCCTTAACGGGTGTACTGCGATACTCTAATAATGATATGCAAAAATCTACATATGATTCACTTTTCTTCAAAATTGATTTGATTATTCCAACAGCTCTTTCAGCTAGTGCATTTCCTTTGGGATAATTTGGACTTCTGGTTTTTAATTCGACTTGCCACCTTTGTAGGAAATCTAATAATTGACTGGCCGGGAATGGGTTGTTATCCGCAATAATAGATTTCGGGATACCAAATTCTGCAAACATTTCCATCCAATGCCTTTTAATTTCTTGTGCTGATTTGTTCTTTAGTTTTCTAACATCTATCCACTTTGAATAATAATCGATGGTGACCAGATAAAGATCCCGCCCATATTCTGCTATATCGCATGCAATCTTTTCCCATGGCAAAGAAGGTATGTTTTGTATTGCCATTGGTTCTTTTTGGCTTTTGTTTTGGTATGTTTGGCAAATTTGACAGTTAAATATGATGTTTTCTATTTCCACGTCCATCCACCGATCCAGAATAATAACTCTTTTGCTCTCTTCTTTGTTTTAGATATGCCAAAATGACTCTCATGAAGGAGTTTTAAAATCTTACTCTTCATCTCGGAGGGAATTATAACGCGGTTTTCGTATAAACGTATGTCCTCATCGGTGTGAATTGCGTCTTTAAATTTGTAGTATGGTTTTACTTCGTCCGGACACTTTTCTTTTTTAATAGGCCAACCCTCTTTGCAGAAAAACAACACTTGCTTTAACACTCTGTCTTTACTTGTTTCCAGTACCAACTCTTTCTTTGAATTATCCGTTACATCAATACTAAGGACAGTTTCAAAAATCTTAATCCGTTTTAACAAAATGTCTTGAAAGGTAATCAGCAATATGCATATACTAGCCTGGTACCCATTCCAACTTAATGTCATATTTCCATTGTTTCATCATCATTCTTTGTAATTTGCATGACGGTACTTTGTGAATGTCTTTGTTTATTAACGTTGCCAATGGTTTGTGATCATTCTGTATTGTTATCGTTTGTCCATATATCCAGTGATGGAACTTCTTTACCGCAAATAATATGGAGAGCAGCTCTTTTTCCACCTGAGCATATCTCTTCTCTCTTTCCGACAAAGCCCTACTTGCAAAAGAAACAACTCGTTTGTTTTGTATTAAGCAACAGCCCATTCCTTCTTGGCTTGAGTCACATTGTATCAGAATTTCACTTTCTGGGTTAAAAGGAGCTAATGCTGCTGCATTGCAAATTTCCTGTTTGATGATATTTATAACTTTAGTATGTGACTCAGTCCACGAAAAATCTGTATTTTTCTTTAATAATTCTCTCAATGGCCCGCTTATCTCAGCTAAATTTGGTATAAAATTTCGAACGTAATTGATAACTCCAAGGAATTTTTGTACTTCTACTCTGCTTTTCGGTATTTCTAAATTTGTTATGCTTTCTATTCTGTCCTTATCAATTTCTATTGCTTCTCCAGAAAAAACTAATCCAAGGTATTTAACTTTTTCCAAATATTGAAATTTACTCGGATTGAATTTGATGTTTCGTTCCTCCGCTCTTTTAAAAACATTTTTAAGATTTCTATCATGCTCTTCCTTGGTATCTCCCATAATTAAAATGTCATCAATGTAGATCATGACTCCAGGTAAATCAGCAAAATTTCGAGTGGTCATATTTTGAAACGCCTCCGGTGCTATTGATAATCCAAAAGAAACCATTTTTTATACCAACTACACTAAAATATTTTGCTTTACCTATCTTTGTAGTAATTTCTTCAACCGTCGGTAGTAATATTTTGTTTTTTTTATTCATATTAAGAGCACGTGGGTCTAAACATAGTCTTATGGTTCCATCTGTCTTCCTTACTATGACTATATTTGACACCCAATTTCTTGGATTCCTCACTGGAGAAATTATTTTCAACTGCACTAGCTCATCTAATTTTTCCTTGAGTTTTTCCATTAACTTTAATGGCACCCTTCTTGGCGCTTTAACACTACCCTTTGCGCCTTCTATTAACTCAATATTGAGAGTTTCTGGAAAGCATCCTATACCCGTAAATATGGCCTTGTATTCATTTAAAATCTTTTCTTTAGTTGGCACCTTTTCTATGATATTTACCCGTTGTATAATATTCAAATTTAGGCATGCATTTAATCCCAATATCGGAATTTGTTCATTATCCACAATTACAAAATGCTCCATACTTACTCGATTTCTATACATACATATGAAGTCACAAGCTCCTAGTGGATATATTTTTTCTCCTCCATTAGCTTGCAAAACCACATTGGTAGCTTCCATTTTTTCTTGCCCTTTGATCTTCTCAAACACTTGTTTCGAAATAATATTAGAGTCAGAACCTGAGTCGAGTTTAAAGTTGACGAAGCTATTAACTACCCTAATTGTTTCTGTCCATCCTTTTCATTAATTGTATAATCTTGTTTTATCCTTTTCCCTCTGCATGCTACTGCTATATGATTCATTCTATTGCAAATTTCACACCGTTGACCAAAAGCTGCACAACTGCCTTTCTTATGTGATGAAGCGCAATAAGAACAGTTCTTAACGTATGATGCCGATTGATGCTGCTGTTTATTAGATTGCTGATTTTTCCATGCCTTTTGTCCACTCCCGTTGAATCTGCCGCGTTGAGTTTGTGTGTTGTTGTATGTGTTTTTCGCGGTTTTACTCCTGTCTCTTAGTTCCCATACTTTTGCATTTTCGTCCATTCTCTCTCTTGTTGATTTTTTTTCCGCTAACCTTATGATCATCACACTTTTTTCATAGTCCAAATCTTCCGTTTTGATTAATTTGACCCTCAATTTCGCGTCCGCTATGCCCATGACAATTTTATCACGAAGCATTTCATTTTCTTCTGTAAACTTACACGGCTTAATTAATTTTCTTATATCGATGAAAAAATCTTCAAATGCCTCTCCGACCACCTGCTTTCTTTTATAAAATATGAACCTTTCGTACAAAGTATTTGATTTCGATGCGCAGTAGTTATCAAATGATTCCAAAACTTTATCAAATATTTTTGCATTTTCTGCTGACAAGTCGAACGTTTTATATGTTTTTCTTGCCCCTTCGCCTATTTGGTTCAACAGAACTGCAATTTTCTTCTCATCCGGTTCGTCACTTCCAATTTTTTCACAAAATCCATTTTTCTTTTCTTATTTTCGGCTACTATTTTAAATTCTTGTGTCTTAATTTCGTATTTTTCTTCAAAAAATGCACTTATATTTTGTTCATCTGATGTTTCACTTCTTTGATCTTCTTCGTTTGATTTTTGTTCACTATTCTTTCCGCATTTAAGCCTTGCTCGTGTAAGCATTATTTAATTTGATTTCAGCGTAAGTACTTTATCGGCTGCGCCATGTGGCAATGGTTGCTACAAATGAAACACACCGTCTTCTATGAGTAACACTTTATTACTGTTCTAATTCCATGTACCATCCTACCGGCTGCGCCATGTGGCAAAGGTTGCTACAAATGAAACACACCGTCTTCTATGAGTAACACTTTATTACTGTTCTAATTCCATGTTCCACAGTATTGAGTTGAGGCCATTTCATACATTGATGTGCCCCTTTCTCTATTTCCTGACCCAAATTTCCACGGAAGTTCTTTGAAAATTGTAAGTCTTTCCCATTTTTCAAGACTCAGAGTGACGTCTGCAACACTGACACATGAAAACACCCTTAGAAAACTATGGAGCCACCAGTTTTTTTGTTCTAAACCTGCTCGACTGTAGCTTGACGCTTTTTTACACTTATAATATATAAGCAAAAAGAAGCTCATGGCGCAAATTACAAACTACAAATAAAGCATCGAGAGAAACCTAAATGACAAAGTTTAAACACATGGATAAAACTGCATTACTCGCATATTAAAAAGCTTTCTTAGGAAGATCAAAACATTCAAAGATTAAGTTTGTTTTCCATTGTTGTGGTTTCTTATCATGAACCAAAGTCTAGAGGTCTTTCCAGTAAATGACACATACAATTTCTCGAAATCGGCCTGCAAACAACTATCAAAATCTCCAGTGAAAACTTGACTGAATGTGATCCTATTGAAGCCATCTATTTACCAGAAGGAAAAAGATCCTATGCTAAATATTTCCACAGCTCGGAAGGGAGAGGTGGTGGAAATCGCCCGAATGAAAATATATACTTTTGAATCCTTTCTTAAATGACATAAATATAATCACACTTAAATATTCCGCGCACAGGTAAAGTTCTACCAAAGAAAAGCAATCTGGCAAATTTAATGAAAGTGCATCGTAGAGGTCGTAGAAATTATTTTGACAATACATTAGACAAGGAGTTGACATAAGCGGTCGTATTATATAAAAAAAAATTAAATTCTGCAAACAAAAAAAAAACAAAGCCTAATCACAAATTTCCCTGTTGCTCGTTCACAACAACTTTCTTAAATATTTTTTCCCCATAATAGCAATAGTAATAGTAATAATTTTTAAGTGATGTTTCTGTGATAGCTCAGCACAAGTTTTAATTAAAAATTTTCTGAGGAAGGAAAGCTTGGAATAAACGAGATGTAAAACAGCTATGTATATGAGAGAAATTTTCTGTGAGGTCGCATCAGCTTCAGCGTGAATCTCGACAAGATATAGCTCGTACTTTGTCTTTACAAAAAAGGGTAGTCTCTGTACAGACGAGCTACACATAGACTAGTTCATTGAAGAGTAGTTAACTTAGTTAGTGATGGTGGCAGTTAATTCTTTTCAAACTCCAATGCAGAAACAAACTGGATACCAATTGAAATACTAGATAAATCAATCACTGACAGAGAACTTTATGCCGTTCACAAATAATTTCATTAGAACTTTTTTTCAGTTTGAGATTCTTGCATAATTGCGGACATGGCCTATGAAAGAATGTACTTTTAACACTTAAACAGAGTTTTATTCGGTTTAATATCGTTTTTGCTGAACCCGCATTGTAAAAACTACTTTGATTTTTATTTTTTTCAATCACTGTCTATCAAAATATTTTCAAAATCATCAAGCAATTGCTGAATTATTTGTCTATAGTGCTACTGAAGTTTTGAACCATTGAATTCTATTCTTGTGTTTTTGTGCTGTGCTAGAAGTAGTTAAAAAAATAATAAAAATGAGAGCAAAAAGTCAATCCCAACGCATTAGGAATGCACGAAAGAAAAAGAACTATAAAGAGGAAAGGAATATAGAAGGTGAGTACAGTTATTAAAAGAATGGCGGTTCCTTGGAGTAGAAAATTTGCATGACAACGCTTCATATGTTAGAACAAAAACTGAAAAAATTGTATGTAGATTGTGTGATGATTTTCTTACGTATAAACATACCAAGTGCAGCGAAATACACAAAATTTATTTTAATAATTTAATCAAAACTGTCATTTCATGTTACATGTTCGTCTGTTATTCCTTCTGAATTATGTTTTTGGTTTAAAATTGTTACTGTATAGGGTGTACCATAATTATATTGATTTTAGGAAACCCTGTAAAGTTAAACTCCAGAAAGTTGAAACAGCAGAAACGCAGAATAGCGTTAGTTGCACAAACAAACAATTTATTGTTTTTTATCTATTTCCTTCTTATTCTACGTTAATGTTTAGATCTAGAAACGTCTAAAATGGAGAAGTAACGCGATAGGTAGTGACAATCTCCATTTCTTTCGGTATTTCTGTTTTCTTTTTTGATTTCCCTTTTTCTGACTCTGTCGTGCTTTATATACTTCTTACATTGTCGCTTTCCGTATCTACACTTATTGGAAGTGTGTTTGGGTTGTAACTGCTGCATTAAAATGTTTTAAGTGTAAGGTTCACTCAATGCTTTGTTTTGTTGTCAGTCCCGTAATTATACTACGATGAAGGGTTTTCAACGCAGAAACATGGCCCATACAGTCATAGTCAAAAGTGAGTTAGCCCCAAGTTTATTTCCATATTTAAAACTCCCACGAATGAGCTAGGGCGAATAAAGATACATACATATATAATATCAAAGCTCCAAAGTTAAACTTCAAAACGTACTTTATTTTGTTTTTCTTAAATACCAACATATAGTATTTCATTTTATTTTATTTGAATATTTTGTATGGTTTACTTTTGATTAAGAAACTACTAACAAAAACAATAATCAAACGTGCTGGAGGTTCTGTGATGGTTTGACTATGTATGGCGGCTTTTGAATTCGAAAACTTGGCTTTTATTTATTCGACAATGGATAAAAAAGTGTGCATGGGAATTCAACAGGATTTTTGGACACGATAATGACCCTAAGCGTACATCGAACATGGTTTAAAAATAGTTGCTTTATCTGAGTTCAGTTGAACAGTTGTGATATTATTCAGAAAGTGTAAGAATGAAACTTGTTGAATCGATACCGCGAAATAAGAAGTAGTTTCTTAGTCAAAAGCAAACCAAATCAAATATAATCTTTTACCTTCCAATAACATAAGTCTGTTGAAATGTTATATGTTTTATCTCTTAAATAGAACACAAGATCATGTCTTTGAATTTTCTTTATTTCCGTCTGCCCACATTCGTGGTTATTTATCAACTAAAGAATATACATCAAAATAGACTATTATGGCGAGTTAAAGTTTTATACCAATATATTATATCTCCCGCATTAAGACAATATTATCAACCACATAAATTTATATTTATAATAAAATCAGTTAAAGATTTTTTTTTTTAATACTCTATCTTTATATCTTTCTTTCTCTATCTTATATCTTTATATCTTTCTAAATATATTTCATACTTCTGGGTCAGTGTATTTTTGAACAGATTTTACTTTTCTACCTGATCTAGTAACAGATCTTTGTATCATTCCGTTTACTCTGCGTTATAAAGTTTGGGTGTGGTTTTGTCATTTGAATTGTATCTTCGTGGTTATGTTTACTATCTGGCTATTCAAAACAGGAAATTTGAATTGTGGCTCATGAACTGATATTCTCAAATCACAGGAATTCCGCCGAAGCTAATTTTTGACTTCGGTTTGCACGATATATGGCCTGGGAGTATTGTAGGGTTTTACTATCCATGCTGGCTCCCAAATTTTATTCCGCTGTATGACTTCATGTTCACCAGTAGCAATATTTGCTTCTTTTTCCTTTATTGTGTCTTTGTCATGGTTACTCTTGTTATTTTGTTAATGTTCTTTTAAAATATTTATAGTGTGCTCAAAAACTTGGGGTTTTAAAAAGCTTTCTTGGATAGGAATAGAAGACTCTGGTCATTAACAGCTGTGATGGTCTAGAATTAAAACTGGTTATTTGTGATTTTCTATATGATAACAACGCACTAAATATGCGGTTCATTTCCTCATATGCCTTTTTAAGTAATTGATTTGCATTGTGAACACATTTTTCTGCCAATCCGTACGAGCGAGGATACATTGGGCTTGACGTTGTTACCGTTATATTGTAATCATTTGCGATGTTTTTAAAGCTGGAGGAATTAAAAGGTATATTGTCACGGATTATTTAATACTTATTTTATATATATATCGAAACAGAACTCACTGACAGTGCAGTTTTGCTTGCCAGTGGTTATACCACCAACATTAATTAATTTTCTAAGTACAATTTAGAAAATTAATCAACAAGCATGACATAAAGCTTGCTTTGAAAATCTTATTATCACAACCTTCATTAATATTGGTATGTTTGGAATTTATTGTGGAATTAGTGGGAGTTTCGCATTCGAGAGCTAAAACTTTTCACAGACTGTGCATTTCGAAATAAGTTTTTTAATATCTGAAGATATATTTCGCCAATAAAAAGACATTCTCGCCATAGCATTGGTTTTGGTACTTCCCAAATATTTTTAATAAAACTATCAATCCGTTTTGAATCATTTGACCATCCCGTTTTACACATTTGTTTATGTAATTTGAATTCCCTATCACCTTCCGGCCCTTTTTCAAGATCAATTCGACTGTCTGCGGTTCCACCACTATGTACTATTTTATTAAGAGAAGAATCTATATCATTTTTTTCATCGGGTAACTCCTGGATAAAATATCCGCTACATACATAAATTATCCTGGCATATACTCAACTGTTGAATCGTATTTTAAAAGTTTAAGTTTCATTCGTTTCAACCTAGAAGGAACTTGTGGGACGGTTTTTTCATTATAGCTACCAGTGGCTTGTGGCCTGTTAAAATAAGAATCGGTTTCCCATATATATAATAAGGGAATTTTTGGGCATCTTAATACAATGGCCAATATATCCTTCTCAATTTGTGCATAATAATTTTGGAGTTGCTTAACGGTTTTAAATCATAACAAACTGGTGTCTCCTTTTCAAGAGGGCAACTTCCAATTCCACTGAGAAGCACCAGTTTGAATTACTATAGGCAAAGAGTCGCTAAAATTTTGTCAAACGGGCGCCTGGCACACTTTGGTTCTACGTGTGTTAAATATTTCTGTATGATGCGATATCCATACAAATTCATTACCTTTTTTTAGAAGTTCTTGAACTGATGAGGTAGACTCTGATAGATTGGGTATAAATTTTCGCAAAAATTCATAAATCCTAAGGATCTTTGAAGAAATTTTTTATTTTAAGGTATTTGTAGTGTCTTTATTGCTTCGATTTCACTAGCATCAATAGAGATCCCATTTTTGTTCGTATTGTACTTTATTTTCATTAAATTTTATATTAATCTCATTAGCTCTTTTTATTACTCGTTCTAGAGTACAGATATGTTTATATTTATTTTTTCACCCTACAAGAATATCAACAAAATAAATTAACGTTCCTGGCAAGTCTTTAAACAAATTTATGTTTAGTTTTAGAAATAATTCTTACTTCAAAGGGCATACGCGAAAATTTGTATACCTCATATAATGAACTAAAATTGTAATAATCACTACTGACACTATTCAAAGATACTTGCCAAAATCCATCTTTCAAGTCAATGACTGTAAAATCTTCCATATCCTCAAAGGCTGTTGTCAAGTCGTCAAGACGTGGAATTTCAAAAGGTTTTTTTTATATTTATATTAAGCTTCAGAGGATCTAAACATAACCTTATTGATTTATCTAGTTTTTCAACCAATACAAGGTTATGGACAAAATCAGAAAGATAGTAAATTTTTTGTTTGATTCCAAGTCGCTCCATTTCTTCTAATTTCTTCTTTAATTTCGACTACAAGCTTTTTGGAATTCGTCGTGGAGCTTTAACACTCCCGTTTACACCTTTCAAATAAATTTTGCGTTTGTCGGGATAGCAACCTAGTCCAGTAAAAATTTCCTTATGCTTTAGAATATATTCATTTTTTTTCTCGTAATCGATCTACTTAGGTTTGTGTACTTTAATTTCATCTACCTGATTTTACTTTCGCTTTATAATGCAAAAACGCCTACCTACAGCATCGATTTTGACACCACCATACGCTTATAATTTCATATTTGCACCGTGTAGCTCAAAGTTGAAACAATTAAATCGGTAAAATATTTACCTGAGACCCAGTATCAATTTTTAACTGAACATATTTGCGCCAACATGAACCTTCTCAAGCCAACCCAATAGTGAGATTGTTTCCAGCTGGATAATTATTTTTGATACATCTGCACTACTCATAAATTGGTTGCCTTCGTTGTATACTTTTCTACTACGCCATGCATAAAAAAAATTGTTGAAATGACCACTGTTGTTGCACTGCTTTATCATAGCGAGGCACATCATCGATTTGTGGCGATACGAACCCTTGCTGTAATTCCAATTCCCATCAGCCTCATCGTTCCTTCTCATTTTAAAACGGCTTAATTGTCCATTCTGGTTAGATCCTCCTCTTTGGTTGTATTCCAGTCTCTGGCTGTATCCTTTTCCCTGGTTGTATAGATTTTGTTAATTTTTCTTTGTGATCAGCGTCAGTTCCCTCTTCTTTGTTCACACCCGATTTGTACGTCTCTTACATGTTCATGTTTCATTTCTGCAACTCTGCAAAATTCAATTGCCTTTTTTAATGTTAGCTTCTATATTCTCAAAAGCTTTTCTTGTGAATCTCCATCACTAATTCCTAAGACAATGCGGTCATGTATCATCTGATCAGTGACGTTTTTTGTTCTGCAAATCGCATTTTTTGGCTTGGCTTACAATATCCTTTAAAAAGCTGTCGAACTGTTCACCGGGCTGCTGCACTCTTGAGTGAAATTTGAACCGTTCGTATATGACGTAGTTGTTTGGTTGACAATTCGAATCAAAATGTTCGACAATTTCGACCACTTTATTTTAAAGTTTAGCATCAGCTTCTGATATGTCCGGCGTTTTCATATATGGCTCCTTCAACGGTAAAATTCAACAGCTTTGCAATTTTCAATTCATCACTAAGAGTTTCTCCTTTAGTTGTTGTCTGGACGTAAATTTTTAAATTTTGTCCACTCTTTGGTGACGTTTCCTTTGAAATGTAAGGATTCCGGTATTTATGTTTCCTTACACTTTTTTCCATATTTTTTTTTTTCTTTCTTTTACGACTGCACCATGTTTTGCCTCTTAATTAAAGCACAAGTTGATTTTTTTGAATTTTCTTTATTTTCGTATGTCCACATTCGTGGCTTTGTACCAACTAAAGAATATACATCGAAATGAACTATGATGGTGAAGTAAAACTGCTTTAAAGTTTTATACCCATATACAACGTATGTGTAGTATCATTTTTGACTCGGTTTCTTAGCATTACTACTAAGCATATTCTATGTTGACATTAAAGTTAACCAATATAAAGAACACTTTGAAGTATAACTTACGAGCTTCGATTTGATATTTGTATGTTTATCCGTTCATTCCTGTGAATTTCCAATAGGGAAAAAAACTTTCAGCCAACAACTGTACACTTACTTTTGACTTTGAATGTATGTACTATATATGTATGCGAGACGCATAGGAATTTGAGATATTTTGAAGTTCTAGGTTGATAGAAAGTATTTTCTAAATAATAATATGATAATAATAATGTTATCATAAATTTTATTGATTTTCTTAGAAAGCCATCTTATAAAAGTTTTTTCGGCAAAAAATTACAACGAGGAAAAGAGAGGGCGTATGCGCAACTTGAGATTGAACACACGTTATAGAAGTGAAGAAAATGAAACTGCAAAACTAAGAATACGCATGAGGAGAGCGAATAAAGCATTTCGATCTAAGGAAAACGTAGAAACACGCCAACGAGTCGCGAAATTGCGTGAAGATGAATTTTTCAAAAAAATGGACAATATTCGAACACGTCAAAGAGTGGCAAAATTGCGCGAAGACGAAGATTTTAAGAAAGTGGATACTATTAAAACGCTTCAACGTGTTTCAAAACTACGCGAAGACGAAGGTTTTAAGAAATTGGACAATATACGAACTCGTCAACGAGTTTCAAAGTTATGAGAAGATGAAAACTTTAAAGAACTGGACAAAATTCGAACGCGTCAAAGAGTGGCAAAATTGCGCGAAGACGACGATTTTAAGGAAGTGGACAATATACGAACGCGTCAAAGAGTGGCAAAATTGCGCGAAGACGACGATTTTAAGGAAGTGGACAATATACGAACGCGTCAACGAGTTTCAAAGTTACGAGAAGATGAAAACTTTAAAAAATTGGACAAAATTCGAACGCGACCAAGAGTGGTGAAATTAGGTAAGGATGAGTTATTTAAAAAGCATGAAATTATTACGACGCAACAACGCATACGAAAGTTGAGACAAAATCCACATTTCCATTTGAAAGAAAATAGAGCAAATTTAAACCGTATGCGGAGGCTGAGACTACGTGATGTATATTTGATAACAAAATGAAAAAGAAATATCACAAAGATTCGAATCTTTCGTCAAAAGATAAAAAATTTTAAAAATGAAATTGCGAATGTGGGAAAAACAAATAAACTGCTTCAAAAAATATTAACTGAAAAGAACGTGGAACGGACTGAAAATATATTACAAATAAGAAAAATAAGACGCCAGTGTGATTTTCTCCAAAAATTATTAAAAAATTATCTTCTTTGTAATAAATTTGTACGAAAAACTTATAAAGCACGTGAAAATGTAAAAAATCTTGAACGAATGCGATTGATAAGAGAACGTCCAAATTATAAGTATAAAGAAAATTCTAAAAACAAACAGTGTATGAAAGAAAGATGTATAAGTAATATAAACTATCGAAAACGTGAAATACGCATCGATGCTAAACTGAAGAAAGAGAGTCGAGTTAATGAATTCTTACGCATACGCAATATGATATACAATAATTTGATAAAAAAACAAAAGACTAGTCAATTTTCTAAACTTAAACTACAGTTCATAAAATTTAGAGGCGAAACACCATCTGCTGTTGTTGTGAGGGTATATTTTTCAAACATTCTGTTGTTAAATTAAACAGGCAAAGAATTATCAATAAATCCGGTGCTGATTTTTTTTGCAAATTAATAATTTTTCTTTCGACTGGATATGCAACACATGTAAAAACTTTGCGTTCAGCGGTCAAGTTTATAGACTGTCTACATGTAACGCAACCTTACCGAAAGCTGTTACAGAACTTAATGATCTTGAAGAAAGAATGGTAGCACCAGTCTTAAACTTTATGCAGATTCGTTCGTTGAAGCCGTATGCCTTAAATCCACAATTTGGATATGCAAACAAGTATCTCATCCTAAAATGTACTTTACTGATATGCATATAAATCTGTTTCACAAAATCATGAATAGAACTCTTACTGCGCATGGAATTTTCAACTGCGCACAAAATACATGCCTTCTTGAGTAATCTGCAAGCAATACCTAGATTTAACAGTAACATTCAAATCATATATAGTGGTGGTATTGGTACAAATATTATAGGACATTGGATTTGTACCAGATGTGATGGAAATGGAAGCGTTCACATATATGACAGTTTAAATAAAAATCGCTTGGAAATCGATTTAATTGATTACCTGAATGCATTATATAGATTCGAAAAGAAATATATTTTTCATAAAGTTCAGTGTCAGAATAATGGTATAGATTGTGGGTCATTTGCCATCTATTTTCCTACATTATTGTGTTATGATAAGCCACCGGAAGAACAAAAACTATATCAAATACCCTCTATGCGAAATCATATAGTCAAAATGCTTCTTAATAAAAAGTTACAAGATTTTCCAAATTGTTGAGACTTAAAATGCGTGCAAATCAGTCCCGGTCATTTAAAGGAATACATACATAAATAATATAATTATTTACGAGAACACCTAACAGCTATCAATGTTGGAAAAAATTAAACGTTCATGAAAAATTACATAAAATAGTCGCTTAGTTTCCTCATTACTTCAGTGATATTAAAGATAAAGATTCGAGCTTTTCGATTAATAGTCCGCTTTTTGTTTTTAATAATTATTTAATAACAAAAATGTTTAATTTGCTATCATAGTTTAACCAAAATGAAAGTGAAATACCAATTGTCTTGAAAATTTTTCGAAAAAATACTCTTAAAGCAAAAAACAACTCGCTCTCAACCTCAAAACATCACTATAGATTATAGAAAGTGAACCAGAAAATGTCAAAATCCACCTTTTTTAGTAATAATGTTACCAAATCAAAAACAATATGTGTTTAAATTGTTTTCCATATATCTAAAAACAATAAACAACAAAAACGTTCAACTTGCTTTTAATGTTGAGCAAAAGTAAACAGTTATTATAAAGAAAAGAAAGTGATTCACTGAAGGTCCTTTAAAAATTAACGAGAAAAAATAAACTCCAATTGTGAACAAATTACTTGAAAAATTAATAATAAATTAATTATTAATTAATTATTAATCATTATTAATTTTTGAAAGAAAGAAAGAAAAGATAACTTTGTGCAGTGAAAGTAAAAATCTAACTTTTTTATTAAAAATGTTACTTAATCAAAAACAGTAATTATTTTAAATTGTTTTCCATATAATTAAAAGCAATAAACAACAAAAACGTTCAACTTGCTATCATAGTTTAAAAACCGCAAGACAGCATTATAAGTTATGAAAAGCAAAATTTCAATTGTCCTGAAAATTTTGTGAAAAAAATAATCTTACAGTGAACAGATATGTAAAATTTTACTAACAAAAAAAAACACTCGCTCTCAGTGTTAAAAAACCCAAACCATCATTATTAATTTTGGAAAGTAAGAAAGAAAGAAAAGATAACTTGGTGCAGTGAAAGTAAAAATCTAACTTTTTTATTAAAAATGTTACTTAACCAAAAACATTATGTATTTTAAATTGTTTTCCATATAATTAAAAGCAATAAACAGCAAAAACGTTCAACTTGCTATCATAGTTTAAAAACCGCAACACAGCATTATAAGTTATGAAAAGCAAAATTTTAATTGTCCTGAAAATTTTGTGAAAAAAATAACCTTACAGTGAAAAGATATATAAAATGTTACTAACAAAATAAAAACAACTCGCTCCCAGTGTTAAAAAACCCAAAACATCATTATTAATGGAAAGTAAGAAAGAAAGAAAAGATAACTTTGTGCAGTGAAAGTAAAAATCTAACTTTTTTATTAAAAATGTTACTTAATCAAAAATAATATGTATTTTAAATTGTTTTCCATATAATTAAAAGCAATAAACAACAAAAACGTTCAACTTGCTATCATAGTTTAAAAACCACAACACATCATTATAAGTTATGAAAAGCAAAATTTCAATTGTCCTGAAAATTTTGTGAAAAAAATAATCTTACAGTGAACAGATGTATAAATTTTTTAAAAAAAAAAACAACTCGCTCTCAGTGTTAAAAAACCCAAAACATCATTATTAATTTTGGAAAGTAAGAAAGAAAGATATCTTTGTGCAGTGAAAGTAAAAATCTAACTTTTTTATTAAAAATGTTACTTAATCAAAAACAATATGTATTTAAAATTGTTTTCCATATAATTAAACGCAATAAACAACAAAAACTTTCAACTTGCTATCATAGTTTAAAAACCGCAACACATCATTATAAGTTATGAAAAGCAAAATTTCAATTGTCCTGAAAATTTTGTGAAAAAAATAATCTTACAGTGAACAGATATATAAAATTTTACTAACAAAAAAAAACAACTTGCTCCCAGTGTTAAAAAACCTAAAACATCATTATTAATTTTGGAAAGTAAGAAAGAAAGAAAAGATAACTTATGTGCAATGAAAGTAAAAATCTAACCTATTTATTAAAAATGTTACTCAATCAAAAACAATATGTATTTTAAATTGTTTTCCATATAATTAAAAGCAATAAACAACAAAAACGTTCAACTGGCTATCATAGTTTAAAAACCGCAAAATATCATTATAAGTTATGAAAAGCAAAATTTCACTTGTTCTGAAAATATTGTGAAAAAAATAATCTTACAGTGAACAGATATATGAAATCTTACTAACAAAAAGAAACAACTCGCTCTCAGTGTTGAAAAACCCAAAACATAATAATTAATTTTGGAAAGTAAGAAAGAAAGAAAAGATAACTTTGTGCAGTGAAAGTAAAAATCTAACTTTTTTATTAAAAATGTTACTTAATCAAAAACAATATGCATTTTAAATTGTTTTCCATATAATTAAAAGCAATAAACAACATAAGCGTTCAACTTGCTATCATAGTTTAAAAACCGCAACACATCATTATAAGTTATGAAAAGCAAAATTTCAATTGTCCTGAAAATTTTGTGAAAAAAATAATCTTACAGTGAACAGATATATAAAATTTTACTAACACAAAAAAAAAACTACTCGCTCTCAGTGTTAAAAAACCCAAACCATCATTATTAATTTTGGAATGTAAGAAAGAAAGAAAAGATAACTTTGTGCAGTGAAAGTAAAAATCTAACTTTTTTATTAAAAATGTTACTTAATCAAAAACAATAATTATTTTAAATTGTTCTCCATATAATTAAAAGCAATAAACAACAAAAACGTTCAACTTGCTATCATAGTTTAAAAACCGCAAGACAGCATTATAAGTTATGAAAAGCAAAATTTCAATTGTCCTGAAAATTTTGTGAAAAAAATAATCTTACAGTGAACAGATATATGAAATCTTACTAACAAAAGGAAACAACTCGCTCTCAGCGTTAAAAAACCCAAAACATCATTATAAATTATAATAAGTAAGAATGAAAGAATAGATAACTTGGTGCAGTGAAAGTAAAAATCTAACTGTTTTAGTAGAAATGTTACTCAACCAAAAACATTATGTGTTTTAAATTGTTTTCCATATAATTAAAAGCAATAAACAACAAAAACCTTCAACTTGCTATCATAGTTTAAAAACCGCAGCACATCATTATAAGTTATGAAAAGCAAAATTTCAATTGTCCTGAAAATTTTGTGAAAAAAATAATCTTACAGTGAACAGATATATAAAATTTTACTAACACAAAAAAAAATACTCGCTCTCAGTGTTAAAAAACCCAAACCATCATTATTAATTTTGGAATGTAAGAAAGAAAGAAAAGATAACTTTGTGCAGTGAATGTAAAAATCTAACTTTTTTATTAAAAATGTTACTTAATCAAAAACAATAATTATTTTAAATTGTTTTCCATATAATTAAAAGCAATAAACAACAAAAACGTTCAACTTGCTATCATAGTTTAAAAACCGCAATACAGCATTATAAGTTATGAAAAGCAAAATTTCAATTGTCCTGAAAATTTTGTGAAAAAAATTATATTTCAGTGAACAGATATATAAAATTTTACTAACAAAAAAAAAACACTCGCTCTCAGTGTTAAAAAACCCAAACCATCATTATTAATTTTGGAAAGTAAGAAAGAAAAGATAACTTGGTGCAGTGAGAGTAAAATCTAACTGTTTAAGTAGAAATGTTACTTAACCAAAAACCTTTTGTGTTTTAAATTGTTTTCCATATAATTAAAAGCAATAAACAACAAAAACGTTCAACTGGCTATCATAGTTTAAAAACCGCAACACATCATTGTTAGTTATGAAAAGCAAAATTTCAATTGTCCTGAAAATTTTGTGAAAAAAATAATCTTACAGTGAACAGATATATAAAATTTTACTAACACAAAAAAAAACAACTCGCTCTCAGTGTTAAAAAACCCAAACCATCATTATAAATTATAAAAAGTAAGAAAGAAAGAATAGATAACTTGGTGCAATGAAAGTTAAATTCTAACTGTTTTATTAAAAATGTTACTTAACCAAAAACATTATGTATTTTAAATTGTTTTCCATATAATTAAAAGCAATAAACATAAATAAAATGAAAAAATAATCTTACAGTGAACAGATATATAAAATTTTACTAACAAAAACAAGAACAACTCGCTCTCAGTGTTTAAAAACCCAAACCGTCATTATTAATTTTGGAAAGTAAGAAAGAAAGAAAAGATAACTTCGTGCAGTGAAAGTAAAAATCTAACTTTTTTATTAAAAATGTTAGTTAACCAAAAACATTATGTATTTTAAATTGTTTTCCATATAATTAAAAGCAATAAACAGCAAAAACGTTCAACTTGCTATCATAGTTAAAAAACCGCAACACAGCATTATAAGTTATGAAAAGCAAAATTTCAATTGTCCTGAAAATTTTGTGAAACAATAATCTAACAGTGAACAGATATATAAAATTTTACTAACAAAAAAAAAACAACTCGTTCTCAGTGTTTAAAAACCCAAACCGTCATTATTAATTTTGGAAAGTAAGAAAGAAAGAAAAGATAACTTGGTGCAGTGAAAGTAAAAATCTAACTGTTTTAGTAGAAATGTTACTTAACCAAAAACATTATGTGTTTTAAATTGTTTTCCATATAATTAAAAGCAATAAACAACAAAAACGTTCAACTTGCTATCATAGTTTAAAAACCGCAACACATCATTATAAGTTATGAAAAGCAAAATCTCAATTGTCCTGAAAATTTTGTGAAAAAAATAATCTTACAGTGAACAGATATATAAATTTTTTTAAAAAAAAAAAAACAACTCGCTCTCAGTGTTAAAAAACCCAAAACATCATTATTAATTTTGGAAAGTAAGAAAGAAAGATATCTTTGTGCAGTGAAAGTAAAAATCTAACTTTTTTATTAAAAATGTTACTTAATCAAAAACAATATGTATTTTAAATTGTTTTCCATATAATTAAACGCAATAAACAACAAAAGCTTTCAACTTGCTATCACAGTTTAAAAACCGCAAAATATCATTATAAGTTATGAAAAGCAAAATTTCACTTGTTCTGAAAATATTGTGAAAAAAATAATCTTACAGTGAACAGATATATGAAATCTTACTAACAAAAAGAAACAACTCGCTCTCAGTGTTGAAAAACCCAAAACATAATAATTAATTTTGGAAAGTAAGAAAGAAAGAAAAGATAACTTTGTGCAGTGAAAGTAAAAATCTAACTTTTTTATTAAAAATGTTACTGAATCAAAAACAATATGTATTTTAAATTGTTTTCCATATAATTAAAAGCAATAAACAACATAAGCGTTCAACTTGCTATCATAGTTTAAAAACCGCAACACATCATTATAAGTTATGAAAAGCAAAATTTCAATTGTCCTGAAAATTTTGTGAAAAAAATAATCTTACAGTGAACAGATATATAAAATTTTACTAACACAAAAAAAAAACTACTCGCTCTCAGTGTTAAAAAACCCAAACCATCATTATTAATTTTGGAATGTAAGAAAGAAAGAAAAGATAACTTTGTGCAGTGAAAGTAAAAATCTAACTTTTTTATTAAAAATGTTACTTAATCAAAAACAATAATTATTTTAAATTGTTTTCCATATAATTAAAAGCAATAAACAACAAAAACGTTCAACTTGCTATCATAGTTTAAAAACCGCAAGACAGCATTATAAGTTATGAAAAGCAAAATTTCAATTGTCCTGAAAATTTTGTGAAAAAAATAATCTTACAGTGAACAGATATATTAAATTTTACTAACAAAAAAAAAAACACTCGCTCTCAGTGTTAAAAAACCCAAACCATCATTATTAATATTGGAAAGTAAGAAAGAAAACATAACTTGATGCAGTGAGAGTAAAAATCTAACTTTTTTATTAAAAATGTTACTTAATCAAAAACAATAATTATTTTAAATTGTTTTCCATATAATTAAAAGCAATAAACAACAAAAACGTTCAACTTGCTATCATAGTTTAAAAACCGCAAGACAGCATTATAAGTTATGAAAAGCAAAATTTCAATTGTCCTGAAAATTTTGTGAAAAAAATAATCTTACAGTGAACAGATATGTAAAATTTTACTAACAAAAAAAAACACTCGCTCTCAGTGTTAAAAAACCCAAGCCATCATTATTAATTTTGGAAAGTAAGAAAGAAAGAAAAGATAACTTGGTGCAGTGAAAGTAAAAATCTAACTTTTTTATTAAAAATGTTACTTAATCAAAAACAATATGTATTTTAAATTGTTTTCCATATAATTAAAAGCAATAAACAACAAAAACGTTCAACAGGCTATCATAGTTTAAGAACCGCAACACATCATTATAAGTTATTAAAAGCAAAATTTCAATTGTCCTGAAAATTTTGTGAAAAAAATAATCTTACAGTGAACAGATATATAAAATTTTACTAACACAAAAAAAACAACTCGCTCTCAGTGGTAAAAAACCCAAACCATCATTATAAATTATAAAAAGTAAGAAAGAAAGAATAGATAACTTGGTGCAGTGAAAGTAAAAATCTAACTGTTTTAGTAGAAATGTTACTTAACCAAAAACATTATGTGTTTTGAATTGTTTTCCATATAACTAAAAGCAATAAACAACAAAAACGTTCAACTTGCTATCATAGTTTAAAAACCGCAACACATCATTATAAGTTATGAAAGCAAAATTTCAATTGTCCTGAAAATTTTGTGAAAAAAATAATCTTACAGTGAACAGATATATAAAATTTTACTAACACAAAAAAAAAAAACTACTCGCTTTTAGTGTTAAAAAACGCAAACCATCATTATTAATTTTGGAATGTAAGAAAGAAAGAAAAGATAACTTTGTGCAGTGAAAGTAAAAATCTAACTTTTTTATTAAAAATGTTACTTAATCAAAAATAATAATTATTTTAAATTGTTTTCCATATAATTAAAAGCAATAAACAACAAAAACGTTCAACTTGCTATCATAGTTTAAAAACCGCAAGACAGCATTATAAGTTATGAAAAGCAAAATTTCAATTGTCCTGAAAATTTTGTGAAAAAATAATCTTACAGTGAACAGATATATAAAATTTTACTAACAAAAAAAAACACTCGCTCTCAGTGTTAAAAAACCCAAACCATCATTTTTAATTTTGGAAAGTAAGAAAGAAAAGATAACTTTGTGCAGTGAAAGTAAAAATCTAACTTTTTTATTAAAAATGTTACTTAATCAAAAACAATAATTATTTTAAATTGTTTTCCATATAATTAAAAGCAATAAACAACAAAAACGTTCAACTTGCTATCATAGTTTAAAAACCGCAAGACAGCATTATAAGTTATGAAAAGCAAAATTTCAATTGTCCTGAAAATTTTGTGAAAAAAATAATCTTACAGTGAACAGATATGTAAAATTTTACTAACAAAAAAAAACACTCGCTCTCAGTGTTAAAAAACCCAAACCATCATTATTAATTTTGGAAAGTAAGAAAGAAAGAAAAGATAACTTGGTGCAGTGAAAGTAAAAATCTAACTTTTTTATTAAAAATGTTACTTAACCAAAAACATTATGTATTTTAAATTGTTTTCCATATAATTAAAAGCAATAAACATAAATAAAATGAAAAAATAATTTTACAGTGAACAGATATATAAAATTTTACTAACAAAAAAAAACAACTCGCTCCCAGTCTTAAATAACCCGAAACATCATTATTAATTTTGGAAAGTAAGAAAGAAAGAAAAGATAACTTGGTGCAGTGAAAGTAAAAATCTAACTTTTTTATTAAAAATGTTACTTAACCAAAAACATTATGTATTTTAAATTGTTTTCCATATAATTAAAAGCAATAAACAACAAAAACGTTCAACTTGCTATCATAGTTTAAAAACCGCAACACATCATTATAAGTTATGAAAAGCAAAATTTCAATTGTCCTGAAAATTTTGTGAAAAAAATAATCTTACAGTGAACAGATATATAAAATTTTACTAACAAAAAAAAACAACTCGCTCCCAGTCTTAAATAACCCGAAACATCATTATTAATTTTGGAAAGTAAGAAAGAAAAGATAACTTGGTGCAGTGAGAGTAAAAATCTAACTGTTTTAGTAGAAATGTTACTTAACCAAAAACCTTTTGTGTTTTAAATTGTTTTCCATATAATTAAAAGCAATAAACAACAAAAACGTTCAACTGGCTATCATAGTTTAAAAACCGCAACACATCATTGTAAGTTATGAAAAGCAAAATTTCAATTGTCCTGAAAATTTTGTGGAAAAAAATAATCTTACAGTGAACAGATATATAAAATTTTACTAACACAAAAAAACAACTCGCTCTCAGTGTTAAAAAACCCAAACCATCATTATAAATTATTAAAAGTAAGAAAGAAAGAATAGATAACTTGGTGCAGTGAAAGTTAAATTCTAAGTGTTTTATTAAAAATGTTACTTAACCAAAAACATTATGTATTTTAAATTGTTTTCCATATAATTAAAAGCAATAAACATAAATAAAATGAAAAAATAATCTTACAGTGAACAGATATATAAAATTCTACTAACAAAAACAAAAACAACTCGCTCTCAGTGTTTAAAAACCCAAACCGTCATTATTAATTTTGGAAAGTAAGAAAGAAAGAAAAGATAACTTTGTGCAGTGAAAGTAAAAATCTAACTTTTTTATTAAAAATGTTAGTTAACCAAAAACATTATGTATTTTAAATTGTTTTCCATATAATTAAAAGCAATAAACAGCAAAAACGTTCAACTTGCTATCATAGTTTAAAAACCGCAACACAGCATTATAAGTTATGAAAAGCAAAATTTTAATTGTCCTGAAAATTTTGTGAAAAAAATAACCTTACAGTGAAAAGATATATAAAATGTTACTAACAAAATAAAAACAACTCGCTCCCAGTGTTAAAAAACCCAAAACATCATTATTAATGGAAAGTAAGAAAGAAAGAAAAGATAACTTTGTGCAGTGAAAGTAAAAATCTAACTTTTTTATTAAAAATGTTACTTAATCAAAAATAATATGTATTTTAAATTGTTTTCCATATAATTAAAAGCAATAAACAACAAAAACGTTCAACTTGCTATCATAGTTTAAAAACCACAACACATCATTATAAGTTATGAAAAGCAAAATTTCAATTGTCCTGAAAATTTTGTGAAAAAAATAATCTTACAGTGAACAGATATATAAATTTTTAAAAAAAAAAAACAACTCGCTCTCAGTGTTAAAAAACCCAAAACATCATTATTAATTTTGGAAAGTAAGAAAGAAAGATATCTTTGTGCAGTGAAAGTAAAAATCTAACTTTTTTATTAAAAATGTTACTTAATCAAAAACAATATGTATTTAAAATTGTTTTCCATATAATTAAACGCAATAAACAACAAAAACTTTCAACTTGCTATCATAGTTTAAAAACCGCAACACATCATTATAAGTTATGAAAAGCAAAATTTCAATTGTCCTGAAAATTTTGTGAAAAAAATAATCTTACAGTGAACAGATATATAAAATTTTACTAACAAAAAAAAACAACTTGCTCCCAGTGTTAAAAAACCTAAAACATCATTATTAATTTTGGAAAGTAAGAAAGAAAGAAAAGATAACTTATGTGCAATGAAAGTAAAAATCTAACCTATTTATTAAAAATGTTACTCAATCAAAAACAATATGTATTTTAAATTGTTTTCCATATAATTAAAAGCAATAAACAACAAAAACGTTCAACTTGCTATCATAGTTTAAAAACCGCAAAATATCATTATAAGTTATGAAAAGCAAAATTTCACTTGTTCTGAAAATATTGTGAAAAAAATAATCTTACAGTGAACAGATATATGAAATCTTACTAACAAAAAGAAACAACTCGCTCTCAGTGTTGAAAAACCCAAAACATAATAATTAATTTTGGAAAGTAAGAAAGAAAGAAAAGATAACTTTGTGCAGTGAAAGTAAAAATCTAACTTTTTTATTAAAAATGTTACTTAATCAAAAACAATATGTATTTTAAATTGTTTTCCATATAATTAAAAGCAATAAACAACATAAGCGTTCAACTTGCTATCATAGTTTAAAAACCGCAACACATCATTATAAGCTTTGAAAAGCAAAATTTCAATTGTCCTGAAAATTTTGTGAAAAAAATAATCTTACAGTGAACAGATATATAAAATTTTACTAACACAAAAAAAAACTACTCGCTCTCAGTGTTAAAAAACCCAAACCATCATTATTAATTTTGGAATGTAAGAAAGAAAGAAAAGATAACTTTGTGCAGTGAAAGTAAAAATCTAACTTTTTTATTAAAAATGTTACTTAATCAAAAACAATAATTATTTTAAATTGTTCTCCATATAATTAAAAGCAATAAACAACAAAAACGTTCAACTTGCTATCATAGTTTAAAAACCGCAAGACAGCATTATAAGTTATGAAAAGCAAAATTTCAATTGTCCTGAAAATTTTGTGAAAAAAATAATCTTACAGTGAACAGATATATGAAATCTTACTAACAAAAGGAAACAACTCGCTCTCAGCGTTAAAAAACCCAAAACATCATTATAAATTATAATAAGTAAGAATGAAAGAATAGATAACTTGGTGCAGTGAAAGTAAAAATCTAACTGTTTTAGTAGAAATGTTACTCAACCAAAAACATTATGTGTTTTAAATTGTTTTCCATATAATTAAAAGCAATAAACAACAAAAACCTTCAACTTGCTATCATAGTTTAAAAACCGCAGCACATCATTATAAGTTATGAAAAGCAAAATTTCAATTGTCCTGAAAATTTTGTGAAAAAAATAATCTTACAGTGAACAGATATATAAAATTTTACTAACACAAAAAAAAATACTCGCTCTCAGTGTTAAAAAACCCAAACCATCATTATTAATTTTGGAATGTAAGAAAGAAAGAAAAGATAACTTTGTGCAGTGAATGTAAAAATCTAACTTTTTTATTAAAAATGTTACTTAATCAAAAACAATAATTATTTTAAATTGTTTTCCATATAATTAAAAGCAATAAACAACAAAAACGTTCAACTTGCTATCATAGTTTAAAAACCGCAATACAGCATTATAAGTTATGAAAAGCAAAATTTCAATTGTCCTGAAAATTTTGTGAAAAAAATTATATTTCAGTGAACAGATATATAAAATTTTACTAACAAAAAAAAAACACTCGCTCTCAGTGTTAAAAAACCCAAACCATCATTATTAATTTTGGAAAGTAAGAAAGAAAAGATAACTTGGTGCAGTGAGAGTAAAATCTAACTGTTTTAGTAGAAATGTTACTTAACCAAAAACCTTTTGTGTTTTAAATTGTTTTCCATATAATTAAAAGCAATAAACAACAAAAACGTTCAACTGGCTATCATAGTTTAAAAACCGCAACACATCATTGTTAGTTATGAAAAGCAAAATTTCAATTGTCCTGAAAATTTTGTGAAAAAAATAATCTTACAGTGAACAGATATATAAAATTTTACTAACACAAAAAAAAACAGCTCGCTCTCAGTGTTAAAAAACCCAAACCATCATTATAAATTATAAAAAGTAAGAAAGAAAGAATAGATAACTTGGTGCAGTGAAAGTAAAATTCTAACTGTTTTATTAAAAATGTTACTTAACCAAAAACATTATGTATTTTAAATTGTTTTCCATATAATTAAAAGCAATAAACATAAATAAAATGAAAAAATAATCTTACAGTGAACAGATATATAAAATTTTACTAACAAAAACAAGAACAACTCGCTCTCAGTGTTTAAAAACCCAAACCGTCATTATTAATTTTGGAAAGTAAGAAAGAAAGAAAAGATAACTTCGTGCAGTGAAAGTAAAAATCTAACTTTTTTATTAAAAATGTTAGTTAACCAAAAACATTATGTATTTTAAATTGTTTTCCATATAATTAAAAGCAATAAACAGCAAAAACGTTCAACTTGCTATCATAGTTAAAAAACCGCAACACAGCATTATAAGTTATGAAAAGCAAAATTTCAATTGTCCTGAAAATTTTGTGAAACAATAATCTAACAGTGAACAGATATATAAAATTTTACTAACAAAAAAAAAACAACTCGTTCTCAGTGTTTAAAAACCCAAACCGTCATTATTAATTTTGGAAAGTAAGAAAGAAAGAAAAGATAACTTGGTGCAGTGAAAGTAAAAATCTAACTGTTTTAGTAGAAATGTTACTTAACCAAAAACATTATGTGTTTTAAATTGTTTTCCATATAATTAAAAGCAATAAACAACAAAAACGTTCAACTTGCTATCATAGTTTAAAAACCGCAACACATCATTATAAGTTATGAAAAGCAAAATCTCAATTGTCCTGAAAATTTTGTGAAAAAAATAATCTTACAGTGAACAGATATATAAATTTTTTTAAAAAAAAAAAAACAACTCGCTCTCAGTGTTAAAAAACCCAAAACATCATTATTAATTTTGGAAAGTAAGAAAGAAAGATATCTTTGTGCAGTGAAAGTAAAAATCTAACTTTTTTATTAAAAATGTTACTTAATCAAAAACAATATGTATTTAAAATTGTTTTCCATATAATTAAACGCAATAAACAACAAAAGCTTTCAACTTGCTATCACAGTTTAAAAACCGCAAAATATCATTATAAGTTATGAAAAGCAAAATTTCACTTGTTCTGAAAATATTGTGAAAAAAATAATCTTACAGTGAACAGATATATGAAATCTTACTAACAAAAAGAAACAACTCGCTCTCAGTGTTGAAAAACCCAAAACATAATAATTAATTTTGGAAAGTAAGAAAGAAAGAAAAGATAACTTTGTGCAGTGAAAGTAAAAATCTAACTTTTTTATTAAAAATGTTACTTAATCAAAAACAATATGTATTTTAAATTGTTTTCCATATAATTAAAAGCAATAAACAACATAAGCGTTCAACTTGCTATCATAGTTTAAAAACCGCAACACATCATTATAAGTTATGAAAAGCAAAATTTCAATTGTCCTGAAAATTTTGTGAAAAAAATAATCTTACAGTGAACAGATATATAAAATTTTACTAACACAAAAAAAAAACTATTCGCTCTCAGTGTTAAAAAACCCAAACCATCATTATTAATTTTGGAATGTAAGAAAGAAAGAAAAGATAACTTTGTGCAGTGAAAGTAAAAATCTAACTTTTTTATTAAAAATGTTACTTAATCAAAAACAATAATTATTTTAAATTGTTTTCCATATAATTAAAAGCAATAAACAACAAAAACGTTCAACTTGCTATCATAGTTTAAAAACCGCAAGACAGCATTATAAGTTATGAAAAGCAAAATTTCAATTGTCCTGAAAATTTTGTGAAAAAAATAATCTTACAGTGAACAGATATATTAAATTTTACTAACAAAAAAAAAAAAACACTCGCTCTCAGTGTTAAAAAACCCAAACCATCATTATTAATATTGGAAAGTAAGAAAGAAAACATAACTTGATGCAGTGAGAGTAAAAATCTAACTTTTTTATTAAAAATGTTACTTAATCAAAAACAATAATTATTTTAAATTGTTTTCCATATAATTAAAAGCAATAAACAACAAAAACGTTCAACTTGCTATCATAGTTTAAAAACCGCAAGACAGCATTATAAGTTATGAAAAGCAAAATTTCAATTGTCCTGAAAATTTTGTGAAAAAAATAATCTTACAGTGAACAGATATGTAAAATTTTACTAACAAAAAAAAACACTCGCTCTCAGTGTTAAAAAACCCAAGCCATCATTATTAATTTTGGAAAGTAAGAAAGAAAGAAAAGATAACTTGGTGCAGTGAAAGTAAAAATCTAACTTTTTTATTAAAAATGTTACTTAATCAAAAACAATATGTATTTTAAATTGTTTTCCATATAATTAAAAGCAATAAACAACAAAAACGTTCAACAGGCTATCATAGTTTAAGAACCGCAACACATCATTATAAGTTATTAAAAGCAAAATTTCAATTGTCCTGAAAATTTTGTGAAAAAAATAATCTTACAGTGAACAGATATATAAAATTTTACTAACACAAAAAAAACAACTCGCTCTCAGTGTTAAAAAACCCAAACCATCATTATAAATTATAAAAAGTAAGAAAGAAAGAATAGATAACTTTGTGCAGTGAAAGTAAAAATCTAACTGTTTTAGTAGAAATGTTACTTAACCAAAAACATTATGTGTTTTGAATTGTTTTCCATATAACTAAAAGCAATAAACAACAAAAACGTTCAACTTGCTATCATAGTTTAAAAACCGCAACACATCATTATAAGTTATGAAAGCAAAATTTCAATTGTCCTGAAAATTTTGTGAAAAAAATAATCTTACAGTGAACAGATACATAAAATTTTACTAACACAAAAAAAAAACTACTCGCTTTTAGTGTTAAAAAACGCAAACCATCATTATTAATTTTGGAATGTAAGAAAGAAAGAAAAGATAACTTTGTGCAGTGAAAGTAAAAATCCAACTTTTTTATTAAAAATGTTACTTAATCAAAAATAATAATTATTTTAAATTGTTTTCCATATAATTAAAAGCAATAAACAACAAAAACGTTCAACTTGCTATCATAGTTTAAAAACCGCAAGACAGCATTATAAGTTATGAAAAGCAAAATTTCAATTGTCCTGAAAATTTTGTGAAAAAAATAATCTTACAGTGAACAGATATGTAAAATTTTACTAACAAAAAAAAACACTCGCTCTCAGTGTTAAAAAACCCAAACCATCATTATTAATTTTGGAAAGTAAGAAAGAAAGAAAAGATAACTTGGTGCAGTGAAAGTAAAAATCTAACTTTTTTATTAAAAATGTTACTTAACCAAAAACATTATGTATTTTAAATTGTTTTCCATATAATTAAAAGCAATAAACATAAATAAAATGAAAAAATAATTTTACAGTGAACAGATAAATAAAATTTTACTAACAAAAAAAAAACAACTCGCTCCCAGTCTTAAATAACCCGAAACATCATTATTAATTTTGGAAAGTAAGAAAGAAAGAAAAGATAACTTGGTGCAGTGAAAGTAAAAATCTAACTTTTTTATTAAAAATGTTACTTAACCAAAAACATTATGTATTTTAAATTGTTTTCCATATAATTAAAAGCAATAAACAACAAAAACGTTCAACTTGCTATCATAGTTTAAAAACCGCAACACATCATTATAAGTTATGAAAAGCAAAATTTCAATTGTCCTGAAAATTTTGTGAAAAAAATAATCTTACAGTGAACAGATATATAAAGTTTTACTAACAAAAAAAAACAACTCGCTCCCAGTCTCAAATAACCCGAAACATCATTATTAATTTTGGAAAGTAAGAAAGAAAGAAAAGATAACTTGGTGCAGTGAAAGTTAAATTCTAACTGTTTTATTAAAAATGTTACTTAACCAAAAACATTATGTATTTTAAATTGTTTTCCATATAATTAAAAGCAATAAACATAAATAAAATGAAAAAATAATCTTACAGTGAACAGATATATAAAATTTTACTAACAAAAAAAAAAAACAACTCGCTCTTAGTGTTTAAAAACCCAAACCGTCATTATTAATTTTGGAAAGTAAAAAGAAAGAAAAGATAACTTTGTGCAGTGAAAGTACAAATCTAACTTTTTTATTAAAAATGTTACTTAACCAAAAACATTATGTATTTTAAATTGTTTTCCATATAATTAAAAGCAATAAACAACAAAAACGTTCAACTTGCTATCATAGTTTAAAAACCGCAACACATCATTATAAGTTATGAAAAGCAAAATTTTAATTGTCCTGAAAATTTTGTGAAAAAAATAACCTTACAGTGAAAAGATATATAAAATTTTACTAACAAAATAAAAACAACTCGCTCCCAGTGTTAAAAAACCCAAAACATCATTATTAATGGAAAGTAAGAAAGAAAGAAAAGATAACTTTGTGCAGTGAAAGTAAAAATCTAACTTTTTTATTAAAAATGTTACTTAACCAAAAACATGTATTTTAAATTGTTTTCCATATAATTAAAAGCAATAAACAACAAAAACGTTCAACTTGCTATCATAGTTTAAAAACCGCAACACATCATTATAAGTTATGAAAAGCAAAATTTCAATTGTCCTGAAAATTTTGTGAAAAAAATAATCTTACAGTGAACAGATATATAAATTTAAAAAAAAAAAAAAAACAACTCGCTCTCAGTGTTAAAAAACCCAAAACATCATTATTAATTTTGGAAAGTAAGAAAGAAAGAAAAGATAACTTTGTGCAGTGAAAGTAAAAATCTAACTTTTTTATTAAAAATGTTACTTAATCAAAAACGATATGTATTTAAAATATGTTTTCCATATAATTAAACGCAATAAACAACAAAAACGTTCAACTTGCTATCACAGTTTAAAAACCGCAAAATATCATTATAAGTTATGAAAAGCAAAATTTCACTTGTCCTGAAAATTTTGTGAAAAAAATAATCTTACAGTGAACAGATATATGAAATCTTACTAACAAAAAGAAACAACTCGCTCTCAGTGTTGAAAAACCCAAAACATAATTATTAATTTTGGAATGTAAGAAAGAAAGAAAAGATAACTTGGTGCAGTGAAAGTAAAAATCTAACTGTTTTAGTGGAAATGTTACTTAACCAAAAACATTATGTGTTTTAAATTGTTTTCCATATAATTAAAAGCAATAAACAACAAAAATAATCTTACAGTGGGCAGATATATAAAATTTTACAAAAAAAAAAAACAACTCGCTCCCAGTGTTAAAAAACCCAAGACATCATTATTAATTTTGGAAAGTAAGAAAGAAAGAAAAGATAACTTTGTGCAGTGAAAGTAAAAATCTAACTTTTTTATTAAAAATGATACTTAACCAAAAACATGTATTTTAAATTGTTTTCCATATAATTAAAAGCAATAAACAACAAAAACGTTCAACTTGCTATCATAGTGTAAAAACCGCAACACATCATTATAAGTTATTAAAAGCAAAATTTCAATTGTCCTGAAAATTTTGTGAAAAAATAACTCTTACAGTGCACAGTTATTTGAAATATTAATAACAAAAAAATAACAACTCGCTCTCAGTGTTAAAAAATCGAAAACGTCATTCTAAATTATATAAATCTATAACTTTTTTTCGTAAATCCAAAGAAACGTATTTAAAATTGTGATCCAAGTCAATTGCAATAATGTATAAATAAAACGTTTAAAACGTTTGAAACACTAAATTTACAGAGAAATTTATGAAAAAAAAATTAACAAATAAAGGAAAAAGGATAATGTATCTTTTTTAAAAAAGATATGTTCCCAAATTTAAAAGAAGTTTCAAAATATTGTCCAGAGCACTTGAAATAATACATTCATATATAATGATGATGTTCACCGGTCTTTCTCAAGACCAAACCTCTGTCTATCAACTCCTACTCTCACCTCCTAGTGGTCAACATCGGAAGCCTAATACCTCAACTGGAGATTGGAGTGAGAGTCCCTTTGTAAGGTTGTTGGTGGCTACAAACGAGAGAGGGGGGAGGAGTGTTAAACACTGAGGCACTCCTCTTTATTCGGACGGCAGCGGAAGAATTCCCCAGAAGGGGTCAACGATGGCGTCAACAGTTCCATTAAGAAACAATAGCAGACTGCTTGAAGGAATTTTTCAATTTCCGGTCTGTTGTTTTGTCGCAGCGTTTGTCTGAACGTTTCGTTCAAATTGAATCCAGTAGAAACGTCGCAAGACTTTGCGCACTGTTGTGGACGAAGACGTGGTAATGGAAAGATAGTGGAGGCTTTGTTATGGGGTTCCATTAACAACCTTTTGGTGCTTGCCCTAAAAAGCAAGGACGGCATTTACGTCACTTAAAAGACTTTTTTTCTTCAATTATCTTACCAATTTGGACAAATGCGAGTCCAGTATGGAGGAACTTAATCCTTCTTGTATGGATAAATATAGAAATTGCCCGAGATTGTACGCAAGAGCTCAATCTGACTTTCGGTATTACGTCTGCAACAAAAGACTATTGGATGCTTCCGATGCGTCCAGATATGAAAATGTAGTTTTTTATCTTGAGAATGAACTCATATCGGACTTGTTTTATCGTTGGCTGTAATAATATGTTTATATGCTTGAAAACAAAACAATAAGCTGAATATTGGGAGCAATGTCTGTTCGGCCATTCAAACAATGTACAATACTGTATGAATAGTTTTCTAGTTTTATTTCTTGCTTAGAAAGAATTTTTTATTTATATTTATAAAGAGGTGAACTAACTTTCATGGTCTTTCAGACCTGGAGCAAGAGGCGGATGATTTTTCATCTTAAATCATAATAAACGACGAAACCCACCGTCCTCATTATGTGAATAAACTAATTTTGCGTTTCTCGGACACGCATAATTGACACAGTTCTTGTAGTTAAAAAGTGCACGCGTTCAGTACTGAATCCATCTTTTAAGGCCTCATCATCTTCAATGTGAAGCTTTCTCCAAAACGCTTTTACAACCCATATTAATTTCTAACAACCAAGACGAAACTTCTTACAACGAGCTCAAAAACTTTTCAATCTTGTGCACAACATTAGATAAATTTTACTAAATCAAAAACGATTATTTCCAAATTGTTGTCCTGATCACTTATAAGAATACTTTCGTAAGTAAGTAATTACCGAAATGTTGAATTTAAATTAATGTTGAATACTCAACTTTACATTCATAGCAGCTTTCCATTCCCCTACTTATTTCCGTTTCAAGTAATAAATGTTTTTTATAGAATTAATTTAATTTTATAGAATTTTAACTGAACTAGATAAATTTTAGTAATGATTCAACTCAATTATTTTAATCTCATACCTAATATTTCATCATGATTTTTTTTAATTTAGTTTTAATCTTTATAATATATTTATATTTTTAATTTATTAGTCTGATATGTTTTAATTCAATTTAACCAATGTATTCTTTACATCGCTAATCTTTCACAGATTTATAAGTACTTCTTACTGTTTTAGCATGTACATAATAAGTATACCCTTTAATCTATACTTTAGACGCAAATCGTATGATCCATGATGATCGTATGATTCAAAGATGCGAAAACAAATATAAACTTACGGGGAGCTAAACTTGTGAGTATCTTAAAGTTGATGTTGGGAGCAAATTTAATAGCACCTTAATGTTTTTTATTTTATCATGAGATGGGAAGTTCATGGTATGGGCAGACCTACTCGCACCCAAACCAATTTTTTTCCTTTAAAATCTAAACTTAAACTACTTCCACTAAAACTAAAAATAAAAAAACAAACACAAAAAAAAAACAAAATAACAAAACCTAATTTAACCTAAGCGTCAGCTCCAACCCAGTCAAGCCACCCATATTTGGTTCTATTGAATCTATTGATGTTACTTATATCCCTTTCAGGTACGCTCATGCGGTACCTCCAGTCAGGCGATGCATCCCCCGAGCAAGTCGGCACATTAAGGATCCTCTTGTCTGTTGCCCTTCTAGCAGCAAGAAATATAGTATAATAGGAACGTTGCTCGAGTCTGATAAGTAGCCGTATGCGTCTAAATAATGAAAAGCCTCAGGTGGTATATGTCCTTTTTCTAATGAATTTCTAAAATATCCCGGGTTAGGATAGAACAAGTCAGATATGAGCTCATTCTCAATAAAATCCGCCGACCGCGCAAAGTGATTCCTCACAAGGTCCAGGGATACGTTGTCAATCCTAGACACGCCGGAAGCATACAATAGTCTTTTGTTAGAGACGTAATGCTGAAAGTCGGAATGTGCGCTTCTGTACAGCCGTGTGTAGGCTCGCAGGCATTTTCTCTCGAATATTCTATACTTTTCCATGTATGATGGACTTATGTTCCATTATACTGGACTCGCGAGTTACGTATATGCCAGCGCAAGCAAAGGTTAAAACACCAAACGATCAATATGACACGTTTATCCGGTCATTAACCGATGGGCTGAACAAACAATAATTGTTTGTTAATTCTTAGAATAAGCTTTTGATCTAAATAAATTGTAAAATCGCTGACACTATGTCTACGATCAAAATACATGAAATATGTAGCCTATAAGTAGAGAAAGAGAATACGAACTCGAGGTAGTATCCCGGTAGTGATAGTCGTGTTATCATTCGTCTTTTAATAAATAAATTGAATCAAAAGAAATATTGTTGTTTTTTTATCGCTTGGAATCAATTATTGTTTAATTGGCGCAGTCGGTAGGATTCTTATTTTATAAGAGTCCTGTGAAACAAACCTACGTCGTGTGAAATTAATAAATAAAAGTGTTTCTAAATAAAGCATTTAAATTAATAAACACGTACCCGAAAAGAAAACAAAACATACATTAAAATCGACAAAGATAAGTGTGTTCAATAAAAAAAAATTGCAAAAACATATAGAAAATCGACAAAGATTAGTGTGTTCAAGAAAAGTAAAAGAAATAAAAAGTTAACAAAAGTGAAGTGAAAGCAATTTATGAAAAGACACCAGATACACGATAACAATAGAAACATGGAAAATCATAATCAACTAGTCGCTGAATTGGAACTCAGAACACAACAGTTGGAACAAGTACGAGCAGCATATGTACAACTCCAACAACGGGAACAGCACGAGGAGAGGGAAAAACTTTTAAAACAAATCCGATATATGTCTGTGTTTACTGGACCAGGGGATGTCACAATAAATTCCTTCCTCAGTTGTGTAGAATACTACCTCAACCAAATAGAAGACCCAGAACAGAAGAAAATCTTAGTGCGGACAGTCTTTTATGAAAAGATACAAGGCGATGCAAAGAATGCAGTGATCAACATACCTCAGACGGACAACTGGACTACCATCAAAGAGACATTGAAGCTGAGATACAAGCCGGACATCGAGCCGCACGAGATATACAAGAAGATCACTAACCTTAAAGTGAATACGGTAAGCGAACTGGCTATAGAATTACAAAATATAAAATATAAAACAGATGAACTTACTGTTTATTATCAAGATGATCATTTTATAGATCTAAGTAACGTTGAAAGTATATTAGTGAATACTGTAAAAGAAATGACTCAAGGGACCTTACTAGATAGGATATATGAGGAAAAAGAATTAGGAAAAATAATCGCAATAATGAGAAAGAGAAGATTTGAAGATACGTACAGATAATAGAAATAGAAACACAAATCATTCAGGACAATTTAATTACCAAAGAAATTATTCAGGGCATTATAGGCAAAACAATAATCAAGGACAACAAAGAAATTATTCAGGACAGTATAGGCAACATAATAACCCAGGACAGCAGAGAAACTTCTCGGGGCAATATAAGCAAAATGACAGATCAAATCCGCCAGCTGAAAACATGGAGGTTGATAACATACAGAGAAATAACAGCTGTAGACAAATAAATAATTCTCAGGGTCAGAACCAAAATTCAGGACACCTCAGACTATCTCCAGGCCAACATAGCCATCAACAGGAGACAACTGAGCAAAGATTGGTTAGGACTTATGAAGTAGTTAACGATGAAAGTAAAAATCAAAATAAACAAAATTCGTTTTTTATGAACTAGCCTCGGACGATTTACCAATGATTCAAATAACTATTTGTTCAAAACATTTTATAGCGCTTATTGATACAGGTTCAACTTTAAGTATAGTAGACGATAGGTTGACAGAATTTAAGAAATTACCCATTGAACCAATACATTTTACAACAGTGACGGGTAAAGACACAATTTCATACGAAATACATACACCACCACCGGAAGAATTCAAAACCCCACTCAAACAGAAAATTTTTCGCTTAAAGGTAACGTAAGTGATTCAATATCAGAATTTGTATTTAACTTAGAAGAAGATGAGACTAATGAGACTGTACATTCAGCAGACGAAGAACTAATGGATCATATACCCATTATAGAAGACATCGTAAATAAATATAAGACGCAACTTATTCTGACAAATAACAAAATAAAAGACATTGAGATTTTACATGGTAAACGAATTATTTATATAGCAGAACATGATTTCGAAAGACTAGGAGATATACTAAGAAGATTTATAAAAAAGGGAAAAATAGCAATATTTTCAGAACTTGAAGACAGCATATATAATGTTCTTCAAAATAAAATAAGAGAAATGTTTTCAAACGATAAATCAGTTAAATTCGTCAAGTGTTCATTTAGGGCACAAGACATCAAAACGGAGGTAGAAATCGTAAAACAAATATCTTTTTATCATGTACAAGAAAGCCAGCATTCTGGAATTCAAGAAACATATAATCAAATAAAAAACAAAATATATTATCCAAAATTAATGGAATTTATAAATATTTATAAATATTGTAAATATAAAAGCCAAATTCTATCATACAGAAACTCCTTCCGATATCAATCAAATCATTCATATCGATACATACGTAATAAGAAAGGTTAGTTTCTTAACTATAATAGACAAGTTCTCTAAGTTCGGATCAGTCTATCATCTTGCAGATAGAAATCACTTAACAATAATAGAGCAGTTAGAAGAACATCTTACAAAAATAGGAAAACCAAATAAAATTATTGCGGATAACGAATTTAAAGCAGTTCAGATAAAAGAGTTTTTAGAAGAAGAAGGAATTTCGCTACATCTTACAAAACCAAATAGTCACACCGGCAATGCCGATATCGAACGATTCCATAACTCAATAGTAGCTGTGAATAAACAAATTAAAATTAATGAATTTTTCAACAATACTTTTAAAATATTAAAGGAAACAATTAATAATGACAGAGAAACAAGTTCAAACCAGATTAATGCTATACATAAGGTAGAGAGAGAATTAGTCATGAAGCAAATATACCTTGATCAGTTTTTTAAACTTAAATACATAGAGTCAAGAATAGAACACATCCAAGATAATATTGTATCAGCAAAAAGTAACATTTTACATCCTAACATCCTGACAAGCAGTGAAATAGAAACGTATAAAATAGATTTCTTTAAATTAAATCAAATTAGATTAGGAGTTACAAAATACAAAGAAAACGTGCTAGTTTTTGCCATTAAAATTCCCAAAAATTATATAACTTTACCACTTAAACTTTTAACTCCAGTTCCTAATAAAAATAAAAAGAATTCATTTTGGAATATGGAAATAAAATTTATAAATACGAACAAAATAAAAATCTTAATGAACTAATTGAAAGCAAACATTGTGTAATAAAACAAAATTGTAAATTAAACAAAAATGAACAAACTGAAATTGTACCGTTAGACGATGAAACACTTTTTATAAAAAATATAAATATAAAATCGAATCACACTTGTGACGATAGAGACATTAAGCTCACTGGAAGTTATCTGATCAATTTTAATAATTGTACTCTATATTTCTTAGGTCAAAAATATTCTAATGAAAAACATATACAAAAACAAAGATTTTATTATCCAAACTATAAAGAAAAATTAAATTTCACGGAAACAATAAAATTTGACAAAATTATTTTAAAAACCATTGAAAATATTAACGAAATACAAGAAATAAAATTTACAAAAGATGTACACTATAAATTAAATATAATTTGTGTTTGCAATATTATCATGTATTTGTATACAACAAAAAAGGATACAAATAAAATTTAGTAATCAAATTCAGGAGAATTCTACTCATAAGGAGGGAGAAGTTACGTATATGCCAGCGCAAGCAAAGGTTAAAACACCAAACGATCAATATGACACGTTTATCCGGTCATTAACCGATGGGCTGAACAAACAATAATTGTTTGTTAATTCTTAGAATAAGCTTTTGATCTAAATAAATTGTAAAATCGCTGACACTATGTCTACGATCAAAATACATGAAATATGTAGCCTATAAGTAGAGAAAGAGAATACGAACTCGAGGTAGTATCCCGGTAGTGATAGTCGTGTTATCATTCGTCTTTTAATAAATAAATTGAATCAAAAGAAATATTGTTGTTTTTTTATTTTTTTATCGCTTGGAATCAATTATTGTTTAATTCGCGTAAGGCAGAATTGGACGCACAAAGGCTTGGTAGCAAATGATCTTCACATCGGATCTTAGATAATTGGAGTAAAAAAGTCTTTTAAGCGACATAAATGCAGCTTTCGCTTTTTTAACTGATTATTGACGTGTTCATTGTAGTACAAAAAATTATCTAAATGAACGCCCAAATACTTCACAACAGTCTTTGACTCGATGAGAATTTCATTTGAAGATTTTATTACCATATTTTTCCAATTGCGTCGCAAGTCTGAATTACCCTGTCCTCCTGTGGTGCGGAACAGTATGGTTTCACACTTAGAGCTGTTTATTTTAAGTTTCCAGTCTCGGCAGAATGTCATGAGCATAAAGGATGACATCGTCAGCGAATGCTACTGAGTTATCCAGGTCCCTAAGCATTTCCGAAACGTGAATGTTAAAGAGTATTGGTGCCGATACTGTGCCTTGTAACAGACCATCAGTGACATCAAAAACCATGGTCGTCGTATACTCTCTGTCAGTTACAAAAAACTTCTTCCCGCGAATCATTGAATTAATAATATTTATTAGATGTTTGGGAAACTCATATCTGATAAGTTTATAGATAAGCCCGTCAATCCAAACCGTGTCGAAGGCTTTTTCGACATCCACTAGACACGCACCTGTACATCTTTTAGCGTGTAGGTTCCAATTGATATCGGATACCAATTTTGTAACAGCTTGCACTGCCGAGTGGGTTCTTTTGAATCCAAACTGATTCCGCGGTATGATCTCCTTTTTTTCGCATTCGAACAAGATTGATTTGCTTATAACTACCTCAAAAACCGTCCCAATATTAGGCAGGAGACTTATCGGCCTATAGTTCGAAGGATCTGAAGGATCTTTCTTTTTTTTACTATTGGAAATACCTTCGAAGTTTTCCAGCAGCTTGGGAAGTAGCAGTTATTAAGCAAGTTGTTAACTATTACGCAGTATTGCCTCATGATTTCGTCGGGTATATTTTTAAGTTCGATATTAGGAATGCCATCCAATCCTGAAGTCTTTTTGTTATTCAGCTTCCTGAATATTTCAGTCAGTTCTTCAAGTGTTGTATAATAGTTGTTCGTCTGTTCAGTTGTAAGTGCGTCGGCTTTAGTACTTCTTCGGAAAATTGAAGGAGAGTGTCTGAGTCCCTATTTTGGTGATTAAACCTTAACAGTTCATCAACCACCTCGACAGATTTGGGACTTGGGTGTTGTATCGCATAGACGGACTCAAAATGGGTGCCAATAAGACTGAGTTTACTCAATCTACCATCGATAACGTATTTGTTTTCGGTATTTGGACAATGGTGGTGTATAATACCTGCACGAGAGAGAAGCTGTTCGGAACCTATTGGAACTAACAACCTCGGAATCCTTACAATACTACGAGGCTTGAAAATCTGTTTAATCTGGGGAAACATATTCCTCGATTCAGATTTTATCACCTTTTCGGCTCGATTCTTCCAGTAATCATTGATTGAATTTCGAAACTGTTGCTTTAACAGCGTTCTCACATTCCTCAGGAGGGATTTCAATCTTATCAGCTCTACGTTGGGCGACTCGTCCTGAAACTTTCGGCGTATCCAATTTATCTGTGTAAGGAGAAAACTTTTGTGTGTCTGTAATGTCAGTATTACTCCATGATGTGGCAAATAAAAGGTTTGTTCTTTAGATTGAGGCGGCTCATGTGCTCGATACATGTGCCCCATGTCCTCCTCCTCCTCGAAGGACCATTAATGTTAAGATTTTTATATAATTGTAATCCTCCTGGTTTGGTGCCAAAAAATTGAGCAGCAGAAAAAAAAACTGTTCAACGCTGTATAAGTTTTACGAACGAAAAAGAAAATGCAATATATTTATTGTACTAACATAAGAAAATTCTATTACAAAAAAAAATGAATGACAAGCACTGGTCTTACTACAAAATATGTCAATAAGAAAGCTAAAAAATAAACACATTTATATGAACTACAATAAATGAAACGATGAGCTGATGGAAGGACGTACTTAGCAATTATTAATAATGAGATCTGGCCTGCTGATGCTACAATCCGCGAATTTGTTCCTAAAGCGGGAAAGATAATCACCCCTTCCAATAAGCTTTCAAAAAACTAGAGCGTTTATCCCTTTACTATCAAAATGTAAGGGGATTACGTACAAAGTCTCGTAGTATGTTTCTATCGTCCCATAACTGTGATCATGACGTCATCGCATTAACTGAAACGTGGCTCAATCCAAGCTTTTTAAATAATGAACTATTTTCATCGGAGTTTGAAGTGTATCGAAAAGATAGATCTTCAAACATTGCTGACCCCGTCGGGGGTGGTGTTATCATTGGGGTTCGAAATACTCTGGAAAGCTCTATCTTTCCGATTCCTTTTGTTGGAAGCTTGGATGTAATATGTGTTAAAATTAAACTCAAATCAAAAATGATTTTTCTTATTAATGTCTATGTTCCACCCACAAGCTCTAACAATGTTTATGAAGGAGTCTCAGCTGCTATCAATTATGTATCTGATAATTGCGATCCTCTTGACGAAATTTTATTATTAGGTGATTTTAACTTACCTCATTTAAAATGGATACCTTCTGACGACGAACTTTATTTTGTTACAGCTGGTAGTGTATCTCGTCATTCGTCAATTTTTCTTGACTCTCTAATCTCGTGTGGATTACAGCAAATGAGCTGTATAAAAAACTGCATGGACAGATTACTTGACCTTGTCTTTTTCACTAATGCAAGTAACTGCATTGTCGAACGCAGTACCCTGCCTATGACAAAAATTGATACATATCATCCTCCTCTTCAACTCATTTTATCTTTTGACAATGGGCTTGAGAATGACGTGGAATACAAAGATCTTGAGTTTGATTTTAAAAATACTGATTTTAATCTTCTTAACGAATTAGTTTCTAAGATAAACTTTAACAGTATCTTCAAAGGAACTGTTGACCAAATGGTTGGCAAATTTTATGTGAACATGTTCGACTGCTTCGTTTCATCTGTTCCCGTCAAACAAACACGAATGGGCTCGGTAGCAACTGCCCCATGGTACAATCATGAATTACGAAGTCTACGTAATAGACGGAATAAGGCATGGAAAAAGTACCTTTCAAGTAATAATTCTAAAGACCATGATCGCTACTTTTCCATTCATATGGAATTTCAGTCACTTTCAAGTCGTCTTTATGACAACTATATTGGAAGAATGCGATTATCTCTTCTAAACGACCCAAAATCGTTTTGGAAATTTATCAACTGCAAGAGAAAATCTGATGGTTATCCTTCCACTCTTTCATACTTAAATAACTCAAGTAAAAAACCAGATGATATATGTAATTTCTTTTCCTCTTTTTTCAGTTCCGCCTATGATTCTGATAGTTTTATACCCGACCCAAAAGAATTCGTTCACTTAGAGACCTTTTGCCCTAGTTCAATGGGTCAACTATCAATAACTCCTAGTGACGTGGAATACCATCTTGCTCGCCTTGGAACGGACACCACCTGCGGACCTGATGGGATACCTCCAATAATCTTTAAGAATTGCTGTAGCTCTCTTGCAGCTCCTCTGGCTTTTTTATTTCAAGCCTCTATTAACCAAAAAGTTTTTCCGAAATTTTGGAAAAATGGTTTCATAATCCCGGTGCACAAAAAGGGCTTCCGGGGAGATGTTACTAATTACAGGCCCATAGCTAAGCTATCTTGCTTGCCGAAACTTTTTGAGGCTATCATTTTCGACAGCGTTTATTTTAGTTGTAAACCTTTCCTAACTGATAAACAGCATGGCTTTGTTAAAAACAAATCCACAGTTACAAATTTGTTAGAGTTTACTTCATTCACAAATAAAACCCTAGAAGTAGGAAATCAAGTCGACTGCGTGTACACTGACTTCAGTAAGGCCTTTGATAAGCTTTCCCATAAGCTAATTACTTTTAAAATGAAATCCCTTGGTTTCCCTTTATCTTTCGTGGAGTGGATATGCTCGTATCTTGACGGGAGAACGTATCAAGTTTTGTTTAGGGGATCGACCTCTAAAACAATAAACGCTACCTCAGGTGTGCCTCAAGGTAGCCACCTTGGTCCACTTTTATTCATTCTAGCCATTAACGATGTTGTTAGTGTGATCAGGAACTCAAATGTTCTAATTTATGCCGACGATATAAAAATATTTAAGTGTATCCACAATCTATCCGACTGCAGCGCTTTACAGGATGACCTTAATTCTTTTGCAAAATGGTGCTTCAATAATTGCTTATCATTAAACATATCTAAATGTTTTAGCATGTCCTTTTCGAGAAGACTTAATCCTCTCTCCTCTGTGTACACCATAAATAGTTCTCCGCTGGCTAAAGTAAAACTGACAAAGGACTTAGGTGTACAATTCGCTCCAAATCTTGACTTCTCAATTCATATTGAGCAAATAGTCAACAAAAGCAACACCCTTCTCGGCTTCATCAAACGGTGGAGTAAAGAATTTTCATGTCCATTAATCACGAGTACCCTGTACACTACATTTGTAAGGCCACAGCTTGAGTATGCATCCAATGTGTGGTCACCGTATTACTTAACACAAATTGACCGTATCGAGTCTGTTCAACGCAAATTTGTTCGTTTCGCACTTCGGCATTTATCATGGACTGATCCTCTGCGTCTTCCACCTTATAAGGACCGTCTTCTACTTATCGGCCTTGATTCATTACAAAAACGTCGGGAAGTCTGTGATATTGTGTTTTTACATCAGCTTATTGCTGGTAATATTGACGCACCACCACTTCTTAACCAAGTCAATTTTAGTGTAAAGTCTTTCAATTTTAGAAACTTACACATTTTTGACATAAAATACCACCGTACGAATTACGGATGCAACGAACCTGTTACTCGGATGTCAATGGAAGCGAATGCAAGCTGTCATATGTTCGATTTTGCATCCAGTAAACTGGCACTCAAACAAAAACTTTATGGACGTGTCAACTCTTAATGTGCATGCTACGTATTTCTTCAGTACTCTTGTTTTTATTTGTATTTATTTTATAATTAACAATTGTAATTAAAATATATATTCTTTTTTTAATATTTGTTATACTTTGTATTTGTGTATGGTGTTAGGCTTTATTTGTTTATGTTTACTAACAACTAACACCACGCTAAATGATGACTGTGACAAGATGGGTATTACTCTCTGAGTAATACTGTCACTTACAATGCTTGTTTTATAAGCAGTACTGATAGCGTTGAAATAACGGAAACTTGATCTTGTAACAGCAGACTTCGTAGTCTGATAAAATCTGGATTTATTGGATGGATACTATTTATATTTTTATTATATAAATTTTATGTGTATTCTGTATTCTCTTGACTTGAAGCTTATAGAATGCTTATATTTGTTTAATAGTGTTGAACAGATTTTATTTTCCATATGACGACATTTGTTTTGACTAATAGTCGATCAATTTATAATATCTCCGGTTGGATCTTTAAACTCATTTATTTCATTTTAAAGTGTTGTTTCGTTAGTTGGATATTTTTTAATATGTTAAAATATTTATCGTATTCAGTTCCTTAACAATGAGGTTTTAAGATTTACAATTTTTTATAAAAATACGAAAAAGTTGTGTATGGATTAAATTTAAAACACAAACTATAAAATGGTTTCACCATTCTGATTACTTATGTAAAGTGGATAAGTGACCTTTTCGGCATCGATTTATGCGTTCTGTATTTTTTTTTCACAGCGATATCTTCTTATTTAATAGAAAAAAGCTCTTCTCATCTGAGACCACACATTAACAGCCTAATTCTTCATTACCTGGTACTACGCCATCTTAGTGCCAGGTCAGGCTGGTCCAGGTACCAGCTCTGATAATCGGCACCAACAAAAAGTTAGTACTGTTGCATTTTTTCACATCCTGAATACCGGGTCTAAGTTTATCATTCAGTACAAGGACTTTATTTGTCGTGACTGGTCTCATACCATGTCATGCTTTTTTTATTTCTGCAAATCATTTGTTTTTAAGCTTCGTAAGAATTCGTGCTGTTTGTGAAATTTTTTTCAGGTACCTTTTGTTTGATTTATAAAGTCTAAATTTCACACGATTGCAGCACATTCAAGGTTGGGTGCGAAGCTTCAATTAAAATCAAGCTGAGTGCAGATCTTCAAAACTTGGAGGTATATGAAGCAAATCTCAATCATCAGAGCCACCCTTATTCGAAAGTAAGTAAAGCTGTTCTCATTGAATATCGGGTTTGTTTGTATAACAAACAAATAAATTATTAATATGCATCATGCTTTGTGCTCAAGGTATTAAAGTCAAATATTTCACTTTAGATTTGTTATGCTATCCTCCCTTACAATAGGAAACTATCACCTAACATGAAGCAAAAAGAGGTAGATATTCTGGATGTGAGCGGAAACACAAAATTAATTAAAAATATGGTAGCAAAGGAGAAAAATATACTCCTAACAAATAAGGATGTTTCCAATATGGTCCCGCAAAGCAGGAAAAATCATAAAAATGATTTAACCGAGGCTATCGACCTTCAAGCTAACCAATTCGGTGCGTATTTTAAGGATAATTTATCTACAAAAAAAAAACAAAAAAAACTACAGGTTGCAGCATTATGTGACAAAGAGAAGAACTTCCAAGGACTTTATATTTCTAACCAATCCATGGAAGCAGCAATGTCATCATGGCCCGAAATTGTTTTCATCGATGGGACGTACCAGTTAACCAATTTGGAGTTAACTTTGATGGTATTATTGGTAGAAAACAGTAACGGACGAGATGAGGTTGTTGGGGTAGGGCTTATTGTTTCTGAAAATCAACAAACCTTAACGTGGTTTGCAGAATCGTTTAAACATTTTAATTTTCAGGCATGTGAGCGTATTCAGTGTATACTGACGGATAAAGACATGACAGAGCGAAATGCTTTCAAAAAAGTATTCCCAGATGTTCCTATGTACATGGGGCTGCGAGAAAATGGAAAGAAAGAAATTCTGAAACAACTGCAAGAACTGGGATATAGCGACGATGAATCGGACTATATAAAAAAATATCAGCGATTTATTGGGTCAGTTCCGTTTACAGTAAGAGATTATTTCAACAAATATTGGCATCATAACCGGCATGAATGGCTAAAATGCGCAATGACACATGGTAATTTAAACAATGCTACAAATAACAGATTGGAAAGCATAAATGCAAAGATTAAACAAGTGGTGAAACGAAGAAGCTCACTGTTTGAATTTATAAGTAAATTCTTCGAATGGTTAAAATCACATAACCAAGAAAATTATGCTAATTCGGCAAAAGAATTGTGTAAAAAGCGCGTAATACACTCCCCAAGCAGTAAAGAAATGGAACAGTATGCAGAATTTCTAACGAATTTAGCATTTGAGAAACTAGTTCCTCATATAAAAAATATGAGAAAGTTGTATTCAAGAATGTCAATGAGGACACTGGAATATACACCATTGACTGCAAAACACAGGAACTGACGGTAACATCGACAAAATGCTCCTGTATTTTCCACCAATCCATGTTATTGGCATGTGTACATATATTGCGGTAAGAAATTTGCTAAAATTGCCATTGTTCGAAGAAGAATTGTGCTATACGCGATGGACAAAGAAATTAAATAGAACTGTAGATTTAGAACACCAAGCAGAGGGTAACAGCAGTGGCAAAGCAGAATTGTTTTGAAAACAACCCCAAGAAAGAAAAATAAAACTGTCCATGAAAAGAAGAAAGAGGTGATTTATCTAACTGATAAAGTCATAAACTGATAAAGTACAAATGTTATATTTATGAAAGCGAATTGCTTCATTTGAAAGAATATCAGAAACATTTGACGCAGAGGCACTCGAAAGTTAATGTTGGGAATACAATAGAAAGTGCAGGATCTGCAACTATTAAAAAAAACATCCATGTCAATCAAATTAATGATGAGGTGGAAAATATGGGTCAATCACTTGTGGATATTAATTGTGATAAAACGGATCATGGTTTTCAGTGTAATGAGTCAATGAAACAATGAAACGCAATTTGAGCATAAATCCGTACTAAGAAATGATGTTACGATTATTGGGCAATCGGAAAGAGCCTTATACCATTCAACACCAATAAAACGAAACTCAGAAGATGCAGGAAAAATTTCAATGGAAAAATGAGCACAAATAAAAAAAAGCATACTTAAGATACTAGTGCTGCCATCACCAATGAAAGTTATTGGGCGTCCGAGTGGCTTGGGACATACAACACAAATGAACAAAAAAAGTAAAAAAGATTAAAGGTATAATTTCATTTAAATGCGTGTTCATATATTTTGGAGTTGATCTACCGAAATGAAAGATGCTTGAAATGCAACCACTGAAAACAGAAGCAATAAATGCACTCGCAAATAAGGATTATTTGCAAAGAAGAATTGAAGTAAGAAAAAACTTCTTTAATGCAAACTCAACTGACAAATGCTTAGATAATAAAAATCATTGTCCAGTCTTATCATTTTTTTTAGTTATTATCATTCTTTTACTATACTATCATAAATTTTTTTTATATATAATATACGTACATACAAATGCATATCAAAAATAATATACAATATAAGAACTATATTTAAAGATTTTTCAATCAATTACATTTGATTTTGTATAAATTTATATTAATTTTGTTTGTAAGTTTTTATATTCAGATTGGATTTTTAATAAAATAAAAAGCCAAAAACAGTATCGCACATCATAAACAAATACATAAAATAGTTTCTCTTTTTATTTTCAGATACTGGCGGTCCACCCATCTGGCGCTGACTGTTTGTTTGACATGGTTTTTTTTTTAATTTCAATTTAAATTAATTTCAAATATCATCAAATTAATTTAAATATATTTCAATACCATTAATGTAGACCGATATTTAATTAACAAGATTTTATTTTATTTTATTCAATTCAAGATAGAAAAAACAAGCAAAAGTTTATTAAAAATGGTTAGATTAAGATTTTGGATTTTATAATTCAAATAATCAATACGTAAGGCGAATTAACTCGTCTTTCGTAACACGTCGTTCGTCGTTCTTCGTTCTTCTCGCGCTCGCCGATTACTCCAGACTTACTCCGCTTCTTCACGAAATGAAAAATACAGTAGCTGCTGAGGGTTACCGCCACTGTGAAACTGGATCCCACATTAATGCAAGTAAAACAAATGTTTTTTCGCAAATTAATTTTGCTTCTGCTTCCCCAGCTTGGGTCTTTTAAAACATTGATGGGCTGCAAAGTCGATCGTGGGAGGTTATTTAGACGCTATGTATTGTTCAACCCTAGCGGCTGCTATTTCCGGGGCTAATGATGTAGCGTATGTGATGGAGTCATCTGAGTAGAGGAGTGTCTTTGTTCGGGCGTCGTAGGCTGGCTGGTCCGCTGTTAGGATGTTCAAAAAGATGGGAGAGACCTTTCCTCCTTGTTGAACTCCTCTTAATGTTGATGTCTTCTTAATGTTGATAGTTGATCCTGTATCTGGACGAAAAAGAATCTTTCTGTTAGTGAATTAAATAGGATTTTTACCAAATGCTGAGGAAATCCTATTGTCTTCATTTTGTAGATGAGGCCCAGACGCTGTCAAAGGCCTTTTCTATATCCAGTAGGCATGTCACTAAGATTTCCTTTTTATTGAGACTTTGGGTGACATCATGATGCAGCTTCAGCAGTGGATGGATGGTTGAATGTTTCGCTCGGAAACCATATTGATGGTTTGGAAGAATTCCCTTCTCCGAGCAAATTGCCATGATTTGGCGCAGCAATATTGACTCCAGCACTTTCACAACACAGCAGAGAAGTGCTATCGGCTTATACCCGTCAATGCTGAAGCTATTAGTTTTTTTTGGAACTGGTACAACTTTAGCTATTTTCCAGGAGTCGGGAAAATAGCTATTGTTGATGCAGTTATTAAAGATCACAGTCAGAAGTAGTTAAGCTACATTTGGCAACTTTTTCAATAAAAAGTTGGAAATGCGGTCTAGACCTGTAGACTTTTCCAGGAGTTGGGAAAATAGCTATTGTTGATGCAGTTATTAAATATCACAGTCAGAAGTAGTTAAGCTACATTTGGCAACTTTTTCAATAAAAAGTTGGAAATGCGGTCTAGACCTGTAGACTTTTTTGAGTTTCCACTCAAAATTCTTCGGCATTTGTGAAAACGCCAGTACCCGGAGCTGGGTTTTTTTGAGGGATGTTCTCTGCTGAACGTTGTCACAGTGCTGGTGTCAATAGAACTCAACTTCTTCCAAAAACTCAGGTAGGTGCATCGGTGACCTCTCGGTGAAGTTCCTTTCGAAGTGCGCGGCGAAGGCTTCAGCTTTATCTGCAGGTATGGTGACCACTTCTTGTCCACTGTTCAAGCTTTCTGCTAGCGTGTTGGATTTGCGAACGATCCCATTGATTTGCTTGAACGTGTCCGGTCCAGGCTTGATTTCCTCCCGGCGTCTTACGAATTGCTCCTCAGTGTGGTGTTTCACGGCTCTTCGGAACATCACGTTGATGCAGTTGAGTTCCGCTTGTGCGCTCCTGTACTCGTCGTTGACTGTGTTCAGAGATGGGAGTAATGCATTTGACAGCCAATGAAATTGGAAACATCATTGGCATTGAATGAAACCAATGCAAACAAAATTCTAGATCATTGGCATTGGCGATCTCAATACCAATGCATTTTTTTCCACTGGCATTTGAAAATGTTCAATGAAATCAATTTTCATTGGCATTGGTCAATGCCGCATCGCAGTGCAGCATCTATGTTTTCACATTTGTCAGTTTAACACAAACAAATAAATTAAACGTTTTAAAGGACAACAAAATATTATCTTTATTAATGCATACTTATAAAACCCTCCAAGAGCTCATATGCTATATGATTAATTTCCCATTGATTTTTAAATTCAAAACAAAGAACTAATCACACACATTGCCAAACACTTACAATTATATTGAGAATGATTACTATTTTCCAAATCAAAGGTTTTCCAAAGGAAAACAATTTTAAAAATATAACATGAAGACAGTCGCAAATACGCAACATTTTGTTCTTTTATTTCGAATTTTGACGCTTTTATAAAAGATATGAATGTTCACATCATTCTGCACGAACATACATTAAAAATAACAAACAGTGTTTTACATTTGTTCCACAAAAGCCAATTGGCAACTTAGTACCATTAGCATGCATTGAAATAATCGAAAATCGAATATTGAGCAACACAGCCTAGCATAAGTGTATGTATGTACTTAAATATATGAAAAAACTACGACAACTCGTTGCCCTCGTCTCCAATTTTTGACCCACTACTACCCCCTTTGGCTAAACTCACTATGCAATCGTCTGATCTGGGCGATGATGGTCGTTATGTCCTATCTCGTCTGAGAGATCGTAGGATCTACGAAAACGTTCGGCTTTACCTAGCAAACCTTCATGACCAACCCGACTCTTGTATCGATGGAACTACCAGAACGAATGTAATAGTATCTATCCAAAAAGAAGGTCTTCCCACTGATCTCAAGGAGCTACACAAAATTTTTGTGCGCTACCACGAGAATTTTAATATTTCACCGAAAGATGTTGCGAACGATCTAGCAACTTACGCTTCCCATATCACCTCTAAACGACTTTCTCATCTCCAAAGAACTCGATCTCAACTTCAGAACTATTGTCGTCCCTAACTCCTTAACTTCAGTTAATACCCATACTCCGACGTTTCCCACACTTATTTCCCTTTACTACCAAAATGTAAGAGGCCCCTTACTACCCTCTTTCAAAATTCTCTCGCACAAGTATGGAAAGACGCGTATATTATACCCGTTCACAAAAAGGGACGAAAAGATGATATCTCAAATTATCGCCCCATTGCTAAACTCTCTTCCATTCCTTAGCTTTTTGAAAGTATTGTCAACGACTCAGTATACTTTCATTGAGATCCACAACCACAAGCCTAATCGAATTTACATCTAAAGCATTGCAAGCTATGCAAGACGGCAATGAAGTTGACGCTATTACCACCGACTTCAGTAAAGCATTCGATAAAATCTCTCACCGAATCATCTGCCTTAAATTCAAATTCCTACTTCATTGAGTGGATAATATCATATCTAACTTCTAGACAATACAGGGTCCTATTTCGTTCTTCACTATCCGACCCGTTTACTGCTACCTCTGGTGTCCCACAAGGCAGTCACCTAGGACCTATCATCTTCATATTAACGATTAATGATGTTGAACGCATTTTCAATCACTCCGATCTTTCCATCTATGCTGATGATATGAGAATCAGTAAACTTATATCTTCCCCTTCTGATCACTTACAACTGCAAAACGATCTAAATAGTTTTTACATTTGGTGTACTAAAAACCACTTAGAGCTAAACGTTGGCAAATGCAAAACCATCACTTACTCGCGTAAACGTCTTCCACCCCCACGGTCATACTTTTTCTCCGGCGAACTTATTCCTTCAGTTGATTTTGTGTTTGACCTTGGAGTCCTATATGACAGAGAACTCAATTTCCGTTCCCACATTGATTCCATAATACGTAAAGCCAAATCTTCCTTGGCTTTATTAAACGATGGGCGAAGGAATTCTCAAACCCTTATATCACAAAGTCTCTTTATATTATATAATATGTAAGACCAATTCTTGAATATGTTAGTCAAGTTTGGTCTCCCTTTTACGATACCAATTCACTCAGAATTGAAGCTGTCCAACGTAGATTTATACGTTTTGCCCTCCGCGGTCTTCTGTGGAATGAAAATCACAACTTGCCAACGTACGTGAACCGGAATAATCCTTATTTGCGAGTGCATTTATTACTTCTGTTTTCAGTAGTTGCATTTCAAGCATCTTTCATTTCTATAGATCAACTCCAAAATATATGAACACGAATTTAAATGAAATTATACGTTTAATCTTTTGTACTCTTTTTTTTTTCTTCATTTGTGTTGTATGTGCCGAGGCACTCGGACGCCCAATAACTTTCATTGGTGATGGCAGTACTAATATCTTAAGTATGCTTTTTTTATTTGTGCCCAGTTCATCCATCTTGATTATTTTTTCCATTGAAATTTTTCCTGCATCTTCTGAGTTTCGTTTTATTGGTGTTGAATGGTATAAGCCTCTTTCCGATTGCCCAATAATCGTAACATCATTTTTTAGTACGGATTTATGCTCAAATCGCGTTTCATTGTTTCATTGACTCATTACACTGAAAACAATGATCCGATTTATCACAATTAATATCCACAAGTGATTGACCCATATTTTCCACCTCATCATTAATTTGATTGACATGGATGTTTTTTTTAATAGTTGCAGATCCTGCACTTTCTATTGTATTCTCAACATTAACTTTCGAGTGCCTCTGCGTCAAATGTTCCTGATATTCTTTCAAATGAAGCAATTCGCTTTTATAAATATAACATTTATACTTTATCAGTTTAAGACTTTATCAGTTAGATAAGTCACCTCTTTCTTCTTTTCATGGACAGTTTTATTTTTCTTTCTTGGGGTTGTTTTCAAAACAATTCTGCTTTGCCACTGCTGTTACCCTCTGCTTGGTTTTCTAAATCTACAGTTCTATTTAATTTCTTTGTCCATCGCGTATAGCACAATTCTTCTTCGAACAATGGCAATTTTAGCAAATTTCTTACCGCAATATATGTACACATGCCAATAACATGGATTGGTGGAAAATACAGGAGCATTTTGTCGATGTTACCGTCAGTTCCTGTGTTTTGCAGTCAATGGTGTATATTCCAGTGTCCTCATTGACATTCTTGAATACAACTTTCTCATATTTTTTATATGAGGAACTAGTTTCTCAAATGCTAAATTCGTTAGAAATTCTGCATACTGTTCCATTTCTTTACTGCTTGGGGAGTGTATTACGCGCTTTTTACACAATTCTTTTGCCGAATTAGCATAATTTTCTTGGTTATGTGATTTTACCCATTCGAAGAATTTACTTATAAATTCAAACAGTGAGCTTCTTCGTTTCACCTCTTGTTCAATCTTTGCATTTATGCTTTCCAATCTGTTATTTGTAGCATTGTTTAAATTACCATGTGTCATTGCGCATTTTAGCCATTCATGCCGGTTATGATGCCAATATTTGTTGAAATAATCTCTAACTGTAAACGGAACTGACCCAATAAATCGCTGATATTTTTTTATATAGTCCGATTTATCGTCGCTATATCCCAGTTCTTGCAGTTGTTTCAGAATTTCTTTCTTTCCATTTTCTCGCAGCCCCATTTACATAGGAAAATCTGGGAATACTTTTTTGAAAGCATTTCGCTCTGTCATGTCTTTATCCGTCATTATGCACTGAATACGCTCACATGCCTGAAAATTAAAATGTTTAAACGATTCTGCAAACCACGTTAAGGTTTGTAGATTTTCAGAAACAATAAGCCCTACCCCAACAACCTCATCTCGTCCGTTACTGTTTTCTACCGTTAATACCATCAAAGTTAACTCCAAATTGGTTAACTGGTACGTCCCATCGATGAAAGTTGGAAGTTCTTCTCTTTGTCACATAATGCTGCAACTTGTAGTTTTTTTTGTTTTTTTTTTTTGTAGATAAATTAATTAAAATACGCACCGAATTGGTTAGCTTGAAGGTCGATAGCCTCGGTTAAATCATTAAACATCCTTATTTGTTAGGAGTATATTTTTCTCCTTTGCTACCATATTTTTAATTAATTTTGTGTTTCCGCTCACATCCAGAATATCTACCACTTTTTGCTTCATGTTAGGTGATAGTTTCCTATTCTCAGGGAGGATAGCATAACAAATCTAAAGTGAAATATTTGACTTTAATACCTTGAGCACAAAGCATGATGCATATTAATAATTTATTTGTTTGTTATACAAACAAACCCGATATTCAATGAGAACAGCTTTACTTACTTTCGAATAAGGGTGGCTCTGATGATTGAGATTTGCTTCATATACCTCCAAGTTTTGTAGATCCGCACTCAGCTTGATTTTAATTGAAGCTTCGCACCCAACCTTGAATGTGCTGTAATCGTGTGAAATTTAGACTTTATAAATCAAACAAAAGGTACCTGCCAACACAATATTTGAACATATGAAATAAACGGCAAAATACCACAAAAAAATTTCACAAACAGCATGAATTCTTACGAAGCTTAAAAACAAATGACTAGCAGAAATAAAAAAAGCATGACTTGGTATGAGACCAGTTACGACACATTAAGTCCTTGTACTGAATGATTTAGATCCGGTATTCAGAATGTGAAAAAATGCAATAGCACTAACTTTTTGTTGGTGCCGACTATCAGAGCTGGTACCTGGACCAGCTTCATCTGGTACTAAGCCGGCGTAGTACCAGGTAATGAAGAATTAGGCTGTTAATGTGTGCTCTCAGATGAGAAGAGCTTTTTTCAATTAAATAAGAAGATATCGCTGTGAAAAAACAAAATACAGAACGCATAAATCGATGCCGAAAAGGTCACTTATCCACTTTAAATAAGTAATCAGAATGGTGAAACCATTTTATAGTTTGTGTTTTAAATTTAATCCATACACAACTTTTTCGTATTTTTATAAAAGATTGTAAATCTAACAACCTCATTGTTAAGGAACTGAATACGATAAATACTTTAACATATTGAATTACTATCCAACTAACGAAACAACACTTTAAAATGAAATAAATGAGTTCAAAGATCCAACCGGAGATATTATAAATTGATCGACTAACAGTCAAAACAAATGTCGTCATATGGAAAATAAAATCTGTTCAACACTATTAAACAAATATAAGCATTCTATAAGCTTCAAGTCAAGAGAATACAGAATACACATAAAATTTATATAATAAAAATATAAATAGTATCCATCCAATAAATCCAGATTTTATCAAACTACGAAGAAGTCTACTTTGAAAAATGCTGTTACAAGATCAAGTTTCCGTTTTGCTAAGTACGTCCTTCCAAAAACTATCACCTCATCGTTTCATTTATTATAGTTCATATAAATGTGTTTATTTTTTAGCTTTCTTATTGACATATTTTGTAGTAAGACCAGTGCTTGTCTTTCATATTTTTTTTGTAATAGAATTTTCTTATGTTAGTACAATAAATATATTGCATTTTTTTTTTCGTTTGTAAAACTCATAAAGCGTGGAACAGTTTTTTTTTTCTTAGTGTTAGTACAATAAATATATTGCATTTTCTTTTTCGTTTGTAAAACTTATACAGCGTGGAACAGTTTTTTTTTCTGCTGCTCAATTTTCTGGCACCAAACCAGGAAGATTACAATTATATAAAAATCTTAACATTAATGGTCCTTCGATTGCCAGATTTTGGTGTCAATTTGAGTAATTATCAAAAGAATCTATAAAAATCAGCATGGCGCAATTGCATCATTTATTGCAGCAACAAGACGAACTGTTTGAGGTTATTTCGAGTTCTATGGCGAAACTCAAAATAACCCCAACAATAACTAATCAACGTGTACAGTCTCGTATATCTGCCTTGACGGAGAATTGGAGTACTTTCAAGCAAAATCATTATTCTTTGGGGTCCATAAAAGCTTCGTTGAAGTCTGAAGCAAGATCGGAATACGAAGAAGATCCGTATTTCCAGAAAAAACTATACTCCGAATGTGAAAAAAATTATCTCGACGCTATGGAAGAAATGAGCGTTCTGCTAGAAGAAATACAATCAAGAAGCACAGCCAATGGAATATCCTTAGCCGAAACATCTGCGAAAAGACAGCTACCATCATTCACAACAAATATTCGCCTACCACAGCTCGATCTTCTTTCATTTAGTGGAGACTACACAAAATGGGCTCAAAGACACATTCACATCTTGCATTGGTACACATCCATCTCTTACGTGCATAGAAAAGCTTCAGTATCTTAAAGGTTGTCTCACGGGTAAAGCAGCTCAACGTCTCATGAATTTACTACTTACTGCAGCTAATTTCAAGATTGCCTGGGATGACCTAGTAGACTACTATGATAACAAAAGGATATTGATTGATACATCGCTGGAAAATCTCTTTGCGTCAAAATCAGTCACCAGAGAATCAGCAAGTGATCTAGAAGTACTTCTAAATAACGTCAATCAATCACTCTGGGCTCTTGAAGGGCTTGGAATTCAAGTTGAACAGTGGAATGAGGTACTCGTTTACTTAGTTTCACGAAAGTTAGATGCCTCTTCGGTTAAAGAATGGGAGAAAAGGCTTGGATCATCAAAAGAATCTGCAACGTGGAAAGAACTCAAAGATTTCATTCAGACACGCATTCGCTCTCTTGAAGCTTTCGACAGAAGCATTCCTCAACAATAAGATCACAGAAAGACAACTTCATCTTCTTCAACAAAACAGCCAATAAAATGAAATCTCATCATGTTTCAGTAAGGAATTCCATAAGCCCATGCTCTTATTGTAAGGAAAATCATTCAATCAGCGCTTGTCCAAATTATCAACAAAAGAGCACTGAACAACGTTATCAACTAATCAAGCAACTGAAACTATGCTTCAATTGCATAGGAAATCATCAAGTCAGCTCGTGCTTTTCAAGAAAGAGATGTTATATTTGCAGCGGACATCATCACACTTCCATTCACCCACACACTGAAAATAATACGACAACTATTCCACAAACAACATCTTCCCTCAAAACTGCTTCAGCACACGTAACTCATAGCTATCCGTCAAACTGCGGAACTCTGCTTACAACTGCGTTAGTCAAAATCCAATCTATCACAGTAAGAGCTTTTCTGGATCAAGGGTCGGAAGTTAATTTAATATCAGAGAATCTTTGTCAACTTCTTCAAGTGAAACGGTCTTACACATCTTTGTCCATTGTTGGCATAGGAGCTGAACTTTCATCTACTCAGCCATCGAAAGGAAGGGTAACCTTAAAATTGCTTTCTTGCGTAAATGATTTTACTTGCAGCTGCGATGCATATTAAAAAAGCTTACAAATTATCTTTCATCAACAACAATCGCAATTCGCAATCGCCAGCGGATCCCGAGTACTATCAAACAGGACGTATCTCATCATCGGGGTCAAAATCTACAGTCAGATAATTCAGAGCGGCGTTCGAAATGGTTCCATAGAAGCGCCGAAAGCACAGAAAACAAATTTGGGATGGATTATTTCTGGTGCTGCATTACCAACTCGGTGATCGTTTAGCGAAGAAGCACAATCATTTCACTGCCACATTTATCACGATTTAAACGACTTGGTCAAGAAATTTTGGATGCAAGAAGAAGTTTTACAAACCGCAACTGATGCCGTGACTCCAGAAGAAGCTTACTGCGAAGAGTTTTTCAAAACCACTCATTCTCGAAATGCCGACGGAAGATATATGGTCAGGCTTCCCTTTAAATTCCATCCACCACGGTTTGGAGACTCCAGGTCGCAGGTTTTAAAACTGCTTCATCGACTACAAAAACATTTCTTCCTTCATCCCTCTTTTTACGCTGATTATTCAAAATTCATCAAGGAGTAGGAGGACATGGGGCTCATGTATCGAGCACAAGAGCCGCCTCAATCTAAAGAACAAGCCTTTTATTTGCCTCATCATGGAGTAATACGCGAATCAAGCTCCACAACAATGGTCTTCAATGGATCACATAAAACTCAAGAGGGCATTTCATTAAATGACTGCTTGCACGACGGCCCTAAGCTTTATTTCGATCTTCCTGACGTTCTAACGCGATGGCGTGAAAATCAGTATGCCTTCTCTTCTGATGTGGTAAAAATGTTCAGGCAAATCCTAATTCACCCTGATGAGTGGAATTTTCAACGAATCCTAAGGCTTGAAGATTTTCATGTTGTTGAATTTTTCCTTACCACAGTAACGTATGGAACAAGCCCATCTCCATATCTCGCCAACAAAGTCTTACGTCAGCTTGCAGAGGATGAAGGGAATCAATTTCTTGATGCAAAAGAAATCATTGAACAAAGCACTTCCGTTGATGATATCTACGGTGGAGCGGAAACTGTAAAAGGTAGGCAAATTAATAAATAAGTAATTAATCTCTTCAAGGCAGGTGGCTTTCCACTTCAAAAATGGGCTTCCAACGATGAACGGCTTCTGGACGACATACCACAGGACCAACGGGCTGCATATTCATCATCGTTATCTATTGCAGATAGTCAAATACATCGTACGCTGGGTCTTAATTGGCAGCCTCAACAAGATCGATTCATTTTCATTGCGGACAATACAACTCAGCCACCCACATACACTGGGTGTCTGGCTATCACCAGTAATAGTTCGGGGCAACATTTTTATGCAAGAGCTCTGGGAAGCAGGAATCGGTTGGGATGAACCATTTCCTACAGCATTTGAATCAAGATTTATAAACTATGTGAATCAGCTGCAAGATGTATCATTGATAAATGTTCCTAGGTGGCTTGGATTATCTCCATCAACGCAGTCCGTGGAGATTCATGGGTTTGCAGATGCTTCACAAGCTGCTTTAGGTGCAGTTGTCTATCGAAGAGTAGTCTCAGAACTAAAAGATGTCAGAGTCACTATTGCCGGACTTGAAAGGGCAAGCATATAAAGGAAAGCTTTTATATTTAATAATTTAAGAATAAAAGAAAAAAAAGGAAAAACATTGTTTTATTATTTTGTATGAGCGCAGTTTTAAATATTAAAAATGCGTTCATCGCAGTGCAGCATCAATATTTTCACATTTGTCAGTTTAACACAAACAAATAAATTAAACGTTTGAAAGGACAACAAAATATTATCTTTATTTATGCAAACTTATAAAACCCTTCAAGAGCTCATATGCTATGTGATTAGTTTCCCATTGATTTTTAAATTCAAAACAAAGAACTTATGACACAAATTGCCAAACACTTACAGTGGCTCCAAAGCATAATCGGACAAGCGTTTGTGTGATATAAATGTGCCATTAACCTAACAAAAAATTTTCCAAATGCATTGTTTTTTCGCTTTTATTTACACTTCATGTTCTTATCTCTCTGAATAAAAAAAAAAAGCACAACTTTTTTAGTTATAACTGTAAATTTTAATAGAAAACGGAAAAAAGTCAATTTCTAGGACTCAACGCATAATCGGACAAAGTGAAAGAACAATGATAGAAATGAAAAATATCAAAAGTCAATATTTAGTTGCATATCCATTGTTGTCCAGAACCGCCAGTAAACGCTTTGGGATGGATTTCACCAGGTTTTGGCATACTTCCGGCTCTATGGAGTTCCATGCCTCTACTAAAGCTTCCTTTAGCTGAACCAGTGTGTTGAACTTTTTTTTTATACACTCTTTTAGCTAATTCTTCTCAAAGGTGCTCGATTACATTAAGGTCTGGGCTCTGTGCAGGTGTTGATATTAGTTTTGGGCAGTGATGGATCAACCAAAGCTTTGCAACGCGTGACGTGTGTTTGGGATCATTGTCTTGATAAAAGGCAAAGTTGTTCGCGATACCCAATTTCTCCGCACTTTGTTTCAGATTTTGCTTCAAAATGTTAAGGTAGACAAACTTGTCCATTTTACCATCAATAAAATGCAAATTGCCTACTCCAGCACTCGACATACAGCCCCATACCATAACAGAGCCTCCTCCATGCTTAACAGTGGCTTTTATATTTTGATAGTAAAATTCGGTATAAGGTTTACGCCACACAAACATCTTGCCATCCGATCCATTCAAATTAAATTTGCTCTCGTCGGTGAACAAAACCTTAACATAATAAAAAGTATCAAGGAAAATGTATTTTAAAATGATTTACCATCAAATAACCTGATTCCAAAAATATTCTGTTTTTAGTAAAAACTCCTTGGCATATTTCACTCTGCTGTTTTTATTTTTAAGGCTTATAAATGGTTTTTTTCTAGCAACTCTCCCATAGTAATCGTATCTATGTAATGTATTGCGAATAGTATTGAGGCAAACATCTTTTCCAGTGCGAGTTTTCAAGGATATGCTTAGTTCTTTTGCAGTTTTAAAAGGATATTGTTTGATTTCTTTCAGTATCGAACGCTCTTCTTGCTCATTTAATATTTTGCATTGACCTTCCCTGCTTTTATTGGCCAACCTAAACTCATCACGGAACCGTTTGATAATGTCGTGGACGGTGGATTTACTTTTTCCAACCAAATCTGTAATTTCTCTCACTGTTTTACCTTCTAAATTTAACTTAACTATTAATTGTCTAATTTCGACACTAGATTGCTTTCCATTTGGAGCCATTTGAAAAATACTGTAATTTCGTAGTTCCTTCTTCCACTAAATGCAATTTACGATTGAATATGAAAAACAGAACTCAGTTTTGATTGACGTACATATTTGTCGAATATCGGCATTTCTAGCATTGTTCTTTTACTTTGTCCGATTATGCGTTGAGTCCTAGAAATTGACTTTTTCCGTTTTCTATTAAAATTTACAGTTATAACTAAAAAAGTTGTGTTTTTTTTTATTATTCAGAGAGATAAGAACATGAAGTGTAAATAAAAGCGAAAAAACAATGCATTTGGAAAATTTTTTGTTAGGTTAATGGCAAATTTATATCACACAACGCTTGTCCGATTATGCTTTGGAGCCACTGTATATTGAGAGTGATTACTATTTTCCAAATCAAAACAATTTTCCAAATAAGACATGAAGATAGTCGCAAATACGCAGCATTTTGTTCTTTTATTTTGATTTTTGACGCTTTTATAAAAGATGAATGTTCACATCATTCTGCACGAACACATGTACATAAAAAAATAACAAAACAGTGTTTTACATTTGTTCCATTGAAATAATCGAAAATCGAATATTGAGCAACACAGCCCAGCATAAGTGTATGTACTTAAATATATGAAAAAACTACGACACCTTTCTAACGGGACTTTTTGCTTGACATTCGTTTTGAAAATTATCAGGAATTGCGGTTAATCTTTTAACCCCTAAAAAACTTCACTTCCAAAAGTAATCACTTTCAATCGGTTGTGCCAGCAAATTGAAGAATAAAAATAGTAAATAAAATCAGTTTTGTGTAAAGGAATATCTGCTTTGTTCGGGTAAGTTACTCGTAATTGTTATATTTACACAAATTCTTTTTCATATATATATATACATATATACTGTGCATTTATGGTTCGCGTATGTTGTGTTGGAAAACAAAAACTTGTGATGTTAATGAAAGATATCAAATTTTGGTTCAATTAGGTTCCAAGATTTGGCCAAAAACTGTGGATATAGCCTCGGCTGTAACGTTAAATTGTCGTGTGGCAAAATTTTGTGTGAAAATGAAATTTAAAGTTTCGATTTGCCAAAACAATTGTGGAGAAAAGCTTACTTCAGCTTTTAAACAAAAGTGTTTAAGACGTGTTTTGTTGTGCGTGTTATACTGAAAAAAACTTTCCATTTTAGATTTTGTTTTGATAGTATGTTTTGGATAAATCCTTGTTAAATTTACACTTAACTTAAACTTACTTTATAAATTAAAACAATTGTAAAGATTTTGAATTGTGCTTTGTTCATTCGAAAATAAATTGAGATCAAAAGTTTTGTTAGCAATACAATTTAAGATGAAGTATTAATTTTATTAAGTCAATCACCGTTAAGATTAAATGAACGAACAGAATAACGGAAATTATCCTTTCCTTGTGCTAAGCTTGAGTTGATCAATTGTTTTTGATTTTGATATGCCGAAAATGTTAATCCTTGCACTAATTTATTGTTCGTGTGTGTTGTGCATAAAAGGAATCGAAATTTTGGCTCAATCGCCTTTTGGGTTTTTGAAAAAATTGTGACAAAAGCACCGGCTTTTGCATTAAAATAGCCTGCGATTGCAAAAGCTACATTTTGTGTGCAAAACAATTTTTTTTTATATTTTTAGTATGCGTTGCTTCAAATCAGTTGTTCTTAAGAAATATCTTCTGAATATTGTGCTTTGAACAATAAGAAATGTTAACATTTTGAATTGTTTTTTATTTAGAAAAAAAAACTGATTGAAACATATTCATTGGTATGATATATATTCTAACAACAGTTATTTAGATAAATTTTAACTCCACCAGTTCTTGTTGAGATAGACAGACATGATATGTATTTGTACTTATTTATTTGCAAGCTTTCTTGCATTGAATTTTCTATCAGGTGGGCTTCTGACAGAATTATGAATTGGTATTCCTTTTGTGTTTTTAAAGGAATGTTTTTGATGCATTTGTATTTCATTAACGCTCTATTATAAAGTTTTTAGAGATAAATTAATGTGGATGTATTTTGTGCTACTAAGCCTTCGTTGGGTAAAAACATTCGGATAGTACCAAATTTCATTTGTTTAAATATTTGTTTCTATTAATTGATTTGACAAATTTAATACTTCTTATATTACAGCAATCATATCACTATGGAGCTACTATCTCACGTAATACGAGCAGGACGAGCATTATAATATTAACATAAAAAACAGCAAGCGCATTCAAAAAATTCAAGAAGATACGAATACAGATTTGGTTTATGAAGAGCTGTATTTGAAATGTTCCTGCGCTGGAAAATTCAAAAGCAAAGGACGCGACTTACGAAATAGGATGTCAGTATTTTGTGTTCTTTTTTCTTTGAAATCCATAAAAAATTCTCTTAAGATCGACTAAGACGAAATGCTTCTGACGTAGCATTTCGTCATGCGTACCAGAGAGGATTGTTTCTGTACTTAACAATGTCCCGTGGAGAACACAATCATGCCCCAATGGATGTAAGTACATATATGTATAATTTGTTGTGTTATTTATTTTCTGACAAGTAAGCAACAGCTGATAGCCAACTGGCCATCTCCGATGATATCCGAGAAGAAGAACAACCCCATGGTGGAGAAATAATTCCAGTACCGACCCCATCTCGGGAGACCGTAAGTAGTAACAGACGGAATTACATTGATGGTATTTTAAAACAAATAGATACATATTTAGAAAATTTTAGTGACGTAGAGTTCAAACAATGAAAGTAATACCTTAATAAGTATGTTTTCGGTTTCAAATATTTGTATCGAAACCGAACAAAAAGAAACGTCCACTGATTTGGAAGACTGCGACCAAAACCTATAATTGTCATCGGTAGATAATTTTAATATTATATCGTTGTTAGAAATGGATTGGCATTCCTCGCCACCAACACCACCTTTGAATTCATTACCAATTCCCATTCCCCTTCCCCTTCCCAATATTCCCTCCACATCATGCGTTCAGTCGACTGAATCATCCTTTGCTGCTATTGAGCTTCCGCCTCATAAAAGGCGAATCCCAAAAACATTTTGTTCCCTGTCCGAAATAGAAAAACAACACACTATATTGATTTGGCTTTTTACCGATCAATTTTAAATTAAAAATATTTTAGAGAAAGCGCGTTTAATAGAAAAATCCGAAATTACATCCTTAATAATTCCTGATGCATAAGCAAGCGCGAGCATCAAACTTAAAACAATAAAAGAATATTCTACAGAAACCGCGTTCAAAAATTTAAAAACAAAAATACAATTTAAAGTAACATGGGCCCTGGTCGTGCGGCGCGTGTAGAAATAAATTATCGAGTTCGTCGATTGAATGCGAACATTGCTTATTGGTGTGGCTTATTTTAAATGTGTTAACATGACAAAACCAAGGAGTAAAATCTGGTTTTGTGAAAAATGTAGTTAATTTAAGCTTAATGCATGGTTTTGAAGAATTTATTTTGTACTTAATTGTGATATATATTTATGTATATATAAATATATATATATATATTTATTTATATATATATATTTGTATATATATACATATATATATAATTGTAAGTTACGTTGGTAATGTGTATGACACACAATCTTATTTTATGCATGATATGAATTCATTTATTTTATATTTTTATTTTAAATGCTTGAATTATGAGGCACGTTTTATAATTGTTTAATAATGAATTGTGTAAGTTTTTACTTTGAGGGACCTGTATGACATGAACTATATTTAAAGATTTTTTCAATTGAATTTACCTTTGATTTTATATAAATTTATATTAATTTTGTTTGTAAGTTTTTATTTTCAGGTTGCGCAGGATACTTAATAAAATAAAAAGTCAAAAACAGTGAGTTCAGTTTTCATATAATTATCGCATATCATAAGCAAATACATTAAATCGTTTTTGTTTTATTTTCAGATACTGGCGGTCCACCCATCTGGCGCTGACTGGCATCGTTTTTTTTTTTTAATTTCAGTTTAAATTAATTTCAAATATCATCAAATTAATTTAAATGTATTTCAATACCATTAATGCATGTAAAACAAATGTTTTTCGCAAATTAATTTTGCTTCAACCTTTCCCAGCTCGGGTCTTTAAAAACATTGATAGGCTGCAAAGTCAATCCTGGGAGGTGATTTAGATGAGTTAAAGTCCCTCAGTATTTTAGAAGCATCCCTCGCGTTTTTCTCCAAAAATGTCTTTCGATGATTTCTCCTTCCAGCGCTAACAAAACAAAAAAAAGCCTTTAATGTACGTACATGAAATGTTATGAATGTTCATGCAATGAATTAAAATGTAAAAAAAGATTATCATACATATTGGGTTGTATATGTGTAATTCATAGAATAAAGCTTTTCCATATTGTTTGTTTTTCACTGACATTTTTCCATTATTTTCTTACTAAAAGTAAATATTTGTGCTGCAATTCATATTGACTTAGGGTTTATGTTTTCAGAGAAATAAAGAATATACCAATGAAAGTAAGTATTAAAAAACCGTAAATGGAAACGAGTCAAATGCTTAAAAACCTGAATACCGACTGAATAACATTTAAGTGAGGTCAATCCATTGGAAAAATGTCAAGAATTTTTAAACAAAATTAAGGTTTTCATATGTAATTACATTGAATTTTTTTTAATAAAATGCATTGTGACATTCACGGTTCAAATATATGGAGAAACGAAAACGATAGCTAATTAACATTTCGAAAAAAAAATCGATAAACAAACTCTTTATAATTTTTTTTTCTAGCTTTTTTCGAAATAATTAATTCTATTCTCTTAACGGCAATATAAAGAAATATATATAAATTACACACATAAAGCGTTCGTTTAATTGTAAAAAGAATAATTTTTCTAGTTCCCGTAACTTAATTAAATTTTTTGGACCTTTAGTTCGATGACCCGTAGCTGTTAGGGCCATGTATATAAACTCCATAGCCGATTTTAAAGCGAATGCAAAACATTTTTTTCTGATTTTTTTTCCCGTACCTCTAGGACCCGTAGCTGTAAGCAGAGCCAGTACTTATTTCGATTTCCCCTACTCCGTTTTGATACCTCCAACATACTACACGTAGCTCTTGTAAATCTAATACCCGTAGCTCTAATGAATCTAGTACAACTTTTGTACATGATTTGTGACATTTCGAGCTGTCAGCTGATTCCCGTAGCGCTTGCGAATACTCACATCCGGCAGCTACGGGTCTCACAGCTACGGGACTTACAGCGTCGGTTCTTAGAGGGGAGGGAAGAAAAATTCAGAAAAAATGTATGCAAACCTTGTGTTATGGAATGAAGACATGTATGTATGGCACTTACTGCTACGCGTCTTACAGCTACTGGTCTCACAGCTACGGGACTTACAGCTACGGGTCTAACAGCTACGGGTGTTACAGCTGCGGGTCTTAGAGGTACGGGAAGAAAAATTTAGAAAAAAATGTATATCAACCTTGTGCTACGGGATGAAGACATGTATGTATGGTCCTTACAGCTACGAGTCCTATAGCTTCGGGTCTCACAGCTACGGGACTCTCAGCTACGGAACTCACAGCTACGGGACTCACAGCTGCGGGACTCATAGCTACGGGTCTTAGAGGTACGGGAAGAAAAGTTCAGAAAAAATGTATGCAAACCTTGTGCTACGGAATGTTGACATGTGTGTTTGGCCCTATCAGCTACGCGTCTTACAGCTACTGGTCTAACAGCTACGGGTCTAACAGCTACCGATCTCTGAGGTAGGTTGAAAAAAATTCCAGAACACTTTATGTACAGCATGGGTCATGGAATTTATATGTATGGCCCTTACAGCTATGTCTTGATGCTACGTGTCCTACAGCTACGCGTCTTACAGCTTCGCGTCTTACAGCTGCGGGTCTCACAGCTACGGTGCTTACAGCAACGGGTCTTAGAGGTACGGGAAGAAAAGTTCAGAAAAAATGTATGCAAACCGTGTGCTATGGAATATAGACATGTATGAATAGCCCTTGCGTCGTCTTACAGCTTCGGGTCTCACAGTTACCGGTCTCACAGCCACGGGTCTTAGTGGTACGTGAAAAAAATTGATGTAGACCACGTGCTTTGGAACTTAGACATGAATGTATGGCTCTACAGCTGCGGGTCTTAAAGCTACGGGTGTTAGAGGTAAGGAAAGAAGATTTCCAGAAAAATGTATGTACAGCATGCATTATTGAATTTATATGTATGTATGGCCTACGGGTCTGAGAGGTAGAAAAAATCAGAAAAAATGTATGTAAACTTTGTGCTATTGAATGTAGACATGCGTGTATAGCCATTACAACTACGCTTCTTATAGCTACACGTCTTACAGTCGGGTCGCACAGCTACGGGACTTACAGTTACGGGTCTTAGAGGTACGGGAATTAAAATTCCAACAAAAATGGGGTTTTGTAAGATAATTTTTAAATAATTAAACGCAGAATTAGGTTTTCTGTTTTAAATTCTTTATTATTTAGGTTTACATATATTTACGACGCACAACCGTCCGCTTTCAAATAAATACATACACTGCCCCTTTTATTTTAATTTCTCAGGCGAGGTACATCATAAAGAGAAAAGACAAAATAAATGTTTCTCACCGGCAGCTCTTACAATTTTTCTCTTTTCTACAATTCGGCCATCCTAACTTACAATCGTCCGGATTGCCCTCATTTCGCCTTACGCAAAGCATATAGGGCTTCAAATTCGCTACTTCCCATATACCTGAATAAGGTATCTGGCTTATCTGAAACCCTTCTACATCTTTAATTAGATACCTATCATTTAGTAACACTCGACTAACCTCATATGGTCCTTTAAATTTTGGAATCATCTTTTTACATACACCTGGGTGACTAACAAAATTCTTTGCCATTACATAATCTCCTACGATATATTCCTTACTTACTCTGTTTTTATCTTTCATTCGTTTATTGTAATTTTGGTTTCTTGCATTTATATCAGCTGCTTTTCTTCGGATATCTACTAAATCCCTTATGTTCTCATTCTTGTTCATATCTTCCAATTTTTCTCTCAATTCATCTATTATTTCGCCTCTTTGCCTGACCTCAAAAAGCAAATAACTCGCACTTGTCCCAATACTCTTATGAATAGTATTATTCATAATAAACTCGATTTTGGCCAAACTTTATCTAAAGTGAACATCGATCCTCCATTTGTCATTATCGCTAACATCGACTTCTGTTCACACTTTCTACCTGACCATTGGCCTGTGGAGAACCTGTAGCAATTTTTACATGCTGTATATCCTGCAAGAACTCTTCGAAAATTTTTGAAGTGAATGCGCTTCCCCTGTCTGACACCATCACCCTAGGTCTACTATAAACACGAAAATATGCCCTCAAACACGATATAACTTCATTGGTATTTGTAGAACTTACTGCATACAAATTTGTAAATTTTGAAAACGCGTCAACTACTAGAAATACATGCTTCTTTCTTGATGCTTTAAGGGTCACTGGCCCGAAATGATCTATGTGGATCGTGTCGAAAGGAACATAACCTTTTGGTATACAATGTAAAAACCCTTCGTGTTTTCCACCCTTCGTTGAGTCAAAATACATTTGAGACAATTATTTATATGATTCTGGATTTTTTTTTCGCATTTTTGGAAACCAATATGACCATTTCATTATGATACTTTTGCAAAATACTTCCTTCCATACTACTAGGCACAGAAAAGAGAATATTCTGTCCACTTTTTCTGTAAACTAAACCATTTCGTAACTCATACATTCTATCGTCTTCATTTTGTAGTTTTTCTTTAATCTTTTGTATCACTTCGTCCTTATTTTGAGAGATCGATAGTTTCCTCAAAAGTATTCCCCTCAAGTACTAATATGTTGTCTTCTTCTGCATGAGTATCGCACCAAAACCTAACGAGCTAGCATCGCAATAAAGCTCGGTTTCGTCTCGCGAATCATAGATAGCTAATATAGGACATTCAACCAATTTTTTCTTTAAAATCTCAAATGTTTTAACTTCTTCCGCTTCAAATTTAAATTTTGCATCCTTACGAATTAATTTGTATAGAGGTTGAGCCAATAAAGAAACCCTTTAATGAACCTTCTAAAATACGAACCTAATCCCAGAAACCTATGTACCTCTTTTATACTTCGGGGAATAGGAAAATCCTTAACAGATTCTATTCCTTTCTCATCTGGCCTTATACCGTCCTTTGATATTATATAAAATAAATATTGTATTTCTGATTCTAAAAATCTACACTTCTTTTGCCGCAACTCCAATTCTCAAAGACTTCGCTCAGTATACTCATGAGTTCTTCAACAGTTTCCGTGGCTATATTATATCATCAAGATAAATCGCTAATTTTCCATCTCGAATAAAGATCTTCAAAGACTTCATTAATGAAGCATTCTAAGACCAAATGGCATTTTTATAAATTCGTATTGCCCCAACGGTGTTACGAACGAAGTATATTTACATGATAAAAAATGCGCCATACTTACATGATAAAATGCGCTTTTTAAATCTAAAAGAGAGAATACTTATTTGTTGGCTCATCTATCCAAAAGGTCATCAATTTGCGGTAGCGGGAAGTTATCTTTAAGGGTAACCTTATTCAGAGTTCAATAATCGACACATAATTGAATATCACCAGTTTTTTTTTCTTACTAATACGACAGGAGATGCGTATTCTGACTTACTAGTTCTAATAACTCCCGACTCTATCAATTCATCTAAGATCCTCTGTACCTTAGCTTTTTCTATATACGATAACCTTCTTGGAGAGCAATAAAAGGGCTTTTCATCAGTCAACCTCAATATCATGTGGAAAACCGTCTCAGGCAACTCGGGACGTTTGCAGCACATAAACTTTTTAAACATTTCATTAAACTTTTCTTTTGTTTCAACCGACAACTGTTTATTAATTGATAACTCAATTTCATGATCATTTTTTTCTACTTCAATATTCATTAAATTCTTACACTCATTCTGAAGTGAAAAGGCTATTTTGATAAAAAGAATTAATCGACATACTAATTACGAACCAATTTGCAAACCCAGTGGGTACATTATTCACTTTTCAAATTTCAGTTTAATCCGTTAAAGTCGTTTTCAAAGATTAAAATAATGCAAAATTATTCCAATTTAAAAATGCAAATGAAATTTAAGTCATATTGGCTATTTAAAATTGGTATGAGATATTACACTTATAAATTTAAAATAAATTTGCAAAAATTACCTGGTCCTACTCACGCAGGCAACTGACCGATGAGTTCCATCGAATTTACATCGGAATTCCACGGTTTGAATTTACAAGCGTTACCAGACACTGTAAAAACTTCTTTTTCATGTTTTTGGTACTTTTCTTAAAAATGTTGTCATATCATCACACGATGAAAATGTCATGCCAACAAAAGGTTGAATTTTTGACATTTTTTTTTAATTTAAAAACTTTTATAGATTAAGTTTACACTTATACTTTAAATAAATTTTTTGTAATTAAAATTAATCACTTTTTGCCTTAAGCTGTACTTTTTTTTAAATCGACCGTTATCGTTCAGATAATCGTATCAACTGGTGGTGGCGCAAAGCTGAAAACAGGACTAAATAAGCTCATTAATCGAGCAAGTTAAGTTCGTTTTACATGGACTAAAAAATACAAAGTCTACATGGCCTAAAAATACAACTCTTAGTGCCTAAGTTATTTGCAGCGACCCCTGGACTCCCAATATCATAGCCTAATATTTAATATTATACAATAAAGATTTATCATCTAGAGATTCTTTTGCGAGATTCAGCAAATGTAAATATATTAAATATTTATATTGTTTTCGATAAAATTGAACTACATCGTCTGCGGATCATGTTGATTCATTTCTTCTGCAAACGTGAACAATTGAGGCAGCAGGAAGTGGGTTCAAAATAATTTCTTTGGAAGTAGTTTTATATCCTAGTCCGAACGATGCTTAAAGTTATCAAATGAATTTACTTCTCTAAAATTATGGCATATCGAGACGTGGGGTCAGACTTTATCTTCAGCAGAATAGGCGCACTAACAAAACACCACAAAACCAGCAACGTATTTGTGTAAGTTAACACCCTGTAACCGAACAAGTGTTTTTATGGAAGCATATGCAGACCGCTAGCAGTGCAAAAAAAATTGTTTGCGCAAATGTTCTAGAAAAAAATTGTTTTTCCCAACTAACGCTTGTTAAAAACAACTGACCAGCTAGTTAGTCAGTCGACCACAAATAGCCGGACTGGAAAGGGCAAGCATATAAAGGAAAGCTTTTATATTTAAGAATTTAAGAATAAAAGAAAAAAAAGGAAAAACATTGTTTTATTATTTTGTATGAGCGCAGTTTTAAATATTAAAAATGCGTTCATCGCAGTGCAGCATCAATGTTTTCACATTTGTCAGTTTTACACAAACAAATAAATTAAACGTTTGAAAGGACAACAAAATATTATCTTTATTTATGCAAATTTATAAAACCCTTCAAGAGCTCATATGCTATGTGATTAGTTTCCCATTGATTTTTAAGTTCAAAACAAAGAACTTATGACACAAATTGCCAAACACTTACAATTATATTGAGAGTGATTACTATTTTCCAAATCAACGGTTTTCCAAAGGATTGTTTTCCTTTCCAAATAAAACATGAAGAAAGTCGCAAATACGCAACATTTTGTTCTTTTATTTTGATTTTTGACGCTTTTATAAAAGATGAATGTTCACATCATTCTGCACGAATACATGTACATAAAAAAATAACAAAACAGTGTTTTACATTTGTTCCATTGAAATAATCGAAAATCGAATATTGAGCAACACAGCCCAGCATAAGTGTATGTACTTAAATATATGAAAAAACTACGACACCTTTCTAACGGGACTTTTTGCTTGAAAATTCGTTTTGAAAATTATCAGGAATTGCGGTAAATCTTTTAACCCCTAAAAAACTTCACTTCCAAAAGTAATCACTTTCAATCGGTTGTGCCAGCAAATTGAAGAATAAAAATAGTAAATAAAATCAGTTTTGTGTAAAGGAATATCTGTTTTGTTCGGGTAAGTTACTCGTAATTGTTATATTTGCACAAATTCTTTTTCATATATATATACATATATACTATGCATTTATGGTTCGCGTATGTTGTGTTGGAAACCAAAAACTTGTGATGTTAATGAAAGATATCAAATTTTGGTTCAATTAGGTTCCAAGATTTGGCCAAAAACTGTGGATATAGCCTCGGCTGTAACGTTAAATTGTCGTGTGGCAAAATTTTGTGTGAAAATTAAATTTAAAGTTTCGATTTGCCAAAACAATTGTGGAGAAAAGCTTACTTCAGCTTTTAAACAAAAGTGTTTAAGACGTGTTTTGTTGTGCGTGTTATACTGAAAAAAACTTTCCATTTTAGATTTTGTTTTGATAGTATGTTTTGGATAAATCCTTGTTAAATTTACACTTAACTTAAACTTACTTTATAAATTAAAACAATTGTAAAGATTTTGAATTGTGCTTTGTTCATTCGAAAATAAATTGAGATCAAAAGTTTTGTTAGCAATACAATTTAAGATGAAGTATTAATTTTATTAAGTCAATCACCGTTAAGATTAAATGAACGAACAGAATAACGGAAATTATCCTTTCCTTGTGCTAAGCTTGAGTTGATCAATTGTTTTTGATTTTGATATGCCGAAAATGTTAATCCTTGCACTAATTTATTGTTCGTGTGTGTTGTGCATAAAAGGAATCGAAATTTTGGCTCAATCGCCTTTTGGGTTTTTGAAAAAATTGTGACAAAAGCACCGGCTTTTGCATTAAAATAGCCTGCGATTGCAAAAGCTACATTTTGTGTGCAAAACAATTTTTTTTTATATTTTTAGTATGCGTTGCTTCAAATCAGTTGTTCTTAAGAAATATCTTCTGAATATTGTGCTTTGAACAATAAGAAATGTTAACATTTTGAATTGTTTTTTATTTAGAAAAAAAAACTGATTGAAACATATTCATTGGTATGATATATATTCTAACAACAGTTATTTAGATAAATTTTAACTCCACCAGTTCTTGTTGAGATAGACAGACATGATATGTATTTGTACTTATTTATTTGCAAGCTTTCTTGCATTGAATTTTCTATCAGGTGGGCTTCTGACAGAATTATGAATTGGTATTCCTTTTGTGTTTTTAAAGGAATGTTTTTGATGCATTTGTATTTCATTAACGCTCTATTATAAAGTTTTTAGAGATAAATTAATGTGGATGTATTTTGTGCTACTAAGCCTTCGTTGGGTAAAAACATTCGGATAGTACCAAATTTCATTTGTTTAAATATTTGTTTCTATTAATTGATTTGACAAATTTAATACTTCTTATATTACAGCAATCATATCACTATGGAGCTACTATCTCACGTAATACGAGCAGGACGAGCATTATAATATTAACATAAAAAACAGCAAGCGCATTCAAAAAATTCAAGAAGATACGAATACAGATTTGGTTTATGAAGAGCTGTATTTGAAATGTTCCTGCGCTGGAAAATTCAAAAGCAAAGGACGCGACTTACGAAATAGGATGTCAGTATTTTGTGTTCTTTTTTCTTTGAAATCCATAAAAAATTCTCTTAAGATCGACTAAGACGAAATGCTTCTGACGTAGCATTTCGTCATGCGTACCAGAGAGGATTGTTTCTGTACTTAACAATGTCCCGTGGAGAACACAATCATGCCCCAATGGATGTAAGTACATATATGTATAATTTGTTGTGTTATTTATTTTCTGACAAGTAAGCAACAGCTGATAGCCAACTGGCCATCTCCGATGATATCCGAGAAGAAGAACAACCCCATGGTGGAGAAATAATTCCAGTACCGACCCCATCTCGGGAGACCGTAAGTAGTAACAGACGGAATTACATTGATGGTATTTTAAAACAAATAGATACATATTTAGAAAATTTTAGTGACGTAGAGTTCAAACAATGAAAGTAATACCTTAATAAGTATGTTTTCGGTTTCAAATATTTGTATCGAAACCGAACAAAAAGAAACGTCCACTGATTTGGAAGACTGCGACCAAAACCTATAATTGTCATCGGTAGATAATTTTAATATTATATCGTTGTTAGAAATGGATTGGCATTCCTCGCCACCAACACCACCTTTGAATTCATTACCAATTCCCATTCCCCTTCCCCTTCCCAATATTCCCTCCACATCATGCGTTCAGTCGACTGAATCATCCTTTGCTGCTATTGAGCTTCCGCCTCATAAAAGGCGAATCCCAAAAACATTTTGTTCCCTGTCCGAAATAGAAAAACAACACACTATATTGATTTGGCTTTTTACCGATCAATTTTAAATTAAAAATATTTTAGAGAAAGCGCGTTTAATAGAAAAATCCGAAATTACATCCTTAATAATTCCTGATGCATAAGCAAGCGCGAGCATCAAACTTAAAACAATAAAAGAATATTCTACAGAAACCGCGTTCAAAAATTTAAAAACAAAAATACAATTTAAAGTAACATGGGCCCTGGTCGTGCGGCGCGTGTAGAAATAAATTATCGAGTTCGTCGATTGAATGCGAACATTGCTTATTGGTGTGGCTTATTTTAAATGTGTTAACATGACAAAACCAAGGAGTAAAATCTGGTTTTGTGAAAAATGTAGTTAATTTAAGCTCAATGCATGGTTTTGAAGAATTTATTTTGTACTTAATTGTGATATATATTTATGTATATATAAATATATATATATATTTATTTATATAAATATATTTGTATATATATACATATATATATAATTGTAAGTTACGTTGGTATTGTGTATGACACACAATCTTATTTTATGCATGATATGAATTCATTTATTTTATATTTTTATTTTAAATGCTTGAATTATGAGGCACGTTTTATAATTGTTTAATAATGAATTGTGTAAGTTTTTACTTTGAGGGACCTGTATGACATGAACTATATTTAAAGATTTTTTCAATTGAATTTACCTTTGATTTTATATAAATTTATATTAATTTTGTTTGTAAGTTTTTATTTTCAGGTTGCGCAGGATACTTAATAAAATAAAAAGTCAAAAACAGTGAGTTCAGTTTTCATATAATTATCGCATATCATAAGCAAATACATTAAATCGTTTTTGTTTTATTTTCAGATACTGGCGGTCCACCCATCTGGCGCTGACTGGCATCGTTTTTTTTTTTAATTTCAGTTTAAATTAATTTCAAATATCATCAAATTAATTTAAATGTATTTCAATACCATTAATGCATGTAAAACAAATGTTTTTCGCAAATTAATTTTGCTTCAACCTTTCCCAGCTCGGGTCTTTAAAAACATTGATAGGCTGCAAAGTCGATCCTGGGAGGTTATTTAGATGAGTTAAAGTCCCTCAGTATTTTAGAAGCATCCCTCGCGTTTTTCTCCAAAAATGTCTTTCGATGATTTCTCCTTCCAGCGCTAACAAAACAAAAAAAAACCTTTAATGTACGTACATGAAATGTTATGAATGTTCATGCAATGAATTAAAATGTAAAAAAAAAGATTATCATACATATTGGGTTGTATATGTGTAATTCATAGAACCAAGCTTTTCCATATTGTTTGTTTTTCACTGACATTTTTCCATTATTTTCTTACTAAAAGCAAATATTTGTGCTGCAATTCATATTGACTCAGTGTTTATGTTTTCAGAGAAATAAAGAATATACCAATGAAAGTAAGTATTAAAAAACCGTAAATGGAAACGAGTCAAATGCTTAAAAACCTGAATACCGACAGAATATCATTTAAGTGAGGTCAATCCATTGGAAAAATGTCAAGTAAGTATTCAGGAATCGAAAACTAGAATTTTTAAACAAAATTAAGGTTTTCATATGTAATTACATTGATTTTTTTTAATAAAATGCATTGTGACATTCACGGTTAAAATATATGGAGAAACGAAAACGATAGCTAATTAACATTTCGAAAAAAAAATCGATAAACAAACTCTTTATAATTTTTTTTTTCTAGCTTTTTTCGAAATAATTAATTCTATTCTCGGCAATATAAGAAAATATATATAAATTACACACATAAAGCGTTCGTTTAATTGTAAAAAGAATAATTTTTCTAGTTCCCGTAACTTAATTAAATTTTTTGGACCTTTAGTTCGATGACCCGTAGCTGTTAAGGCCATGTATATAAACTCCATAGCCGATTTTAAAGCGAATGCAAAACATTCATTTTTCTGATTTTTTTTCCCGTACCTCTAGGACCTGTAAGCAGAGCCAGTACTTATTTCGATATCCCCTACTCCGTTTTGATACCTCCAACATACTACACGTAGCTCTTGTAAATCTAATACCCCTAGCTCTAATGAATCTAGTACAACTTTTGTACATGATTTGTGACATTTCGAGCTGTCAGCTGATTCCCGTAGCGCTTGCGAATACTCACATCCGGCAGCTACGGGTCTCACAGCTACGGGACTTACAGCGTCGGTTCTTAGAGGGGAGGGAAGAAAAATTCAGAAAAAATGTATGCAAACCTTGTGTTATGGAATGAAGACATGTATGTATGGCACTTACTGCTACGCGTCTTACAGCTACTGGTCTCACAGCTACGGGACTTACAGCTACGGGTCCAACAGCTACGGGTGTTACAGCTGCGGGTCTTAGAGGTACGGGAAGAAAAATTTAAAAAAAATGTATATCAACCTTGTGCTACGGGATGAAGACATGTATGTATGGTCCTTACAGCTACGAGTCCTATAGCTCCGGGTCTCACAGCTACGGGACTCACAGGTCCGGAACTCACAGCTACGGGACTCACAGCTACGGGTCTAAGAGGTACGGGAAGAAAAGTTCAGAAAAAATGTATGCAAACCTTGTGCTACGGAATGTTGACATGTGTGTTTGGCCCTATCAGCTACGCGTCTTACTGCTACTGGTCTTACAGCTACGGGTCTAACAGCTACCGATCTTTGAGGTAGGTTGAAAAAAATTCCAGAACACTGTATGTACAGCATAGGTCATGGAATTTATATGTATGGCCCTTACAGCTACGGGTCTCACAGCTACGGATCTTAGAAGTACAGGAAGAAGGAAGAACAATTCAGAAAAAAATGATGTAAACATTGTGCTATGGTATGTAGACATGTATGTATAGTCCTTTCAGCTACGCGTCTTGATGCTACGTGTTCTACAGCAACGCGTCTTACAGCTTCGCGTCTTACAGCTGCGGGTCTCACAGCTACTGGACTTACAGCGTCGGTTCTTAGAGGGGCGGGAAGAAAAATTCAGAAAAAATGTATGCAAACCTTGTGCTATGGAATACAGACATGTATGTATGGCCCTTACAGCTACGCGTCTTACAGCTACTGGTCTCACACTAACGGGTCTTACAGAGACGGGTCTAACAGCTACGGGTTTTACAGCTGCGGGGCTTAGAGGTACGGGAATGTATATCAACCTTGTGTTACGGTATGAAGACATGTATAGTATGTATGGTCCTTACAGCTACGCGTCCTATAGTTCAGGGTATCACAGCTACGGGACTCACAGCTACGGGACTCACAGCTACGGGACTTAGAGCGTCGGGTCTTAGAGGGGCGGGAAAAAGAATTCCAGAACACTTTATGTACAGCATGGGTTATGGAATTGATTTGTATGGATCTTAGAGGTAAGGGACTTACAGCTGCGGGTCTTAGAGGTACGGGAATAAAAATTCCAGAAAAAATGGGTTTTTGTAAGATAATTTTTAAATAATTAAACGCAGAATTAGGTATTTTGTTTATTTTATTTTAGTTTCTCAGGCGAGGTACATCATAAAGAGAAAAGACAAAATATATGTTTCTCACCGGCAGCTCTTACAATTTTTCTCTTTTCTACAATTCGGCCATCCTAACTTACAATCGTCCGGATTGCCCTCATTTCGCCTTACGCAAAGCATATAGGGCTTCAAATTCGCTACTTCCCATATACCTGAAAAAGGTATCTGGCTTATCTGAAACCCTTCTACATCTTTAATTAGATACCTATCATTTAGTAACACTCGACTAACCTCATATGGTCCTTTAAATTTTGGAATCATCTTTTTACATATAAATGGGTGACTAACAAAATTCTTTGCCATCACATAATCTCCTACGATATATTCCTTACTTACTCTCTTTTTATCTTTCATTTGTTTATTGTAATTTTGGTTTCTTGCATTTATATCAGCTGCTTTTCTTCGGATATCTACTAAATCCCTTATGTTCTCATTCCTGTTCATATCTTCCAATTTTTCTCTCAATTCATCTATTATTTCGCCTCTTTGCCTGACCCCAAATGGCAAATAACTCGCACTTGTCCCAATACTCTTATGAATAGTATTATTCATAATAAACTTGATTTTGGGCAAAACCTTATCTAAAGTGAACATCGATTCCCATTTGTCATTTTCGCTAGCATCGGCGCTAAACTTCTGTTCACACGTTCTGCCTGCCCATTGGCCTGTCGAGAACCTGTAGCAATTTTAACATGGTGTATATTATTCTTCTGCAAGAACTCTTCGAAAATTTTGGAAGTGAATGCGCTTCCCCTGTCTGACACCATCACCCTAGGTCTACTATAAGCACAAAAATAAGCCCTCAAACACGATATAACTTCATTGGTATTAGTAGAACGTACTGCATACAACTTTGTGAATTTTGAAAACGCGTCAACAACTAGAAAAACATGGTTCTTTCTTGTTGCTTTAAGGGTCACTGGCCCGAAATGATCTATGTGGATCGTGTCGAAAGGAACATAACCTTTCGGTATACAATGTAAAAACCCTTCGTGTTTTCCACCCTTCGTTGAGTCAAAATACATTTGAGACAATTATTTATATGATTCTGGATTCTTTTTCGCATTTTTGGAAACCAATATGACCTTAACACAGCATCTAACACTTTTTCGACGCCTACATGTCCCATTTCGTTATGATACTTTTGCAAAATACTTCCTTCCATACTACTAGGCACATAAAAGAGAATATTCTGTCCACTTTGTCTGCAAACTAAACCATTTCGTAACTCATACAATCTATCTTCTTCATTTTGTAGTTTTTCTTTAATCTTTTGTATCACTTCGTCTTTATTTTGAGAGATCGAAAGTTTGCTCAAAAGTATTCCCCTCAAGTACTTATATGTTGGTTACACGACTGAGTGCGTCCACGTGTTGCATCTTTTGTCCACTTCTATGTTCCAACACATAGTCATAGTTTTGTAAATCGAGAGCCCATCTTGCTATCCTAGGGTTGATTTCTCTTTTGTTCTGCATGAGTATCGTACCAAAACCTAACGAGCTAGCATCGCAATGAAACTCGGTTTCGTCTCGCGAATCATAGATAGCTAATATAGGACATTCAACCAATTTTTTCTTTAAAATCTCATATGTTTTAACTTCTTCCGCTTCAAATTTAAATTCAGCATCCTTACGAATTAATTTGTATAGAGGTTCAGCCAATACAGAAAACCCTTTAATGAACCTTCTAAAATACGAACATAATCCCAGAAAACTATGTACCTCTTTTATACTTCGGGGAATAGAAAAATTCTTAACAGATTCTATTCCTTTCTCATCTGCCCTTATACCGTCCTTTGATATTATAAAGCCTAAATATTGTATTTCTGATTCTAAAAATCTACACTTTTCTTGCCGCAACTCCAATTTGTTCAAAACCAACTTCTCAAAGACTTCGCTCAGTATACTCATGTGTTCTTCAACAGTTTCCGTGGCTATCATTATATCATCAAGATAAATCGCTTATTTTCCATCTCGAATAAGATCTTCAAAGACTTCATTAATGAAGCGTTCTAAGACCAAATGGCATTTTTATAAATTCGTATTGCCCCAACGGTGTTACGAACGAAGTATATTTAATTGATTCTTCTGCCATACTTACATGATAAAATGCGCTTTTTAAATCTAAAAGAGAGAATACTTTTTTGTTGGCTAATTTATCCAACAGGTCATCAATAAGCAGTAACGGGAAATTATCTTTAAGGGTCACCTTTTTCAGAGTTCGATAACCGACACATAATCGAATATCACCAGTTTTTTTTCTTACTAATACGACAGGAGATGCGTATTCTGAGTTACTAGTTCTAATAACTCCCGACTCTACCAATTCATCTAAGATCCTCTGTACCTTAGCTTTTTCTATATACGATAACCTTCTTGGAGAGCAATAAAAGGGCTTTTCATCAGTCAACCTCAATTTCATTTGGAAAACCGTCTCAGGCAACTCGGGACGTTTGCAGCACATAAACTTTTTAAACATTTCATTAAACTTTTCTTTTGTTTCAACCGACAACTCTTTATTAATAGATAAATCAATTGCATGATCATTTTTTTCTACTTCAATATTCATTAAATTCTTACACTCATTCTGACACTGATTTTCACTCGATCTTTCATCTTTATCTATCATTTGAGTAAAAACTTCATTATTTCTTTTCAGTTTTAGTTTTGCAAGTTTTAAAAAATCTCTGCCTAGTACAGCTGCTAATTGCATGGTGTCATCCTTCATTACATACATTTCTAGATCTATTTTCTCTTCTTCAAAATAAATACACGTTTTAACGTAACCAAGAATTATTAAAATACTTTTATTAATACCGACGATATTCAAATTACAGTGTGGATTATTTGAGGAAATAAAATGTTTAGGAATAAACTCTTCTCTGACAATGCTTACTGGGCTGCCGGTGTCTAAAAGTGTGTGTAATAATAATTTATGTTTTATATCATTTGTTTTTAATTCATACATTAAATTTCTTACGTAGTCATCCTCCTCGTCATCGTGATGATCAAAGTGATGCACTACGATTGCCTTCCATTGAGGCCATTTTCCTGCTTCAAACGCCCTCTTCTGCGACAACCGACTTTCATGGTTTGTAAACATTTCTCCCATTTCTTTTAATAATTGAGCTGTAGCAATTTGCGCAAGGTCAGACTTTGAATGAAACCATTTGAGCGCATTTCCTTGAAGTCGGCATTAAAAAACTAAAATACGTGCGCTTTTGTCGTCCAGGTTGTACGCCGCTATTAAATTGTTTTATTGCATCTCCCAATGAGCATAAGACTCACCTTCAAAATCGGGTAGTAACTCTTTTACCCCACTGTTGAAGTAGTCGTTACATTTTAAATTTTGGTTGCCTCTTGACAATACAATTTTCAAAGATTCGTTCTCTTTTCTCAGCATTTCAATTTCCTTCATTTGCAGTTCAATTTCTCTTATAAGTAAGTTAACCACTCTCTTTATAAAAAATAACTCCTTTTCGTTATCGTTCCTTTGTGGTGGTGGGTTTTCACTTCCATACGAATCGAAATTCTTCTCTCTACGATCAATCCTTTGTCGTTTATTTGTGCGTACATCTGTATCTTCATTCGTGTCCCTCTCATTTGATCGTTCATCAGCTCGCTCGTTCGCTGGTCTCTCGTTTTTCCTTGTGCTGTTCATCTCGTCATTTCGTCTGCTTAATGTTCGCTTCTCATCCACACTATCCTCATATAAGCCTTCGTCGGACTCTTCATCGTTGTTGGCGGTGTTTTGTTGATTTTTTGCTATAACGGAAAATCGCCGCGTTCTTTCTCAGGAATTGATAAAAGTCTTGTTTGTTAAATGTTGCATCCACGCTTTCAGCTGCGACGCAGTATAGATTTTAAATCTATCAATGTCTGCATCCATTTTCCACTTTTTTTTTTTTTTCTTCCACGAACTTGATTCATTTTATATTTTTCCTTGCCCCGCACTCTTTTGATTCTACTCTTTTACGCACTCCTTTGATTTTCTATTCTTTCTTGTAAAGCACTCATTTGATCTTTTCTTTCGGATCTCTATCCCACTTCTGAGATTGTAAGATAATTTTTAAATTATTAAACGCAGAATTAGGTTTTTTGTTTTAAATTCTTTGTTATTTATGTTTACATATATTTACGACGCACAACCGTCCGCTTTCGAATAAATACACACACTGCCCCTTTTATTTTAGTTTCTCAGGCGAGGTACATTATAAAGAGAAAAGACAAAATATATGTTTCTCACCGGCAGCTCTTACAATTTTTCTCTTTTCTACAGTATTGCATTCGCCTTTGGAAATTATGTTTCAGATTATTCAGATGGAGCGAAGGTCTGGGACAATTGATACAGATAATGTCCCATTGATCCATCCCTGCAATCCGGTGTCTGTCGCCTTTGTTCTGCAGCTTGTCGCTTAATAAAGTTCGGGACCTTGCCGTTATTTTCTTTAAGATACGCTAGCCACTCAGCAGAAAGGGAACTGTTTGGGATGGCATTCTCTCTTGTTTCATCTTGTGATGTCCCATCTAAATCTTCAGTGACGGGCACTCCGCTCTCCGAAAATTGCTCTGTGAAACCGGCAAATTCACCAAGCACCACAGCGTTGGCTACAACGTTGTTAACTTTTACTGCAGAGATAAAGCGCGCGTTTCTATTTCTTTGTAGTCCCAAGGAAGTGACTATCGTGTGGTAACACATGTGTAAATCCCGTCTGGTAGCGGTGGAATAGGGGGATTTGTCCGACAACCCCAACTCCATGAAAAACATAAAGTAAGAGCGCGGACGTTCGATCTCTTCTCCTGGTCTTACAACCCGGGAAGATTGGTCAGCTAATTTGTTCGTCATATCCATGAGGCAAAATCCACTAGGGTTGAGCAGTCCTTAAATCGCGCGGATATTGTTGCTATTCTAACCTGTGCAAAAGCGCTGCTAGGGAATTCATTGAGATACGTATCCTAACAAGCAATAATCTGGCAATAAGGACGGTATGTAGTCCAGCTTCCATAGTGATCACTGGCAACTCCAAAGTGCAGTTCTGGGCACGCAATGCCTCGCATAAATCTTTTGATGTTCTCAATTAGTCGATCTTTATAATCTTCCCGACTTGAAGATATTATTCGGTTGTAAGCACATAAGGCGACCAGTGGTTTTGTGAGCATGTCTTTGGTTATAATTTGCGATCCTGTCATAAGGATGGACTAGGTCCGGTTTCTGTAAAATTAACCAGATTGGATAAATTTATATCTTCTCCCAAACCGCCGATTTTCCTTCCAAAGGATATCCAATCTTGTTGAAGTTTGTTTGGTTCCAACTGAGAGGCTTTATATAGGCATGCAACGACAACATCTACTGTCAAGCTCCAAATCTCCAAATTTGAACATTGCGGCACGGTGATTGGTGGTTTTACAGTTGGATGTGCGTCGCTTTTTCAACTGCAATATTAACATTAGAGATAGGAATCCTGTTAGCTTAAATCGGGTGAACTCTTTTCAAGGTTCTCTGTGACATCTTGGGGGGTCTACACGGTCTGATAATCTTTATACAGAATCCGTTCGGAAGACATAAATCAAGTAAGTTGTGTTTTATATGTAATATATGTATGGCCGTGACAGCCGCGGGTCTAACAGCTAGAGGTCGTAAAGTAAAGGCAAAAAAGAGTTTCCAGAAAACTTTAAACTTTTTTGAATTTATATGTATGGCCCTTGCAGCTACGGGCCTTAAAGTAAGTTACGGGAACTGAAAAAAATAGGTTCTAGAAAAGTTTTACAATAAAACGAGCATTTCATTTGTGTAATTTATATGTGTATCTATGTTTCTTGCCGTTATGAGAGCAGAATAAATTATTCGTCAAACTCTTTTAAATTGCAGCAAAAAATTGTACTTTTATTTAGAATGTCATGAAAAATAAAAGTTTATTTATTTATTCATTTATTTATTTGATGCCCGGGGTATACCCCGGACTTAACTATATATGGAAATTACGCACCGATTTGGTTAGTAAGAAGGTCGATAGAGTCGGTTAAATCCTTTTTTGTGCGACCATATTGCAAATATCCTTCTTTGTTAGGAGTATATTTTTCTCCTTTGCTACCATATTTTTTTATTTATTTCGTGTTTCACATCCAGCATATCTACCACTTTTAGTTTCATGTTACTTGATAGTTTCCAATTTTCTTGGTGAGTGGCATAACAAATCCAAAGGAAAATATTTGCCTTATGCATGAACAATGTGTTTTCTGTGCTTTTAAATTATTTATGTTCAATAAGAACAACTTTACTTACTTTCTTTTAAGGGTTGTGTAGATCTGCACCATTGAATTTGCGCTTTTGAATTGTTCGAAAAACAGTCACAGCAAATGACATCATATGGAGAATCAAATCTGTTCAATACTATTTTACAAATATTTGCATTAGCACAAGATCCATACCCATGATGTAAAAAATGCCATATTTTGAGTTCTATGTACTACTGAATTCAAAAACTTAATTTTCAGTCTAATGGCTTCACTGAAATTTTTCCGTCATTGTACTTCAATTACTTGAAGTATTCAATAGAATTCAAGTCAAAAGAATGCAGAATACACATAAAATATAAAAGTAAATAAAATAAATAAATAAAGTAAACGTAAATATCCAATTAAACCAGATTTAATCCAACTAATATCAGTGGAATTGATATTCAATTTCATAACGTTCTGCATAGAAGTAGACTACTATACTATTGAAAAATTCTATTACGAGATTGAGTTTCCTCCACGTCCTTGCAAAATAATCACATCACCTTTTAATTTTTTAGTTAATATAACAATTTCAAATATTCTTACGCATTCAAAAGAATAAAGTAGTTAAATGACTTCAAAACAGTCATAAGACTTCAAAGCAGTTAATAGACCTCAAGCAGTCAAATTCTTAGAACAATGACTCAAAAATTAATGGGCTATTTAAATGGAAGCTTAAGTATTTACTGTGACTTCACAAAATGCAAACCCAAAATAATGCATTCCTTTACACCTCTGGTTCATACGTTTCTTCTTTATATAACAGATTTAAGCAGCTTAAACAATTTACCGCCGCGTTATTAATGGCCCCGTTCCAGCACACCGTAGCGCAGATCCGCTACGCGAAAAATGTACTGAGATAACAGTTCTTCGCGTAGCAAAAGGTAGCGCAAGGTAGCGAGTCGCTACGGGGAAATTTAAGGGATATTTGAAGGGAATTTAGCAAAGATTTCTTCGCTACGCAAAGATAAAAAAAAACAATCTGTCTGTCAAAATTGTCATCCCCTTCCGTGTGACAAATAAACATGTGTGCCGATAATTTGTTTGCGTTTGGTAAGCTTCTTAAAATAAATTTATTGAATTCTGTGTTTATAAATTTATTTTTTTTTTAGAAAAAAACAAGATGAAAAAACATAGGGTTTTTTTCAATGAACAGACGTTTGAAATTGAAGACGATGAAGACGAAATCCATCGGATTAAAACTGGTGAGGACTTTCAATAATATATATATAGTAAATTCCTATTCTAACATATAGTACAATATTAAATTTATACGTTAATACAGACCCAATATATGCAGTTAATTATATGGATAATGTAGATGCTATAATGGGAAATCAAGAAAACGCCGAACGTGAGTACAAATTTTCATTCTCAAAAAATTTTTTTTCCAAGAATTTAAATCTTCATTTATCCACGCCAAATAGATTTTGCAAACACGAATGCGGGACCAAGGTGCGTGCCCATCAAGACCGATGTTGTAAATGAGGATTCCCAACAAGAAGTCGAGTTATCGGGTAACTATTATTTCATATTCTATTTATGATTATTATAAATTCTATATGAATTACAATATTAATAGAAATAGAAACTACAAAAGATATAAATATATACATTCTATTAATTGACCATATATTTTAATTGTTGTTTTCTTCATCAACATTTTTACATTTCAGAAAACTTGGAATCATTGCAGCACGTTGCTGTTTTTGGATGAATGCATCACGCAGAAGGCATAACTGAGAAACCCTAAACTCAGACGTCGTGATGTATTCTCCAAAATTCGTGCTGCAATGAAAGCCAAGGGCAAGGATTTTGACTAGGTGCGCTGGACAGAAAGCTGAGGAATTTTAAAATCAGATATAAAAAGGTTATCGACAACAACAAGCGGACATCGACTGCGGGATTCGTGGATTTATATGGACCAGATGCTCGCCCTATATGAAAATGAAGTCGATGTTCGCGATGCGCCGCTGATAAGTACTCTTTCCTATCCATGCGCACCTTCGACGTCCGGTTGTCCCTTACCCAGATCAGTGGTTGAAATTGTTGAGTCATTAACACCTTTCACCGCAACAATTTCAACGCCCAACGCAACAACCCCGAGGTTAGTCCGTAATCGGGGGCAACGTGCTGCAGACCTTGCAGCCAGACGGGACCGTCTTTTTTTTTTACTTTTTGAATGCATTTTTTTTATTTTCTCATTATAATTTCTTAGACACTAGACAAAACGCTTAAACTAGCTTATATAACTTAATTTTATTTACTTAACTAACTTACTAGCCCTTCGCGGGCGCTCTAAGCTAAACCTAGTACTATATTCTATGTCTTTCGACTTAAACAAACTAATTTTATTAATTTTATTATATTTACAACTATTAAACTAAGAAAATTTTCAAAAAAAACTAAGTGGTCGGACATTTTTAATTCTATATCTAAAGCTTAAAACTACATTAAAATTACTTAGAATATATACTTAAAACTATGTATGTATAAATATAATACTAAATACATACGCCTAAAAATCCACGAAAATATATAGAACATAAATATATACATATATAATTTAATATATGTATATAATATAATAATATATATTTTCCTAACTAATCCTACTTACGCTAAGAAAACTTAAGTCTATGTAAGCCGGCCACAGCATTAACAGGAGCTTGCAGATGGGAAGTTAAAAGGAAAAGAGGGCGACTTTGCTCCATAATTTTACCTGACTTTGAAGGGTGTTGACGACAGAGTTCCCTATCAATTTTCAAATAGCCACCAAAATTTTTGGTGTTGCTTCTGTGCATCTATCACATCGCGGGTTGACACCGCTCTGCTGAACCTGAGACAATCTTCGGAACTGTGGGCGATGTCTGGATTGTAATCGAGTCGCCTGTTTACACCTGAACGGGCGATGTGGAAGATAAGCGGCATTGCCCTACTATTCTGTATCAAACCTTTTAAATCGAAGTAGAGGAAGGCCTCCGGAGGGACAAAGCCACTAAGGCGAACACTCTCATAGTACAAATCATTAGGGTAGAAAGCCCCGGAGATCAGGTTGTTGATCGAAGTCATTGCCCTTGCAATGTGTCTTCGAATTAGCTTAATAAGGAAATTATCCACTCTGATCAGGTTGGCCCCATTGTAAAGGACCTCATTGCGATAGAATTTTTTGTATTGGGACTCTGGAGTTCTATATAAACGAAGACAAGCCCTGAGACATTGTCTTTCAAAAACCCGAATCTTTTCCATCGAATTTGCTGTCACGTTGAGCCACACTGGGCAGCCATAAGCAATCATTGGCCTGACAAGTGCCATGTAGCAGATGACTTTCACCCTGGCATCGAGTTGGCTGCTATAAAACAGTCTCTTTGTCATAGCAAAAGCCGCTTTGGCTCTGGCTAGAGCTACATCTATATGTTTATTAAAATACAGATATTGGTCGAGCCAGAGCCCTAGGTATCTGACTTCACTTCTGTAAGAGATATTAAAAATATAAATGAATAGATTCCATTTTTTTTTATTTTATTTATTTGAATAAAAAGTATTAAATATAAAGTTTTTTTTTTTTGTTTTGGTCCACTGGCAACTCTAAATCTGAAACAAAAGAAAAATACAACTTGAATAAATTTCCAAGTAGGAACCCTGCATCACACAAAGTTTTCTAATCTACAAGAATTCACATGCATTCTAATTTCTTATCACCAACATACAGTCACACACTGTGCCTATCATATGCGTGCTTTATTTCCAGCTCGTTCATTTGTGCGCAGGAGGAACCATTCAATCGTCACACACACCAAAGAACTTCCCGTTCTAAGAGGAACCGACGAACTTGCCAACACGCATCCCTTGCACGAACAGTGAATAAAAATACTACGCACGATCAATATGCCTTTATGTGTGCTCACACAGGGATGAAGGAACACTTTGTTTTTCTTCACACAAACATTCCTTTATGCGCAGGAGGAACCAGGCCGTTACCACACACGCCAAGGGGTGTGTGTGGTAACGGCCACACACGCCAAGGGGAACCGGCAATCTCGCCAACACACGTCCATTGCATAATCAAAGCAAACAAAAAAGACCGCAAAATAAAATGTGGCATGTGCGTACACATACACATTGAAAACGTGGAACTAGCGAACTTTGTTTTTCACACATTCTTTCATGCACAGGAGGAACCAGGCCGTTACCACACACGCCAAAGAACCTCTCGTTCTAAGGGGAACTGGCAATCTCGCCAACACACGTCCTTTGCATAATCAGTGCAAACAAAACAAGTCGCAAAACAAAGTATGCCATTGTATGTGTTTCACAGTGATAAAGGGGAACCAGCGCACTTTGTTTAACACGCGTCTAATCCTTTATGCGCAGGAGGAACCAGGCCGTTACCACACACGCCAAAGAACCTCTCGTTCTAAGGGGAACCGGTAATCTCGCCAACACACGTCCTTCGCATGGTTAGAGGAACCAAAACAAGCCGCAACACACGCAAATACCACGGAACACAAACAATTGTGAAATTTAATTTTCACAAAAATATAACTCAAAAATTGTACGAGGAAACGTCCAACAAATGTTGAACTATTAACCTCACAGTTAATAAATTTTTAATCCTACGATTAATATTTCTACTTTCTACTATATTATACTTAATTTAAAATTAGAAATTTATTCAGTGATTACTCACCTTAATATTCACTGTTTATTTAAATAACTAATGATATTTTTTTTATTGATTACAATACGCAATCCACCAACTATTCGCACACAAATACCGAACACAACTGATCAAGATTCAAGAATCTCACCCTCGACCAGAAGTGCCATCAGTTCGTATGTGTAGTGGTACAGTACAATTTCTTTTGTTTTAATATTCTATCTACATGCTTCAATACAAGGAAAAAAAACTCACCCCGGTCTTACATTCGACCATCCGGATTTGAACTCGCCTCGAGTTCATCGTCTACTGCTACTCGGACTCATCTTCACTATCGCTACTCTCGCTGTTAGACATTCCTTGTGCAGGCACCCAGGGCCTCATATTGTCCGCCGAAAGCACTCCTTCGTAACAAGTCCTGCGTGTACGTCGATGTGCTCCTTCCATATCTTTCACCAAATAGCGATCGTTTGGAAAAACTTCCTTTATAATAAATGGACCCTTAAATGGTGGAATTAGTTTTTTACTGGTACCAGCTACAGCTTCTTGTTTTTTGATGAGAACTAAATCTCCAACTTTGTAACACTTGGCGCTCTTTCTCTTTTTGTCAAACTGCTTCTTTTGTTTCATTTGAGCCTCCGTAATTCTTCGAGCAGCTTCGCAACGCACTGCAACAAGATCATCCAACAAACCTGAAGCAACTTTAACTTCGTGCTTCAACACTGTATCGGATCCGTATCTTGGTTGCATGCCAAACATTAATTCGCTAGCCGTCTTACCCGTACTTTTATTCACAATGTTGTTGAGTGAAAATTGTACTTGTCGTACATTATTGTCCCACCTTTCTTCCTCCAAGGTACTCGTCATGAGGGCACTCAAAATTGATCTGTTTAGCCGTTCAACTTGCCCGTTGGCTCTAGGAGTTGCGACTGCGTTTAGGACATGTTTAATGTTGTTTTGTACACAAAACTCCTTAAATTCTTTGGAAGCGAATGCGCTTCCACGATCTGACACTACGATCCTGGGTGTTCCATACATTGCAAAAATATCCTTGAATAATTCCACAACTAATTTGGTTTTTGTTGACTTCACCGCTCTAATGAACACAAATTTGGTGAATGCATCTATTAGTGCAATGATGTACAGATTTCCAAGTTTGGATTTCGGAAACGGTCCCAGATGATCGACATGGAGTATTCCCATTGGTTCATTCGGTTTTGGTATCGGATGCAAATATCCTTCTGCTTTACCTGTCTGACGTTTGTTGAATAAACACCGAATGCAACATGTCAAATATTTCTCAACATATTTCTTCATCTGAGGAAACCAGTAATGTTGGCATAATCTCTGTAAAGTCTTCTCCACAGCAAAGTGACCAAGTTCGTCATGGGCAGCGTGTACAACCTGTCTTCTCATTCCTTTAGGTACAACCCACTGTAGACCATTTGTTGTCGTGCGATAAATCTGTCGTATTTTATGATCCGTTAGTTGTCTGGACAATACCCAATCTGCTTGTCGGATTTGCATGACTACCCCACTTTCCTTATCTTGACATGGATTACGGCTAAGCGCATCGACATGACGCATCCTCTCACCTGGTCTGTATTTTACCTCGAAACTAAACTCCATTATTTGCAACCACCATCTAGCTATTCGTGGTATAAGATGTTTCTTTTCATTTGATGACTTAAGAGCATTGCAGTCAGTCACAACACAAAATTTTGTTCCCAAGAGATACGGTCGAAATTTCTTCAGTGATTCCACGACAGCGAGAGTTTCCAGTTCATACGAATGAAATTTGTCTTCAGGTTGCCTAGTCTGTCGGCTAAAATAGAGTACTGGGTGAAGTCGCCCGTCGCTTTTGTTGCTGCAGTAGGATTGCTGCAATTTCCAGAGCGCTTGCATCTGTATGAACTTCTGTAACGGCCTCCGGTTGGTAAATTGCCAATACTGGATTCTCGCATAATATCCGCTTTAACTGCTGAAAAGTTTCCTCTTCATTTGCAGTCCATTTCCATTCTACCATTTTCCGTAACAAATTGGTCAATGGTTTTACAATGTGCGCATAATTTTGAACGAAATGACGAAAATAGCCAGTTAATCCTAGGAATTGTCGAACATTGTGCACCGTTTTGGGCGCGTGAAATTCCTCAATGGCTTTTGTTTTCTCTGCTCCTAGTTTAACCATGCCATTCTCTACTTCGTAGCCCAGAAAATTAACTTTATTCATAAGAAATGTGCATTTCCTCAAGTTTAAAGTAAGTCCTTCTTGCTTAAATACGTTCAACGTCTTTCGCAATGATTCCAAAACTTCCTCTTGCGTCCTTGCGTATAGTAGAATGTCATCGAGATATATTGCTGCTGTGTCTAATTGATTCACGAGTATTTTATTCATTATTCTCTTTTGGTCATCGATTCTAGGAAGTGGATGACTATCTTTGACCGTTTTCGAGTTGAGTTTTCTGAAATTAATACAAAGACGCTGTTCACCATTTTTCTTTGTCACCAGCAAGACTGGCGATGCGAACTCAGAATCTGATTCACGCACTATATCATTATCCAGAAGCTCTTTGACTATTTCTCGTACGGTTTGCTGTTCTTTCATTGCAATTCGATATGGTCGGAATGAAAAAGGTTTTTCATCGTCCAGTAGTACTCATTTGGACACTCTTTGCACAACCTAATTCCTTGACATTAACAGCAATACATTTTCGATATTCGTTAAGAATATTAATCAACTCCTGCTTACGGTCCTCGGTCACCGGTCCTACTATGACATCATCCTTTGAAATTGGTTCGAGCTCCTTGGATTGTATTTGAAAAACTTTTTCCCGTCTACGATCCTCTTCTTCACATGCCCATCCTCTGGCGACAACTTTACCTTCCCGAATAACAATATCTTGTTCCGAAAGATTAATAAATGGTACATAAGTCATTCCCAGTTCATTAATTCGTAAAATCGCCCTTGGTACACATCACTCTTTTCCCTCCTTTGGTCTTAGCGATGTTTCTATATAGACCTCTTTATCAATTTGTTGGGACTGGGTTTCCACGAGTCTGATATGTTTTGGTGGTATAACAGTCTACGCTCGGGATTTTAAAGTGATCTTATTACCACACGTTACATCATTAAGCTGTACTGGGTCTTCCTGTGGTACTTCCTCAACGAAAAATCGTAGCGAGCGCTCCGTTTTGATTGCACACACGTGAGGCTGCTCGGTGTAACTTCTTCCGATCAGTATTGGTACATCCTGTGATTCATTGCTAACAATTATGATCTTAATTTGAGCCTCAACTCGATCGACTTCGATTTTCACAGTAGCAGATCCTTGACTTAGTACAAAGCCATTTCCGTAACCTTGTAGTGGGATACAATCATTTTTGTTTACCACTAGTTCTAACTGCTGTGCTTTTTCTGTTGTTAACAACGCGCAAGAACTTCCAAAGTCTATGTAGCCTACCATTTGAACTCCGTTGACTTTGACTTTTTTGAAAAACTTGTTATTATTCGAATCTATGTTTGCTGTTTGTAAGATAGCAACCGTTTTTTCGGTGTCTTTTCGTGGGCAAGATGAATTCTCGTGATAACGACTTCTGCATAACGTACATCGTTTTTCAATTGGTAACTCCTTAGCATGACAAATGTTGGCGAAATGTCCTTGTTTTCCGCATTTATAGCACAACGATGTGCAAGTCGATGTTTTAGCTCTTTCTTCCACGCGTCTGTCCCGGTTTTGGTTTCTATATTTAATATGTTCATGGAGTACACGTTGTCTCTGATGAATTTCGTTCCCATTTAATTGACTCAGATACTGGTAGAGATGCTCCGGAGTTTTAAATCCTGCTGACTGTGCACTTGTTTTGATGACACGGTCATCAATACCACCGATTATACAGGACACAGCATTTTCTCCTTTGATATCACAGGCATTCAACATTGCTAATTTCTCATGAAAATATTTAATAAAGCTTTCCTCCGGTCGCTTCCTACGCCGAATCATTTCGGTGAGCTGTTCAAAAAAATCTCTTTTCGATGGAAATGCTTCTTTTACCATTCTCTTCCATTCTTCCCAAGAATAATTTACGCTTTGTAAACCTTTGTACCAAACCTCAGCCAAACCTTTCAATTTCGATAGTGCGAAATAAATCGTAGCTTCATCAGATCACTTAAAAATTTCCCGCAACTCGTCAACCTTGTGACACCATTTGTCCGCCGACTGGTTTTTATCCTCTGGATTAAAAACGGGTATCGCTTCACCTTTAAAACTTGGTCCATTATTTTTATTATGAGTCTTTTCTCAAAGCGCAGTTATAGCGTCGGTGAACTTATCAAGCGATTGAGAAGTAACTGCAGATTCTGGGATACTATCTCTTCTTCGACGGTTATCCCTTGATCTACGCCATTCTTCTCTTTCACTTTCACTACTGCCACGGCTTCGGTCTCTGTGCCGCCTTTTAGTATTATGCCGACCCATGCTATTTCGATTTGTTATTTAAATGTAAATATGTTTTAAAAATTATAAATTTTATTAACTTGATTATCTACATAATAATAAGAATATACATTATGTTAAGTTAATACAAATGAAACTATAAATTGATTCGCATTTCTCTTTAATTTAAAACAATTTCATCGGAGTTGCCAGTGAGTCAATAAAATAATTACTATGGATATCTTTATCCCACTTCTGAATTGTAAGAGTATTAAAAAATATAAATGAATAGATTCCATTTTTTTTTATTTTATTTATTTGAATAAAAAGTATTAAATTAAAAGTTTTTTTTTTGTTTTGGTCCACTGGCAACTCTAAATCTGAAACAAAAGAAAAATACAACTTGAATAAATTTCCAAGTAGGAACCCTGCATCACACAAAGTTTTCTAATCTACAAGAATTCACATGCATTTTAATTTCTTATCACCAACATACAGTCACACACTGTGCCTATCATATGCGTGCTTTATTTCCAGCTCGTTCATTTGTGCGCAGGAGGAACCATGCAATCGTCACACACACCAAAGAACTTCCCGTTCTAAGAGGAACCGACGAACTTGCCAACACGCATCCCTTGCACGAACAATGAATAAAAATACTACGCACGATCAATATGCCTTCATGTGTGCTCACACAGGGATGAAGGAACACTTTGTTTTTCTTCACACAAACATTCCTTTATGCGCAGGAGGAACCAGGCCGTTACCACACACGCCAAAGAATCTCTCGTTCTAAGGGGAACCGGCAATCTCGCCAACACACGTCCATTGCATAATCAAAGCAAACAAAACAGTCCGCAAAATAAAATGTGCCATGTGTGTACACATACACATTGAAAACGTGGAACTAGCGAACTTTGTTTTTCACACATTCTTTCATGCACAGGAGGAACCAGGCCGTTACCACACACGCCAAAGAACCTCTCGTTCTAAGGGGAACTGGCAATCTCGCCAACACACGTCCTTTGCATAATCAGTGCAAACAAAACAAGTCGCAAAACAAAGTATGCCATTGTATGTGTTTCACAGTGATAAAGGGGAACCAGCGCACTTTGTTTAACACGCGTCTAATCCTTTATGCGCAGGAGGAACCAGGCCGTTACCACACACGCCAAAGAACCTCTCGTTCTAAGGGGAACCGGTAATCTCGCCAACACACGTCCTTTGCATGGTTAGAGGAACCAAAACAAGCCGCAACACACGCCAATACCACGGAACACAAACAATTGTGAAATTTAATTTTCATAAAAATATAACTCAAAAATTGTACGAGGAAACGTCCAACAAATGTTGAACTATTAACCTCACAGTTAATAAATTTTTAATCCTACGATTAAAATTTCTACTTTCTACTATATTATACTTAATTTAAAATTAGAAATTTATTCAGTGATTACTCACCTTAATTTTCACTGTTTATTTAAATAACTAATGATATTTTTTTATTGATTACAATACACAATACACCAACTATTCGCACACAAATACCGAACACAACTGATCAAGATTCAAGAATCTCACCCTCGACCAGAAGTGCCATCAGTTCGTATGTGTAGTGGTACAGTACAATTTCTTTTGTTTTAATATTCTATCTACATACATGCTTCAATACAAGAAAAAAAAAATCTCACCCCAGTCTTACACAAGGAAGTGGCTATCGTGTGGTAACACATGTGTAAATCCCGTCTGGTAGCGGTGGAATAGGGGGATTTGTCCGACAACCCCAACTCCATGAAATACATAAAGTAAGAGCGCGGACGTTCGATCTCTTCTCCTGGTCTTACAACCCGGGAAGATTGGTCAGCTAATTTGTTCGTCATATCCATGAGGCAAAATCCACTAGGGTTGAGCAGTCGTTAAATCGCGCGGATATTGTTGCTATTCTAAGCTGTGCAAAAGCGCTGCTAGGGAATTCGTTGAGATACGTATCCTAACAAGCAATAATCTGGCAATAAGGACGGTATGTAGTCCAGCTTCCATAGTGAGCACTGGCAACTCCAAAGTGCAGTTCTGGGCACGCAATGCCTCGCATAAATCTTTTGATGTTCTCAATTAGTCGATCTTTATAATCTTCCCGACTTGAAGATATTATTCGGTTGTAAGCACATAAGGCGACCAGTGGTTTTGTGAGCATGTCTTTGGTTATAATTTGCGATCCTGTCATAAGGATGGACTAGGTCCGGTTTCTGTAAAATTAACCAGATTGGATAAATTTATATCTTCTCCCAAACCGCCGATTTTCCTTCCAAAGGATATCCAATCTTGTTGAAGTTTGTTTGGTTCCAACTGAGAGGCTTTATATAGGCATGCAACGACAACATCTACTGTCAAGCTCCAAATCTCCAAATTTGAACATTGCGGCACGGTGATTGGTGGTTTTACAGTTGGATGTGCGTCGCTTTTTCAACTGCAATATTAACATTAGAGATAGGAATCCTGTTAGCTTCAATCGGGTGAACTCTTTTCAAGGTTCTCTGTGACATCTTGGGGGGTCTACACGGTCTGATAATCTTTATACAGAATCCGTTCGGAAGACATAAATCAAGTAAGTTGTGTTTTATATGTAATATATGTATGGCCGTGACAGCCGCGGGTCTAACAGCTAGAGGTCGTAAAGTAAAGGCAAAAAAGAGTTTCCAGAAAACTTTAAACTTTTTTGAATTTATATGTATGGCCCTTGCAGCTACGGGCCTTAAAGTAAGTTACGGGAACTGAAAAAAATAGGTTCTAGAAAAGTTTTACAATAAAACGAGCATTTCATTTGTGTAATTTATATGTGTATCTATGTTTCTTGCCGTTATGAGAGCAGAATAAATTATTCGTCAAACTCTTTTAAATTGCAGCAAAAAATTGTACTTTTATTTAGAATGTCATGAAAAATAAAAGTTTATTTATTTATTCATTTATTTATTTGATGCCCGGGGTATACCCCGGACTTAACTATATATGGAAATTACGCACCGATTTGGTTAGTAAGAAGGTCGATAGAGTCGGTTAAATCCTTTTTTGTGCGACCATATTGCAAATATCCTTCTTTGTTAGGAGTATATTTTTCTCCTTTGCTACCATATTTTTTTATTTATTTCGTGTTTCACATCCAGCATATCTACCACTTTTAGTTTCATGTTACTTGATAGTTTCCAATTTTCTTGGTGAGTGGCATAACAAATCCAAAGGAAAATATTTGCCTTATGCATGAACAATGTGTTTTCTGTGCTTTTAAATTATTTATGTTCAATAAGAACAACTTTACTTACTTTCTTTTAAGGGTTGTGTAGATCTGCACCATTGAATTTGCGCTTTTGAATTGTTCGAAAAACAGTCACAGCAAATGACATCATATGGAGAATCAAATCTGTTCAATACTATTTTACAAATATTTGCATTAGCACAAGATCCATACCCATGATGTAAAAAATGCCATATTTTGAGTTCTATGTACTACTGAATTCAAAAACTTAATTTTCAGTCTAATGGCTTCACTGAAATTTTTCCGTCATTGTACTTCAATTACTTGAAGAATTCAAGTCAAAAGAATGCAGAATACACATAAAATATAAAAGTAAATAAAATAAATAAATAAAGTAAACGTAAATATCCAATTAAACCAGATTTAATCCAACTAATATCAGTGGAATTGATATTCAATTTCATAACGTTCTGCATAGAAGTAGACTACTATACTATTGAAAAATTCTATTACGAGATTGAGTTTCCTCCACGTCCTTGCAAAATAATCACATCACCTTTTAATTTTTTAGTTAATATAACAATTTCAAATATTCTTACGCATTCAAAAGAATAAAGTAGTTAAATGACTTCAAAACAGTCATAAGACTTCAAAGCAGTTAATAGACCTCAAGCAGTCAAATTCTTAGAACAATGACTCAAAAATTAATGGGCTATTTAAATGGAAGCTAAAGTATTTACTGTGACTTCACAAAATGCAAACCCAAAATAATGCATTCCTTTACACCTCTGGTTCATACGTTTCTTCTTTATATAACATATTTAAGCAGCTTAAACAATTTACCGCCGCGTTATTAATGGCCCCGTTCCAGCACACCGTAGCGCAGATCCGCTACGCGAAAAATGTACTGAGATGACAGTTCTTCGCGTAGCAAAAGGTAGCGCAAGGTAGCGAGTCGCTACGGGGAAATTTAAGGGATATTTGAAGGAAATTTAGCAAAGATTTCTTCGCTACGCAAAGATAAAAAAAAACAATCTGTCTGTCAAAATTGTCATCCCCTTCCGTGTGACAAATAAACATTTGTGCCGATAATTTGTTTGCGTTTGGTAAGCTTCTCAAAATAAATTTATTGAATTCTGTGTTTATAAATTTATTTTTTTTTTTTAGAAAAAAACAAGATGAAAAAACATAGGGTTTTTTTCAGTGAACAGACGTTTGAAATTGAAGACGATGAAGACGAAATCCATCGGATTAAAACTGGTGAGGACTTTCAATAATATATATATAGTAAATTCCTATTCTAACATATAGTACAATATTAAATTTATACGTTAAAACAGACCCAATATATGCAGTTAATTATGTGGATAATGTAGATGCTATAATGGGAAATCAAGAAAACGCCGAACGTGAGTACAAATTTTCATTCTCAAAAAATTTTTTTTCCAAGAATTTAAATCTTCATTTATCCACGCCAAATAGATTTTGCAAACACGAATGCGGGACCAAGGTGCGTGCCCATCAAGACCGATGTTGTAAATGAGGATTCCCAACAAGAAGTCGAGTTATCGGGTAACTATTATTTCATATTCTATTTATGATTATTATAAATTCTATATGAATTACAATATTAATAGAAATAGAAATTACAAAAGAAATAAATATAAACATTCTATTAATTGACCATACATTTTAATTGTTGTTTTCTTCATCAACATTTTTACATTTCAATGCATCTCGCAGAAGGCATCTCTGAGAAACCCTAAACTCAGACGTCGTGATGTATTCTCCAAAATTCGTGCTGCAATGAAATTTAACGAAGGTGCGCTGGACAGGAAGCTGAGGAATTTGAAAATCAGATATAAAAAGGTTCTCGACAACAACAAGCGGACATCGACTGGGCGGGGTCGGGATTCGTGGATTTATATGGACCAGATGCTCGCCCTGTATGAAAATGAAGTCGATGTTCGCGATGCGCCGCTGATAAGTACTCTTTCCTATCCATGCGCACCTTCGACGTCCGGTTGTCACTTACCCAGATCAGTGGTTGGAATTGTTGAGCCATTAACACCTTTCACCGCAACAATTTCAACGCCCAACGCAACAACCCTGAGGTTAGTCCGTAATCGGGGGCAACCTGCTGCAGACCTTGCAGCGAGACGGGACCGTCTTGAGGAGTTCGATGAGCGGCGCACAATTGCCTGTGAAACAATTGCCAAGGCGTTAGTTGAGGCAAATCAAATAAATAAAGATTATTTGGAGTACTTAAAAATGTAAGTTAGTAAAAATTGACTTCAAATAATTATATTTATGGTTCATTTATTTTCCAGGAACTGCATTTTGATAATTTTATTTTTTGTGATTTGTGAATTTCTTGTGATTTTTTTTTTCAAAAGAATTGATATTTTTGTTTATAGTTTATAAGTGAGTAATATATTTATGCAATAAAATATTTAATATTAGACTTAAAATTATATTTATATTAAATTTTAAGATAAAAATGTATAATAATATAAACTAAAATAAAGAAAAATGAATATGTACATATATGGTTTCGACAATTCAATTTAAAAAAAAAATCAAAACAAGGACGCAATATAATCACGCTTTATATTGCCAGCGCCTCTCCTTGAATTGCGAATTTGTTCGCTTTGTAGATCTTCTATACTGGTGGGTTCGTCAACATCTACATCTACAAAATCGCAATCGCCACTTTTTTGGATGTGATTGTGTAATATGACGCTACAGTTCACAATGCTGTTAGCCAGTTCTGGTTTACTTGGGTCTATGAATTTGAGCCTTCTAAATCTTCCTTTGAGGATACCGAAAGCCCGTTCAATAGTCACTCTAGCTTTGCTGTGACCAACGTTATATGAAATTTGACTCCTTGTTAAGTGGCCATTGTTTCTAAACGGAGTCATCAAACATCCCATAAGGGGGTAAGCGGCGTCCCCTAGGAGGTGATATTCGTTTGGCAAAAGATTATCCAAATGACAATATAGCGGGGAAGTGCGGAAAACTCTTGCATCATGCATTCTTCCAGGAGCACCGATATGAACATCAGTGAAGATAGCGTTCTGGTAACACACCGCTTGGAAAATTTAATTGTTAACAAAAACATTTTCGATTAATACAACACAAACATTCACCTTGCAAAATTAATGAGTGAGTGTTTTTCCTATTGTAGTAGTCTACAGGATTCCGCAAGGGCTGTTTAATTTGAATATGACAACCATCTATTGCTCCGATTATTCCTGGCATAATCCCTCCACTTTTTGTTTTAAAAGCCTGCAAAATTATCTTTGTTATGTGAAAAAGTTTAAATAAACTACCAATTATAAGTCACATGTGCGATCTGTCCATATGAACTGCGATCTGGCCAAGACACATAGGAATTATGCAGAGTACATACTGCGTCCAAAATCTCGCAAAATACTCTGTGTCCACTGCTCTTGCTGTAGTCAAATCTATCCCCAGCTGCTAAGAAGCTCTCCTGCTTGCTTAGCGTCCACACTGTGAAGAGCAACTTCTCCAAATTTATCACGTTGTTAGCATGTGCAATTTTAGACATGAGATCCTGGTCAAAATAAAGCCATTGATTAAATAGACGAAAAAATACTCAAATAACTATCCGTAAAGCAACTTCTGGTCATACGAAAGTGTGACCTGAATTCTTCCAGTGAATAACTTGGCACGACTTCGATTGAAAGTACAATCCCATACAATGTCTCATTTTTCTCCAAAACTGAGCCCATATTCGTGCAAAGAAGGCTTCCAACTTCAGCTAAAAAATAATTAATTTATAATTATGAACATTCTAATTGCATTAGCAGCTTACCAATCATTTCATAATTATTGAATCTGTTCATTGTTTGGTATATATTTCTAATTTTAATTTTGTTGAAACAATGTTGTTTATTTATTTCTGCCAGCTGTTTTCTGTAAGTAATTGTCACTTTTTTGCTATCTTATCACTTATCACTTTTGAAACCGTTCCACCGAAATTTTCCTGTAGCGGAGCAGTATACCAGTTTAGCAAAGGCGTGCTGGAACGGGGCCAATGTAAACAATAATAATTTATATGCAAAAGCTTTTGCTCAAATTGCTTTGAATAAAAGGCATAAAACTGAGCATTTGCTAAGAAAATGACAAGTCTGCTATTACGGTGACTAGAAGCATTTGCTCCGTACTTTTGAGGCATAAATTACGTGCATTTGAAGTGAATTGTTGTGCGATTTTGGGTTTTCGCGAGTTTTCTTTAAAAAAAAAGCTAATTATTTTAATTTAAAATGGATTTGCATATTATGCCACTTTTGCCGCCTGTGGTTGCAAATGCAAAAGTGCACGCTGCATAATTGAGCGCATGTGCGGTCAAATCAAGCAAAGATTTCCAATATTGCAATCGAAAATGCGGATGGCCACGGAAAGAATTCCTTCGATGATCGTCGCTTGTTTTGTGCTTCATAATGTAGCAAAATTTTTGAACGATCCCGATTTTGAATTGCCAGAAGAAATATTTGCGAATGATGAAGATTTAGAAGTGCCCGAAATGGACGAAACTAATAATTCCAACGACAAACGTGGACAAAAACGGCGAGCAATTATTGCCAATTATTTGCAAGGTAGATAAAATGAATTCTGTGCACAGTTGTGATTAATAAAATACTAATTTTCGCTTACTACGATTTTATTAAGTTATCACTTGCTTTCATTTCTTTTCAAGAGCACTTAATTTTGCTGCCAAACCTCTTTCCTTCAACGCTAGCACTTCCATCTGTTCTGTGATTTTTATAAAAAAAATTGAGTTAACTTTCCCACACAAATTAGAACTTAGGAGCATTTTGCTTGAAAACACTGTAAAAAATTCTTTTTCGCGTTCTTGATATATTTTTAAAAAAAATTTTCATATCACCGCCCAACGAAAATGTCATGCCAACATAAGGTTCAATTTTGGACATATTTTTTTTATTATTATTTTTATTTACTTAAATAATTGACGAGAGCGTTTACGTCATTCTGCATGAACCTTTACAAATAAGAACAAACAGTGTTTTACATTTGTTCCACAAAAGCAAATTGGCAAAAAAGTCCCATTCTACAAATTGATGGTGTGAAAAAATCAAAATTAAGGTTGTGGCACTTATAACAAAATACTTATAACAAAACTTTCCTTTCGACCACGTTATAAAAATTTATTTTATTTCACAAACTTGACTATTTGATACTTTTTGATACTGGAACTTGTCTTAACTGATGATTTTTTGCAAGTGTCCGTATTCTTTTCGACCTCTGATCATGAAACCTCGTTATATAGGTCAGCTGTTCAAATGCCACTAGTTACCCCTATATACCTATGTCAATGATCCTTGGTTAACATAATTTTCTCGCTCTCTTTATAAGATATACATTGTTTAGAATTTAATTTATTATTTTTAAATTAATTTGACGTAAAAAACGTCATTTCCGAAAGTAAGTGCAAGCAATCGGTTGTGCAAAATTAGGAATTTGATAAATAAAAAAAAATAAAATTCAGAAAAATGCATGAAATCTTTATTTGAATCGATAGTACGGTCCATATAATTTAATGTTTGAAGATAATTTCATGCAAATGTTGACCTTGACTGCGCCTCAAATGGTCCATGAGCTTAGTCCAATTTTGGCATACTCTTTCCAACAATGCTTCAATGTTGTCCTCCAATTCGTCAATTGAAGCGGGCTTGTCTGTATAGACATGAGCTTTAACATAGCCCCACAAACAAAAAGTCTAAAGGCGTTAAATCGCACGATCTAGGCGGCCAATTGACCGGTCCGCGAACGTGAAATAAAATTTTCACCGAACTCGCCTCTCAATAAGTCCATTGTTGCGCGAAATAAAAATTTAATAAAAAAAATCAAAATTAAAAACACAAGACAGAACAAGACAACTTTATTAGGATACACTTCAAACAAGACTCCCCGATTTCTTACTTACTAACTTACGATCTAACAAATGCTGATGCAGCCGCAACATCAACGGAAGCCAGTTCATGCGAATGACCGACGATCGTGTCATACCAATCACCAAGCAAGCGGTTTTGTCTTTGCTTTTATTTTGTATGGACTTGGCAGGTCATTGGCAAGCTCTGGCTCAGCATTTCCTGTTGTTTGCGGATGCTCATTGCTGAGGTATGTAACTCCTCCTGGCTTTGAATCAGAAGCCTCCGGCTTCATGTTATTAATTATATTAACATTATTTTTTCTAGTTTTCCAAGAGACATAGAAGATCATACCTTCAGCCATAAAGATTATTATCAATATAAGGCCTATGTTAGTGCCGTACATTACATTTTTATGATATTGCAGCTCCTTAATTTTTTTTAAAATTTTCCATACTATTTATTATTATATCATTAAATCTTATTGGTTTAATAAACATTTCCTTAATATTATTTTCTGGATAATAGTACTTATCAGTAATAGTAATTTTTCTGTTATAAAATTTATTTTGTTTGATCTCTAATGTACAATTATTAAAATTGATTGAGTAGTTTCCCATTAAATTTATCTTTCGTTTATCACAATCTTGTATTAGGGTTTCCATAATCATATTTATTAACAAAACAGATTCATCATCTATTTCTTCTATGCTTGTAACATTGTTATAAACTAATGGACATGTTTTCTGAAAAATACAATTTTTACTATGCTTTAAGTGTCTAAATAGAGCTTTTTCATTATATTCGTATATTTGTTTATTTATTCCAACAATTAATTCTTCTGATGCATCTATTTGCCAAACATTGGAATTTGGTATAGGTTTAATTAATTGTAACTCTTATTATATAGCTTACTGGTATTTTTATTGCAAATATCAAACAATCGTTCTTATATTCCATTACTCCAGCTTTCAAAAGCTTCAGTTTGTGAAAATCAATATTATAATAGTCTAGCTCTTCTATTGTTAACATACTTGGATGAATTAAATTGTTCTTAGTTGCCATTATGTTGTCAAGTATTTCATTCACTTTGTTTTCTAAGTACCTTAGTTTAGTTTCTTGATCCAAAAAAAGAACTTTGTAATTTAGGTCTTTAACTTTGTTATTTGTTGTGTTGTATTAATCTAAAATTGTTTTTCTATCATTTTCTATTAGTGTTTTCAAATCGTGCAGTGTTCTGTTAAAATGGTCGTTTATTTTAATTTGTTGATTAAGATTTTCAATAGCTCTATGGTTATTAGTGTCTGTAACCTTTAAATGATCCGCTATTTCTTGTCGATCATTGTCATCCATTGTTCCAAATAACCAATTGTGAGTTCTACCAACGAAATTAAATAAACCCCTTTTTTGTCAATTTGTTTTACAAATGGTTCGTAATTTAGTTTTAACTAATTTGATTTCGGAATAAAGTGCAACTGAATCTTTGTAAGTGAGCTAGGTTAAGTGCTAATTGATCTAAAATGCTCATCATTTCAGATGGATTTATTATATGTAAGATTGTGTCAGTGTTATTAGCTATCTCAACTTGTTTCATTCTTATTTTCACATACCCGTTTTCTTCTCGAATAGGATGTACTTGTAGAAGTCCTGATGATCCTCACCATTAAAAACACTATTATGACCTGCAAATTTAGGAGCTCTTTTAATATAACATAAATGCACGTTTTTTAATTGAAACTTCCTAAAATATGGTTCGTCTTTATGTCTGACCCTCTTATAATTTTTAATATATCCTTCATTCCTATTTTCAACATAGTTTTCTCTGTTTCTATTGTTTTTTTGTGTATTTTTGTATTTTATCTTCTTTACTTTTTCTACTAATGATTTAATATTTGTTATTTTACTAGCTTGCTTAGGAGTCATTTCAATTGTTGAGTGATACCTATCGTTATAATTTCCAATTGCTTTATATATCTTTTGTTCCACTGCAACATCTTCTTCAATTGCCTGAATCTTTTCAATTATAGTGGAATGTAGTCTTTCAACGTCAGCATTTCCAGTATTTCTTTGTCCAGTGTATTTCTATGCCTTTTTCCATTAAAAATTTAATAACTTGTTCTGATTTAAACTCATTGTCCATGATCATTTTTCTTGGTGTCTCAAAAGTAGCTAGATAGTTTTCTAATATAGCAATCTTTTATATCCAGTTTCTTTCATTAATTAAATATGCAACGGCGAATTAAGTTAATTTATCAATAATGGTAACAAAACTTTGCTTTTTGTAATGGAAAATATCTGCATGAATAATTTCATTCCTCTGATTTGGTGTTTCGGTAATGCTAAATAATGGCTTTATTGGATTTCTGTCATACTTTATTCCCTGGCATTTTTCACAATTATTAATGATAAGTTGTATATAGTATGTTCTTGCAACTTCGGGTAGTATATTTTATCTTTTAGTGTTTGATAGGTCTCATTGATGCCACTATGTAATGACTCCTTTGAATGATATAGAGATATTTGTTTATGACATTCTTCTTCGTTCTCTATTTCTTGCGCTCTTTTTGTTGCTCTTCTAAACTTGATTCGTGGATTTTCCGAGAACAGCTCTATAATGCATTGTTGTGTTTTATTATATTCTCTATCATCTACTTCGGAATAAATGCCTATGTGTCCTGATTTAATATACTTTTTTAATATATCTTTATTAGTTAAGTCCTCACTTTGCGGATTGATTTCTATTATCATCCTTCCATGCTTTATTTTCATTTCTTTTTCTTGACGATAAGTTAAAATAATTTGAGTTTTGTATTTATTAACTATCTCTTCTTTTATAGGTATATGGTCTCGTAATCGCTCTACTACTGAAGACACAGACAGGTCCATATTGGATTCACTGCTATTTTTTGCATTAATTTGAGGACTTTTTTCCAACCTACTTAAGCAATCAGCCACTTTATTTTCCTTCCCTTTAAGATACTCGATCTCATAGTTATATTCTTGTAATTTAAGAAGCCACCTTTGGTTCCTTTGTGAAAATCCTTTCCCTTTATACTTTGAATTTTAATATTTTATTGGTGCATGGTCAGTGACAATTTTGAACCTTCTTCCATAGAGATAAGGTCTAATATAGTTTACCGAGAAAACTATAGCCAAAAATTCTTTATCACTAACACTATAATTTTTTTCATGGTTGTTCAACGTTCTGGATACATAGCATATTGGATGACCGTCTTGCGAAAGAACAGCTCCAATAGCATAATCACTAGCATCCGTTGTATCAATAAATTCTTTCTCATAATTTGGATACCTTAAGATAGGATGAGACGACAACAAAAGTTTGAGTTTCTCAAAAGCTTCAATATACTCAGGATCGTTAATATTAATATTTACATTTTTTTTTAGATATTTTATTAGTGGATGTGCTACTTTGGCATAGTCTCTAATACATTTTCTGTAAAACTCGGTCATGCCTTAGAAACTTTTAAGTTGCTTTTCTGTTCTAGGTAGTTCAATTCGCCTTATATTTTCTACTGTATCAGGATTTGTCTTAATCCCTTCTTTGGTAAGAATATGACATAGAAAATTGGTTTCTTTTTTCATGAAACAACATTTAATGGGGTTTTATTTTCAAGTTGTGTTCACTTAATTTTTTGAATATTAATTCCAATGAGTTTAGATATTACTCTAGTGTAGTCGAAAAATAAGAGTTGTCATCCAAATACACTAAACATATTTTATTGATAAAGTCCCTCAATATTTCATTAATCAGACGTTGAAAAGTTGCCGGTGCATTCTTTAATCCTAACATATTCGTTTAATCCAGATGGTGTAACAAATACCGTTTTTTCAATGTCCTTTTCGGCTTTGAAAATCTGGTGATACCCCTTTGCCACATCTAGTGATGTGAAATATTGACTTTTCCCCAACTTGTCCAATATACTATCTATATTGGGAAGTGGATATTTGTCGTCTATCGTGACTTGGTTAAGTCTTCGGCAATCTACCACAATTCGGAATTTTTTACCCCTAAGTTGTCTTTTTTCTTAGGGTTTACTATAATCGGTGAACTGTACCTGCTCTTACTTTTCCTGATTATGCCTTGAGCTTCCATTTCTTTCATTTGTTTCCTTACTTCTGCTTCATGCTGAGGTGGATATCTACATAATTTGGAATTGATCAGCTCATTTGTCATAGTTCGAATTTCACGAACAATACTTGTTGTATTAATAAGCTTGTCTCCTTCTTTGTAAAATAATTTGTTGAATTTTCCTAATAACTTGATTAAACCAAATTTGTCTTCTTCATTAAGATGGTTTAGCGTTATATTTTCAAGGGCACCTTCTTCTAAAGTGTTAACTTTGCCTGAACTATTTTATTCTGATTTTCAATATCTATAGTTCTAATGTTTTTATCTAACCAATCCATTCCATCAAAAAAATCATTTGGTTTCTCTAATTTAATTTTCACCCATTTAAATCTAGCAGTTTGACCAAATTCAACTGGACATTTAGATTTCACATATTCCATATTTTTTGTTACTTGTCCTTCTATTGTTGTTAAAGTCACTTCCCCTCCTATCCTTCTATACACTTTGTTTGAATTTAATAGACTAACCATAGAACCTGTATCTACCATAGCAATGGTAGTGAAGAAAAATTTCACTAAAAGCTAGAATAATGAAATTTTTGTTGTTCTCCGAGGCTAGTTTATAAAAAACTCATTTTGAGAAATTAAATTTACCTCGTCCCTATTACTAACGGTGTCAACTTCCATTGCTCTGGATGAATTATAGCTAGAATTTGTATTATTCGTGGACCGTTGACTTCTATCATTATTATTGCTATTGCAAATCCTCCGAGTTTGCCTCGAATTACTATTGTTAGTATAATTATTTTGATGGTAATTGTTTTGATAGTTAGTGTGAAAATTTGTGTGTGGTGAAATATTACTTTGTATTGGCCTGGAAGCAATTAGTTTATTTTCTCTAAACGGCTTATTAAATTTTTGTTCTTTCAAATTGAAGCAATCTTGACCAACATATTTATTATGAGAACTCAAGGAAGTCAATCAAAACAAACAATTGGAAAAAAATATTCATTGGCAGCTGATGATTGATACATGCATTTTTGCAGCAGGAAAAGGAAAGTGATGAGGAGTGGGATATGTTGAAAACAGATGGTTTTATATTTAAGATTAAGAAAAGTTGAAAAGTAGACATATGAAATTAAGTAGATGAAAAATATGTAAGAAGTAATGAATTAAAGAGTTGCTCCAGTTGACAATGATGATTGATGAAATCGGGCCGTTGAGTAAGTAAAAGCGGACGCAGAGTTAGAAGAGATTAAAAGTTGACAAGATTTTTATCTGCGTCTCATCCATACTATTCCTCACAAACACATAACCATTTCTCGTTCTGACTGCGGACAATAATCCCTCTCTTCGCAGGCGAAGTGCATGGCGCAGCAGGGAACTATTCTCAGGCGTGTTGTTGGTGTTGTTATAAATCGCTGATGTCGTAGCGCCAGAGCTGCTCCTCAGCTGTGTTATTGTAAGCCCTTTGTTGGCACGAAAGGCTGATAGCAGTGCATTCTGCTCTGCATGAAATCATTGGACTTTGTTTTGAGGCGAAAATCATCGATGTGTGGCGTAAGTTGGACGTTGAACCAAGCGGCGATTCTCTTTGCCAGATCAACGGAATTTTCTTTGACATCATGCTGGATGCCTCGCACGATTACGTCGCCAAGACGCTCTTTGCGGTGTAAATCCGTTAGCTCTGCTCTCATTTGTGCGTTCTCTTTTTTAAGATCAGCTATTTAGATTTTGCATTTTTGCTATTCGGCTATTTCTTTTTTCCTCCAACTCGATAAACAAAGAAGTGAATTTCGCCGTCAGGTTAGATTGAAGATCCCGATAAGCGTCAGATAGCTTTGATGATTTATCCGTCTACGGGTTGAAAATTGATTTATCCGGTGTAAAGGATGATGGGTTTTTCTCTTTCAAAGCTTGTTGTCGTGTTGTCATATTAAATACATACATACTATACAATGAATGCAATATGTTAACTACTCACTGATGGTTCTTTATAATGAATATTTTTGTTTAATTTGTGTTTATGGTTAAGAACTTTAAAATAGTTCAGCAGAGTGAAGGTGACTGCGTGAAGTATGAACACTATAATTTTACTAGTTTCCTTTACTGAATTTTAAACCGGTTAAAAAGGCTTTAATGTCAAGAGCAGAACAAAAGCACGTCTATTCAGTTGACATTTCAATGCACATCATGTAACCCTGTGAAAATTGTTTTATCTGTTATTAGAATTTTCGAACCTCTTTCTGTTTCTCAATCTCTCAACATCCTCGATTATGCGCTGCTCATGCTCTTTCATAGACGTTGCGACCGTTGGTACAAGTTGAGAAAAATAAAACACTTGAGTTTGTCACGCATGGCAATTACAGCATATTTCTTGCATTAACATAACTGCTTTACAACCCGATTATTCCAAATTACGGCCGATTTCATTTGTTTTCTTGGTCAATAGAAAACAAGAGAGGGTAGACCCTGAATTCCATTTAATGCTTATTTCCTTAGTGACCAAAGTGCTTTAACTTTGTGCGGGAGTTTCTTTTTGCCAAAAGAATGGAAATTGTGCAATCCGATTGTTACTGCAATTGTTTTGTCTGTGACCAAAATGGCCAACTGATTACCAATCAAAATTCTAAATTCTTAGCGAGTCTTCTGTAGACACATAGTGGCACACACGCATCGCTCTAAGAGCATAGAACTAAACGTTAAAACAAGGTGTGTCAAATTTGTTTAACATTGAAAGTTGTATTTGTTGTTTGTTGTTGAAGTTGTTTTTTAGCTTCACCACTAAAGCGTTTTAACTCGCCACAGCCAGAATTAAGAAATAATATGCAGGTAAGTTAAACTTTTGCTGAGCCAACACTGAAACGTCACTTACAAATTATTACTATTCTAGTAAAAACAATTAAGAAAGTTGTTTTGAAATGAGAAAAATTCAATTTGTGACTAGAGTTTGGCTGCGACTGCGAGAGATTTTTTTTATCTCTATGTCATATTCTTGAAAGATCTCTAGATTTTCGTTCATGATCAGAAACCAAAATAGTGGCAGACAAACTAAATCTTCGGATATTATGATCTTGCTTGTAACGCGATTAAATATACGAGTAATGCAATTTTATACTTGTTTTCATGTGTCAGTGTTGTATGCGTCATTCAGGAAAAATGAAAAAGATTTACAGGACTCACATTTCTGAAATAATTTTCCAAGCACTGCCGTGAAAGAAATGGAGAAATGGGCTCAATTTAATACTGTTTAAGTCTTTAAATTAGTCATTTAGTTCAGAACTAACTCAACTTAGTCAATTGTTGAAACATAACATAATGTTGATTACATTTTTGGAATTAAAATTGAACAAAAAAAAATATATAAATGAATTTGTCCCGAAACTTATGAACGGCAAAGTACTTATATATTTGTGCATATTTTGTTATCTGATGAGGTAGTTGAAAACTATAAATTTTATTAATTTGGAACTTTTCTTGTTGAAAACTTAATTGATTTTAATTGAAGAAGTGAAATCGTCCCTTTTTTGACAGTTTTTTCGTCATAAAATTTATACCACCCTGTAAAATGCAACCAGAAGCTTTTCAGTTCTTCATTTTACAGATACGCTTCGAACTAAACTAAGATGGAATCGAAAGCTTGATTTGTTCTCGAGTTATGCTTCTTATGTATCCGACTACTGTGACCTCAGTACGTGGAGAAATGTAAACATTTTTAATTTCGAAAATCGGACCGATAACAAGAATTTCCCGATGGAAAGTGAATAAAAATTTTGTGAAAAGAATTGTTTGAAATAATAAGTTCAAAAAATAAAAAAAATAGTGGATTAAACAATTTAAGAAACAGTCATTTTTCAAAACTGGAGTAAAAACGGCAAGTTAAAAATAATATTAATATTGAGATCATAGATACATTTGTTTGTTTTTTTCAACAATATAATTGAAATAAATTATAGCAATTTTAAAAAAAAATGGAAACTTTCTCAACATACTATATATCAATTCTTTTTACCTTAGCGTCTGCGGAGGTGTGGATAATGGATTTTTCGAATTTTCAAAATACAAGATAGGCATTTCAGAACCTAATTGAAAATAACTACAGAAAAATCGTAATAAACGAAATGTATTCCGAAGAAATAAATAATGTGACGCTTTTAACAAATGAAATTATAAATGAAATGAAAAAAGATAACTTTGTATCAGATAAGTTAGTTATTAAATTTGATGGAATTAATAAAAGTAGAACCTATTAATATATAATATGCAATTCATTGGAGACAGGCCAACATTATTAATTTTGTTATTTTTTCAAAAGAGGAGAAATAAAATTTTTATTTTCCCATTCTTTTAAGTGAATGCACAATATTTTATTGAATACGTAGGTTGCTAGATATATTTCTGGCCTAGGAAACACTAAGTGTTGACAGGTGCAATCGGACATTTTCATTGGAAAGTTTGACATTTTTACGCATAACATAACTCAGAACGTGTTGTCATTTAGTCGTGAATTGTTTTATTTACAGAGACTTGAAAAATTCATCTCGGCAAAAAAATGGAATTAACTCGTGAACACTTTCGTGTGATCATTTTTCACAACTTTCGACGGGGATTATCACGACAAGAGTGCATTGATGAACTTAAATCTTTGTATGGCGATGAAGCACCATCCTATAGCACTGTGAAATTCAGTCATGGTCGACGCTCGCTCAAAGACGAATTCCGTGAAGGTCGTCCAAAAACGGCCGTTGTGCCAGAGAACATTGATGCCGTACGTGAACTGATAATGCAAGATCGTCATGTGACATACCGTGAGATAGAGGCATCCCTTGGCATTTCTCCCACCAGCATACATTCGATATTGCATGAACACCTGGTGGTGAAAAAGGTTTGTTTTCGTTGGATCCCTCACAATTAGACATTCGCTCAAAAAAAGGCTCGTGTCAATTGGTGCAAAAAAAAGTTAAAAAAATACGATCGCGGTGCTTCAAAAGAAGATTATAAGATTGTCATAGGTGACGAAAAATGGATCTATGCATATGAGCCTGAAACAAAACAACAATCGACCGTGTGGGTCTTCGAAGACGAGCCAAATCCAACAAAAGTTGTTCGTGGAAGAAGCACAGCAAAGCAGATGGTCGCCTGTTTCTTCGGCAAAACTGGTCATGTGGCGACTGTTCCACTTGAGCAACGTAGGACGGTCAATTCTGAGTGGTACACCACAATTTGTTTGCCTGAAGTCTTCGGAGAAATTCGGAAAACGAGCAAGACAAGACGAATCATTGTTCACCATGACAATGCGAGCTCTCACACATCGGCTCAAACCAGCGCCTTTTTGACCGGCCAAAACGTCGAATTGATGAGTCATCCACCGTACAGCCCTGATTTGGTACCCAATGACTTCTTTTTATTCCCACGCATCAAGAAAAGATGCGTGGTCAACGATTTTCGTCGCCAGAACATGCTGCTGAAGCGTTCAAAAACCATGTTTTGGAGGTGTCTCAATCGGAGTGGAAAAAGTGTTTCGACCATTGGTTTGAGCGCATGCAAAAGTGTATAAACCATGCTGGAGAATACTTTGAAAAACAATAAAACCACTTTTGATGATAAATATTCGCATTTTCATTATTAGGCCAGAAATATATCTAGCAGCCTACGTATTGTGTCAAATTTCAAGTTGATTGGAGCAAAATTGACGAAGTTACGAGTAATTTTATACGATTTTCTTTTTACGATGAAGAATTATTTTCATTTTGTCTATTATTTACAATTTTGTCTTAAAACTAGACTTATAACTACATTTTAAATATTGTTGGCTAAACAATAACGGCCGTTGACTTTAGTTGTGATTTTATATAATACTAAATATTTTTAACTTCCCATCAGGAAGTTCTTGTAATCGGTCCGATTTTCGAAATTCAAAATTTTTACATTTCTCCACGTTTGGCGGTCCCAGTAGTCGGATTCCTTGATTTTTAGAAAGATGTCTGTGTGTGTGTGTGTACGTACGTACGTACGTACGTACTTTTGTGCGGATTTTTTCGTACAGCCTAACTCGAGAACAAATCAAGCTATCGAAATTGGTTTCATTCGAAGCGTGTGTGCATAAAGATCACCTGAAAAGCTTTTGGTTGAATTTCACAGGGTGGTTTGAATTTAATGACGAAAAAACTGTCAAAAAAGGGACAATTTGACTTCTTCAATTAAAATCAATTTAGTTTTCCAATAAAGAAAGTTCAAAATTAATTGAATTTATAGTTTATAGCTACTTTATCAGATAAAAAAATATGCATAAATATATACACTGCCGTTCATAAGTCTCCGGACAAATTCATATAAAAATTTTTTTTTGTTCAATTTTAATGCCAAAAGTTTCATCAATATTATGTTTATTTAGCCAATTGACTAAACTAAGTAAGTTACTAACTATAGAGACTATCAAAAAGACTTAAACAGTTATTAGTTGAGGCCATTTCATACATTGATGTGCACCTTTCTCTATTTCCTGATCCAAATTTCCACCCAAGTTCTTTGAAAATTGTTTCAGAATTGTGAATCTTGTAGGACTTTCCCATTTTTCAAGACTCAGAGTGACGTCTGCAACACTAACACATGAAAAGATTCTTAGAAAATTATGGAGCCACCAGTTTTTTTGTTCAAAACCTGCTCGGCTGTAGCTTGATGCTTTTTTATAGTTATAATATATAAGCAAAAAGAAGCTCATGGCGCAACTTACATGAGGCTATTGAATTCAAAGAAAAAGCATCGGGAGAAACCTAAATGACAAAGTTAAAACGCATGGCAATAACTGCATTACTCGTATATTGCAAGGAAGACCATAACATCCGATTTAGTTTGTTTTCCACTGTTGTGGTTTCTTATCATGAACTCAATCCTAGAGGTCTTTCCAGATAATGACACAGAGATAAAAAAAATCTCTCGGAATCGGCGTGGAAAATCCTATCGAAATCTGCAAAGAAAACTGGATTGAATGTGATCCTCTTTAAGCCATATAATAACGAGACAGTAAAAGATCCTTTGCTGAGCAGTTACCAGCTCGGAAGGAAGAGGTGGTGGAAATCTCTGGATTGAAACTATGTACTGTTGAACCCTTTCAAAAAGGACATAAAGTTAATCATGCCTAAATATTCCGAGCAGTGGTTAATATCTTCCAAAGAAAAGCAATCAAACAAATTTGATTAATTAAAAATAATTCCAAAAATACATGAAGTTGAGATAAGAAGTTGGTCCTCAAACTTTTAAAATATGTATCCATATAAACAGAGTTCTTACAAAATGTAATACTTTTGAAACTTAGCTATATAATATTTGATAATTCTGGCTGTCTGATTTATAACACTTTATTGAAGAAGTTGAAATACAACTGCCAAAAGCAAATACAAATTCAACTTCCAATGTTAAAGTTGTTGTTATGAAATCGATTTTCGCAACTCTGAATTTAAAATATCTTATCTTCACGTTGAGTTGGATACTCTTAGAGAATGACTGGCTAAGATTTTGGGTCGTTGGTTCTATATTACAGTCGAAAATGCTTTCATTGAGTCGTTTAATGCAAGCCATGGACAGCCAGCCAGCAAAAATAATTAGCTCAAGGTTACACACCACAAACCGAAGCTTGCAAAATTCGAAATGGAAATATCATAGTAGAATTGCAGCCAATGCTGAGGACATGGAAGAACCAACAATGCCATCTACCTGACCTAGACAAAGTACAGACAGCAAGATAGAACTTCTAAAAGCGGCGGCGCTGACTTAGGAGTACGCACCAACTCATCTGCAAAACATGGTCAGAAGAAAACATGCGAGATGAATGGAATCGCAGTATTGGTTCCCCAATCCTGAAGGAAGGAAGCCAATTATAGAGATGTCAATCTACTCAAAATTGCCTTTAACATCTTTTCCGCCGTATGATGTGAACGTCTGAAGCAGTTCATCAACATCCTGATAGGTCCGTATAAATGTGGTTTTCGACCAGAAAAGTCCACCATAAACCAAATATTAACATAACGGCAGATCTTGGAAAAAACCCAGGAGCGCCAAGTTAGTACGCACAACCTTTTCGTCAATTTCAAGGTTGGTTTTGGTGTCTGTTTCGTCCACAGAGACGAGATTTATGAAGTCATGTCTAGGTTTAGCATCCCTGCCAAGCTCGTACTTTTATGCAGGATGGCGATGGAGAAATCAAGCTGCGCCATTGAGGTCGGCAAAGACGTCATCGACCCACTTGATGACAAACTACATTTTAGACAAAGTGATGCCCTGTCATGCGATTTCTTCAACATCATACTTGTGACAATAGTGCAAAAGAACCTCGTCAACGCCAGAAGGCAAAAAGAGGCATATGATGTCATAAAGAAAGACCAAACCCTGATCAGAACGTTGCCATAAACATCTATAACTTTGAGGTAGTTGGGGCTTTGTCTATCTTGGCTCCGCTATAAATACAGATAATAACATCAGTGCTGAGATCAAACGAAGAATACCTCTGGCTATTAAAGCTAAGCCCTCTTCCGAAGAACTGAAGTGTCGCTCTATGAGACCAATATCATCCCCGTCCTACTAGATATATGGTGTAGAGGCATGGATACTTTCAAAAGCGGATGAAGACCCCGTTGTTTCGAGAGAAAAGTGTGATCTTTTGTCCCATCTGCATTGACGGTGAGTGGAGGAGAAGATTCAACAACCAATTGACTTAGCCAAAAGGATACAATACCAATCGGACGTGGACTTTAACGCCACCTCAAGTTAATAATTAAATGATTAATGACAAAAAAAGTCCAACCAGCTAACATGTTTAAAAAAACGGTAAAAATTATTTCTGCAGTCAAGCTAAAAATCTAATTTTCCTTTAGTATCATAGAAGGTAACTCAATCAGAAAAAAAGTATTTCCAAATTGAAATATGTTAACCTATCAAACTTTTCAATCTTGTGCACAGCATTAGATAAATGTTACTAAATCAAAAACGATTATTTCCAAATTGTTGTCCTGATCACTTAAAAGAATACTTTCGTAAGTAAGTAATTACCGAAATGTTGAATTTAAATTAATGTTGAATACTCAACTTTACATTCATAGCAGCTTACCATTCCCCTACTTATCCCCATTTCAAGTAATAAATGTGATTTTAATTTTATAGAATTTTAACTATTTTTAAAATAAATTTGCTAATGATTCAACTCAATTATTATAATTTCTTACCTTATATTTCAACATGAATTTGTTTTAATTTAGATTTAATCTTTATATTTATATTTTTAATTTATTAGTCTAATATGTTTTGATTCAATTTAACCAACGTATTCTTTACATCGCTAATCTTTCACAGATTTATAAGTATTTCTTACTGTGTTAGCATGTACATAATAAGTATACCCTTTAATCTATACTTTCGACGCAAATCGTAATTTATAGGATTCAAAGATACGAAAACAAATATAAACTTACGGGGAGCTTAAACAGTGAGTATCTTAAAGTTGATGCACCTTAATGTTTTTTTTTATCATGAGATGGGAAGTTCATGGTATGGGCAGGTCTCCTTGCACCCAAACCAATTTTTTTTTAAATTATGAAAATGACATACTTAATCTATAACTGAGTTTATATCCAATTCTGAGGGAGTTGCTGAAAAAGGAAAAATTATAATAAAAAAGTATTCAGGGTATTAACCTCTGTGGTAGTTCCTGTTGGCTCTCATGTTGAACGATGTCCAATCGATGATCTCTTGAAAGTGTTCATCGATGATGTGCTGAGGTACCTGTGGACTGGTTCTATTTCCTGTCTAATGATCCTGATCTCTTCGTTAGGGTGGCTTGCTATTGCTTCGATGATTTTCCTTGACAGCTGCAGCATGTAGTCGTTAGTTGGCATGATTTCTGCGCTTCCGTAGAGCGTTGTGTTGCAAAAGTATTTCCGCGTGATGAAATTCCTCCAGAGTCCAGTCCACGATCTGAGGATTTTCCTTTCAAGTATCTGAATTTTCTTCATTGATGTTGGCAGGACCGTAAACCATATTGGGAAGGCATACGTAATTACTGGTGCCTTTTTGCAGTCCACTCCTCTTTTTTAGAAATGGGTGCACAAGATGAAGGGCGAATTTGACCTTTTGAATAACCTTTTCAGCGTGTTGGCTAAACTGGAACCGCTCGCTGAAGGTGAACCACTGGTATTTCGTGGTGAGTTGTGGAGCAATCTCCTTTCCGCTAGGCAGCTTTATCCTTGTGTCGTGGCATCTCCTCGCGAAAGCTTTCCTGCTCCTTGTTGCTGTGGTCGGTTGTCGGAAGCAAATATGCTCCGTTTCGCTGCTGTTGATCCTCAGTTCCCAGTTCATGTAATAGTCTCAGAGCTTCGCTATGTGTTGTTGTGCCCTTGCGGCTGCAATTTTTGGAGCTAATGACGTAGCGTATGTAATGGAGTCATCTGCTTAAAGGAGTATTTTTGTTTGTTCGTCGTTGGCTAGCCGGATGGGTGAGACATTTCCTCCTCGTTGAACTAACGACCACATGCTGCAGCTGTCAAGGAAAATCACCGAAGCAATAGCAAGCCACCCTAACGAAGAGATCAGGATCATTAGACAGGAAATAGAACCAGCCCACAGGTACCTCAGCACATCATCGATGAACACTTTCAAGAGATCATCGATTGGACGTCGTTCAACATGAGAGCCAACAGGAACTACCACAGAGCTTAATACCTTGTATACTTTTTTATTATTATTTTTCCTTTTTCAACAACTTCCTCAGAATTGGATATAAACTCAGTTATAGATTAAGTATGTCATTTTCAAAATTTTTAAAAAAGAAATATTTAGTATTATATAAAATCACAACTAAAGTCAACAGCCCTTATTGTTTAGCCAACAATTTTTAAAATGTAGTTATAAGTCTAGTTTTTAGACAAAATTGTAAAAAATAGACAAAATGAAAATAATTCTTCATCGTAAAAACAAAATCGTATAAGATTACTCGTAACTTCGTCAATTTTGCTCCAATCAACTTGAAATTTGACACAATACGTAGGCTGCTAGATATACTATATTTCTGGCCTAATAATGAAAATGCGAATATATATCATTAAAAGTGGTTTTATTGTTTTTCAAAGTATTCTCCAGCATGGTTTATACACTTTTGCATGCGCTCAAACCAATGGTCGAAACACTTTTTCCACTCCGATTGAGACACCTCCAAAACATGGTTTTTGAAAGCTTCAACAGCATGTTCTGGCGACGAAAATCGTTGACCACGCATCTTTTCTTGATGTGTGGGGATAAAAAAAAGTCATTGGGTGCCGAATCAGGGCTGTACGGTGGATGACTCATCAATTCGACGTTTTGGCCGGTCAAAAAGGCGCTGGTTTGAGCCGATGTGTGAGAGCTCGCATTGTCATGGTGAACAATGATTCGTCTTGTCTTGTTCGTTTTCCGAATTTCTCCGAAGACTTCAGGCAAACAAATTGTGGTGTACCACTCAGAATTGACCGTCCTACGTTGCTCAAGTGGAACAGTCGCCACATGACCAGTTTTGCCGAAGAAACAGGCGACCATTTGCTTTGCAGTGCTATTTCCACGAACAACATTTGTTGGATTTGGCTCGTCTTCGAAGACCCACACGGCCGATTGCTGTTTTGTTTCAGGCTCATATGCATAGGTCCATGATTCGTCACCTGTGGCAATCTTATAAACGTCTTTTGAAGCACCGCGATCGTATTTTTTAAACATTTTTTTTGCACCAATCGACACGAGCCTCTTTTTGAGCGATTGTCTAATTGTGAGGGATCCAACGAAAACAAACCTTTTTAAGGGATACCTCTATCTCACGGTATGCCACACGACGATCTTGCATTATCAGTTCACGCACGGCATCAATGTTCTCTGGCACAACGGCCGTTTTTGAGCGACCTTCACGGAATTCGTCTTTGAGCGACTGAATTCATTAAACCAGTTTTTCACATTGCTAGAGCATGGTGCTTCATCGCCATACAAAGATTTAAGTTCATCAATGCACTCTTGTCGTGATAATCAACGTCGAAAGTTGTGAAAAATGATCACACGAAAGTGTTCACGAGTTAATTCCATTTTGCCGAGATCAATTTTTCAAGTTTCTGTAAATAAAACAATTCACGATTAAATGACAACACGTTCTGAGTTATGTTATGCTAAAAAATGTCAAACTTTCCAATGGAAATGTCCGATTGCACCTGGCAACACTTAGTGTTGCCTAGGCCAGAAATATATCTAGCAACCTACGTATTCAATAAAATATTGTGCATTCACTTAAAAGAATGGAAAAATAAAAATTTTATTTCTCCTCTTTTGAAAAAATAACAAAGTTAATAATGTCGGCCTTTCTCCAATGAATTTCATATTTTATATTAATATGTTCTACTTTTACTAATTCCATCAAATTTAATAACTAACTTATCTGATACAAAGTTATCTTTTTTCATTTCATTTATAAATTAATTTTTTAAAAGCGTCACATTATTTATTCCTTCGGAATACATTTCGAATGCATACGAATTTTCTGTAGTTATTTTCAATTAGGTTCTGAAATGCCTATCTTGTATTTTGAAAATTCGAAAAATCCAGTATCCACACCTCTGCAGACGCTAAGGTAAAAAGAATTGATATATGTTGAGAAAATTTTCATTTTTTTAAAAATTGCTATAAGTTATTTCAATTATATTGTTGAAAAAAAAAAAACAAATGTATCTATGATCTCAATATTAATATTATTTTTTACTTGCCATTTTTACTACAGTTTTGAAAAATTTTTTCAATGACTTTTTTGTTTCTTAAATTCTTAAATTGTTTAATCCACTATTTTTTTATTTGGGGAGAGTACGATAACTTTGGCGCCAAAAATTGATAACGATTTCTTTTAGAGGGGCTAAAAACAAGCATTTTTTACTATGGGAGGGGGGGGCGGTCTATCTGGCACCGTTTAGGAGGTAGGGGCAATTTAAAAAAAAATACTTAAAATGAAAAAAAAAATAAAAACTACAATAACGGCAAGACTTACAATAAAGTACTATACCGGCTTTGAAAGCCAGAAACATGTTCTATAATCCTGCGTTTAAATTATATAGTTAGCTTTAGTAGTTTTTGAAAAATTCGCATGCAAACTCAAAATTTTGATAAAAAAATAAAAAAAAACAAGTTTAGACCAATTTTTTTCAAAATTGTGAAATGAAGTGCTAAATTTGCTTTTTGTAGTCCATGTTTGTATTAATTATGAATAGAATTATGTAAACAAGCAAAATTGTCGCATTTGGGGCACAGAACACCCGCACGAATACAACGCCAATGCACCCAAAACGAGTCACTGTTTGGGCCATTTTTCTAAGAAAATGAGCAAGGAGTGGCCGTTACAGTCAATGGCGATCGTTATGGGCCATGTTGAAGGAATTTTTGTTCACAAAAATTGAAGAGGAGGATATTGGCAACATTTGGTTTCAACAGGACGGCGCTACGTGCCACACAGCCGAAGCTACACTCGATGTTTTGCGCCCTGTTTTTGAAGATCGCATTTTTAATTAATCTTTCCCTTTTTTCATGACTCAGAATGACGACACTGACACATGAAAACATCTTTAGAAAATTGTGGAGCCACTAGTTTTTTTGTTCAAAACCTACTCGGCTATAGCTTGACGCTTTTTATCGTTATAATATATCAGCAAAAAGAAGCTCATGGCGCAACTTACATGAGGCAAATGAATTTAAAGCAAAAGCATCGAGAGAAAGCTAAATGACAATGTTAAAACACATAGATAAAACTGCATTACTCGTATATTGCAAGGAAGACCATAACATCCGATTTAGTTTGTTTTCCATTGTTGTGGTTTCTTATCATGAACCCAATCCTAGAGGTCTTTCCAGAAAATGCCACAGAGATAAAAAAATCTCTCGGAATCGACGTGGAAAATCTTATCAAAATCTGCAAACAAAACTGGACTGAATGTGATCCTCTTTAAGCCATATAGTTACCAGACAGAAAAAGATCCTTTGCTGTGCAGTTACTAGCTCGGAAGGAAGAGGTGGTGGAAATCTCTGGATTGAAACTATGTACTGTTGAACCCTTTCAAAAAGGGCATAAAGTTAACCACGCCTTAATATTCGGAGCAGTGGTTAATATCTTCCAAAGAAAAGCAATCAAACAAATTTGATTGATTAAAAATAATTCCAAAAATACATGAAGTTGAGATAAGAAGTTGGTTCTCAAACTTTTAAAATATGAATCCCAATAAAGAGAGTTCTTACAAAATGTAATACTTTTAAAACTAAGCTATATAATATTTGATAATTCTGGCTGTCTGATTTATAAGACTTTATTGAAGAAGTTGACAAACAACTGCCAAAGGCAAATACAAATTCAACTTCCAATGTTAAAGTTGTTATGAAATCGATTTTCGCAACTCTAAATTTAAAATGTTATCTTCACGTTGAGTTGGATACTCTTAGAGTCGTTGGTCCTATATTACAGTCGAAAATGCTTTCATTGAGTCGTTTAAATCAAGCCATGGACAGCCAGCCAGCAAAAACAATTATCTCAAGGTTACACACCCCAAACCGAAGCCTGCAAAATTCGAAATGGAAATATCATAGTACAATTGCAGTCAATGCTGAGGACATATAAGAACCAACAATGCCATCTACCTGACCTAGACGAAGTACTGATAGCAAGATAGAACTTCTAAAAGCGGGGGCGATGACTAAGTTGGGAGTATGCACCAACTCATCTGCAATACATGGTCAGAAGAAAGCATGCGAGATGAATGGAATCGCAGTATTGATTCCCCAATCCTGAAGGAAGGAAGCCAATTATAGAGATGTCAATCTCCTCAAAATTGCCTTTAACATCTTTTCCGCCGTATGATGTGAACGTCTGAAGCAGTTCATCAACATCCTGATAGGTCCGTATAAATGTGGTTTTCGACCAGAAAAGTCCACCATAAACCAAATATTAACATAACGGCAGATCTTGGAAAAAACCCAGGAGCGCCAAGTTAGTACGCACAACCTTTTCGTCAATTTCAAGGTTGGTTTTGGTGTCTGTTTCGTCCACAGAGACGAGATTTATGAAGTCATGTCTAGGTTTGGCATCCCTGCCAAGCTCGTACTTCCGACTCACTTGATGTCAAACAACGTATTAGACAAGGTGATGCACTGTCATGCGATTTCTTCAACATCATACTTGGGACAATAGTGCAAAAGAACCTTGTAAACAAAAGAGGGCAAAAAGAAGCATATGCTGCCATCAAGAAAAACCAAATCCGACGTCTGGGTCAGAACGTTACCAGAGACAGCTATAACTTTGAGGTAGTTAGGGCTTTATCTATCTTGGCTTCGCTGTAAAAACAGATTATAAGCTTCAGGGGGAATAAGGCCGTTAAGGCGCACTGTCTCGTGGTGCAAATCATTGGGGTAAAAAGCCCCGGAGATCAAGTTGTTATTCATTGCTCGTGCAATATGACTTCGAATAAGCTTAATGAGGAAGTTGTCCACTCTGATCAGGTTTGCCCCGATTCTATAGAATTTTTTGTACTCAGACTCTGGAGTTCTTTATAAGTGAAGACAAGCCCTAAGGCATCGTCTCTCGAAAACCCGTAACTTTTCCATTAAGCTTGTTCCCACGTTGAACCAAATGGGACAGCCATGCGCAAGGACAGGCCAAATGAGGGCCGTGTAGCAGCTGTGCTGTGAAGCAGCCTCTTTGTCTTGGCAAAGGCCGCTTTGGCTCTGGCCAGTGTAGCACTATATATTTGTTAAAAAATAGATATTGATCTAGTCAGATCCCAAGGTAGCTGACAACACTTCGATTCGCTAATGGCTGTCTATTTCTTCCAACAATAGAGAACATTCGCGACTTCTTTCTAGTATTTCTAGAAGCCCCAGACAACGGAGTCCTGAACAAAATGGTCTCGCAAATTTGGAAATTGATTTTCAACTTCCAATCATCGCAATATCCCTGAACCTTTTCGAAGTCACGTCGCATAAGACTTGCTATGATCTCAATCTTCGGACTTGACCTGTATGCGATCAAGTCATCTGCGTACGCTATAGAGTTGCGGAGGGATCCTACAAGATCACTTGTGAAGATCGTAAATAAAATCGGCGAAATTACTGCACCCTGTTGTAGACCGTTGTTAATTTCAAAAGTCCCAGCAGACGACACACTGCTATTTTTCACAATAAAGTGTCTGCTGGTGAGCATATCTAAGATTATGTAGAGCAGCGGTTTGCTTATGCCGAGCTGGTCAAGCTTGAAAAAGAAACCCTGAAACCATACGGTGTCACAGGCCTTTTCCAAGTAAGATTTTTTTCCCGTGACAGTACGTTGACGTTGCTCTCGACGTCGAAAGCTAATTTCCTCCAGTCCACTTTTTTTGTGACCCAGATAAATGTATGGTGTACGATGAATGGTCATGATCGGCATGCTCGGTTTGACTCTCAACTTAACTGCCAAATGATCTGTCACTTAAGTGGGCTTCGCCGGTAAAATTATTACTCTGGAAGTAAATTAATGAAATTAGAAGTAACCAAGAAAAAGTTAGGAGACGAGGGAGCCCTCGGGAACGTCTTTTGCAGTTGCGATGCTACTTCTCATGATTGTTTATGGGTGTTTTCATCCAACCATTCGACAGTTACGCACCCTTCGGGTTAGGAAGTGTCGTCATGCCAGAGTGTATGCCTGACCCGCCGATTACACTGTAAGTGTACAGGTTGGAGATGCCGTTGATGATGTTTTCTTTACTTGTATTACAACGGTTGTATAATGCAAGTACAAGAAGGGCTTCTCCATCGCTGTATCTGATTACGGCTGCTTTGCTTCCATGTAGCTTTGTCCTCGTGTCTCCAGTTTGGTAGATTTCATGTTATCCCTTAAGAAAACATCGATCCTTCAACGACAAACATCAATGTTAAAAAACATCGGTAATAAAATCGATACATCGATGTTTTTCCGATGTTTTAATTATTAAATCCATTATACATATTGTAAGCTATATTTATGACGCTTTTTTAAACCAAAAACATTAGCTTACTTCCATTTAACTCAACCACATAACAATAAAATTGATCTTAAAAATAAAACATGTTTTCTCAATTGAACAGCTTTATTTATTTATCGCAACATTTTTAAGATGGAATTTAAGAACAAAAAAAAATAAACAGAAAGGAACTCAATTCATATATTTCAAAATAAAATGTAATGAAAGTATGTAGCTATAATTACGACGTGCCTAACCGTAATAAAACGTACCATACCTAATTTACCACATACGAGTAGGTACATTTTATTTTTTATTTGTTCGAATGCAACGATTCCGAAATGGAGTTAAGGAGAAGAAGAAGCTTGGATAATCTAGTTCCTAGAAGCCTATTTCTATCCTGAGTGATGGTTGCTCCAGTCTTCGAGAACAAACGCTCGCTTGGAACAGATGTCGCAACGATGGGAAGGTATACCATTGCACTCTTTGCAAGTTTCGGAAACAGAGATTTCATGTCCTCCCATATCTCAATAGTGTCTCTTTTTATTGGTGAAACAGGAGACGACAGGTACATCTGAACTTCTGTTTCGCTGATGATTTCCGTTATGGCTGTTGCATTTAGATGAATGGATGATTTATTTTTCATGTTCTTGTGGGTCAGCTGCTCGTGGTATTTCCAGATATCAAACTCTGAATCATCTTTATCAGACTCATCAGATGTGTTGCTGTTTGCAGTAGGTGAGCTTTTGTCTTCCCGTACATATTTGTTTAAGTAATTTATAACTTTGCCTTTAGCCACGGGATTTTGAAGTGCATTAACTTAAATCGGGGGTCGAGAGTACTTGAGATGGCATGAATTGCGGAATGTTCTATATTATCAAATCTTCTCGCCAGTTGTTTTCTTATTTTTTCTTTAAAGTCTAAAATCATGTAATTTTTAGGTTTCATATTTTTTACTACTTCCCGAACGCAACTAACTAGTGGAATTACTTTGATTGCCGTCATGTAACTATCTCCAGATATTTCTTTTGTTATTTTTTCAAATGGGCAAAATAATTCAACCATTTCTTTTACGCAATCTAATTCGTTACTTGATATCATTGGGGGAGCTCCCGGTCGAATTAAAAGTATTGCTCCTACAATGGACACCTATTCCATGAACCGTTGAAGCATGTAAAAGCATGAATTCCATCTTGTGCGTACATCAAGAATCATTTTTTTTATTTGGCCTTCTTTCAATCCCATTTCCATCTGCCTTTTCCTCAACTCGTCACTTGCATTAACACTCCTTTTAATAAATTTTATTATGTCTCGAACCTTACCTATTAATTCGCTACAATTTTTTGCATCGTCAATGGACTTAATTACGACTAAGTTGATCGTGTGAGCAAAACAAGAAATAATTTTTGTTTCCCCAAAAATGTTACGGTTAACTTTCATAACCGTGCTATCATTACCTGTGATGACAGCAGAAACTTTGTCAATGGAAATATTCCAATCGATAAAAATGCCATGAAGTTTTTCAGTTATGTACGCCGATGTAAGACTTTCTGTCAACTTCAAAACACCTAAGGTTCCACTGAGGAGTTTTGATTTATCCAAAAAGTGTATTGTAGCACCTACAAAGGATTTATTTTGCATTGTTTCAGTCCAAATATCATACGTGATGCAGTAATTTTCAGCATTTCGTATGTATGTTTTAAAATTATTACTCATAGCGTCATATTTATCATCAATCCTGGATTTTATTGTCTCTCGACTTGGTACCTTGTATAATGGTCAAACTACTCTCATTAGCTGTAAAAAACCTTTGCCTTCTGCGGTGGAAAATGGTCTTGTGTCCATGATTACAAAATTCGCAATAGCTTCGGTTATTTTTTTTAAATTTTACTCCATCCTGTGTGGTAAACATCGATGTAACGTTGACGAAACATCGAGGTTTTGCAAACATCGATGTATCGTTTGCATTCCTACTGGTAAGCGCTCCGGTGTACAAAGAGTTAGACTTTGTACCCTTCAGCAAATCATTACAAAAGCAAAAAAGGAGAACCCAAAGTGTTTTCACTGTGATCTAGTGGAGGTAACAACCATGTGCTAGTGGTCCGTGTATTCACTGCCTATTTCTATATATTTTTTATTTCGCCTAGGGGTAGGCAATTATTTTCATTTCTTATACTCACTCGGCACTAAAAAAAATCCCGGGGGTAGGCTAAGAAATTTTTTCCTCACTCCTGCTCAATCCATCAAAAATGTTTCACTATGAATTTTGTTTGTTTGTAGTTGATAACCTTTAGGATGGAAAGTACCCAAAAGTGGGCAAACGACGATTCGTTCCTGACCCACCCATTCCAAAGGAACCCCAAACTGGTGAGAGCTACACCGGGTTCGGGAGTACTTGAGAAAGAGGACGCTGGGGTAGGAGTATCCTTGTCAGAGGACGAACGTACAAAGGAGTGCTGTGCCAGTCTGCGCCCCCATCCCTCTAACATCCTCGTATCATACTCTGAAGGACACTCTATTAAGTGGCCAACAGAGCACGATGCAAAAGCGGAGATCGGACAGCAAGCAACCACAAGAAAAGTGCGTATCAGAGAGCCATCTTCATCTTGGGCAAGACAATTCTGGGAAATCAAAAGTGTATGGGCTAATAACTGCTCCCTGTGGTAACCTGAGATTGGACAGAATGGACTGGACATACTATTGTTCACGAAGACTTGAAAACTGCTATTTGACAGAAAACTTTGGACAATTTTACATAGATGTATTGGAAACTACAAAAACAAATACAGGTTTATCATTTTATAAATAAGACCATCATGCCAGAGGGTATCGAATGCCTTCTCGATATCCAGAAGTATCAGTTCTGTTGATTTGCCAACATTTCTGTTTTGTTTTATGTGGTCGCAAATTCGCAACACTTGATGGGATGTGCTGTGAAAGCGTCGAAAACCGAACTGCTCGATGGGGTATACGTGCCGATCTTCATACATTTTTGTAGCTTTTCTTTCAAAATTTTTTCAAAGATTTTACTAACGGAGCTCAATAAGCTAATAGGCCTATAGCTTGAAACATTGTCTAATGGTTTTCCGGCTTTCAATATAGGAATGACTTTGGCAGTCAGCGCTTGCCAACTGCATTTTAAGGCAAGCGTTGACTATGTAAGTTAGAAACTGTATTCCCGCATTGGGAAGTGCTTTCAGGTATATATTTTTTATACCATCAAGTCCTCCCGATTTTTAAGTTTTTAAAGCTTGGATGATAAGTTTTATTTCTTCATCTGTTACAAAGTCTTCAGTGGGTGTATCGCTACAAATTTCATTCAGGTTTCGGACTACGTTCCTCACCACGGCGTTAGTTGTAGAATTCCCTAAGTTCTGCGAAACAGAATGATTTTTGAGAAAGGCCAACGCGAGTGTAATCGCTTTATCCGTGTCGCTATAGTACATTCGGTTAGATCCAGGACTTCGAATGGTAGGCAAGCAGCGAGTTTTGTTCCTTATAATTTTGACAACGTTTTCTTGTCATATTCCTTACTTTTATCATTTATGATACGTAAGGTGGAAATTTCAGAGAGAAATATTTTTTCTCGCGTTTTGATGGCATTTAGGATAGATTTGTTGAAGATCTCGATAATGCTGATAACACGCCGGATACTAGTAATATTTTCTAGGTCTTGAGAAATATTTCTAAGTTTTGTTTTAATAACTGTTCGAAATCGATTCCAGTTTGCATTCCTTAGGTCTAGTAAATATTGTTTTTTGTTTCGGGTTCAGCAAGTAGCTTACAGGAGACAAGATTGTGTTCGGAGGATAGTGAATTCATTGCAGTTGGTTGCGAAACATAACTGGGATCATTTGTTACGAAAATATCAAACACAGACGGAGAACCACGAGAACTAGCAGGAACAAAACTGGGACTTGGTGGAAAAAGGATCGTCATTGCCGTAGAAACTTCGAGGTTAGAAAGTAGATTTCCCCAATCATTTGCCCGGATACACCCCCAGTCTCTATGTCTGCAGTTAAGATCCCCTCCAATTAACAAATTGCCGTCCAAGGAAAAAAGTTTTCTGAAGTCTCCTTTCAGTCTCATTTTATTTTCGGCAGAAACACGTCTTCCAGGAAAATATGCTCCATCTCCTACCTTTGGACCTACTCATTAAAAACACTACAGCACACAGCGCCAGCAGGCTCAGAGAGTCTGAATGCTGGACTTCAAAACCTTACGGTCATAGCACTATACTTGAGCTTATACCAAGAGATTTGGTATCAACACCAACGGACTATAGGGTCCCTAGAATTTATCCATCAAATAACTTTGACATTCTAATCGCAGAAAGAGCGGAATGGAATAGTGGGCAGATATGCAAGGATTTTAACTGGACTGGACGGCGGAGTCGGTGCGGGTGTGTTCTCAGAATCCCTGAACATGAGCAAAGCCTATAGACTGCCCGACTATTCCAGCGTTTTCCATGCGGGAAATGTGTCGTCAAATCAAAATGTACCAAATATCCTACGAAGCCAGAAGGTTGTCATATGAATTCATAGCCAAGCAGCTTTCAAAGGTATTGCCGCCTTTACTTCACGTTCAAAATAAGTACAGGAATACCGAGCTGAAATAGCTTCGTTAGAAGGTCAGCTCATTTCCCTTATATGGGTTCCCGGTCACAGTGACATCCAAGATAATGAGATGGCCGATGAACTTGCTAGGCAGGGATCTGCCCTTCAGCGCTCGCCTGAAGAGGGGGTTTTCGTCTTACAACATGCAGTTAAGGCTATTAAATATATCCTCATATTTCCTTGAAGCAGCAAACGGACATGGGCCAGTCTGACGAACTGTGCAACGTGAAGGAAAAGATTGCCTGAATACAAACAAACAAAAACAAAAGATCTCCTTCGGCGAATCCGTCATGATATTGCTAGACTAGTGGTGGTCTGCACAGGGCACTGGCCCATTGGCGATCATGCCGCTAAGTTAGGCATCCTACACTGTTCACACTGTCGCAGCTGCAAAAACTTCCTTTGCGCCTGTCCGGCGCTTGCTAGAGCGATGCAGCGAGCGCTTGGTAGAGTCTTCTTCAATTCAATTGATGAGATTTCTGCTAAAGACATTAAGCAACTAATGTTCTTCTCAGGCTGGATTAAGAGATTTCTCAAAAACACTACCGTCGAAGACGAGTATTTTTATACCTGTCCACATACCACATATTTAAGTAAACTATACATAATTTTAAAGCGCTTTCCCCACAACTCACGTTTTCAAAGTCGGTGTCCGTTATAAATTCAAAACTACTGCACCGATCCTTTTGATATTTTGAATACTATTTCTGTACATTATTAACGGGGGAAGGCTGGAGATTTTTTTTCAAATTTAATAATAATTTCTTTTGAATAATTAAAAATAAACCGATTTTTTCACATTTTTCCCACGCGTTTTACCATTCAAAGTGTTTCAAAAATGTGAAAGATTAAAATATCGAAAAACCCTACCAGCATTACCTGGGGAAAACTATTATCACAGACAACTAGATTTTCTCAAAAATGGACTGACAGATATCACGAAGGGTGTGGTTTAACAGACGAGTCACGGGACGAAATAGAACGTTTAAAAAGACCTTTAATATGCAGCAATTATTTTCAAAATAGTTGCATTAGAAAAAAAATACTTACAGTCTTCAAAAACAAAAGTGCAAAAAATGGGTTCTAGAAATTAAAACCCTAGAATCATTTATTTTGATCCCTTACAATGTCCTCCGGACTCAGACAACGAAGATAATATTAACAAATGCATTCCAAGTGTTTCCGAATTTGGTTCCCTTCTGGCCAAAGTCATTGCGTTGAAATTCCTATTTTAATCTAAATGTTCTGACTGCGAAGAAGTCGATTCGGTATCCCCTGTATGCGCGTTTTTTTGTTATGTGGTATCCCCAGTAGGCCTAATCCACGAATAAGCTTTTGGTGAGATAATCTCGGAGATAATGATATATTTTAACAATTATTTTACAACTATTCTTTTAGACTTTTTTTGGATCGTCCAGGCTGCTGTTCAGGATCTAATTCAGTAACGAAAGTGAAGGTTTGGGGAATGACAGGAGTTACAATTTGATTCATTGTTGGAAATTCATCTTCGAATTCATTTTCCTCCATTAATTTCGAAAACTTCATGATGTTGATGCAGGTACACTGCAGAGCACTTCAGACCTGCTTTTCTGCAACCACATACTATATGATTCCTCAATTTCCTTTGCATCTGCAGAAAATTAATTTCATTAGATCGGTGGGTGCTGGAGGCTTCAAAGTTTGTATTGGTATCCAAATGTTTCCATGCTTTTTCCAGCCCCAATCTTGAGGATTGCAAAATTTTCCGAGCCACGACTGCGCCTGGGGGTAAACGCGGAGACTGTGGAAACGGGCTGCATCTTGTGTTCGAGGAAGCGATGGCAAACTAAATGTGTTCTTGGTACTGTCCTGGGGAATCGTTTATGTCTCATGGTATCCAGTGAATCATCTATATAACCGCTAACGAGAGTGAGCAAAGACGGATCAACTTTCTCACTGAGGAATAGCGCTGTGCCGCGGGCTAACATAGGATGTTTCTCCATAATTTTAATAAATATTAGTTTATATAGGCTGCTAATGTTGTGTCACATCTTGAGAAAGCATGGAGAAACATCACATGCTCAGCTTAAACGTCTCCATATCTTAAACTTGAAGGGCTATATAACTAGTCAGATGTACATACGTCCTTTTGAAGGTTTTAAGAACAGAATGTTGGAATGTTTTCTTCCTAATGCCGTGAGCAAGACAAGAATGTCAATGTCCTCTGCTACGATAGTCACGTTATCACATCACATCACATCATTACCAAAAAATTTTCCTTGGGAAATTGCTGGTGCGGTGCTCTTATCGAACTTAATTTCATTTGATTGGTGTTTTTTTGTGCGGCGCAAGCGTTCCTACGACTTCGTTCCTGCGATATCAGGGTTTTCGGAGTAGCCATCAAAAATTATGGTTGCAGAATGTTGTTCAATGAGTTATTTCGATCCCAAACGACTTTATGTTACAAAAAACCACCATCTATATTATAACAAAATAACTTCGGTTAATGTTATTCAAGGACTGGTCTAGTGGTGTAAAAGCATTAAACAGATTTTTAATAAGTTGTTAATACGTCTACACATGTGGAGATTTGTAGCACAACTGAAAAATTAAATAGAAGAAGAAGAAAGAGCTCAGCCTTCAAGGGCAAACAATAATAATAACAGTAATGATGTTCGTTTGTCCCAAAACGGCAACTTGGACCTTTTCTATCTGCCAAGAATTCTGGTTAACGTACTGTCGCACTAGAAATTATTTTGAATATTGTGAAATTTTAAGTTGTATAATAAGATGAAAGGTCAGTTATAACCAAGAAATAATATAGGAATGTTACCGAAAAAAAAAATTAAAATCTTTGTATAAAAGTAAAAAAAATAAATGCAAAATTAGGTGTACATTTTGTTTTCAACGGATTCTTGCGAGTGGTAAGAACCAGGTCGACTTAAGAGCGCTCTAAAACCCCCATAAAATATTTAAGTCTAAAAAAATTTTTGGGTAAAATGTTCGTTAAGAGATGCTCTATAATATTGGTCTTGGCATATTTTGTCCTGAAATTAAAAAAAAATTAATTTATCTAACAAAAAAGAAAATTTGTTGCAAAATTTTCTTATATTTTTGTTCATAACTTCATTACTTTTAATTGCATTGGAAAATTAAAATTATAGACAAAGCGATTTGATACAAATTATCTCTCAACAAATGGGATGTATAGTTCGCGTGATATAGAGAAAAAGTCGTTTGCACCCCTCTTCCCAATAGGGCGACCGCGGGACAAGTGTTGCAACTCCACAAACTTGGAGTTAAGCTTCCAGTGACCCCCCCACACGTTCCAACAATAAAATTGAGAAACGCAAGGTCCAATGTAATTTTTCAATGGACTGAATAACTTTAACAAAAAAAGAAATCCGAAAAAATATAAAAAGTTGCAAAATCTAATGAACGTTTAAAATATGTAAAATTATACGACATGGCTTCATAAATTTATTACGGTAATTGGAAAGGTAAGATGTTGGGAGGGTCGATATCCTGCCACGTCCTCGTTCGTGTCTCCTGGAAACTACTTCAGTCAAGGTTAATTTAGTTTGTAGTTATTATTAGATTATAGGGGAAAAATGTATTCATGCATTATTTGAAAAATAATAAAAATAAAATAAAAAATTTAATAATAAATAAACATTTCTTGATGGTCTCAACTACTAATTCTGGCCGATTATTACATTTAGATTCCATAAGATGTTGGCGATCTAAGCTAAAAAAACAAAGTTCTCATTGTCACTTCAAAGAAAATAACAAGCAAGCAAGAAATACGCCCAACCATTTCACCAACGATACATATACAGTATTGTGCAAAATGTAAGCAACCGTCTCATTTTTTCATCTCAAATATTTTTTTTTTCATTTTACGTTCATAAAAGAAATAAAATAACTCTTTGAAAATTTTATTCATAGAATTTACTTTTTATTTTAACTGGAAAGAATAAAGTAAAAATACTTTGAATATTTTAAAACAACAAAAATAAAGAAACTCATCGATTTTACCTGCGCAAAATAAAAGCAACTTATCAATATTTCGTATGATGCCCCTTATTTTTGAGCACAGAAGCACATCTTTTCGGCATGGACGATATCAAGTTTGTAATTATTTTCGAATCCATGGTTTCCCATATATGCTTCAAGCTGACATGAGTTTTCTATGGGATTCAAATCTGGGGATTGTGGTGGCCAGTCAAGAACTTGAATCCCTTTTTCCACAAGCCACTCTTTTACCAATTTCGATGTGTGTTTCGGGTCGTTGCCCATCGAAGTGGCATTTCCCATTCTGCGTATTGCAACATATGGCTCTCGAAAATTTCCTTGTACTTAAAGCGGTCCATGATCCCTTCAATTTCAATAAAAGGGCCTGGACCATTTGCGGAAAAGCACGTCAAAACCATAACGCTGCCACCACCATGCTTGGCTGTTACCTTGCAATACTTGAGATTGAGCCGTTGGCCTTTGCTTCCCCGGACAGTACTGATGCCATCTGAATTCAAAAGATTAAATTTTGATTCATTGCTGAAAAGTACGGTTTTCCACTTTTCAATGGACCAGCTTGAATATTTTTCTGCGAAATTTAACCTTTTGCGCAGATGCGCTTTTGTAAGCACTGGTTTCTTGCATGGTCGGTAACTTCTCAAACCATTTTCTATTGCACGTTTTCGAATAGTGCTTGAGTCGATATCAAGATTAAGTGATTTCACAATCTGCATTGAGCTGATGAGCGGCTCTTTTTTTATTAAAGAACATATTTTCTATCGGTACGACATGAAGTTTTCCGACGTCGTCCGCATTAATGTCGCCTATCAACTAACCCCGTCTCTCTGTACTTTTTTATTAGGCATGGTATAATAGATTTGTTAATTTTATATTTTTCCGATAAGGAAAATTGCGAAATTCCGCTATTGAAATCGTCGACAATTTTCAATTTTAAGATTTGATGGTACTGTTCTCTATGTATACCAAAGCAAACTGAAGAAAAACTACAGCAGTAGCTTGTGCTTAGCACGGCTTTTGTTAAGAAATCGAGTGTACTGGAAAAGTCCCGTTAGTCAATTGCTTTTTCTGAGTGAGACGAAAAGTTGCTTATATTTTGCACAGGCATTTCCAATGATCGTTTATTTTTTATGCAATTGCAAGCTTTTGCCATTTTTCTTTCCCGTTTAAAAGCTCATGATTAGGAAGCTTTCATTGTAGCGCAAAAGCATTGAATTGATTTCGTTTTGTCCTGCGATTGTAAACATGAAAAAATTCGGCTTATAGTACATTGTTTCTATGAAACGGTTGCTTATATTTTGCACAATACTGTACATATACGCACTACGATGCCGATATCACGATGAGCTGAAAAGAAATATGAAACAAAAACCCATGTTTTTTTTTTGTTTACGTTGAAGCTTTATAAAGGTTTTTTGTTTTGGGTAGATTTCGTTTTCATACATCACTTCTTCCCATAAGCTTGAGACATCTGTATTTGTATGTGCTTCAAGTTTACATCCCTTTTCGTGGAAGAAGAATAATCCAATATCGCAGATGATTACATTTATATAATTTTTTTTATATGTACAATCAAAAGACAAACATACTAACGCCTAATAAAAACTTATATTCGATTTGATGATTGAATGGAGAGGCGTAAGAGACATGCGCCATGATCATCTTTCCCGAAGGCGCGAAACATAATTTGATTTCGACCAACTATCACCAAGGGGGAGCCGACACAGAGACGATAATAAAATTAGATTATTCCCGAGGGCGCGGAGCATGTTGGTTGCCATATACAGGGCACCGCAAAAGTATTTGTTATTTTCGCTTTGGTAACTTCTCGGTCTCAGATAACGGAAACAAACCGTAAGGATTTCCCAGAACATTTGTGTTTTGTTTTTTTTTTTTCAATTTTAATGCATTTTTATTTATTAAATTCATGAACTTACGTGCTAGACAAAAAAATGCTTAAAACTAGCTTAATTAACTTAACTATGTATATACTAACTTACTGGCCCTATACGGGCGCTCTAAGCTAAAATTATCAATTACACCTATGTCTTTCGACTAATTACTATATTTAAATTTACTATATTTAAATTTAAATAACTAATAATAAAACACTAAGAAAAAAAAATATTAATTTTAAGAAAAACTTAGTATATGGATGTTTTTTTTATGTTTTTTACTAAAATTAAACTTAAATATTAATCTATAAACTAATCTAAAACTAAAAGGCTACTAATATTAGACTAAAATACTAAGCTAAAAACTAATCTTAATCTAAAAATCTAAACCTAACTTAACAATAACATTAAAAACTACTTACACTACATAAAAACATAAATAAGCCGGCCACGGCTGACAGTACATGCTGTTTTTGCCATAAGGGCACCCGAGATATATAACGACGACGAAGTTCATTCTCCGTCCAGCCACCAAAAGTGTCGATATTGTCTTACGACATCAGCCCTGTCGCGGTTAGATACCGCCCTACTAAACCTGAGGGTCTCCGGTGAGCTACTTGCGACGTCTTGTTCGTAAGTGACTCGCCCGTCCACAGCTTTTCGACCAACGTGGAAGATTAACGGCACCGCTAATCTATTCTGGACCAGACCTTTTCTATCTAAATAGAGGAAAGCTTCAGGGGGAATAAGGCCGTTAAGGCGCACTGTCTCATGGTGCATGTCATTGGGGTAAAAAGCCCCGGAGATCAAGTTGTTGGTCGAAGTTATTGCTCTTGCAATGTGACCTCGAATAAGTTTTATCAGAAAGTTGTCCACTCTGATCAGGTTGGCCCCGTTGTACAGGACCTCATTGCTATAGAATTTTTTGTACTCAGACTCTGGAGTTCTATATAAATGGAGACAAGCCCTAAGGCATCGTCTCTCGAAAACCCGTATCTTTTCCATTAAGCTTATTCCCACGTTAAACCAAACGGGACAGCCATAAGCAAGGACAGGCCGAATAAGGGCCGTGTAGCAGATCACCTTCACCTTGGCATCGAGTTGACTGCTGTGAAACAGTCTCTTTGTCAAGGCAAAGGCCGCTTTGGCCCTGGCCAGAGCAGCATCTATATGTTTGTTAAAATATAGATATTGATCTAGCCAGATCCCAAGGTATCTGACCACACTTCGATTCGCTAATGGCTGCCCGTTTTGTCCAACAATTGAGAACGTTCGCCACTTCTTTCTAGTATTTCTAGAAGCCCCAGACAACGGAGTCCTGAACAGAATGGTCTCGCACTTTTGAAAATTGATTTTCAACTTCCAATCATCGCAATAACCCTGAACTTTTTCGAAGTCACGCTGCAAAAGACTTACAATGACCTCGATCTTCGGACTTGACCTGTACGCGATTAAGTCATCTGCGTACGCTATGGATTGGCGGAGAGATCCTACAAGATCACTTGTGAAGATCGTAAATAAAATCGGCGAAATAACTACACCCTGTTGTAGACCGTTTTTAATTTCAAAAGTCCCAGCAGACACCACACTGCCATTTTTCACAATAAACTGTCTGCTGGTGAGCATATCTAAAATTATGTACAGCAGCGGTTTGCTTATGCCGAGCTGATCAAGCTTGAAAAAGAGCCCCTGCAACCATACAGTGTCAAAGGCCTTTTGCAAGTCAATCAACAAGGCACCCGTGCATTGTTTCTTACCTTTGTTCCATTGGATATCCGATACCAGTTTAGACGCGGCATGTATACAATCATGCCCCGCTCTGAAACCGAATTGGTTATTCGGAATAATATTTTTGTCCTCAACCCACTCGGTCAGGGCTCTATTGATTACCTTTTCAAACACTTTGCTGATATTGGGAAGGAGACTTATCGACCGGAGATTTGCCGGATTGGATGTGTCTTTGTTCCGTTTAGGAATTGGTTGCACGACCGCTGTCTTCCAATGAGCTGGATAATGTGCATTATTCAGCAAATTGTTAAACAGGGTAGTGTAAATGTTTACCGCTTCTAGAGGAAGGTGTTTCAGAACAATGTTTGGTATTTCGTCGATTCCCACAGATTTCTTACTTCTCAGTGAACCGAATATGACCAGGAGATCTTCCTTTGATATGAATGGAGGGTGAATGCCTTCATTGGCGATGGCATCATTTGCCAAATTCTCGTCATTGAACCTGGTGAAACCAGTGTTCTCCGATCGCCAGTGCTCAATGTCATATCGCAAGTAGAAGTTGTGCAATAGGACACGATTTTCCAAGATATGGTTCGGGCGAGTGCTAACATTCACCTTATACACATCCTGAAACGCCGCACCTATTACTTCAACTTTCTCCTGAGGATCTTCGATCACAAAAAAGTTGTTATCTTCGATCGCTTCTATTGGATCTATACCTGCTGTCACAAGTACTTGTTCGTTGTCTGTAGTTCGGGGGAGCTTAAGACACGGAAGCTCATTCTGATTTTTTCTTCGAAAGATTTTATTAATTTCCGGGAACATACTAGGATTGCTAGCTTTAACAGCCCGGATTTTGTTATTCCAATGCGAATTGATTGCAGCACGGTAATTTTGCTGAATTAATTGCTGTAGGTTTTTTAACTGTGATTTCAGTGTCCTAACCTCCGAGTTTTGTGGGTCGGTGAAACGTCTGTACAGGAGTTTAAGTCTCGTCAGTAGCCTACTCTTTTGTCGGTGTAGAGCGTCGATCGTAGCATTGCGGTATATATTGACATTGTCAGTCAGTTGGTACTTGGGAATTGTTCTGTCCATTGTTTGTTTTATTGTGTCGTCCATCCTTTTAAGGTAAGTGTCGATCTCTTCGTTCGACAAATTCCTGTTGGATGGTGGGTTGAGCGAGTCCGAAGAGAGTGCTCTTATCATTGTTCGGGAGAAGCGTGTCCACCGCGTCCTACTGTAATTGTAAGAATGCATTTGGACATACTCCTCCAGTTCCGCAATTTCGTTGGGAATCGTTATTACGGCACTAAATCCGCAATGGTCACTGTCGTACACGAAAGTGTGAAGACAGTTTATTGTCTGTTGGTCCATGTCAGTCAGCTGTATCCGTTCGTCAAACAGCATAAGATCTATATAGGAGCCTGATCTGGGATAAGACGGACTATCCGTCGCTTTTAAATCGAGTCGATACTCGACACTATTCTGACCCCACCAATTGAACAGTAGGTTCCCTCTAGTGTTTGGTGATTGATTTCTCCAATTACTATGTTTGGCGTTTAGATCTCCGGCCATGAGGTAATAATTCTCCTCCGAACCCAGACGTAAGTATTGAAAAAGTGTCTCGAGCTCTGAGATAAAACAGGTTTGTTGAGTAGCTTCAGTTGCATAGGCTGCGATCATATACAGCCTCTTCCCACTACGGAGGGGGATGCATATGATGCAAGCCTCTAGCACCTGGAATCTACGCACTTCACCGCTGTACATAACCTTAAAACGCAGATTTTTTCTAACAAAGATAGCGACGCCACCAGCCCCATTGGAGTTGGGTCTGTCTCTTCTTATAATATGGTACTGACTGTGCCTCAACTTGTGCCTCTGATAGAGCTTGGTTTCGCTAACCAGAAGAACATCGGGACTTCGGTCTTCTAACAACTTGAAGAGTACAGCTCTTCGTTCGATATTTATTAGCGAATTTACATTCACTGAAAGGATCTTTAAGGGTTTCTCCACCAGCGAACACATTACGACTGGAGGCGCGTTAGAATCGGCAACAGAGTGTAGATACGATCTACGCGTGTCGCCTGTTCCTGTATTTGCTGTTGCAGCTGACTAATTTGCCCCTGAATAGAAAGCAAAATAGCCAGCAGATCAGCATCACCACTAGGTGCTCCAGGTCGTGAGGCCTGAGGAGCAACCTTTGGTGCTTGTTGTACCGTACTCCTCTGACCGGCCGCCATTTGGACATAGGTCACATTGGGAGTTACGGCTGGAGTTTTAGGAACAGGTGGGCGCTTCACCTCCACCTTCTGCTGACGAGCCAGGTTTACTTTCCTAGCATATTGGTACTTTGAACAACCCCGATAGTTAGCGGTGTGTCCCGAGTTACCACATAGAATACACTTAAGAGACGTGGTATCATCAACCCTATCCTTACCTAGAGGACATTCCTCTGCACTGTGGTTCAATGCACACTTAACGCACCGAAACTGCATTTGACAGTTCGCAGCGGCGTGCCCGAACCTTTGACAGCGAACACATTGTAAAATGTTATCGCTGCGATTTAATTTTTCCCAACTTATGCATTGATAGTCTAGGACTTTAATTTTCCTCAGACTATCTATTTTGCTATTGGGAGTCAGCTGGACCAGGAAGAACGGTAATTTCCGATTCTCCCTTCGGGCCTTTGCTGTAGTGAAAGGCTAAACACTGACGAACTTAAGATCGTCGCATTCCTTCGCTTGAAGCTCCTGAAGGAGCTCCTCGGGATCGGTGGACGAATCTAAACCACGAAGGAGCATTGTCTGCAAACGCTCACTTTTGGGAGTGAATGAGAAGAACTCCGTCGTCGTTTTCTCTAATAATTGTTTAATTAACTTATGGTGCTCCACTGTGAAGCAGTGGATAGCATGCCTGTCTTTACTGAGTCGTTTTATAATAAAATTATCGCCAATGGCCGACTTACATATATTGATGGTGTCCTTAAGCTCCATCTTGTAGGTGTTGATTGGAGGCACCTTCGGCCTCGCTGTCGTCTGCTGCTGCTGCTGTTTTTGCTGCTGCTGTTGTTTTTGCTGCTGCTGTTTTTGCTGCTGCTGTTGTTTTTGCTGCTGCTGATTTTGCTGCTGCTGATTTTGTTGCTGCTGTTTTTGCTGCTTCGGCAGCTCCACTTGTTGCTGCTGCTTTGGCAACACTTGTTGGTGCTGCTGCTTAGGCAGCTGTTGTTGTTGCTGCTGCTTGGGCAGTTGTTGTTGTTGCTGCTGCTTGGGCAGCTGTTGTTGAATGGGTAGCACTTCTTGTGTTTGTTGTTGAAGCTGTTCTTTTCGCTGCTGTTCTAACAACTGCTTTTTATTTTGTTGCCGCTCGAATGTTCTGCGAGCAATCTGTTTTGCCTTTACGGCCAGCAACATTTTCTCTAATGTGCTGATTTCTTCTTCCTCATCATCCGTTTCTGAGGCCGCCAGAGATACGAACGAATTACTGTCGCCCGTATAACGACCTTCGCCGCCGTCTGAAATGTACGGGTAATCATCCTGTACATTTGCATTTTTTTTTTCTGCTGTTGCTGCTGTAATTGCTGATGTCGTTGGCGCCCGTTCCCCCGCTCCAGTCGGCAGCTTTTCTGCTGAAGCCGAAAGGGACGGGCGCTTTACAATGTTTTGAGTTGGTTTAAACACCCTCCTCCTCCTCTTGGACGTCACATTCATTGCGGTTGGCGCAGTTGTTTTTGAGTCAGGCGATGCCCTCCCCGTAACTCCTCCACGTTCGAGTGGGGACTCTTGTCTCCCACTCATTGTTTTCGTTTTTTTTTGCTTTTGTTTAATTTGTTAAGCGTGAATTAAACAGAAAAATAAAATTTTTATTTTCCCCACTGGGGCTCGAACCTGGAACTCTCGCACAAGAGTCCACACCACGACCACTGGACCGGCTGGTTTGTTATCAGCACAGTGGCTAAATCACTATTTTAAAAATACTAGCACTGGTTTTCACTATTCAAGTTGAAACACGTGATACTCAATTCAATTTTTCAATTTTAATGCATTTTTATTTTTCAATTCATGATCTTACTTGCTAGACAAAAAATGCTTAAATCTAGCTTAATTAACTTAACTAATTATTAACTAACTTACTGGCCCTATACGGGCGCTCTAAGCTAAACTAAACAACAAGGAATATGTCTTTCGACTTAATACTATTAATTATATTTAAAATTATTCTAACTTATGAAAAAACTAAGAAAAAATTTTACATTTTGAAAAAACTTAGTATAAGGACTTTTATTTTTACTAAACCTTAAACTAAACTAAAAGACTAATCCTAATCATAAAATCTTAATCTAACTTAAAATAAAATTAAATCTACTTACTGACTAATTACTAACTACTTACACTACCTTATATATATATAAGCCGGCCAGGGCTGACAGGACATGCTATGATTTGCCTTAAGGGCACACAAGATTCACACATACGACGAAGTTCATTCTTCGCCCAGCCACCAAAAGTGTCGATGTTGACTAACGACGTCAGCTCTGTCGCGGTCTGATACCGCCCTACTGAACCTGAGGGTCTCCGGTGAGCTACTTGCGACGTCTTGTTCGTAAGTGACTCGCCCGTCCACAGCTTTTCGACCAACGTGGAAGATTAATGGTACCGCTAATCTATCCTGGACCAGACCTTTTCTATCCAAATAGAGAAAAGCTTCAGGGGGAATAAGGCCGTTAAGGCGCACTGTCTCATGGTGCATATCATTGGGGTAAAAAGCCCCGGAGATCAAGTTGTTGGTCGAAGTCATTGCTCTTGCAATGTGACTTCGAATAAGTTTTATCAGAAAGTTGTCCACTCTGATTAGGTTGGCCCCGTTGTACAGGACCTCATTACTATAGAATTTTTTGTACTCAGACTCCGGAGTTCTATATAAATGGAGACAAGCCCTAAGACATCGTCTCTCGAAAACCCGTATCTTTTCCATTAAGCTTGTTCCCACGTTAAACCAAACGGGACAGCCATAAGCAAGGACAGGCCGAATAAGGGCCGTGTAGCAGATCACCTTCACCTTGGCATCGAGTTGACTGCTGTGAAACAGTCTCTTTGTCAAGGCAAAGGCCGCTTTGGCTCTGGCCAGAGCAGCATCTATATGTTTGTTAAAATATAGATATTGATCTAGCCAGATCCCAAGGTATCTGACAACACTTCGATTTGCTAATGGCTGTCCGTTTTGTCCAACAATAGAGAACATTCGCCACTTCTTTCTAGTATTTCTAGAAGCCCCAGACAACGGAGTCCTAAACAGAATGGTCTCGCACTTTTGAAAATTGATTTTCAACTTCCAATCATCGCAATATCCCTGAACCTTTTCGAAGTCACGTTGCAAAAGACTTACAATGACCTCGATCTTCGGACTTGACCTGTACGCGATCAAGTCATCTGCGTACGCTATGGATTGGCGGAGAGATCCTACAAGATCACTTGTGAAGATCGTAAATAATATCGGCGAAATTACTGCACCCTGTTGTAGACCGTTTTTAATTTCAAAACACCCAGCAGACACCACACTGCCATTTTTCACAATAAACTGTCTGCTGGTGAGCATATCTAAGATTATGTACAGCAGCGGTTTGCTTATGCCTAGCTGGTCAAGCTTGTAAAAGAGCCCCTGCAACCATACAGTGTCAAAGGCCTTCTCCAAGTCAATCAACAAGGCACCCGTGCATTGTTTCTTACCTTTGTTCCATTGGATATCCGATACCAGTTTAGACGCGGCATGTATACAATCATGCCCCGCTCTGAAACCGAATTGGTTATCCGGAATAATATTTTTGTCCTCAACCCACTCGGTCAGGGCTCTATTGATTACTTTTTCAAACACTTTGCTGATGTTGGGAAGGAGACTTATCGACCGGAGATTTGCCGGATTGGATGTGTCTTTATTCCGTTTAGGAATGGGTTGCACCACCGCTGTCTTCCAATGAGCTGGATAATGTGCATTATTCAGCAAATTGTTAAACAGGGTAGTGTAAATGTTTACCGCTTCTAGAGGAAGGTGTTTAAGAACAATGTTTGGTATTTCGTCGATTCCCACAGATTTCTTACTTCTCAGTGAACCGAAAATGACCAGGAGATCTTCCTTTGATATGAATGGAGGGTGAATCCCTTCATTGGCGATGACATCATTTGCCAAATTATCGTCATTGAACATGGTAAAACCAGTGTTCTCCGATCGCCAGTGCTCAATGTTATATCGCAAGTAGAAGTTGTGCAATAGGACACGATTTTCCAAGATATGGTTCGGGCGAGTGCTAACATTCACCTTATACACATCTTGAAACGCCGCACCTATTACTTCAACTTTCTCCTGAGGATCTTCGATCACAAAAAAGTTGTCATCTTCGATCGCTTCTGTTGGATCTATGCCTGCTGTCACAAGTACTTGTTCGTTGTCTGTAGTTCGGGGGAGCTTAAGACACGGAAGCTCATTCTGATTTTTTCTTCGAAAGATTTTATTAATTTCCGGGAACATACTAGGATTGCTAGCTTTAACAGCCCGGATTTTGTTATTCCAATGCGAATTAATTACAGCACGGTAATTTTGCTGAATTAATTGCTGTAGGTTTTTAAGCTCTGATTTCAGTGTCCTAACCTCCGAGTTGTGTGGGTCGGTGAAACGTCTGTACAGGAGTTTAAGTCTCGTCAGTAGCCTACTCTTTTGTCGGTGTAGAGCGTCGATCGTAGCATTGCGGTATATATTGACATTGTCAGTCAGTTGGTACTTAGGAATTGTTCTGTCCATTGTTTGTTTTATTGTGTCGTCCATCCGTTTGAGGTAAGTGTCGATCTCTTCGTTCGACAAATTCCTGTTGGATGGTGGGTTGAGCGAGTCCGAAGAGAGTGCTCTTGTCATTGTTCGGGAAAAGCGTGTCCACCGCGTCCTACTGTAATTGTAAGAATGCGTTTGAACATACTCCTCCAGTTCCGCAATTTCGTTGGGAATTGTAACTACGGCACTAAATCCGCAATGGTCACTGTCGTACATGAATGTGTGAAGACAGTTTATTGTCTGTCGGTCCATGTCAGTCAGCTGTATCCGTTCGTCAAACAGCATAAGATCTATGTAAGAGCCTGATCTGGGATAAGACGGACTATCCGTCGCTTTTAAATCGAGTCGATACTCGACACTATTCTGACCCCACCAATTGAATAGTAGGTTTCCTCTAGTATTTGGTGATTGATTTCTCAAATTACTATGTTTGGCGTTTAGATCTCCGGCCATGAGATAATAATTCTCCTCCGAACCCAGACGTAAGTATTGAAAAAGTGTCTCGAGCTCTGAGATAAAAGAGGTTTGTTGAGTAGCTTCAGTTGCATAGGCTGCGATCATATACATCCTCTTCCCACTACGGAGGGGGATGCATATGATGCAAGCCTCTAGCACCTGGAATCTACGCACTTCACCGCTGTACATAACCTTAAAACGCAGATTTTTTCTAACAAAGATAGCGACGCCACCAGCCCCATTGGAGTTGGGTCTGTCTCTTCTTATAATATGGTACTGACTGTGCCTCAACTTGTGCCTCTGAGAGAGCTTGGTTTCGCTAACCAGAAGAACATCGGGACTTCGGTCTTCTAACAACTTGAAGAGTACAGCTCTTCGTTCGATATTTATTAGCGAATTTACATTCACTGAAAGGATCTTTAAGGGTTTCTCCACCAGCGAACACATTACGACTGGAGGCGCGTTAGACTCGGCAACAAAGTGTAGATACGATCTACGCGTGTCGCCTGTTCCTGAATTTGCTGTTGCAGCTGACTAATTTGCCCCTGAATAGAAAGCAAAATAGCCAGCAGATCAGCATCACCACTAGGTGCTCCAGGTCGTGAGGCCTGAGGAGCAATCTTTGGTGCTTGTTGTACCGTACTCCTCTGACCGGCCGCCATTTGGGCATAGGTCACATTGGGAGTTACGGCTGGAGTTTTAGGAACAGGTGGGCGCTTCACCTCCACCTTCTGTTGACGAGCCAGGTTTAATTTCCTAACATATTGGTAACTGGAACAACCCCGATAGTTAGCGGTGTGTCCCGAGTTACCACAAAGAATACACTTCAGAGACGTGGTATCATCAACCCTATTCTTACCTAGAGGACATTCCTCTGCACTGTGGTTCAATGCACACTTAACGCACCGAAACTGCATTTGACAGTTCGCAGCGGCATGCCCGAACCTCTGACAGCGAACACATTGTAAAATGTTATCGCTGCGATTTAATTTTTCCCAACTAATGCATTGATAGTCTAGGACTTTAATCTTCCTCAGACTATCTATTTTGCTGTTGGGAGTCAGCTGGACCAGGAAGAACGGTAATTTCCGATTCTCCCTTCGGGCCTTTGCTGTAGTGAAAGGCTTAACACTGACGAACTTAAGATCGTCACATTCCTTCGCTTGAAGCTCCTGAAGGAGCTCCTCGGGATCGGTGGACGAATCTAAACCACGAAGGAGCATTGTCTGCAAACGCTCACTTTTGGGAGTGAATGAGAAGAACTCCGTCGTCGTTTTCTCTAATAATTATTTAATTAACTTATGGTGCCACACTGTGAAGCAGTGGATAGCATGCCTGTCTTTACTTAGTCGTTTAATAATGAAATTATCGCCTATGGCCGACTTACATATTTTGATGGTGTCTTGAAGCTCCATCTTGAATGTATTGATTGGAGGCACCTTCGGCCTCGCTGTCGTCTGATGCTGCTGCTGTTGTTTCTGCTGCTGCTGCTGTTTCTGCTGCTGCTGTTGTTTTTGCTGCTGCTGTTTTTGCTGCTGCGGTTGTTTTTGCTGTTGCTGTTTTAGCTGCTGCTGTTTTTGCTGCTGCTGTTTTTGCTGCATCGGCAGCTCCGATTGTTGCTGTTGCATTGGCAACTCTTTTTGGTGCTGCTGCTTTGGCAGCTTTGGTTGTTGTTGTTGCTGCTTAGGCAGCTGTACTTGTTGTTGCTGCATTGCTTGTTGTTGCTTAGCTGGTGCCGTATTTTGGCTGCTGTTTGCCAGCTGCTGTTGTTGTTGGCGTTCTTTGGCGCGCCGTGCCAATTGTTTTGCCTTCACGGCCTTTAACAATGCCTCTAGTTGGCATATTTCGTCGTCTTCGTCGTCGGTCTCCGAGGCCGCCAACGACATGAAGCTATTACTGTCTCCAGTGTAGCGGCCTTCGCCACCGTCGGAGACGTACGGGAATTCTTCTGTCGCATGCTGTTCGACTGCGACTTTAATTGCTGCTGCTGATGTTGTTGCTGCAGCTGTTGTTGTTGTTGTTACTGCTGCTGCTGTTGTTGTTGTTGTTGGCGCCCGTTCCCCAGCTCCAGTCGGCAGCTTTTCAGCTGAAGCCGATAGGGACGGGCGCTTTACGAGGTTTGGAGTCGGACGCACCCTCCTCCTCCTCTTTCCAATCGCTGATGAAGCCAATGGTGGCGGTGGCTGTGGGTCCGGCATTGCCTTCCCCGCTCCTACCACAGGTTGGTGAGGCGACGACTGCCGCTCACTCATATTTTTGTTATTGGATGTTGTTTGTGTTATTAATTTGGTTTATAAAAATTAATAACAACTGAATTAAATTTATGATTGCCCCGGTGGGAATCGAACCCTAACGTGCGGATCAATGAGTCCAGCACACAACCACTGCACCGGCTGGTTATTTATCAGTGCAGCGGCAAAAAGACCACTTGAAAATAAACTGAGATTTGTTTTCACTATTAATTGAAAAAACACTTGTTGTTCCTCGGAAGGTTCGTGAACGAATGAACACGTGATACTCCCATGAAGGTCTGTGAACAACTGATTTGTGTTTTGTCTTTCTGCGTGCATTCACAAGCGAAATAATTGTAGTTAAAAGCAACTGATCAGCTTGAGAAGTTTAATTTTTAAAATAAGAACAATGAGCCGTAAATTAAAAGAAACTAGTAAAAAGGAGAGAGAAATCATTCTTGAAATGCGTAGAAATGGAAGGAAATTATGTGATATAATCAAGAGATGTCAGCAAAGGTGCAGCGTGGAAAACAAATCCAGAAGTGGACGTTATCGTTAATGACTCAATTGAAGCCGGTTGTTCGAGGGTTAGTACTGACACTGTGAGAAGAGTTATACATAAGTACGGGTATAGAAATAGAGTAGCAAGAAAGAAACCATTTATTTCCATCGTTAATCGGAAAAAACGAGTACAATTTGCCAAAATGTACCTAAATAAAGGAGAAGATTTCTGGAAAATGGTCTTATTTTCGGACGAAACGAAATTCAATATTATGCGGTCCGGCGGACAGGTCCGTGTGTGGAGGAAGAAGAATGCAGAACTTTGTCCAAAAAACATGGCTAGAACTGTGAAACATGGAGGGGGTTCCGTGACTCTGTGGGGGTGTATGGCGGCATCTGGAGCCGGCACGATGCAATTTATTGATGGTATTACGGACCAATACTATTATATCAATATTCTCAAAGAAAATTTCCCAAGAAGTGTTGAGAAATTGGACTTCCGGATGGTTATCAATTCCAACAGGATCACGATCCGAAGCATACCGCGTTAAATACCAGACTATGGCTGCTGTAAAATGTACAGAACCAATTAAAAGCACCACCGCAGTCACCAGACCTTAATCCCATAGAGCATCTTTGGGCAGATTTGGATCGGGAAATAAAAAAGAGAAGTATTCGTACAAAAAGTGAGCTAAAAGAAGCCCTGGAAGAGATATGGGGCCGTATTACAGTGGAACGGACACAAAAACTTGTTTCTTCAATGGCGAAAAGACTTAAGGAGGTTCTTAAGCATCGGGGATATCCAACAAGATACTAAAATAAGTATTTTAAAATTGAATTCGTGTTAAAAAGCTTTTTTACGAATACTTTTGCGGTGTGTAAATCGACGATGTTATGTTTTTTGTTCCTGTAACTTTCGTTAGAGGGGCAATTAATTTGTAATTTTTTGCAGAAATGTCAAGAAAATAATGAGAAAAATAAAAAAATAAATTTTTGAAATATGTATCTATGAACGCAAGAATTGTGTACAGCTTAAAAGATGGATTGAACCAAATTCCGAATACTTTTGCGGTGCACTGTAGATAAGTGATCGGGAAGGCAAATGATTTCATGCAGATCTACAGTAGCTGATCAACACACCCATGCCCACTTATCACTTATCCACATCGACCGAAAATTGGAACTTAACTATTCACAAATGTACACTCACTGAATTAAATTATTCACGAAGCACAACAATTAAAACAAACGAGATGAGATTAACTTAGATTATCGCCGCGCGTAGACTTAGTCAAAACTAAATGTCAATTGTAATGGCAATGTATTCTCTCTCTCTCCTTCCTATGGTCAATACCCTAAACTTAACATAGTATGTCATCGATTCTACTAGGGACAAATGCAGAGCTTTCATGATAGCCGATGCAGAAACAGAGATAGAATACTACTGTGTTGAAAAAATAAAGGTGACATATGAATCTAAACTGCGCGCGTCGAAGGATTTGGAAATTTTTCTTTCTTTTTAGGTCGGTAGTACTGTCAGTGACATCTATGTGAAATTTCATGTCAAAATATGGTGCAGAAAGCCTTTGATGATGAGGCTATGTCTAAAAAAAATGTTTACAAGTGGTATAGTGATTTCCAAGCCGGCCGTGAACGTGTCGAAGACGTAGAGCGTTCTGGGCGACCATCAACCTCAACCGATGAAGCTCACGTCCAACAAATCAAAGATTTGGTGTTGAAACCATTAATGATTAGAGACCTTGCTGATGAAGTTGGCTTATCGAAAGGCTCAGTCAATACCATTTTGAAGGATGCTTTGGGCCTCAAGGGCGTCAAATCTCGACTGGTACCGAAAACATTGAATTTTTTGGAAAAAAGGCGTCGCGTTGAAGTGTGTGAAACAATGCTTTCCGACTACCAGGATGTCATGAAACGCATTATAACTGGCGATGAGACTTGGATCTATGCTTACGACCCCGAAACAACCGATCAATCGAGCGAATATCGTGCCAAAGGGGAGCCGAGACCAAAAACACCGCGCCAAAGTCGCTCAAAAATCAAGGTCATGTTGACTGTTTTCTTCGATTATTGTGGTGTTGTGCTTTATGAATTTCTTCCAACCGGCCAAACAGACAACAAGGAATATTATTTGAACGTTATGCGTCGTTTGCGTAACGCTATCCGCCTAAAAAGGCCGGAATTGTGGAAAGACAATTCTTGGTTTTTACACCACGATAATGCACCATCCCATACCGCACTCGTAATTCGTTATCATTTCGCCAAAAACTCAACCCATATCGTTCCGCAACCACCGTATTCACCTGATCTGGCGGCGTGCAACTTCTGGCTGTTCAACAAGCTCAAAGGACCGCTCCGGGGACACTGTTTTGATACGATAGAGGAGATTCAAGCCGCAGCGAAGACGGAACTGAAGGCCATCCCGGAAAGTGACTACAACCAGTGTTTCAAAGATTGGAAAATCCGTTGGCATAAGTGCATTGCATCGGGAGGGGATTACTTTGAGGGGGATGAAATTGATTTGGAAGAATAAATAAATAATTTTCAAAATAAATACAATGTCACCTTATTTTTTGGACACAGTAGTACATTGTTAAGAACGTACTCTTACTTCCATAATAAACAGGGGACATTGATTGCTATTATTTCTAATAATCAATGCTAATGTATGAATTCAAACGTAATGGTGACTGAACGCAACTGTTGAGTGCAATGAACTTTGCAATACATAAACAGCTTTAAGGTTTTGTGGAAAGTCGGCTTGAAGAAAAAACTAAAAGTTATAACGTGTTTAACATTCATGTGGTTAAGTGGCCCACGAATTTAGGCTCGACTAATCAGGAACTAAGAATCCAAGTAAAACTTACTTGGTTTTTTTTATAGTTATTTCAGACTCAACCAGCGTCAAACGTATGGATTGAAACAATGGCATCTTATGCTAGACCAGAAGCTTAAATAATTAAGATATATAAATGCGAATTATAACAGATGCATATCTATTTCAAAAACTGCTATTGCACAACAATCATCACAGTTTATGTTTATGTTTTAATCGTAGCATTAAATAGTTAAAAATACTTCGCAAGTTCAAAATCATATTTAATGAAATCATTTGACATCACAGATCTAAGAGAACAAAAAGTTTGCGTTGGTCTGGAGGTAGAAAGGAATCTTGCTGAGGCTTGGTTGTCAATTGAAATTGGCTAGATCAATATCTATATTTCAAAAAACATATAGATGCTGCTCTGGCCAGAGCTTAAGCGGCCTTTGCCTAGACAAAGAGGCTGTTTCATAGCAGTCAACTCGATGCCAAGGTAAAGGTGATCTGCTACACGGCCCTCATTCGGCCTGTCCTTGCCTATGGCTGTACCGTTTGGTTCAACGTGGGAACAAGCTTAATGGAAATGATACGGGTTTTCGAGAGACGATGTCTTAGGGCTTGTTTCCATTTAAATAGAACTCCAGAGTCTGAGTACAAACAATTCTATAGGAATGAGGTCCTGTACAACGGGGCCAACCTGATCAGAGTGGACAATTTTCTGATAAAACTTATTCGAAGTCGCATTGCAAGAGCATTAACTTCGACCAAAAACTGGATCTCCCGGGCCTTTTAACCCAATGATATGCACCATGAGACAGTACGCCTTAACGGCCTCATTCCCCCTGAAGCTTTTCTCTAGTTCGATAGAAAAGTCTGGTCCCAGATAGATTAGCGGTAATCTTCAACGTTGTGCGAAAAGTTGTGGACGGGCGAATCAACTCCGACTAAGACGTCGCAAGTAGCTCACCGGAGAACCTCAGGTTTAGTAGGGCGGTATCAGACCACGACAGAGCTGGTGTCGTAAGGCAATACCGACACTATTGGTAGCTGGGCAGAGAATGAACTTCGTCGCCGTTATATATCTTGGATGCCCGTATGGCAAACATAGCATGTATTGTCAGCTTTGGACGGCTTATTTATGTTTAATGTAGTGTAAGTAGATATAATATTATTTGACTTAGGTTTAGATTTTAAGTTTTAGATTAGTTTGTGGTTTAGTATTTAAGTCTAATTTTAGTAAAAAACATAAAAAAAGTCCATATCCTAAGTTTTTCTTAAAATTAAAATTTCTTTTCTAAGTGTTATAATTAGTTATTTATATTTAAATAAAATAAATATTAACAAGTCGAATGACATAGATTTAATTGTTAGGATTAGCTTAGAGCGCTCGCATAGGGCCAGTTAGTTAGTTTTTAAATAGTTAAGGTAATTAAGCTTGAGTTAAGCAGTTTTGTCGTTCATGTAAGGCTAAAAAATGAATTTGTAAAAAATGCATTAAAATTGAAAAATTAATATAAGCGATCTTTCACAATGTTTATACGAAAATTTTAAATTCCCTTTTGCTAAATTCAAAACAACTTGTTAAAACTTTTTTCTTTATAATAGCACAAGTAACAGTTATAATTTGTAAGTGATATTTCAGTGACACCTCAGCACAAGTTTAAATAAAAAGTTTTCTGAGGAAGGAAAAGTTTGCAAAGAAATTACAGACAAATTATAATTCCAAAAATAACTCAGTTTCAGTTATGATTGGCGACCGAGCTTTTGATAGTGCTCGTATTTAAGTTTATGTCACCATGCAACTGGTTTTCGAAACTTCAAAATATGAATCCCTATAAACACACAGAGTTCTTGCAAAATGGAATACTCTTGAAACTTACCTAAATATTTTTTTCTAAATTCTGGCTCTGTCCGTAACGAGTTATAACACTTTATTGGTGAAGTTGAAAAACAACTGCCAAAAGCGGAAACAAATTCAACTTCAATGTAAAAGTTGTTGTAATATAATCGATTTTCAGCACACTTAATTTGACACATTGGATGCACTTAGAGGGATGCCTTTGCGCATTTGGGTCGTTGGTCCTATATTTTTTTTAACTCGATTGGTAACAAGTTGGAACTAACAGATTGTGAAACAGTTATGTGAATGCGAGAAATTCGCTGTTATAACGATTTGTGACAATTTTTCAAGTGTTCGAACTGGTCTCCTCAATGTTTTTGTATGACTTACAACAAGGAAGCATCTTCGAGGATTTTGAGAGATTAAGAAACAGGAATGAGTTTCGCAAAGTTCTACCAACAAAGAAAAAAATTATCTCAGGGTAACAGACCCCAAACCGAAGCCTGTAAAGTTCAAAATGGAAACATCAAAGTACAATTGCAGTCAATGTTGAGGACATGAAAGAACCATACAGCAGACTGTATAACGGCAATGATGAATCGAATTCCGCTGGCAGGCAGTCTAAACGATTCGATTAAGACGACGCAGGCCACAAAACCGTCTACCTGATCTATACGAAGTAAAGATAGTAATAAATATGATTAAGTCTTATAAAGCGATAAAGGACGACTTAGTTTCCGAACTTTTCAAATCGGCAGTGATGACTTAGTTTGGAGTATGCACCAACTTATCTGCAATAATTGGTCAGAAGAAAGCCTGCGAGATGAATGGAATCTCAGTATTGTTTTATAAATCCTGAAGAAAGAAGAGAATCTAAGCTGGCCCAATTAAAGAGGTATAAATCCCCTCAAAATTGCCTATAACATCTTAGTTTGGTATCACTGCCAAATTCGTACTTTAGCGTAGGATGGCAATGGAGAACTCAAGTTGCTCCATAAAAGCCGCAAGAGACCTCATCACACGATGTCAAAAAATGTTTTACACAAGGTGATGCATGTCATGCGAGTTCTTCAATATCATACTTGAAATTAAAGTGCAAAAGTCACGCATCAACACGAGAGGCATTATGGTATATTTAAAAGCTCTATTCAATCACTCGCATACACCGAAGATATAGCTATAATTGGAGAATGTAGCGCGATGTAGACAGTGCGTTTGTGAGTGTTAAGACAACAACGGCAAAGAAGGGATTGGCAGTAAGCGAGGGTAAACGAAGCATAAGCTGTCATCAAGAAATGACACCCAACTCTGACGTTTAAGTCAAAATGTTACCATTGACAGCTATAACTTTGAGGTAGTAAGGGATTTGTCTATCTGGGCTCCGCTGAAAATACAGAAAATAACAATCGATCAAACGAAGGATAACTTTTCCTAATCGCTCTTTCTTTGGGTGAGTGGAGGAGAATATTCAACAACTAACGACATGAATTGTACAGCCACATCGACTTAGCCAAAAGGATAAAAGTCCAAAGGCTGATAAGACTCGGTAATGTAGAGCGAATCGACAATAATGCTCCGGCCCAAAAAATCTTGGAATTCACCCCGGAGGGACGGCGCAGTAGAGTAAGGCCGCGATGCAGATGGCACACGCAAATTTAAGGGGACCTCAACAGACTTATTGTGCAAGAGTGGGGACAACAAGCTAGCGGTCGGGGTGGCTGGAGAAGCTTGTAGGTAAAGGCCCTTTTCCGCCACAGGCCGCTACGCCACATCAAGATAGTAATTAAATAATAAATGACAAAAAAGTCCAACAAACTATGAATGATTAAAAAAACTCAAAATGTGGTTTAAAATTATTTTAAGTTATCCCCTAAATGTCTTGAAAATATAATGAAAATAAAATAGTTGATACAATTAAAATAAAGATCTAACTTAATTACTTTTTTACAAGAAATGCTATTTAATCAAAAAAGTATTTCCAAACTGTTGTCCTGATCACTTGAAATAGTTCATTCGAAAGTTAGTAATTACCAAAATTTTGAACAATCTGTTAATGCATTGCATAATACGCAAATCGCATTTTAAATGGTCGAAAAATACGAAAACAAATATATTTCTAAACTCAGGGAAGCTACACAAATATGAATCTTGTTCGCCCAAACGTATAAAGTATGCAACATTGATGCACCAGAAACATCCGTAGACTATGTCCGATGTACTGAAATAAATTCTTATAAATAAAGGTTTCCGTATTGCTACTCCACCGTGCAGGCTTGCTATGTTCTTTTTTTATCGTTTATCTAACGAAAAACGATCTGGACAAGATCTGTCTCATAGCATCGAGACAGAGCAAACTGATGGCAAGTAATCTCGTTCAAAGCTAAAGCGTCTGAACACAACACTGTAAAAGTTAGTAAATATTATTAACCATATCGTAGAGCTTTTTCAGAAAAGGACAAAAAGATAGCAAGACGTACGGATGACTTATATATACTCATCAATGATAAATTGTTTTCAAAGTTAAACAATCTAATGAAATCAACAATTAATAACTGTGTTAAAAGTAGCAGAAACAATACCTAATGGCAACACCATCCTATTCATACCATTTTAGTTTTTTTTGCAACTAACCATGGATATAAAAGGCAAATCAATAAAGACACTGTACTTTTTCGTCAGTCGGAATCAGTCGTTTTCTTTCGTCTAGTATAGTGTAAAGTTACACTAGATCGAACATTGGTGACCCCGACGTGATTCGCGCGTCAAAAAGTTTTTTTTTATTTTCGGTGATTACGGTGCTATATATTGTCTCACTTGCAATCACGCTACAATCATTCGATTTCGCTATACAAACGGAAGCTCCCGTTTTCTTTCGACAATCGACAATCCCGCTTTACAATCGTTCGATACCCGCGTGGTAAACCTAAGACTTAATAAACGTACAGTCGTGGTTTAGATTTGGGCAATATATCAATTAAAAATGTTCGGAGAAGAAGAAATTTTCCAAGTAGACTCATTTTTTAAACGCAAAAGTGCATCAGTGAAGAAACATCTCTTTGATTTAAATCGTTCGCTAACATCGGAATTTATTAGTGGCTTAGATGAAGCTGGAATCTCGGTTAAACTCGAATTATTAGATCGGTTGTATAAAAACTTTGAAAGCGTGCAAGATTCCTTGGAACAAGAAGACTTTAACGAGCTCGACAGTGGCGCACGTGAAAGTGTCTCTGAAGTTTTCGTAGAAGCAAAAACCGCTTTAATTCGCCAATTAAATATGTGTCGCACTACCCAACATCGGCATTCATCCACAGTGAGGCAATTTTCATTGGATGAACACTATCCTTCGGTCATAGTAGCGCAGCCCAAGCCACGGTTGCCTGTTTTGCAGATTCCCAAGTTTAATGGAAGTTACACAGATTGGCCAGACTTCTATTCAATGTTTCAAACGGTCGTCGACAATGATGCTGATCTAACAAAAATTGAAAAGTTCCAGCACCTAAGGTCATGTTTGATTGATTCAGCTTTGGACACCATCCGTTCGCTGGAGATCAATGACAAGAATTATGATTTGGCGGTAACAATGCTTAAAAAAAGATTCGACAATAAACGTTTAAACTTTCAGGCTCACATCCGAGATATATTTGCGCTCAGCAAAGTTGAACCCGGTGCCGTGTCAAAACTCCGAGAACTCAGCGACAAGCTAAACTCCCACATTCGTGCACTGCAGACTATGGGTAGTAGGGAAAAACTAGCAGACTGCCTACTTATACATCTCGTTGGGCTGAAACTGGACATGAAATCGCAAGCTAAATGGGAAGAGCAAACACCAGTCAACGTTATACCAACATGGAGTTCAATGTCAGCTTTTTTGGAAAAAAGATGCCAGATGCTGGAAAATGTAGAAATCGCTACGGTAACAGGTACACCAAGCAAACAGGTAAGCAGAAAACCTTTTCAAACCCCTTGCAATAGAAACATATTTGTCACCGCTTACAGCAACGTTATTACCTGCATGTTTTGCAACTCGTGTGAGCATGCTATTTATCACTGTCCAGCGTTTTTGAAATTTCCTCCATCAGTCCGTTATAAAGAAGCAAAAAGACTCGAATTATAGTATGTCTCAATTGCTTAGGGAAAGGGCATTTGTTGAAAGATTGTGGATCTAGATGCTGTCGTTATTGCCCATCCAAGCATCACTCCTTGCTTCATATAACACCTATTGAATCGCTCTTACCCATTTCTGCTGAAACTCCATCCACTGAAACCACTGTACAGTCCACCTTGATTTCGACATCACGTGTAGAGCTTCGGTGTCAGCCATCGAATTCCGCTTTCGCTAATTGTGTTTTTATTGCTACAGCAGTGATCTAGGTGAGGGACCGCGTGGGTTCTTTGGTTCCCTGTAGAGCAATTCTTGACTCAGCCTCACAACTTCATTGCATTACAAGTCGCATGGCCAATGAGCTACAGCTTAGGAGAACCAAATCATCGACCCTGATAACTGGCATAGGACAAGCTGATTTGGTTTCCAATGAAACCGTTGAAATTATCATGCAGTCACGAGTGGGAGACTATTCAAGTCCATTCACTGCCATTATCGTTCCGACCATTACAGGAAATCAGCCTAATTCTACAATAAGAAACAACGAATGGAATATTCCTGCCAACATAGAACTAGCAGACCCTCTCTTCTTTAAGTCTCAACGTGTAGACATCCTTATAGGAGCCAGCCTTTTCTTTGAAATATTATGCGTAGGCCAGATACGTTTAAGTGAGAGCTTGCCCTTGCTTCAAAAAACAAGATTAGGATGGATTGTTTCTGGTGGTGGCAAACATTTCGTCGGAAAATCGTCGTGTTTAGCTTTAACAGAGAACTTATCATCAGAAGGTAATAATGATAGCAATCTAAATGACATAGTAAAACGTTTCTGGGAAAAAGAAGACTGCAGTTGTATTCCATCGAACGTGAGAAAGATATCAAAAGCAGATTTAGAGTGCGAAAGGCATTTTCTTGATAATTAAATCCGTTTAAAATCTGGAGAATACGCTGTTCGTTTGCCTGCTAAAATCTCTCCGGCCCAGCTTGGCGATTCTTATGAACGAGCGCTCCGTCGTTTTAAAAATTTATAAAGGAGGCTTCAGAATCAAGCTGAGCTAAAGCTGCAATAATCGCAATTCATCCAAGAATACGTTGATCTATGCCACATGTCAATCGTTAAATCATTTCCACCTGCAACCCCAGTAAATTTCCTGCCACTTCATTGCGTAGTAAAGGCAGATAGCACAACCACAAAGTTACGGATTGTGTTCGATGGATCAGCAGCTACTTCCTCCGGACTTTCATTCAATGACAAACTACTAGCCGGTCCAACTATTCAGCCCAAGCTATTTGACATTTATTAAGATTTCGTTCGTTCAAAATTGCATTGACTGGAGACATCTGTAAAATGTATCGCTGTGTTCGCGTGTCATATCCCGACAATTATTTACAATGCATTTTGTGGAGAGACAGTTCTAAAGATTCAATTCAAGTTAACAAACTAGATACTGTCACTTATGGTACAAAACCGGCTGCATTTCTAGCCATTCGGGCAATGCATCAACTAGCCATTGACGAAGAAAAAGATTATCCTATTGGTGCAAAAGTAGTTCATAGGGATTTTTATGTAGACGATATGATTTCTGGCGGCAACTCAGTTGAAGAAGTTCTTGAAATAATGAATCAAACAAAGGCACTACTAGAAAAGGGAAACTTTAAATTGCGCAAGTGGTGTTCGAATGAAAAGGATGTTCTCTGCGAGGTGCCAGAAGCAGAAAAAGAACAATATTTGAAGTTTCATGACGGAAGCGATGTTACAAAGACTCTCGGACTTGTATGGGACCCAAAATCGGACAACTTTCTATTTCCATTCACTGCCTTTTCCATAAAAGGAAAAATTACCAAACGCACTGTTTTATCATTTATCGCACGATTTTATGATCCACTTGGTTTGATTGGGCCTGTGATCGCGAAGGCAAAAATATTTCTTCAGGTTTTGTGGAAGGAGAAAGTCAACTGGGATGAAAGTCTTCCACAGTTATTGCAATCGATATGGTTAAACTATTGTGCACAGTTTCGGATAGTTGACAACTTTAGTTTTCCAAGATTTATTTGGGCTCCTGGCGCTAAAATAGAAATACATTCCTTTTGTGACGCTAGCATGGCCGCATATGGTGTATGTATTTATGTACGGGTTGAACATAACGGAAAAATTCTAACTAATCTACTTTGCTCCCCTCAAAACACTTACTGTCCCCAAGCTGGAATTGTCTGCCGCAACATTGGCTTCGAGAAGAACCATCAAATTACAACGTATTTGTGGCAAACAGAGTTAGTAAGATTCAATCTTTAACCAAAGGCATGCATTGATATTACGTCCCATCAATACTGAACCCTGCAGATATTCTATCTAAGGGAGCTGCCCCTAAGGAACTCGACAATTCTTCTTTATGGAAAAACGGACCAGAATTTCTTCGCAATGATCCCTCTCAGTGGCCCAATGATCCTGCAGTAGTACATGATTTGCCTGAAAGGCGTAAACATATTCTTATATCAACATTAAAAATCGAGGACTTATCTATTCGCTGCAAATTTATCAATAAATTTTCAAAAACGCAAAGGATCTATGCTTACGTTTACAAATTTTGCAAAATCATTCATACAGATGATGACCCGGTTTCTAATTCGACGTCTCTCTCGGTTAAAGACATACAGCAGGGAAACTTCTTACTGATTCGCATGATTCAGAGGGTATGCCTTTCGGTTAAATATAGAGCACTTGAGCTCAAGAAGGATTTCGACTCCTCTAGCAGTATTCGCTCACTTAATCCTTTTATCGATTCTAATGGTTTGCTACGAGTAGGAGGGCGGATTCAAAACTCGACACTGGATTTCGAATCGAAACATCCCATCATCTTGCCCAAGCATCACCCTCTCACAAGCTCCATGATTGATCATTTTCATAAGAAATTCTTGCATGCTGGGCCTCAGTCCCTACTTGCATCAATAAGACTAAAATATTGGCCAATAGGCGGAAGAAAAACTGTAACTCGTGTTTTGAACAAATGTATTCGTTGCTTTCGTTTAAGGCCCAAATTGACAGAGCATATAATGGGAAATTTACCCCTAGAAAGAGTACAAGCCAATAGGGTTTTTCTCGTAACTGGTATAGATTTCTGTGGACCATTTTATCATCAATCAGAAGTAAGAGGAAGACCACCTGTAAAATGTTACATTTGTTTGTTTATATGTTTCTCAACTAAGGCTTTCCACCTGGAGGTGGTTAAGGATTTGTCCACGGCAGCCTTCCTTGCAGCATTGCGGCGTTTTGTGTATACAAGAGCAAACCCAAATCAATTTGGTCTGACAACGCAACAAACTTCGTGGGCGCTAAGAACCAGTAAGCAGATTTGCGTGCATTGTTCCTTAAAGAAAGTCACATTAACGCTGTGCAACAGCAATGCCTAGAGGACGGTATTGATTGGCATTTCATACCTCCTAGATCTCCACATTTTGGTGGCCTCTGGGAGGCCTCCATTAAACTAGTAAAGTTTCACTTTTGGCGCTCAGTGGCTCTTCAAACCCTGAATTTTGAAGAGTTGAGAACATTAGTTTGTCAAATTTCTGCTATAATTAATTCGCGTCCCTTATGTCCAATTTCAGAAAACATTGATGATCTTGAAGTGCTCACCCCAGCCCACTTTCTCGTTGGGGCTCCATTTACATCAGTAGTTGAGCCACATTTAACAACTACCAACTTAAATTGTTCGACCAGATGGCAACGTGTGTGCTATATCCAGCAGCTGTTCTGGAAAAAATGGAGCACAGAATACCTGACCATGCTTCAGCAACGAAACAAGTGGCGCTCATCGGCATCCAACATCAGAGTCGGGGATATGGTTCTGCTCAAGGAAGAAAATCTCCCACCCCTTAAATGGCCTTTAGCTAGGGTCATTGAAACCATCAAAGGAACTGACGGAGTTGTTCGTGTGGCAGTATAACGAACAGGCAGTGGAACAACCAAGCGTGTTGTCACAAAACTATGCGTTCTCCCCACCGATGACGTCTCAGTTGAAAGCCTTAACCTTCCAACGGGGGGAGGATGTTAAAAGTAGCAGAAACAATACCAAATGGCAACACCATCCTATTCATACCATTTTAGTTTTTTTTGCAACTAACCATGGATATAAAAGGCAAATCAATAAAGACATTGTACTTTTTCGTCAGTCGGAATCAGTCGTTTTCTTTCGTCTAGTCTAGTGTAAAGTAACACTAGATCGAACAAACTGCAATTAAAAACGGACTAGATGTGATACCCTCAGAAACCGAACTGACACTTTACCAGAAAAACCTCCACTTTTACCAAATGCAAGACTTTCCACCTTTCGACTTCGGGCAAGTGCGACTAAACCATCATGACTCAAAACTTTCATGAAAATGAAGTGTTCAAAATTAGTTCTTTTCTATATAAATCAGAAGAGAGATTGAAAAAATGCCTCAATACCACTTGGACACTGCAATTTTTCAAAGACGAAAATCAAGCAATAAAAATGTAAGCAAGAATTTTCTAAAAAGGTATCTACCCTTTTCAGAGATTACCATTTTCGGTGCCATTACATAAGCCCATGTGACATAAGGCCATACTCTGAAATATGGTCATAAGGTCATATTTTTTTTAGCGACATAAGACCATGAAGTATGTAAAATACCTATGGGAGTTGTTTATGTCGTCAATAACAATTTTTTTTTTCATTCAAATACTGATAAGGAATGACCTTTGGTAGGTAGTTTGAAAAAATGCCTCCACTTCGCATTCTTAAGCTTGGTTTCATTTAAGAAAGGGAGTAATCTTCTATACATTCCTGCGATAAAAAATTTGTATCGGTTCAAATATAATTCAAAAATGAACCGATATTACGTATGTTACAATAGTGCCGTAAGGTATAAATCTAGTGTAAATCTAGTTCCGTTATAGACTTCCAAAACGAATCGTTAGGGGCAAATCAAGCAGTACCTGACTGGCACGCTGCGCGGGCTTAAGAGATTTTAACTCTCTTTCCGAAGTCAGTCCACGCGCACGCGACTTCGTCGCTTCGCTCAGGGTATGCACCTGATGCCAGGCAGTTGCCAATATGAACAGTTTTTTTGTTGCTTTCCATATAAGTTTTTGGGTCAATTTTTCATTTACTTAATACTTTAAAAGCTTAAAAAAACAATTAAACATAAATGGTTTTGATTTTCTGTTTCTATTTTTCCAACCTTTGCTGGTGGTTCTTGTTTCCATTTACAAAAGGAAATAACCCTTGGGGGTTATTTTTTTTTTTTGGGAATTAGGCCCCGCGGGGCTTGATTCCTCGGGTGATATTGCACTGCACAGTTTTGTATTTAGAATTATTTTCACCAATATTTTAATTTCAGGTTTTTCCTTTCATCTATGTGCTTATTAGTCAGGTTGCAGGGGGCAGCATGGTCCCACAAACCTGCTTTACAATTTATCAGTTCCCTCATACCTCCTACACTGTTGCCTTATCAGAAAAGTAAAATAACTCGAAAGTGAAATAAGGCCATAATGGCTCTAAGACGCTTTTGTAAAGTGACATAAGGCCAAAAGTACAAAAGTGTCATAAGGCCATATTGCAGAATATGGCCTAATGTCATGCCACCACCATTTTCCTATACAATGACGTCGCATCACAGGTAAAATCCAACGTTGTTGGAAAACGTCGAAGCAAGGATGAAATCAATGGACTTAAACTTTTTAGACACAGCAGTATTCAAGCGAAGGAAGCACAGGGTAAAATGGATATCTTAGAAGCATACAATTCACTTAATCCTTTATTATAAATCTGTTTAAAATACACTATTTAACCCCTACAAAAATTTAATACGCCCGTAAAATACAAGCCATCATACAATGATATCTTATGAAGTTGTGCATATAAATATGAATAAGAGACTAAGGGGCAGTTTACATTACTCAGCAGTGTATATTATACGTTACGTTTTTCGGTTAGAAATAAGACCTTATTATGTTTATATTTACAGGTGTGGGCAGAGCAAATCACATACGAACCAATTTTCTGGTTAGTGCAATGGGTGCTTCAATTTCTGAACCGCAATATGTAGACACTGACAAGTTTCCACCAAGTGTGTACTACTGAGGCCCGTATAACAACAAAATAATAAAAACTTTAAAATTAATTGTCCTCTCACATAAAAAGTGTTTTTTTTCTTATTCGGCATTTTATTACAATAAAAAAAAATCTTGTTTCTATTGTACGTACAGTTGTACGCAATCATGTGCGTGATCGACTCAAAATTGATAGGTTTTTATATTCCAATTAGAGTCGAACCCCCTCAAAGTTGTATTTTCTCTATCTCAAATTTTTTTCTACCCTTTTTTGCATTCCCCTTCAGTTTTTCATGGACAAATAATCCTCTTAATTGAAACACGAAAACTTTTTTTCGTCGCAGTAGCATTTATGCTTTACTTTTAAACAATAGAACTTGGAAACGTCAACATCTTCAGTTGACTTTTCTTAATCTAGTAATTCATCAGTTCTTGCGATAACGGTAATTCCTTTCATTGACTTCTCACTTTGGATCCATGTTTGCAAGAGGTCGCCGTTTTTGATTTATAGAGTTGAACGTACAAAAGTGTGACTTATTTAAAAAGGCGCATAGTTTGTTGATTTAGTCAAAAAAGAAATGTCTTATGATAAAACAAGAAATAACTCGAGAGCGTTTTTGGTGCATTTAAGAAAATTTGAATCGAAAATTCGCTATATTGTTTTAATTCCAATTAGCCAAGTATAAGACATAATATTTTAAAAAAAACAATGGAATAGACACCGTTTTTTCAAACGGAACTCATACTTTGATTTGTTATTATACATATTAAATGTATTTATATTTATTCATTTATTAACATGTTTATTTATTTACTTAAATATTTTGTTTTTATTTATTAATTTATCAACTTATTAATTAATGTATGCATTTATTTATTCATACTTTTTGTAAACAGTGGGTTTTTCTCGTACTTGCCCACCCAAATATATCGGGTAAATTACCATTTTCAACATTGTAAAATAAATTGTAAAAATAGTTTAGTTGAAAGGTAATTTAAAATATCGTATCTCTGTAATGTAAATTGTGCGGTAGCAGGTCTACATTATTGTAATTTGTACGAAATAAATATCTATCTATCTATAGTATATTAAAAATATTATTTACGCGCACAATTTAATGTGTTACGAATTTTAAATACTGTGAGAAAAAACACTGAAAATCACTAGTAGCAAAAAACTTCAAGTATCACTTTTTACGGCTGCGCATACACCACCTCATGTTTCTTTTTATTTTTGCTAATTTCTTTAACTGTTTTTTTTCCTTTTTCAAAACAAACTAATTATGATAAATGTTTATAAAATATATCCAAATCAGTTTGTTTTGAATCCTGACTTTTTTTTTGATTTTCTTTGAATTTCGATTTTTTTTTTTAGTTTTGGTTTTCTTTTGTTTTTTTTTTAATTGAATCTGTAACTGTTGCACGAGTGGACAAATCCAAATAATTTTAATGCCAATCACTCAAAAGTACCGCTAAAATACTTAATTTTTTATTTATTTGTATGGATCGTCCCACTGCGCGGCGCCGTATTTCTATATCTTCTTAAAAAAGAAGGAACATCTATTAATGGATGGGTAATTATTGGGTTTGGCAATCAGCTTCTTTTGTTGGCTGTTTTTAATTCGAAAACGGTTCTCTCCATTGATCATTGAATTGTTTTTTATCTACGTTAAGGAGTTACACAAAATTATAAGAGGAGAAACTTGAAATTTTAAGGGCTTTTTATTACAAGTGTTGAATTGAATTTTAAGAAAATAATATCAATTACAAACGTTCCTATTCGTTCCGTTTGATTCAGGAAATTGAGAAAAAACATCCGATTTAATAGTTCTACTACAAGTGACCAGGTAAAGCGGAACAAATTGTGTGAATTTGAGAAAGTTGACGAAGCCGTTTTAAAATGGTTCGAAAGTGTGCAGGGCAATTATTTACCAATTGGTGGTTCAATATTGAAAAAAACAAGCGCAAGAATAGATATTCCTCATTTCAAGGCAGAGACGGTTGGTTGAGTCGAGGCATGAGTACGATAACTTGGGCGCCAAAAATTGATAACGGTCTTTTGTAGAGGGGTCAAAAACAAGCATTTTTTACTATGGGAGGGGGTCTATCTCGCATGGTTTAGGAGGTAGGGGCAATTTAAAAAAAAAATTACTCAAAATGAAAAAAAATAAAAACAACAACAACGGCAACACTTACAATAAAGTACTATACTGGCTTTGAAAGCCAGAAACATTTTCTTTTATCCTGGGCTTAAATTAAATAGTAAACTTTAACAGTTTTTGAAAAATTCGCATGCTAACTCAAATTTTTGATAAAAAAAATCAAAAAAACAAGTTTAGAAAATTTTTTTTTCAAAATTGTGAAATGAAGTGCTAAATTTGCTTATTTTAGTCAATGCTTGTATCAATTCTGAATAGAACACAAAAAACCGAATGGCTTTATGTCTTCTAGTTTTTGAGAAAATTTAAAATTACTATTTTTGTTTTGTGACATTTAAGTGGTCTTCCTTTAAGGTAACCGAATGAATAATCGATAAAATGTCCGGCATGCGTCTTTATCAATAGTTTTTTTTTTATATCAACAGTACATGGGTGGCCCGCTTCGCGGGTTAAAGGAATTCAACGCTCACGCGTACTTCGTCGCTCCGCTCAGGGTACCTGCTTTTTGCCTGGTAGGCGCCTTTGTCATGAATACTCTTCATCTAATTTGTATGTATAGTACTTATGTAATATGGAATGCACTTAATAATGATGCAAAAATATCACCGATCAAACTTTGAATTTTGTACCGTTGGTTTTTCCATGCACATGTGGTAAAGCTCATTCTGTATTCAACCTTAGTGCGAATCGAGTGTTATTTTTTGTGAAAAAGCAATGGCGACTAAGCATCCTCTAATCCATCCTAAAGTAAATAACTTTTCGGTATTTTGTTCGTCCGGGGATTTGGTATCGACCAACGAAAGGAGCATCGCTTTTTTAGAAGAAATTGGTCTGATTCTCCTCTGACCTCCTCGTGGTGCATTCTGGATAACGCTAAATGATTTTCTAAACTTTACTAACAAAGATGAACCTATCATTAACATTAATACTAAAAGGATCACCGTAAATCCCAAAAAACCAAAAATAGTTTTAGAAGATCTCAATTTTCTCAAAAACTAAAAGACATAAAACCATTCAAATCATACAAGCATTTACTACAAAAAGCAAATTTAGCACTTCATTACACAATTTTGAAAAAAAATTGGTCTAAACATCTTTTTTTATTTTTTTTTTATCGAAATTTTGAGTTTGATTGCGAATTTTTCAAAAACTAATAAAGTTAACTATTTTATCTAAGCCGAGGATTAAAGAACATGTTTCTGGCTTTCAAAGCCGTTGTAGTACTTTATTGTAAGTGTTGCCGTTGTTGTTGTTGTTTTTATTTTTTTTTCCATTTTAGGTCATATATTTGTAAATTGCCTCTACTTCGTAAATCGTGCGAGATAGACCCCCCCGTCCCATAGTAAAAATTCTTGTTTTTGACCCCTCTACAAGAAATCGTTATCAATTTTTGGCGCCCAAGTTATCGTACTCTCCATTGAGTCGATTTAGAGCCAGGCATAATATTCCTGGCAAAGTTCTATACGGTGAAATGGCTTTTGTCGATGAAGGAAACAACAGCTCGCAGATATTATCACAGGATTCAAAGCGGACGACAAATGCTTGCCGACTCGTACTTGCGGTTTTAAAGGGAAAAAATGTTTTGGCAGCAAGCACAGTAGGGAAAGATTGACATATTCCATATTTCGTATTTTCATATTTATTTATTTAATCACATCAATTATAATAGACTTCACAATCCTTAAGTGTAAATGACAGATAAGGAACAAAAACATTTACAAAAAAAAAAAATTAAACAGATGAAGAATATAAAAATAAACGTGATGCTGCCTACCTGAGATGGAAATGATTTGCACTTACCGAATATTATGATACTTTTCGTCAGCTTAGAAATTAATTAAATTCCAAGATAAAACAAGCTAAAAAAGACTTTTAGAAAATCCATTTTGACGACGAGCTTCCCCCCTAAAACCATGTGGAGGAACTTGCGTAACTTAGGGGTGGGTCGTACGACAAGTGACGAACTGGAAGACACTGACTTTAACAAACTTAACCGGAATTTCATTGCCGTTCATACCACATCGATCAATTTAACGCCTTCATCCTGTACTGCACATAATAAATAGCTCTTTTACCTTTGAGTTTCGTAGAGTTGAGGAAGAAGACGTAGTACGAGCTTTCAAAGGCGGTTGGCTTGGACGAAGTTCATGCAATTTTTGTAAAAATGATACTGCCGTATATTCTCACTGCTGTTACTCATATTTTCAATTCCTTGATAACAACTTTGACATTTCCGCACTCTTGGAAACAGACGAAAATTATTCCAGTTTTGAAAAAGGAAGCAACGGCCAATTCCTCAGCGGAATACACGCCGATTGTCATATTACCTTTCCTGTCCAAGGTGTTGGAGAAGTTGATGCACCAACAAATATCTGCTGTCCTGCAACGGAGCAAGTTATTATGTGTTAATCAATCGGGCTTCAGTCAGCTTTACAGCTCCGCAACTGCGCTTCTCAAAGTTGCGGATGACATACGAGTTGCCATGGACAGAAATCAAATCACTTTTTAAGCCTCCCCAAAAGTTTTCCTGGATAGTGAGCCAATTGAATTTGTGAGTAAGGCCAAAAATCTTGGCGTTTGGTTCGAAAAAAATTGTGTTGGGACTATCATATGATACAGTAATAGGAAAAATTTACGGATCTCCGAGAAATCTATTCGCATCAAGAAAATACGAGCCTTTCAATACGAGATTAAAACTAGGTAAAGCGTTACTGGTCCTCATTATTACATATGGATGTGAAATATGTTGTTGCGTCAATTCAAACACCAAAAGAAGGCTTAAAGTTGCGTTTAACAATATTGTCCGTTGCGTTGAAGCATAATGACCATGTTTCACGGCTTTCGAGATCTATTCTTGGGTGATCAATTATCTTTTACACATGTTTATCCTGTAACTCTACTGATCATTTGACGTATTCCCTATAAAGTGCCGAAAGAGTGTTTCACCAAAGCGACCAGTGTAACATAGCCTACTTATACCAAGAGGTATTGCATTCCAAAGTCGAATGAAACGAATGTAAAAATGACGCTCAGAACAGGAATAATAGTAACGCGGACATCTCAGAAACTTGGCCAGCCTTGGTGTACAGGTTGTGGTAAAGTAGAATAGATGGATCGCAACACTCGCTAAGTTCCTTGGATCTCGGTCAAAGTTCCAAGAGAAGACATTGACTATGACGATAACTTTGACAATAATATCCCAATTAGTCTGCTGATTGTTGCCTGAAAAACCATTTCATTCTGCACACACGCCACCTCACGTGTCTTTAAATATTTTTTTTTGCTAATTTCTTTAACTGTTTTTTTTTACCTTTTTTATATACATATATCTTAAGTAGTTTGTTTTGAATCCTAATTTTTTCTTTTGATTTTCTTTGAATTTCGATTTTTTTTTAATTTTGGTTGTTTTTTTTTTTTGAATTTTCGGTCCTTAAAATATTTTTTTGTGCTAAATCAATTTTGGTATAAGAAACAGTTTTGGTTGTAAAAGAAAGTGAATTTTTTTTATATCAAAATCAAGGACTGTTCGCGCATCGGATCCAAAAATTTAACGAGTGAGTCATTCCTTTTTTTGATATAATTTTATTTTTACTTTATTTACATAAGTTCTATTTTCAAATTAATTTTCTTAGACTAAAGTAGTTAAGTTTTAAAACTCAATTTTACCTTCTTTTGTTATTTTATTTATTAAAAGATTTTGGCTGGAATAAATATACTCAGATATTCTTTAATTTGCATTTGTCCACAAACTGCTTTTGCCAAAATAATTTAGTAGAGGAATCGCAATAAGTGATAATCGGTTTAGTGATGGTGTGTGTGTGTGTGCATGGGAAGGCCGTCCGTTCAGTTGGGTAGGGTTTTGTAGGATATTTTATTTCCAAAGGACAATAACGTGGTCCAGGACGTGGAAACGGACAAACTTTTAGACTGTGTCCGCCGAATCACCTTAGAAGCTATCTCCCGAAATCTCTGGCCAGGGGGACAGCAAAGACCTAGCCAGAAAAACCATCTGATGGCTGATCATTGGGACGGTGAACCCTGGAAGACGGTTCTGAAGTGGAAGTGTAAGGTTTGAACTTAGCTAGGACTCCTTAGGTAGTATTAAGTTAGTTAAGGCATAGCTTAAGTTTATATTTTTTTAAAGGTTATTTAAAGTAAAGGGTGATTTTTTAGCTATTATCTTTTTGGGAACACTGGTTTAGACAGCTGACGCACGTTTCGAGTTTTGTTTCACTGTCAAACATCTTCAGTTTGGTCTATAATTTAACCATGAAACGAACAACGCTTGCAAATCATTGAATTTTATTATCAAAATGCGTGCTCTGTTTAGAAAGTTCATCGCGCGTTTCTTCCATTTTATGGTCAGTTTAATCGACCCACTGAAGCGGCTGTTCGGGCTATTGTGACTAAATTTCGCACCAAATTTACATTGTTGGACATTAAACCTTAAACCGCTTACGTAGAGTGCGAACTGAAGAAAATATCGCAGCTGTATCGGCCAGTGTTAATGATGACCATCAATTATCGATTCGTCGCCGTTCGCAGCAATTGGGCCTCTCTTACTCAACAACGTGGAAAATTTTGCGGAAGGATTTAGGTGTGATGTCTTTCAAAATACAGTTGGTGCAAGAATTGAAGCCGAACGACCTGCCGCAACGTAAAATTTTTCGTGAATGGGCATGACATGACAAGACGGTGCCACATACCACACAGCACGCATAACAATGGACTTATTGAGAGGCGAGTTCGGTGAACATTTTATTTCACGTTCGGGACCGGTCAATTGGCCGCCTTGATCGTGCGATTTAACGCCTTTAGACTATTTTTTGTGGGGCTATGTTAAAGCTCATGTCGATACAGACAAGCCCGCTTCAATTGACGCATTGGAAGACAACATTGAAGCATTTATTCGTGAGATACCGGCCGAAATGTTGGAAAGAGGATGCCAAAATTGGACTAAGCGGATGGACCATTTGAGGCGCAGTCAAGGTCAACATTTGCATGAAATAATCTTCAAACATTAAATTATTTGGACCGTACTATCGATTCAAATAAAGATTTCATGCATTTTTCTGAATTTTATGTGTTTTTATTTAAAAACTTTCCTATAGCTTTTAAAAAATCACTCTTTAGTTAAGCTAGTTAGTTGAGTAGCCAGGATAGATTTAAGGGAGATTAGGATTAGGATAGTTTTATTCTTTTGTTTTAGTTTAGCAAAGGGATAGCCTTAGGATAGCTAGGGAAGTCGGTCCTCAAATCTTTTTACTTAGATCCCCGTTCAGAAGGTAACCCTGAACACCGCTTTTTCCGCTTTCGTTCTATAATCTTTCTTTCTCTCCACTTTCTCTTTCTTTCTCCCTCTATTAAATTGGCATTGCTTTTCTTTGCTGTTGATCAGGAGATGTGTGGAAAAGGTTTACCTCGTCCGAAGAGCTCAGCCGAGCAATCACAAGCGTGCCGCCGTCATCCTGACCTACATCAAAGTTGCCTCCGTGGCCTTCCATCGCTCACAACATGGGACATGTTTTGGGGTTCAAACATGACTGGTTCAGAAAAAACTTGAACTTTTAAGAAAGAACAAAAATCGTCGCTGTTTTATTAAAATAAAATAATTATCAATGGATAATGTAACCAATCAACGTTCTTGGATGACGGGAGACAGTAATTTTTAAAGTTGGCTTTTGAAACTGGATGAAAAAGAATAAATCATCAAAGCAAAAAGTTTAAGTTTTACCAGTTTTTACAATAATCCCTTCCTCTAACTCGAAATATCCTTTCACTCGAACAAATTTTGATCTCCAGTGAAAATTCGAGATTCGGAGCCTACTGCATTAAAATCTTCACTACATAACTCTGCTTCAAAGTAAACCACAGCTCTTCTTTAAAACGGAATCGGAACCCTTAAAACTAGACAACATTAGCTATTGTTTACATTCAAAACATCTAGACGGAGATTAAATCAGCAATAACAACCGCCTTTCTGTCTAACTGAAACACGCTGGAAGCATATTTACATATCCATATAAACGGCATGCGTCACAGTTGCATACCTTTATGTGTCACTTGATCGCCGCCTTCACCAATATAAAGCAAAAGATAGGTACGAAGCGATTGCGCATATGCGACCAAACAACACATGCACACATACATATGTATGTTTATCAATCTTAACGTTTGCAAACCGGTACCAGTTACCTTTTCTTAGTAAAGATTTGTGGTATTCGCTTCACAATATTGGCGTGAGTCAGACACTGCGGAGTAAACAATAAAAAACTAAACTTTTTTTTTCCCAAAATTAAGATACATATGTATGTACCTGATGAGCTTCTACAATCTTAACTTCCAGTTTATTGTGCAAGAATGTTCTACCTAATTATATTGAAATTATACTTGAATCTTAATAGTTTAAGATATTTTTATTTGAATACCTACTTGCTTTCTTTATTGCTTATTTAAATAAATAAATGTACATGCATACAAACAGGTGAATGTTCATGTTAACAAAATCTTCAATGAGTTCTGTTGATTGCGATTAAATAGAAACAAAACACGTTTTTGTATACGATTTTAGATATTTGAGACTAATACTTTCGTCAATTGGAATCAAATATACCACCCATTAGCCGTGAGTAGTCTACAAATAATAGGAAATTAATTACAAAAACGAATGTATCCGAGCTATCCCTGTAATGATTGTACCGGCTGCTGAAACTTACATATGTACATAAACAAAATATATCTACAGTTGATGGAGGAGGGCAAATCGACCTACATATATTCTCTCACCAGATCATATACATACATATGTGGGTCCATAGCTAATAAAGAATTATCAAATTGACTCATATCAGCAACCTACGAACCAAAGGTGTTCTGACGCCCAACTTTATTTTTGTCCCCGTTTTCGTCTCACATAGCGAGTTACAAAACTCGCGCCTCCCTCAGATAGATATGACATTTAATCAATGATTGAATGATGAAGATGAACAGCATTAAAGTGAAACTAACCACATCCAACATTATGGACTTCTATACGAGAACAAGTAAAAGAGTGCGAGTATAAATTATCTAGCCTGTTCGCTGTGTGTACACTCCGCTGGCCTCTGATTGATGTCTAAATTTATGTATATATTTATTTATTCTACGTGACTCTGAATATAATCATAATCTAAAAAATTTTATAAATATGCAAATTCTTATGAAGGTAGTTTTGAGTTTAAAGTCGCACTCAGTGTTCTAAGGAGAAACAAACTCTTAACAAAGAGCAATTACCAAATTAAACCAGTGTTTTAATCAGTAGATTTATTTTCGGTGGTATCATGATATCTCTTGTTTCGTATAAATAAATTTTCTTTCAGTCCGGTCAATTGAGTTTTCTGTGTTTTCAGGACGTGAAAAGTCTCAGTGGCTTCGCACTGATTTTTTATGTTAGACCGCGAAACATTTTAAAGTGAATCATGGAATTTGAGAATGATGAACACTTTCAAAGAAATCACTCCCGAATTTGGATTTCAAAACTTTAAACTAAACTTTTATTGATAGTATAATTTTATTTTATTATTACAGGAGCTTCCATTTTTACTGAAGTCAGTTTTCCGGGGTGGCCACAAACTTTAAGCCTGTATTGTGAATTTACGGAATAAATCCAAATGCTTGTTTGTCTTTTCGCATATAAATTGAATCAATTCATAGATTCGCTGGAAGTTTTCATTTTCTGATGAAGTAATAAAAACGGAAACGGATGTTGCTCATCTATAACTCGATAGCAATAGCAACATTGATTAGTGTCAATGCAGTTCTTACTTTAATTTGAACGATACACAATCTATCTTGTGTGTTTTCTGTTCATTTATATGTTTTAAAAACCACGATATAAGGAAATGGAAGATACTGATTCAGTCAGTCGAGGTTTTTATCATTAAAGAAATAATACCAGTATCCAAATGAATTAAAAATTAAATGAAAACTTATCCACTTATATACTGTCGAAAGTTCTTGCCGAACAGATAGATCCCGCGTTGCAAACCCAGTTCCTCTAATTTATCCCTAAAAGAAGTTTTGTCGTTTCGTACCATATTTGAAATCAGTTCTTTATAAAATGATAATATGAGAAACAGAAAAATTACAATCACTCTCAATCTGTTACAGCGAAGTGTATTTCGCTGACTCTTATTTCCGCCAGTCGCAGTAGATGATTTCAGCTCTATCAGTACGCTTCATTGTATTTCCTACTGTTAGACTCGCTACTCAGCACCAAGAGTTCTCCCTGCGAATGCGATATTTCATCGTTGACTTAACAAATAAAACGCGTTCATGCCAAGCTAGGTTTTCGAATTGAATTGATTGCTGTCGGTCGGATTGTAGTCGCATTCCCCGATACAGTGTCATCGCGATCAGTTGTCGCGCACTGTTTACTTCGAATTGTGCGTGTTTTGATACAATATTTTTTTTTTTTTGAATTCGAAGTTTCTATTTATCTACACAACAAATTGAAAAAATAAACTCCCCAAATAAAATCAACATCCGTACTCCAATTCGGATTTTGTTATCAGTCGATACAGACAAAAGATCACGCGAGTTTAACCCTGTTCCATAGAAAATTTCCCAAGTACTTTGTTTAGAAAAATGAAAATCATGAGTTTGAAATTTCTTCTTCTGTGTGTTTTTTATTTTTTTCTTCTAAAGCTAAGCAAAAATATCTATGAAAGTCTGTCAGTGGAAAATTTGCAATAGTTTGGTGTTTTTGTGTAACTGGATAACAATTCAGTGTAAAGGCGAATGTGATCCAAACGATTTTGTTTGCTTTTTTATTTTTTGTCATCAAATGAATCAGCTGCCTGTTGTTACCTTTCGTTAAACCGGCACGAAGGTTTCCCCAACACCAAGCAACATAACAACTGAGTTGATAGTTTTAGATTACTCATCGCTGGAAAAGATACAACAGCAGCAAAATAATACTGTCATATTATTTTGTTAATGTAAGTTGTTTTTATTCGTACACTTATTATCTGACTTTAAAATAATAATAAAAATGTTTTTTCCTTATTGAATATAAACAAACTCAAACTTTGGTTAGTTCACTGGAAATTATACTATGGTACGATCACTAGTGAGTGTCACAGTGAACGTTTGCGACTTTTGCTTATATAAACATTGATAACACATACAGAACCCTGCACATTTATTGAATATCATAGCTTTGTTTGTTTCTCTTTGAGATTCTATTCGTAAATAACTTATTAAATGCACAAGTCTCTTTAGCATTTGCATGTTCATAACGACGCTGAAGGGCTTAGACATCAATTCAAAATAGAAGCGTAAATACATAAGGTCCTAAAAAAGGGGGTAGTATTGGATAAATGTTTTATCGAATTCTTAAGCTAAATGAAATATTCGCTCAGATTTAAACCTTTTTTTTTTAACGGCGATTTAACTTACTTATTTCTTATTGTACAATCCATTTATTATGTCAAACAAAGCGAGATTAAATGAAATTTAAGTTGAAATAAGTTTGCTTAATACTTCGAGCTTTCGAATGCAAAATTAGCCAAAAATCAATTACATTACTTTGTCTGAAAAGTGTAAGCCCCAATTCAATTCAATTCAATTCAATTGCATTTTTATTTTTCAATTCATTAACTTAATTAACTTAGATATGTCTATACTAACTAACTGGCCCTGTGCGGGCCTGTGTAAGACTAATTGCCTTAAAAATGTCAGTTCAGCTTTCACCAATCGATTAAATACAGTGGATTCTCCCTAAGTCAATATATCACGGGGTACCATGATATTTTCGAGTTAGAGAGTCTTGGAAAGATTCGAGTTAAAGAGAGAATCATTTTTTTTTGTTTTAAAGTGTTTATTTAATAAAAGGGGTTAACATAATTTAAAAAAAAGTAACAGAAAAAAAAAAAAATTTTAAATAAGAAAAATTAATTAAATGAAATATATAAAAGACATATTCTTGCTAAAATAAGGCACATAACTTTACTTAAAAAAGTTTCTTATTTTTGATTGGGTCATCACAGGTAGAGTGTTTGTTTTTATAAAAAGATGACTCGAGTTTAAAGAGACAGTTTTGAACTTCATACGGTACCCGTTCAGTCAATTCTATTGCAGGTTGCAGAACTAAAATCGCGTTCTCAATTTCGTTTCTTCCTGGCATTTCTATGTTAATTAACTCTGGCTCTTCTTCTTTTTCACTTAAGATAGATAGATATCTTTATTTCGAATCAAATTTACAATACTGAAACATTTATTTATAATGATGAAGTTGAATTTTGATATGAAAAAAAACCTTCACTGAATAGTTGTAAAAAAAAAAGAAAATAAAAAAATATATATATAATAATACAGATATAATGACTATATACAGGAATGATGTGAATAACAATAACATTGAACATATTATAATACATTGATTTAATAATTAATTAAGTAATAAATAAGTAAGTAAATATATAAAGAAATAAAATAATAAAATAAATAATTAAATAAATAAATAAACAAATTAATAAATATATATATAAATATATAAATAAAAAAAATATTGGTATGATATTTAATAAACGAATAAATAAGTCATAAAAGTAACTGAATAGATAAATAATTAATTAATTAATTTAAAAACGGATTTTACAGAATATTTAACAAAAAAATTTTTAAGAGCACAAATTCGATATAAGAGTATTTTCTACAAAAGCACATTTATTGATGAATCTTTCTGTAAGTTTTTGTATTCTTACAGATATCATTTCAACATGCAGGCTTAACGTGGAGTGATGCCAGGGAAGTTTAAGCATCATTTTAAGTAGTTTGTTTTGTGACACTTGTAATTTTTTGATGTGACACTGTGCACAACTACCTCATACATACTTGGCAACCGTAAACAAGTATAGATTGGAAATTGACTTTATGTAATATAATATGATTTTGTTTTCATTTGTTAGCGCAGATTTCCTGTTAATAAATGCGTATTACATTTTTGTTGCTATTCTAATTTTTTGAATGGTCCTAGAGATATGTTCACTAAACATAAGTTTTGTGTCAAGATTAATTCCTAAATATTTCACACAGTTGCTCCACTGTACTGCGGCTCCACAGATTTGTTTGCTGCTGTTCGGGAGGAGGCAAGGACTTCTTTTTTTGGTTAAAAAGATGGCTTGCGTTTTAGTACCGTTCAGCTTAATTTTCCATTTGTTGAAGTAGCTTTCGATAATTTTCATCGCATCCTTTAAGTTTGTCTCAACGTTTTGAGGAAACTTATGAGATGAAAATTAAGCGCTATCATCTGCAAAAAAAGCCCCCTCACAGTCACTCAGACTCGGAAAGTCAGATGGGAATAGATAGTATTCGTTTCGTTTCGTTAGCTTTATTTTCGTTTCGTTTCGTTAGCTTTATTTCAATTATTTATTTCTTCTAAAATAGTCTCATTGTCAGGTACTTTGGAAGCCACGATACCGTTATCGACTTCCATAAAATCTTTCCAATTAACATCTGCAAGATTATAATTTGCTTCTGTTGACTTGTCCCATATTTGCTCGATTTCATTCGCGTCCTCGTTCTCAGATCTAAGTAAATTGAGCGGAATTTCATCTTCTTCGCCCCACGTCTCGTCTCTAAACCCTGCCTTTTTAAAACTATCTTGTACCCATGCTCTTGAAATTTCCCGTACACAGTCTAAAAGCGATATTTTGTAATCTTCTTTTTTGGTTTCCCAAATCTTTAAGGTTTTTGTCAGTATACGACGTTTATAGTGTATCTTAAAATTTTGTATTATCCCCATGTCCATTGGCTGAACTATTGAAGTCATGTTGGGCGGGAAATACTCAAGCTTTATAAACTTTAACTTATCTTTTATTTGTTTAGGATGAGCAGGGCAGGTATCGATGATATATAAGACCTTTCGCATTGATCTTTCAAATTTTGCATCGAGCTTCAAAAGAGCTGGTTGGCTACATAATCCACTGGCAAAGATTTTATTTTTTGAAAACAACGTGGATTTTTGCTCTTGCCGATAACTTAGAGTGTCAGTTTTTCTGATCCTGTCATGTTATGTTGGATCCTACAAGACACGTCACTCTTTCTTTGCTGTGTTTTCCTCCAAAACATTTTTCGCCCTAAAAATCCAAGGTACGTGTCGGTAAACATTTGAAAAAAAAATCCCGTCTTATCGACATTAAAAATGTCTTCCGGTTTGAATCCTCCAACAACCTCTGATAACTGTTGATTTCATTCATCAGCTTTTGTTTTGTCAACAGAAGCGCTTTCACCTAATAAAACTTTGCCAACAATGCTATGCCTGGTTTAAAATTTGCTTAGCCAACATTCACTTGCCTTAAAATCACGAAAACCTAAGCTGCTTGCAAATTCCAGATCTTGTTTTTTTATAATTGGACCACTTACTGGTTAATTATTGGCCGGCATACTCTCAAACCACTTGAAAACGTCTTTGTCAACACTTTCATACTCACAGATTTTGCTCCGTTTTAATTGACCACTTGAATTAGCACAACCATTCCGCAGCCTTAATTCTTATCTTGCACCCCATATCGATAAAAGTGTACTACGAGGAATATCAAAATCTTCAGCAATTTTCATTTGGTTTTCAGTCCCTTCTAAATCTCTTCAATTACGTGAATCTTCGTGCCAAGATCTTATGTTTTCAATTTTCTTTTTGCCATATTTATCTGTAAAATTTTGAACATATTCATATATAAAAAAAATAGATGCTCCCTCACTTATACCATAGAATACAAACACCTACCTTCCAATCTGATGATGTAATCCCTTAAAATTTTATTTTGTTGTTGTTTAAATTATCTGTTCCAACTCAATGGCTTATTGCCTTAAAGCTAAGAACAATACATTTCAAATAAACACAAATTTTGACCACACGGTTTATTTTTCAATATTTCTGTAACATGTTACTAAAAATTTTTTTAATTGATATCAACTTGCACAGAATAACTTCATCAGCTCTGCTGAACTTCTAAGAATCAACTGATTTTCGGATTAAAACTGGAGTTTGACTAAAACAAAATCTTTTTTCTAGATAGATGCCACTGTTTTGAAAACCAATGAACAACACAAGAAAAATTATTGTTTTTTTGCCTGCAATATATTTACAAATTCTGTCTTTTTAGGTAGGTATTAGATTAGATATGCATAGGTAGAAACACAATGCACTCCTCAAATTGTATCGTTTTTGTCTATCTTTCTTTTATCTTTTAAACGAATAAAACAATATTTCAGTAGGAAGATGCAATCAAATATCAAATCTTTGTGTAAGATATCTCAGACCATGTAAATTTAAAAACAATCTAAGTAACCGCACGATGATGACATTGTGTGTCTAATTGTGTTAGGAATAGTTATAGTTACATACAAATATGCTTAACCAAATACCAATTGTGAGGGCAATTTTTTTCTTTCATGCAAAAAAATAATTATTCGACTTAAGGGGTGAAAAAAGAGACCAAGAATCGAGAAAAAGTGTACGTGTTAGAGGGAGTTTCGACTTAGAGGGAGTTTGACCTAGAGCCTCGGTTCTTAAACTGTGTTCCTCGGTACCATGGGGTTCCGCAGAAGAGGCTAGAGGGTTCCGCGACTTTATTAATTTAAGACTAGTAAAACACAAAAATAATTTTTGTAAGTATGTAATTCCAAACATTTTTACGTTTATACTTTCTTTTTATTGAAGTGTGAGCTTCAATGAGCATTTTGCCAGACTCCTTATTATGGATAACTGGCTTACGACAGGACGCCTTCGCAACAAGTTTTAATATCGAAAACTGTGGTTGATATTGGAGGAACAGCAAAATGTACACAAAATAAATATCAAAAAAATATCTATTTGAATACTAACGATATGACTTATTAAGTAGAGTAAGTGTTGTGTGGTTGTGACTTGTTTCGAATTTTCAATTTGATTATTCATTCAAGCTTTTTATTCTTTTTATTTTTGTTACTCTTGAAGTGCGTTCTACGGATTTTATTATTAAAGCTTTTTTTTTTTTAATTTAAAAACAATTTAACCATAAAAAACAATGCCAAAAGAAATGTACCTACTCCACTATAACTGAGCAAGCAATTGGAAAATTGGTACAATTTTTCCCCGAAGCGGAGAAGGGGTAGCATTCGTTTCATAAAAATGTTGTCGCTGTTTTCCTTTAATTTTCTATAATTCCAAATTTTTTCTTCATTATTAAATTAAAGTTTGAAGTTTCGAAGAGCCTAATGCATTATGCCTAGTTTGAATAAAAAAAAGTTAGTTAATAATTCATTCGCACCAGCAAAACTTAAACGATAATTTAAAGAAAAAAACATCAGTTTTTTTCAAAAACGAAGAGGACATGCATAAATCCACAGTTTGCAGTTTGACTTCATTTGGAAAAACTGACAACGAAAATTCAACTGCAGCATCTTTCCTCCACGCTACAGAATAGCTCGATCTGAAAAGCCACACACAATTGCTTCAATTAAGCGGATACACAAAATATCTGACCACATTAAAGATGAACTCGGTCGCAGAGTGAATGCTCGTGATATGTTTGCTATGCAACTCGATGAAAGCACGAATGCTGCTTTCAATACTTCTTGTATTCATGAGGTATCCCTTCGAAAAATCTATTCAGGAAGATTTGCTCAACTGCACACCTTTGGAAACCAATTAAAAAAATTAAAAACATTACGCCAGGAAGTAACAGCAGTCATTGTATTTTGCATCGTTAGGTACAAGTGGTAGGAAGAATGTCAACTGATTTGAAAAAAGTTCTTGATGAAGCTGTTAAGATAGTAAATTTCGTTAGAAATCGTCTTCTCTGAACGAGATTATTCAAAAAGTGTAGCAAAGATACGGGAAGTCAGTACGAATCACTTCTTTTGCACATGAAAATAAAATGGTTTTCCAGAGGCTTTATTTAGATTATTTTAATTTCATGATGAGTTTTAAGTTTTCCAACTGGACAAAGATATGTCTTCATCTGACAAACTGGTAGCTTAAAAAAGAAAATCTAAATTCTGGCTTATCTGTGTACAGAAGGACAATTTAGAATGTTTTCCAGTTTTAAATGCATTCTTGCAAGGACTTCGCTGGACAATTGGTATTAGTTTATAAAGATCTATATAAGATTGCTTTCCAGATATCCATTTCTAATGCATTTCTAATGAAAAACAAGCCTGCGACACTAGGTATTCGGAAAACGAGTCTATTATTGATTTGCAGAGTTCTTCTACGTCACAACATGTATTTGATTGTGCTCCATTGAACGAATTTTGGGTTGGTGTTAGAACTGAATACATTTTATTATTAAATTTTTTCCGTTTTGTCACATCCTATCGCTGTGAAGAAGGCTTTTCAGCAGATACATATGCAAGGACTAAATATATACATCGAGATTGGAGCTTTCGGAGATAAAAGTCAATTTAAAAATATTAGAAATCAAACAATGAAACACTTTCATTCTTCACACTAACCTTGAAACAAATATATTAAATAAAAGAATTGATTTTTCTATCTTTAAGAGTTGTTTAAGTTCGAGAACCGAAATTGAGGGGAATGCTAAAATATGGCGAAAAAATTCGAGTTAGAGAGAAATTCGACTTAGGGAGAGTCCACTGTACTTGAAATCTTGTGTATTTTGTTTTTTTTTTTGGCATTTAAAAAATAATTAAAAGTAAATTGATTCCAGAAGTAGAGGAGAGTTGTTTCAGTTTACTCACGCCATTCTGTGTGTCGAATTAACTCTTCATACCAAATGTATCGACTTCATAATACGGTATTTAATTCTCTTCTATTCTCTTAACAACATTGAAATACCAAAAGTCGTTCAATAAAAAGTGTCAGTTTTTATTTCATCATACTAAACACGTCGATTAGTTTTTCTGCTGTAATGTTTCCTTGCCACACAAGAGTATTAATGAGTGTAAATGATGTATTTTTAAATGATCGTTTCCAACTCATTATATTCAATTTAATGTTAGAAATATTGGTGCAATATTTACTATGGTAAATAAATGCTGATTGTATTAATTTTTTAAACCTCAAAACACAAGCAATGAATGCGATAATCATAGAATCGCTTGCTCATCAAGTTAGGAACTCTGGTAAGAACTTAAAAAAAAACTGGAGCGCACCAACTTAATACAAAAGGGAATACCGGAGAGACCACAAATGACAATAACACGAGTAGTTAAAACATTAACACAAAAATAGAGACGTAATGTAATAGATGAGATGTAATAATCATTCTTACATATTAAAAGGGTGTTTTTTTAAAGATTTGTTTTTTAAACTGCCAAAACTGTTTCTACAGATTGACAGTTGAAAGTTGATTTGTGATTAGTAAATTTTGCTATGCAAATTGTGCAAACTTTTTTTGAAAACATGATTCAGTTTTATCCTCATTTTCAAAGCATAAGTTTGTTCTCCGGTGAGGCCTTTTTTCGATTAAACAATTTTCACGGCTCGCGACACCATCAAATTATTGCAAGAAACATTTATTGAGTTCGCGTAATGGACCTGTGAACTACCTTGCATGATCCTGTGATCTTACATCTGTAGATAACTTTCTTTGAGGGTATATGAAGTCACTTGTCTATAAACCAGAGTCATTTGTTAACATTCATTAACATTCATTCTAATATTGCTGATAAATGGCCCCTCTCGATTGAGGCCACATACCTTGTAATCATCTCGACCACAATTTTAAAGTAAATTTCATACGCTGAAGTAATTAAAATTAACAATGTCATTGGAACTATGCACCAAAAATTGTAAACCATGCATAACAACACATATAGTACTTAAGCTGCTCTAATGAGTTGACTTACCAGCATATCCTGTTGCTGCAACGCTACAAAGAGTCACAGAGATTAATACAAACATAGCAGAGTGCCGCGAAGGTAATTGAACTCGTAAAGGTCATAAGAAGTTCAGGTATCTCCGACTGAAAATAGCTAAAGTACTCAATTCCCATCCTTCCTGTCTTTCTAACGCAAACATAAATGGTGATTCCAATTAATTATATTTTTTTTGGCGGTAGACGTATATGCAACCTACCTTCATACATTTGTACATATATTGTTAGACAAAACAAGAGAGGTGAGTGCCTTTTAAACTTTATTTTTAGCAATAATATAGATATATTAAAGAAAGACTCAAAACCCACCTTTACAAACGCGATTCGAGAAGAGGTAATTGATCTCACACTCGCAAGTCCTTTTGTATCAAATCTTATTACAAATTGGCACGTATCTGACGGAGTTTCCCTGTTTGACCACCAACACATCAGGTGCGACATTATTTGCAACTCTGCTCCCATTCCCATCAAATACAACCCCAAATCCACGGATTGGAATGTGTGTCGGAGCCAAGTCCTCACCAAAGTCGACAGCCAATCGATTAACGAGATACTATTGTCCTCATCACGAGAGCAGCAACCCCAGAACCAACACGTGTCGGTGTAAAGTTCCTTGGTGGGATGAAAAACTCATTCTGCTCAGGAGGAAAGCGAGAAAACTCTACAATCGTGCCAAGAAAACCAAAAAGTGGGACGAATATAGATCGGTTCTCACAGCTCTGAGTTGAAAAGATCCAAGCGTGTTGCATGGAAAAAGTGCTGCAATAAAATTGCTGATATGCCAACTGCAGCACGAGACCACAAAACCATTAGCAAGGATCATGTAAAAAATATAGGTCTTCTTAGGAAATCAAATGGATCCTACGCCACGGACGATGCGGATACTCTTGATACGCTGTTGAGCGTTCACTTCCCAGGCTCGTCTAAAACTGCGGGTGACACACCAGTCGAAAGCTACCATTGGGCACGCTGTTCTAACAGGGTTAAAAGTCTATCTGGTAAAATTTTCAGTAGTGACAAGGTAGAATGGGCAATTGGTTCATTCAAACCCTTCGCGGTGGAGATGGCCTGCATATCAGGGGACACTTGGAAACTCACTCTCCCCTGCACCCCAATCAATATGCATACAGGAAGGGAAAGTCAACTGAGGGGGCACTTCACCATCTGGTTACCCTCGTTGAAAAAGCATTTCAATCTAAGGAAATTGCTCTCTGCGCCTTCCTGGATATTGAGGGTACTTTTGACAATACCAGTTACAACTCCATCACGAACGCAATTCGGAATAAAGGCATTGAAGACTCGACTAACAGATGGATAAGATCCATGCTAGAAAATCGAGTTATAACTTCCTCGCTTGGAAGCGTGTCAAAGTCAGTCACTGCAACGAGAGGTTGTTCCCACGGAGATGTTCTGCCACCTTTCCTCTAGTCATTGGTCATAGACAACCTCTTAGCGAACCTCAATGAGATAGACTGTATCACAATAGGCTATGCTAATGATCTGGCTATTGTCATAAGAGACAAATGTGACACTACAATCACTAGCGTAATGCATTCAGGATTAATGCATGTCTTAGAATGGTGAAAGCGTGAAGACTTTTCTGGTTCCCTTCAGAATGAGGAGAACTGACTCGTTCCCTAATTGTTATTGAGGGAACCTCTTTGGTATACTCCAATGAAGTCAAGTATCTCGGTCTTGTCTTACATATGAAACTTAACTGGACTTCACATATCAAGTCCATCACAGAACGCGCAACCAAGGCCATGAGGGCCTGTAAGCGGTTCTACGGTAGGACTTGGGGTCTCAAACCTAAGATGCTCTACTGGTTTTACATCACGATGGTGAGACCTATTATTACCTACGCAGCCATAATTTGGTAGCCCAAAAAAAATCTGGAAAAAGTCCAACGTTCAGTTTGTTTGGGCATCACCGGTGCTATGAGCACCTGCCCTTCGGAAACACTGGAAGTTGTCATTGGCAGTCTTGTCTTCACATTTTGATAAGGAAAATAGCCGCCAGAAATGCCCTTAAGATGTAACTGGCAATGAAATACAAACCAATACTAAAACCTCTATGCCCTTGGGAAAACATCCAAGGTTGAACTACAAGCCATTGAATCCTGTGCCATATATAACCTTGCAAAAGGATATAAAGGGGCCAGAATTCTTATATAAATACAGACAGTCAAGGCACTGTCATCCAATCATGTGAAATCCAAATGTGTCAAAAGCTGCTACGACGCCTTACAATCCCTGGCCCGACGTAACGAAGTCAGGTGAAGATGGGTTTCAGGTCATCATGGAATCGAAGGCAATGGAATTGCGGACGAACTAGTCAAGGCTGGCTCTAAAACCGCGTTCACTAGTCCGGAACCTTTCTGTGGGAAAAAAAGCAACGCATTGCCCACTGGAGAAATCTACCGGGACTCGGACAATCTAAATTACTAATCAATCCCTTCTCTTACAGAGAAATCCTTAATCTCAACAAGGAGAACATTAGGAAGCTCGTTAGCTTCCTCTCAGGCTATTGCCGCTTGAGATCACATCTAACCAAACTAGGTCTCAGTTTAATCAACGAATGCCGACTTTGTTTGGAAGACGACGAAACATTCTCTGTGAATGTCCAGCTCTAATTTGGTTAAGATGCTAAAGACACTCTGACTTTCATCAGAAGGATGGAATGTCTGTTAGCCAATCAAACTCTCCAAGATACAAAAGGTCTTTTCCTTCAGCCCGCAGTGTCCAGTCTTATTATATTTAACCGGCCAAGAAAAATAAACTCATCATCAGGCGTCTCCTTAAAACATTTTGTTGTCAAGAACTTATCGTTAAGTTAAGTATCACATCTAAAGAACATTCGCATGCACCTTTTGTTTTCTATTAAAGTGGAAATGGAAGAGCTTAAGTCTCAGAACAGCCTTTTCATTCTCGTTAATAGTTTACATTTCCATAAGTTTTAATTTAATTTTAAAGTTCTTGTAAAAGGCCCGCTTTTTGGAACTAAAAATTATAATAAACACATTTACATGTTTTGAGATACAAAGAGTTTGATTCGGTTGTGCAACAGGTTACACAAACATCTTTCATAAATAATGATACCGAATCCAAACTTATGAACTTCCCATCAGGAAGTTCTTGTAATCGGCCCGATTTTCGAAATTCAAAAAGTTTTTACATTTCTCCACGTTTCGAGGTCCCAGTAGTCGGATTCCATTGTGTGTGTACGTCCGTACGTTTGTGCGGATTTTTTCGTCGAGCAGAACTCGAGAACAAATCAAGCTATCGAACCAAACTAAGTTTCGTTCGAAGAGTATGTGCAAAAGCTTTTGGTTAAATTTGACAGAGCGGTTTAAATTTTATGACGTAAAAACACACAAAAAAGGGACAATTTTACTTCTTCAATTAAAATCAATTTAGTTTTCCATTAAAAAAAGTTAAAAACTAATAAAATTGATAGTATTCAACTACCTTATCAGATAAAAAAAATATGTATAAATATGTACACTGCCGTTCATTAGTTTCCGGACAAATTTATTAGCATTTTTTTTTTGTTCAATTTTGATTCCAAAAATTTTATCAACACTATGTTATGTATCAACAATTGACTAAATTTAGTTAGTTATGAACTATAAAGACTTTGAAAACTTAAACAGTTTTAAGTTGAGCCCATTTCATATTTTGATGGGCCCTCTCTCTATTTCTTTATCCACCCACAGAAATGTGGGTCCTCTAAATATCTATAATTTTTCATGATTCCGAATGATGTCTACAACACTGACGCATAAAAACGTGGATAAAATTGTCTTGTTCGTATATTAAAAAGCGTTGCAATGAAGATCCTAACATCAGAAGATTTAGTTCTGTCCACTGTTGTGGTTTCGGCCTGGAAACAACTATCAAAATCTCCAAAGAAAACTAGATTGAATTTGATCCTCTTGGAGCCATCTTTCCGATGCTGAAAATTTTCCCAGCTCGGAAGGAAAAGATTCTGGAAATATCTCAACTGAAACTATGTATTTTTTGAACTTAAACGATATAAAGATAATCACGCTTTAATATTTCGAGAACAATAAGTGCATCGTACAAGGTCATAGAAATAATTTCGAAAATACATTCGACAAGGAGTTGACATAAGCGATCTTTCACAATGTTTATATCGAAAAAACGATTTAAATTGAACAATCAAAAGCCAAACTCTGGCCAGAAATTTAACTTTATTTCATTTCAAAACGACTTTCAAAACTTCTGTACTAGAATAGTAATAATTTGAAAGTGGCGTTTCTGTGTAAGCTCAGCACAATTTTAACTTACTTCTTGCTGTCTGTCCCTAACAATTTTAAACAGTTTATTGGAAAACAACTTCAACAACAAATTCAACTTCCAATGTGAAAGTTGTCGTAATATACATCCAAATTTAACACATCTTATATTAACGTGGAGTTCTATGCTATTAGAGCGATGCCTATGTTCCACTATGTGCCTACAGAAGACTGGTTAAGAATAAGGGGCGTTGCTCCTACATATTTTCTAATTCGATTAGTAATAAGTTGGACATTTCGGTCACAGACAAAAAGATTTCAGTAACAATCTGATTGCACAATTTCCATACTTTTGGCAAATAAAACAATGAAAATAAGCATTAAATGGAATTTAGAAACTACCGTCTCTTAACCAGAACAACAAATAAATATATAAAACAGTTATGTCATGCGTGACAAATTTTCAAGTGCTCTAATTGGCTGTTTTAATTCCGTGCACAACATTCTCAAGCTTTACCAACGGTTGCAACGTCTATGAAAGAGTATAAGCAGCGCGCGATCGAGGATGTTGAGAGATTAAGAAACAGGAAAGAGGTTCCAAAATTCTACCAACAGATAAAACAATTAAAAAAAAAGTAGAAAATCATAGTAGAATGGCAGTCCATGCTGAGGACCATGGAAGAACCACTTGTGCCCAATTTTGAAGAAAGGAGACCATCTAAGCTGTGCCAATTATACATCTTTTCAAAATTGCCCATAATACATTTCCCGCCGTATTATGCGAACGTTTGAAACCGTTCGTCAACAACCAGATAGGTCCATATCAATGTGGCTTTCGACCAGTCCAACATAAAATAAATATAAACCTATCGGCAAATCTTGGAAAAAACGCACGCGCCACATTTTCATCAATTTCAAGGATTGTTTTGGTTTGTGTTTCGTCGACACAGACAAGATGTATGAAGCCATGTCTAGGTTTGGCATCCCATCCAAGCTCGTCCTTTTGCGCAGGATGGCGATGGAGAACTCAAGTTGCTCCATTAAGGTAGATTACCGACCCATTTGATGTCAAACAAAGTTTAAGGCAAGATTTCTTCAACATTGGCACTATCTTTTAAAGGTCTGTTCAATAATTCTCATTCGCCGAAGATATTGATATTATTAGGGATCGCATCTCAAAGATGGGTTTGGCGATATACGAGGGTAAAAAGAAACATATGTTGTCATCAAGAAAGGATACGCAAATACGACGTCTGAGTCAGAAAGTTAACATAGACAGCCATAACTGACATTAAACAAAGAATACCTGTGGCTTAGAAAGCAATTATATAAAGCCCTTTCTCGAAGAACTTTAGTGTCGCTATATAAGACCTCTGTCAACCCCGTCCTAGTATGTGGTGCAGAAGCATGGACACTTTCAAAATCATTCAGACGACAATATGCCTGGGTTCTAGATACGATCCCTTCTGTATTCCTCGTCGGACGTTGCTTAACTTTTTCTTGATTGCAATCGATATTGTACAAATGCAAAGGAAGGACGATTCCCTATATCGCTTTCCCCAAATATCTCATTTCCGTTTAGCGGGACCGATCTCAAACCAACATCCATTTCCATTTTTCGTTAAGGTGTGACCTTCAAATTATCATTTTGATTAATAAAATGCACCAAAATGTGGGCAATAAATTGCAAATTATTATAAAGCAACAATTAATTCAAATTTCTAGTACATTTCCAAATTTTCTTCTTGCGAAAGAAAGTGTAAAACCGTTATACACTTAAAACCGGAGAACGCAAAGGTGCCGCTTTAACCAGTTAAGTGAACTTCTGAAAGAAGACACAATAGAACCACGTGAATATGGCTTTTCAAACGAATTGAATCCTACGAAAACTCATAAGAATTATGAATAAAAACTTGATTTAAATTAAGCGTTGTACGATATGCCGTCGAACTGGGCACTTCGACAACTTTTGGCGCGAAGGGCACATATAAGCTTCCAAAACTCCAAAATATATAATCATTGGGCTGGTGTCAGCCATCAAACAGAAAAAATCCGCGTGGTCCGAGAAAAACAGCAGAGCTCGGTAAGAATTTTGCAAGGAACACAAATCTTGAAATATGGAATATTGGAAAGGTGTGGTCTGGTTTCACGAAAGGAAAACCAATCGACACTTAGAGTAAGTATTTGGTTGGCAACTAAGTAATTTCGGTTTTTGTTTGAAAATAAAAGACAATTCTTTCATAGAACGATATAACTTTATTCTGTTATGTATTGCCCGTTTTGAGTAATGACCTTTTGCCATCTTTCAGCCCGCATAGTAATTCCACATCATCCCAACCAAGCTCCAATAAGTTTTGCCGAGTGACCCAGCATGTGTGTGGCCTTGCATTGTCATGAAGGAATACAACTTTTCGATTTGTCAATTCCGTCCGCTTTTCTTCAACTGCATGTTCAATTTTGTATGTTGTTCAATATAAACATCTGAATTGATCGTTCTGTTGGGTAGTAAAATATCAAGGTAGACAATTCCTTTGGAATCCCACCAAACTGATAACATAACTTTCTTTTGATGAATATCAGCTTTTGATGTTGTTTAAGCTGGTTCATCCGGCTTGCTGCACGATCTTTTCCAATTGATATTGTTGTAAACAACGCATCATCATCCATTTTCCATCATCAGTTATCAATCGTTTTAAAAATGGATCATTTTCATGGCGTTTCTTTAACAAATCGCAAATGTTAATGCGTTGTGTTAAATGATTTTCTTTCAGTTCATGAGGAAGCCATGTATCAAGTTTTCATACACACATGTATGTAATACAATAAGCTTCTCTGCAATCTCACGTGCTGTACTGTGACAAGCCGAATCGATTATTGCTTTGATTTGGTCGTCATCAACTTCAACTGAACGACCAGAGCGTTTTTCATCTTTGAGTGAAAAATCACCAGAACGAAATTTGGCAAACCAATTTTGACATTGCCGGAAATAAAAAAGCAAAATATGACATTCGTTTTGGTTTTCCATTTTTCAACAGACGCCAAACAAAAACTACACAACCGATCAAACAATTTTTTTTACTGATTGACAGTTGAAGAATTTCGATTACGTCAGTAAACCTACAAATTCAACAAAAACCATCTATGAGTGAAATCCGCAATTAATTAGTTGCCAACCTAATAGTTAAACAATAATTTAATTGTTCAATTTCTTATGAAGTTACAGCAAAAAATAATTCATTAGAACAGAAGAACATATCGGCTTTTTGCCTCACTGAACTTTTTTTATATTTTGTCAAAACTAATTTCAGCCGCTTTTTCAGCTTGATGGTATTTGCTGATAATGCAGGCAGCTTCTCTCGTCTCATCGTGCTTTGCAAGTAGTTTTAAATTAATTTCAATTTTGAAAAGCTCCTCTCAGCAGAAGTTGTACTAACTGGAACTTTGCGCATGATTCTTATCGTTATGTATACATTTGGGTTTATTTGTTCTAAATTATTTTCTACTTTGTACTGAATAAGTTGCTTTGCGTCATTGCAAGAGATCAGTGAAGTGGAATAATATTTTAAGAGTTGGAGTTCCTCATAAAGTTCGAGAGGCTGTACATCGCCGTCTTCGCCTTCCTGAAGTATTTACCTAAATCCTAATGTTGGAGAAGGTCCTCCGTAGACAAAGATATCACATTATTGATATCGTGTATGAAACCAAATCGTTCAAAATATTCGTTGGCGACTTTAAATCGACATTCGGTGTCCACTATTGTAGCGTCTGTCATTGCATATCAACAGATTGTATAGGTACATCAATATGTTCGTAACCAAACTTTCTTTTTTTCATTGCTATTCTTTTTTCTTTAAATTCAGAGTCAATTTCATTACAACTAATTTCAACTAACAATCGAGCTCATTTAATTCTGTTTTCAAACCCTGTATTACCGAATTCTTGAGTCCAGTCACGAAAAGAACGTAAAGTATCTTTTAACCTTACTTGAACCGATTGCCACAGTTAGCGTATATTGATCACACGTAGTAAAATCTCGTACCACACGTGTATTGCAACTATACATTCAAATGGTTAAATTGCGTTTAAAACAAATTACAGTCGCTAACGGTTTCCGAATCATCAGTTATAATTTTTTGCTCATTCACGCATGGATTACGTCATCAAATTGGAAAACTATCGCTTTTTCTGCTTCGATTCTACTTTCCCATCGTGTTTCAGACTAAGATATTAGTTTTTATAATATGCCAACGCTTGCTTGACTTTGAAAAAAGCACATATATTTTATAAATATTTTATTTTTATTTTGGCACCTTTATTTATGCCGACCTTGTTTTGGATATCTAGGCCATGTTTCTATTAATCCTTTAAAATTCACTGTGCTTAATATTGCCCCGTTGTTTCTACACGGCCCAAATCCTTGGTACATTGCGACATCAATGTTATTGAATCGTTTTGAATGTCGTGACTCAGATAATATTGAAAAATTTGTTTTTCATTAATACGTTGAAAGTGCTCTTTAAGCGTGAATTTAAAAAGGTCGATAAAATTTCCACTATTTCCGCTATAGCTCAGACTAAAGGATTCTCGATCAGCTCTAAATTCGAGATTGTGTATAGCTAAGTAGGTGATTATATTAATCAATATTTCAAACAGGTAACACCAATATTATTTGGACCCCCTGATTCATCTTTCTTTTTGCTAGTTTATTGTGTTCCAGTGTTTAAAACTTTTATAAAATTCATCATCATCCACTCCGCGTGTCTTTGACTTTGTTCATGTCTCTGCAAGATCCTACTATGGAGTAAGCTAACCATCCATGATGTAGCTTTTCAAATATATATAAAAATGAGAATAAGTAAAATGTATTTTCATCATTTCAAAACATTACCTACCTCGCTTTGCCGGCTACCTGCAAACAAAAAAAAAAAAATAATAAACAAACATTCCAGAAGGATAACGGGAAACCCAACCCAAATGGGCAGGAAGGAGAAAAGGAAGGATAGCGTGAACGCTACCTTCGATGAAATCATTAAAAAAATCAAGGACGGAGCAGCCAACCACGGGAGGGAGTTCATGGTTTCTATCCATGAAAAACTCTCGGACATCGACGCCCTCTATGAGAGTATGCCTGCATACTCCTCAGACGACGGCGAAGATGAGGAAGAATTAAGGATGGAGGAAGAAGACCCATCCGACTGTGAAGGCTCCTCATCCGAGGAAGAGGAAGAGCTAAACTCAACGATTGTTGAGCAAGCAGAGGCAACCGAGAGTGAAGAGTCGGCCGAAGAAGAATCTTTCACCTTGGTCAAAGCTAAAAAGAGGAAAAAGTCGGACTCTCCCAGTCCAACAGATTTCACCACGACAACAACCGCATCCACATCAGCAACAGCCGACAACAACCGCAACTCACCAACAACATCAACCAAAAAGGCAACGGGCAACCACAGCGTGGAACCTATGAAGAGAGCTTCCGTAATGCCCCCAATTATTTGTTTTGGCCTCAATGTTGCAGAACTAAGCAGACACACCAAGGGATTGGATGTGGTCTACAAAGTGCACAACATCAACTCAAACAAGTCAGTCATAACAACAAAAACGAGGGAAGGACACGAGCGAATAAGGAATTACCTGAAGACGAGGAAGTTCCAATTCAACACTTTCACCCCGAAAGAAGACCGTAAAAACCTCTTGGTGCTCAAAGGCATTCACCATAGCTACGAGCCAGAGGAAATCGCAGAGGAGCTGAAGTCAGAGGGAATTCCTGCCATCAAAGTGAGCCTCTGCAAGAGCCGAGCCGACAAGAAGTTTAACAACTTTGTTGTCGAGGTGGAAAAGGGAGCAGACATCCCGTCAATATATAGGAAAACTCTCCTAATGAACCAAAAGGTTCACTGGGAGAAACTTCAGACGCAGGGAATCACGCAATGCAAGAACTGCCAAAAGTTCGGTCATGTTGCTAGTAACTGCGGAATGGCGTACAGATGCGTCAAATGCAGCAACAGCCACGCACCCGGAACCTGCCCAAGGACCAGCAAGGATGAAGATGTGTACTGCATCAATTGTCAAAAAAATGGACATCCGGCAAACTACCGTGGATGCCCAAAGTACAAGGAGAGGGTCGCCGCAAAGGACCTCCTGAAGAAGAAGGAGGAGCAGCAGAAATTTGCCAAGGAATCCGTCTCCAAAAAGATAGAAGCTGGACTCAGCTTTGCAAATGTTGCTGCCCAGGGTATAAGGAAAATCAACAATCCCATCAAACCATCACAGACCGCAAAAACGGCCACAAAAACTGCCGTAGGAACCACCACTGCACCAGCAACCAGGAAGGCAGCACCATCGCCGTCGCCTTCACACAATATTTTTGACGATACCGAACGCTTGTTTGGTACAGACTTACTAACCCTCGTTCAGAAGGCAAGGAAGGTTGTACCAAGCAACTACGGAAGTCTGGATGATAAGGCAAAAACAATGGTATTGAGTAAACTTATTTGCGAACTATGCATCTAAGAAAATGGCTAAGTATCATTACATACAATGTTAATTCAATTTATTCATTAGAAAAAAGGGCTTCCTTGGCCATGTTTCTCAAGGCAAAGAAGCCCGATATTTTATGTTTACAGGAAACCAACCTCATACCCAGGAATCGGTACCAGAAGGATGGATACAACATTTATCGGGAGGACAAAAATGACGGAAGAAGAGGCACAGCCCTTTTCATTAGGGATAACTTAAATTCTACGAAGCTGGAATACAAGGACTAAGCTGCATGGAAGTCACAGCAGCCGTAATCAGATGCAACGATGGAGAAACCCTTCTTGTGCTTGCATTATACAACCACTGTAATGCAAGTAAGGAAAACATCAAGAAAGACCTCAGCATCATCAACAACATCTCCAACCTGTACACTTACAGTGTAATTGGCGGGGATTTCAACGCCAGACATACACTCTGGCATGACGACAATTGCTCTCCCCAAGGATGCGTGATTGTCGAATGGTTGGACGAAAACGCCCATGTTCAATCATGGGTAGTAGCTTCGCAACCACAAAAGACGTTCCCGAGGACTCCCTCATCGCTTGACTTTTTCCTAGTTACATCAAATTTCATAAATATACTTCCAGAGTTCCGGAATTTCACCTGCGAAGCCCACCTAAGTGACTCAGATCATCTGGCAGTTGAGCTGAGGGTCAAACCGAGTATGCCAATCATGACCATTCATCGTACACCAGACACGTACCTGGATCACAAAAAAGTGGACTGGAGGAAATTTGCTTACGACGTCGAGAGCAACATCAACATACTGCCACAGGAAAGGAATCTCACCAACGCCGAAATTGACAGCACGATACAAGAACTAAAGGATGTGGTCCTTAATGCTATCGATGCCCAAAAAAAACCGAAGAGCAGCAAGGATCGATATGCCCACTTGCGACTCAACATTCAAGCCATCTACGCTCACCGACAGCGCCTCCGGAAGAAGCTTCAAAGGATTTTGCACAGAACATGGAACACGGTCAACGACGAGTACAGGAGCGTACAAGCGGAACTGAACTGCATCAACGTGATGTTCCGAAGAGCCGTGAAACACCACACTGAGTAGCAATTCATAAGATTTCTGGAGAAAATCAAGCCTGGACCGGACACATTCAAGCAAATCAATGCGATAGTTGACAAATCCAACACGATTCCAGAAAGCTTGAACAGCGGACAAGGAGTGGTTACAACGCCAGCAGATAAGGCTGAAGCCTTCGCCGCGCACTTCGAAAGAAATTTCACCGAGAGGCCACCAATGCACCTACCAGAGTTTTTGGAAGAAGTTGACGATGTGATCAACGGAATTCAACTTGACACCAGCACTGTGACGAACTTCAGCAGAGAAAATCCCGCAACAAACCCAGCCCCAGGTATTGGCGTTTTCACAAATGCCGAAGAAGTAGAGGACCTGATTTTGAGTGGAAACTCAAAAAAGTCCACAGGTCCAGACCGCATTTCCAACTTTTTACTAAAAAAGTTGCCAAATGTTGCTATACTACTTCTGACTGTGATCTTCAATAACTGCATCAACAATAGCTATTTTCCCAACTCCTGGAAAATAGCTAAAGTTGTTCCAGTCCCGAAAAAAACAAATAGATCCAGCATTGACGGGTATAGGCCGATAGCGCTTCTCTGCTGTGTTGGGAAGGTGCTGGAGTCAGTATTGCTGCGCCAAATCATGGCAATTTGCTCGGAGAAGGGAATTCTCCCAAACCATCAATATGGTTTCCGGGCGAAGCATTCAACCATCCATCCACTGCTGAAGCTGCATCATGATGTCACCAGAAGTCTGAATAAGAAGGAAATCGTAGTGGCTTGCCTGCTAGACATTGAAAAGGCATTTGACAGCGTCTGGATTAAGGGCCTCATCTATAAAATGAAGACAATGGGATTTCCTCAGCATCTGGTAAAAATCCTGTTCAATTCACTTACAGAAAGATTCTTTTTCGTCCAGATACAGGATCATCTATCAACTTTAAGAAGACTTCTCGGAGGAGTTCAACAAGGAGGAAAGGTCTCTCCCATCCTTTTCAACATCTTAACAGCGGACCAGCCAGCCAACGACGCCCGAACAAAGACACTCCTCTACGCAGATGACTCCATCACATACGCTACGTCTTTAGCCCCGGAAATAGCAGCCGTTAGGGTAGAACAACACCTAGCGAAGCTATGGGACTACTACCAGAAATGGGGACTGAAGATCAACAGCAGCAAGACAGAGCTCATTTGCTTCCGACCACCGACCACAGCAACAAGAAGTAGGAAAGCTTTCGCAACGAGATGCCACGACACAAGAATAACGATGCCAGATGGTAAGGAGATTGCTCCACAGCTCAAAACGAAGTACCTGGGGATAACCTTCAGCGAGCGATTCCAGTTCCGGCAACACGCTGAAAAGGCTATTCAGAAAGCCAATTTCGCCCTTCATCTTGTACACCCTCTCCTAAAAAGGAGGAGTGATCTGCATAAAAACACCAAATTACTGGTCTATAAGCAACTTATAAGACCAGTAATTACTTACGCCTTCCCAATTTGGTTCACGGTGCCGCCAACTTCTATGAAGAAAATTGAGATCTTGGAAAGGAAAATCTGCAGATCATGCACTGGACTGTGGAGAAATCTCAGCACGCTGAAATACGTCAGCAACTCAACGCTGTACGAAAGCGCCGGGATCACACCAATCAAGGAATACATGCTGCAGCTGTCAAGAAAAATCATTGAAGGGTTAGGAAGCCACCCTAACGAAGAAATCAGGAACATCAGCAGACAAGAAGTTGAGCCAGCCCACAGGTACCTCAGCACAAGGACAATCATCGATGAACACCTTCAAGAGATCATCGACTGGACCTCGTTCTACACGAAAGCCAACAAAAACTACTACAGAGGTTAATACCCTGTATAATATGTTAATTATTTTTCGTCTTTAAAACAACTCCCTCAGAGTCAATTTTCATAATGTTTGGAAAATTGTATTTAAAATCAATTATAGATTAAGCATATCATGTCCACAATTTTTGTAAAGAAAATTTAGTATTGTATAACATCAACCGAAATGCGTTGGGCCCTTATTGTTGAGCCAACAATATATAAAATTGTAGTTATAAGTCTAGTTTTAAGTCAAAATTGTAAATATTAGACTAAATAAAAATAATTCTTAATCGTAAAAAAAAAAATGTCTTTTCATCAGATTGCTCTAAGATTTGTTGGGGGCCGTTTTGAATTAAGTATTGACGTTGCGAACCATTTCCAAGTATCCATTTCCCTGGGTCTAATTCTATTCTATTTTTTGATTTTTTGAGTCACAAATGTTTTCATGTTTTAACTCTTTCCAGGGCTCAGAATCTTGGACAACATCAGTTGCACCCAAGTCTGATGTTGTAACGGAAAAGGCATTATATACATTCGACCCTGAAGATGATTCTGTTTCAGAAACTAAAAAAGCTTGCCTTAAGTGCTCCTTTAGGAGCTAAGGCAATGTAAGAAGGTTTCTTAAGGAATTTCATCATACACTAACTCATATCTCGGTTGGCCATAGCCATTTCCGCCGTTCTTTTTCATTTTGATATACCAGATTCTCATTCCTTCCTGTATCTCTGTCTCTTGAAGTTTTTCCTGACATGGTGATCTATAAAAAGAGTTATTTTTTTTGTAGAGTGTAGAATCTACAGGTGAGATCATTTCACATTACAGGTTTTTTTTTCAATCATTAATAACGTTTTCCAAACAAATCTTTCAAATGTTGAAACAAATCATAAATTGATATATACAATTTATTAAAAAACAAATCTTTACAAAATGTTAAGTAAATAACGCGGAAGAAACTCACGGGACTCTTCGAGCTTTGTAAGAAATGAAACTATGAAGTAGAAACACTAACGGTTCAGATGAATCGCCAAAAAACGGACAATCCCTGGTTTCTCGAGTATCGACATATTTAAATAATCAAAATACTAAAAATAATCACGTTCATTCTTTTTGCGAGGATACGTTTTCGAATTGTAATATTATTACAATAAGTAAAAGGGGGAAAAAGTACATCACAAATGACGCAAACAAAATACAACAAAGAGCTTAAAGCTCACATTCGTCCACTTTTAAGTTCACGTTATTGCTTACTTTTAGTATTTAGGCCCTTATATTTATTGACACTGTTTTTGATCATTTTGGTGTGCTTTTTACAAATTCGTCAATGGTTGCATGTTGAACACGTTGGCATTCATACTGCTGCAATCTTTTGTTCATGGGGTAAGTATGTGCCTTCATCCATTAATTCAGCTAGATATGTTCGCATGATCTAAAAGTAGTCTTCCCTTTGTATTGTGCTCGTTTTTTTACTATTGGCCCAAGCATCACTACACTATTAAACTCCCAACCCTTAGGTTTTTTACTTTTGCTCTACCCTTCAGGCCTGCTCTTCTCATTGTTTCAGCACTAACAGCAATATTATTTTCTACAGTATTACTTCAGTCTCCAGAAACGAAACTTCGCGCAAGTTTCCGTTGAAAATTCTTAGATAGATTTGTTTTCTTCCAAATGGATCTGTTTGTGTCTCCAAGATTAGCGATCTTCTAAGTTTCCTTATGAAGCCAACTGAGCAATTTAATTTTTTAAGTACTTCCCGACAACTTAAGCCTTTTCTTAAGTCGCTTTCAATTCCATTTTTCACATCTACTGGTATTGCTCTCATCCGGCAAATCTTTCTCCTTGATCACTTATTAAAAACTATAAAAACTGTCATGCGTTCAATTCAATAACACTTCTGAAAGCTGTGATTTGCTTTTTAGTTACACTTATGTTACAACTTAAGTTTTGCAATATCAACTTTACAACGGCGACATGCAACATGAGTTCAATTATGGCAGTCACTGTATTTGAAACTTCTTACCTTCTTAAAATCGAATCCATGGAACTAAAAACTAAATAAAAAAATTGGTTTGGGTGCGTGTAGGCCTGCCCATACCATGAACTTCCCATCTCATGATTAAGAAAAATACATTAAGGCGCTATTTAATTTGCTCCCAACATAAACTTTAAGAAACTCACTTTTTAAGCTTCCCCGTAAGTTTATATTTGTTTTCGCATCTTTGAATAATATAAAAATCGACTTGCGTACAAAGTATAGATCATAGGGACTACTTGTTACGTACATGCTAACGCAATAATAACGATTATAGACTAGCGATATAAAGAATACATTGGTTAAATTGAATTAAAACATATCAAACTAATTAATTAAAAATATAAATATAAAGATTAAAACTAAATTCAAACGAATTCATGATGAGATATTAGAATAAGACAAAGTATGAGTTCTATCTTGTCGAGCTGCATGTTGAAGCTGGCTGCTTGTCCATGGTTTGCATTACACGACTCAAAGAAAGCATCTCCTGCTGTTTAAAACAAAAATATAGGACCAACGACCCAAAGTCTTAGTCAGTCTTCTGTACGCACATAGTATCACACGGCCATCCCTCTAAGAGTATCCAACTCGACGTGAAGATAATTTTTTTTATATTTTGCTTGCTCTCAAGAAGTTATGATTACTTTTTAAATGCAATAAGCACAGAGCTAGCGGAATAATTGGGAGAAGAACGAAAGATTTTTTGTAGTAGTTTGAGAAACTCAGATGTATTTGGTTTCAATTGAATTCGGTGGGTGGAGCTCGAATTGGGACGGATGATTTGATATCGACCTATCCAAAGTTTGGAAGATTTAGCTCAAATTTAGAGTTGCGAAAATTGATTTCATTTCAACAACTTTAACATTGGAATAAAGTAATATAAATCAGACAGTATTACATTTTGTGAGGACTCTGTTTATAGGGATTCATATTTTAAAATTTTGAGAACACAAACTTAACTTCGAGCATGATCAAAAGTTCTTTCGCCAACCATAACTGCAACTGTGTGGAAATTTTGGGAATTAAAATTTGTCTGATTCGGTTGAACTCTGCAATTTCTTTGCAAACTTTCCCTTCATCAGAAAACTTTTTATTAAAACTTGTGCTGAGTTATCACTGAAATATCACTTACAAATCATTACTATTACTAATGCTATTATAGGGAAAAGAATTTTAAAAAGTTGTTTTGAAATGAGAAAAGGGAAATTTGTGACCAGGCTTTGCTTTTTTTTCTGTTTGCAAAATTTAATTTGTTTCGATATAAACATTGTGAAAGGTCGCTTATCTCAACTTCATGTATTTACGGAATTATTTCTAATAAATCAAATTTGTTAGATTGCTTTTATTTGAAAGATATTAACCATTGGTGGGTATATTAAGGCGTGATTATCTCTTTGCCCTTTTTGAAAGGGTTCAAAAGTACATACTTTCAGTCCCGAGATTTCGACCGCCTCTTCCTTCCGAGCTTGGAACTGCTCAGCAAAGGATCTTCTTCTGTCTGTTAAATATATGGCTTAAAGAGGATCACATTCAGTCCAGTTTTCTTTGCAGATTTTGATAGGATTTTCCACGCCGATTCCGAGAGATTTCTTATCCATGTGTCATTTTCTTTAAAGACCTCTAGGATTGGGTTCATGATAAGAAACCACATCAGGGGAAAAAAAACTTAATCGGATGTTATGATCTTCCTTGCAATATACGAGTAATCAGTTTAAGCCATGTGTTTTAACTTTGTCATTTAGCTTTCTCTCGATGCTTTTCCTTTGAATCCAATTGCCTCATGTTATAACCATAAAAAAAACGTCAAGCGACAGCCGAACAGGTTTTGAACGAAAAACTGCTGACTCCATAATTTTCTAAGGATATTTTCATGTGACAGTGTTGCAAACTACAATCTGAGTCATGAAAAATGGGAAAGACTTACAGGATTCACATTTCTGAAACAATTTCCCAAGAACTTCCGTGGAAATTTGGATCAGGAAATAGAGAATCATCAATGTATGAAGTGGCCTCAACGAAATACTGCTTCAGTCTTTATGGAAGTCTCTATAGTTAGTAACTTTCTTAGTTTAGTCAATTGGCTAAATAAACATAATATTGATAAGACTGTATATGAATTTGTCCATTTATGCATATTTTTTATCTGATAAGGTAGCTGTAGATTGTTAATTTAATTAACTTTGAACTCTTTAATTGATTTTAATTGGAGAAGTGAAATTGTCCCTATTTTTGACAGTTTTTTTGTCATAAAATTCATACCACCCTATGGAATTTAACCAAAAGCTTTTCAGGTGATCTTCAGGTGACACACACACACAACCATATCTTTCGGAAAACAATGGAATCCGACTACTGGGACCGCCAATCGTGGAGAAATTTAAAAAGCTTGAATTATGAAAATCGGACCGATTACAAGAACTTCTTGATGGGAAGTTAATAAATTTTGAATAATATGCATTCTTGGAGCCTCAAACGAAACCTGCAACAATGGACGAATGTGAGCACTTAGCTATTTTTTGTTACCGTTATTTGAGTTGTAGTACATGGTTAAAAAACTGCATTGTTTTCAAAAGCAGCATTTAATAATGGTTGTCAAAGTATTTGGTCTCACCATAAGCAAAATACAGGCCACCCCATACGAACACAGATGTTTAACACAGACCTCCAGAGCAAATTTCATCTTCAACGAACTTATTCCGTTAGTCTCTTCTCTTCCCGTACGAACTTAAGTTTCGTACCCATTTTATTGTAGTCCCTTTTGTTAGACCTCTCCTCGAATATGCTTCCCAAGTTTTGATCCTCAGCGCACCAACCCCGGTTCTCATGAACCTACGTCTAGAATGTTGTGTTGGGCAGCTGTATACAGAACAATTTTATTTTTCACCGCAACCGGCCCAACCTTTACCTTTTCTTATCAACTCCTTGATAACCCCACGAGTTTGAAATTTAATAACTATAAATATGAATAAAATTAAGTGATTATAAAACTATAGAGAAACTTCGGATAATGTGGAATAGTGCCTTATTTACTAAAACACAGATGGTCTGTCTGCTCTAAGGAAAGTAGGTTTTCCGTGGAAGATTAGTGGCACCGACTGTTCTGGATCAGACCTTTTGAATCGAGGCAGATTAACGCCTCTGGAGGGATAAAACCAGGCGTACACTTTCGTGGTAAAAATAGTCGGGGTAGAAAGCCCCGGAGATCTGGTTGTTGATCGAGTTCATTGACTTTGCTATGTGCCTTCGGATAAGCTTAAAAAGGAAATTATCCACTCTGATCAGGTTGGCCCCATTGCAAAGGACCTCGTTGCGATAGAATTTTTTGTATTGAGACTCTGGAGTTTTATATAAGCGAAGACAAGCCCTGAGACATTGCCTTTCAAAAACCCGAATCTTTTCTTTCTTGTATCTCAAGAGGCCCTTGACAGTGGAGTCCTGAAATAATTTATGATAATTAATCTTCAACTTCCAGTCGTCACAAAAACGCTGAATTTTATCAGTAACATTGCAAGTTCAATCTGATATCTTCCATCTTCGGTCCTGATCTGTACGCAATCAAGTCGTCTGCGTATGCTATAGCATGGTGAAAAGAACATACCAGGTCAATCGTGAAAATGCTGAAAAGTATAGGGGAATTAACCGCACTTTGTTGTAGACGTCTTATTAATTCGAAAATAGAAAATAGAAGTAACATTGCCATTCTTCACAACAAACCGTCTATCTGTAAACATGTCATAAGGCATGTTCAGCAGTGGTTTGCTTATGCCAAGCCTGTTCAACTTGTAAAAGTGTGCTTCTAACCACACGGTTTCGAAACATCTATTGGAGTCTTGTCAAGAGAGATGAACCAGTAGTGTGGGGTTCAAGTTTCACACAAAACCATAAGACAAGTGCTAAGGAGGCATGAATTCACATAGAGAGATGCGCGGAAAAAACCACTACTTTCAACAAAAAATGTTCAAAAACGCCTTTCGTCGATTCAGAAAAGAGCATACAACCAAACGAAAACTGGGATGATGTTATATTTTGCGACGAAACAAAAATAATGTTGTCCTACAATAAAGGACCCAACAGAGTTTGGCGCAAACCTTTAAAAGCCTTGTCAATCGGGAATCGAAAACACCATGGACGCAAGGAAATACCTGAGCATTCTGCAGACTCATTGGCTCAATAGTGCTTATAGTTTTGGTTTTAATGGCGGTGATGATAGCAGAAAACCACAATTCAAATTTTATCAAGAAGAGGTGAAGACATGACTGCTTTGTAACTGCACAAAAGTGCTAAATACACCAGCTCAGAGTCCAGATCTTAACCCAATAGAAAATTTATGGGTTCACTTGAAAACGAAAGTGGCAAAAAGGAACCCCAAAAACAGAAACCAATTGATGCAATACACCAAAGAAGAGTGGGTTATTATTCAATTACGACTTAAAAAAAATAATTGGATCAATGACGAAAATATTAAAGGCAGTTATCAATGCTAGAGGTGGTCACACCAAATATTAAAACGTGGAATATTTTTTTGTTTTTTTATACATTTATGTTTCTAAATAAGTTTAGCTTATATTGTTAAAGTGTGTTAAACTTTCTTGACAGTGAATTTTTTGTGTCTTTAATCTTTTTGTTATTTTTTTTTTTGTTGTTGTTTAATAAAATTAAGTATTTTTTTATCTGATTTAATTTTTAATATGTAGTATAATAAGTTGTAAAAAAAAGATTTGCAATAAAGTAACTGAAAGTTCGTGTTTTTATAACTTTAGAGTAGAATTTTCTGTTTTCTTATTTTGTGTAAACACGTTCTTGACAAACTGTATCTGCATTACTAATCAATTTCTGTGAGCCAGGATTCGTTCTCCATATAAAAAAAGATAATTGAAACTTCACCTTTATAGCTAAACTTTCTGCGGTTCAAGGAACATCAATCAAATCCAACAAACTGTTTAATGAACTTTTGTTTGAAATTCAATTTGAAATTTTTAACTTCCCATCAGAAAGTTCTTGTTAAATTTAAATCGAAGTCTATTGATTTCAATCTTGAGGCCCCAGTTATACTTCAGTTGTTAAATCAATTCAACTGCTAATTTTAAGTTGTGTTTTTATTTTCTACGGTAGAAAAAAAATTTGTAAATTTCAAAATGCATTTTCTTCCAACTTGACAATAGCAAATAAAGAGGGATGGAAAAACTTGTAACACTTATGGAACAAACAATTGAACAAGCAATCGGACAAAGTCAGGTTGTCTTACATCTTTTACATCTTATGTATAAAGGAAAGAAATCACGTCGTGTGTTATTTGTAGACTTACAATCATAACATTTAAATCATAAAAATCTTTTCGATTTAGGTGGAGGTGTTTTCCGCACGTGAGCTCCAACAACGCATCCAATTTTCCCGGTAAAGTCAGTCTTCCAGAAATTAATTTTTGAGTATCTTTTCTCATCTCGTGTTGATAAGACTTTAATCCACTTAAGACAGATGTGCTCTTCCAGAAGCTCTAATATCACCGAAACTGTTAGTTGTGCCAAGTTTTGATTGCTCCCTTCAGACCAAAAAAAACGAAGAACCGTAGCTCTTAACAAATCCTTTACTTCATTCAGAAATATGTACAAAGGCTTTTTTGTTTAGTCTGGAATAACTAACGAATTTGTTAAAAGAGGATATTGATTTTGGATTAAAGCCTTTAGAATCAATATAGACATCTTGCTTTGTATGTGGACTTTTAAATGGTTTGAATGATAGCGGATATTTTTTCTCATCCGCGCAACATAAGTGGTATCACCCTCTCCATGGTCATAATCAAAACATAAATCAAAACTAGTTTTGACTTTTATGAATTAAGTTTATTTTTTAAAACATTAGCGATTACTTTTTGAATTTTCTTGTGTAATCAATCCTTTGTTTTCTTACTTCAAGTTGGCTACATTGTTGTGTTCCATAATTCCAAAATTAATTGCTGTTGTGTCGAGACTATTGCGTGCAATTGTGTATAAAACAACCGAAACAAAATCTTAGGTTTTAGGTATGTAAAAGTGGTGGTTCAGTTATATACCGTTTTAATGCCACAGCTCTGTTACCAATTTAAATAGGTGTATTTGAGATTTCTTTAAATCCAGACTGAGGTATAAGAAGGACATTAGTTGCTTAATGTCCTTAGCAGAAATGTTATCAATTGAATTGAAGAGGGTCTACCAAGCGATCGCTGTCTAGCTCAGGCAAAGGCCGGACAGGCGCAAAAGAAGTGTGTAGGGGTTTACCTCTCAGCTGTGTTTTTGCAGCTCCGACAGTATGAATTGTGTGGGATGCCTAGCTTAACGGCATGATCTCCAATCGGCCAGTGTCCTGTGCAGACCACATCCTACTAGTCTGGCAATTTCATGACGGGTTCGCCTAAGGAGATCTTTTGCTTTTGATTGTTTGTATTCAGGCCATATTTTCCTTGATGTTACACAGTACGTCAGACTGGTCCATCTAAGGTTTGCTGTCTCAATGAAGTGTGAGTATTATACCCTCAACTGCATGTAGTGAAACGAAAACCTCCCCTACAGGCTAGCGATGAAGGGCAGATCCATGCCTAGAAGGTTCATCGGCCCATATAAGGGAAATGAACTGATCTTCTTACGACGCTGTTTCTTAGGTTTTAACTAAGCAGGACTATTTTCTTGCCTTCTTAGTTTCGGATTGAAATATCAGTCATGCAGTGATCTGCAGCATATAGTTTAAAGGTGACACATGCGCAATGAAACACTGATCTTGAAAATGGTCAAGACAGGTATCTGCTAGTAATGGTGAGGACTCATTTATTGAGTAGAAAAATTGTGGACACAAAGACTACATATATTCTATTTCTCATACGAAAACTGAACTCTTGATCGGCTTGCAGTACAATTCTATCGTTTAAAGAGAAAAGAGAATCAGCGAGCAATGTTTTGTCGCATGCTATACATGTTCTGTTGTATAACAAAAAATTAATTGTATAAATTGTATAAATAAATACGGGCTCAACGTACATATAGTTTTTAAGAAACACAACGCAGTTCCCTTTTATTGCTATAGAGCTTAAAGTTAAAATTAAACATTTCCTAAATTATTAATATTAAACAGAAAACGAAAGACTGTATCTTAGTGCATGAAAGATCGTTCCTGTGACGAAGTAGATGTAGGAGAGTCTCACTTTCATACTGATTTTCCCATTTTTCGTTTTTGTGCATGGCAAACACTCATCGTTGTTCCGTTCGAAGACCAGCAGGAATTTAATTAATTTGAAAATTCTAATTGTAGAGGCAGAGGGAACAGAACCAAACGCAATGGACAACTGCCTTACTGCCAGAATCTCTGATACAATGGTCGGAGTATTTCTTGATTGAAATTGACCCCTTTAAAGGGGTTAATTGACACTAATTTAAGCGCTTATACGTATATAAATTTGTTTGTTCAGGCCCAGCGTTGAAGTGTTGAACACCCAAACGTCTATTGTCGGTCGAGGGGAAAAAATTCTGTATTTTATTCAATTCACTCCTATAGTGGTGAAGTAATGAATGACATAGACCTTTCTTATTAATTTGGATGAACTATGCCCCGTTTAGTAAGGTGGTCTGCGTCATCATGCAATTAAGCTGAATTTCTCTTGACTTCTAAACTTAAGTTCACAAAACGTTGATTGTAGTAAATGCTATAAGATTGTTCCTGATTTTTGTTTTTAGAAGGAGCGATAGATATTGATCACAAATGGCTAATGATACTATTCCTTCGGAACGCTGGATGCCTTCGACGAGCGACGGAGCTGGAAGTGTTTTTTTGGAGGATGAAATCAGCAGGTGAGTTTTTTTTATTAGTATTGTAGTATTGAATGAATGATCTTCGATAAAAATGAGAGATTTGTCAATAATTAATATTAATTTATTAAGTAGCAATTTTACTGTTTTATAAAAGTAATATTTTACTGTGTTCTGTTGGACAAAAAATTAATATTGTTTTGTATAGTTTTCTGAATAACAAATCATATACAGAATACTAAACTCTACATATATCTATATCATCAGGAGTTGAACATTAATCAGCCATAGTCGTCATGTTAATTAACGGATAAATTATAATATTATAATTTGAGTGATGGCAACTTTCATTTTTAATAAACATCAAAAATGATAAATGAGCCGAAAACCTTTGTCATTTTACAAGGATCCATCAGTAGCTGATTTGACAAATATATTTGTGTAGAGTAATTTTAATATTAAATAAAATTATAATATAATAATTTGAGTGAAGGAAACAGCAAAAATACTTAATGAGCTGAAAACCGTTGTAATTTTACAAGGATTAATGAGCAGCTGATTTGACAAGTATATTTGTGTAGAGTAATTTCAATATTAAATAAAATTATAAAATTATAATTTGAGTGAAGGAAACTTTTAAGAAACAACAAAAATGCTTAATGACCTGAAAACCGTTGTCATTTTACAAGGATTAATCAGCAGCTGATTTGACAAGTATATTTGTGTAGAGTGATTTGGATATAAAATAAAATTATAATATTATAATTTGAGTGATAGAAACTTTTAAGAAACAACAAAAAAGGTAAATGAGCTGAAAACCGTTGTTATTTTACAAAAATCGATTTGTAGCTCATTTGACAATATTTCTTTAGTACTGTATATTATTGGAAACAAAATTGATGTATAACGGTTGATAAATAGTAATACAAATGTAAGAGTACGTTAGCTCTCCGATAAGATAGTTTAGAATATTCAAATGCGATAAGGACGTCGAATTTAGTAACTTAACAGTTTTTATCTTACATTATTTGCTTATTGTTAGTGGGGAAAAGAGAAAACGAATTTCATGATCAACAGAAATTGTTTAGTAAATGAATTAATTTTAACTGTCATTAGTTTTACAAATATATTAATCCGCCGTCGTCTTGCAATTTCTGCACCGAATAATGTGTTGATATCGAAGTTGGTGTGCATATCTCGTGCTGATTCCAATAATTTCCTCGCTGACTGTTGGTATTTGTAGATCGCGATGAATATCCTTGTTACAGAGGAACCACTGCATCTATGATATTATAGTCCTTAGAATCTAAGATTGTTGTCTTTGAATTATATTAATGTTTGATGTTTTTGAAGTGCTCCATATTTGCAGCCCAAAAGTCAAGATGTTATTGTAGCCTTATAAAGAAATAGTGTGTTGCTAATTGTTAGTTGAGAGTCCTTACAAAAAAGTCAGTAGTGTGGTCTATATTTTGCCTGCATACGATTGTGTTTGTTTTCAATGTGATGTTTCCACGTCAATCCCAAGTCCAAATTTACTCCTAAGTATTTTGCTACAAGGTTTATTAAGATGGGCTTGCCGTTAATATTTGAAGGTATGTGTGTCAGCTTTGTTTTGGTTGTGAAGTGAACTTGTACTGATTTGTCATCGTTTATTTGTATGTTCCGTTTTTAAACCATTGCTTCTTCAAGATATTCTTGGCTGAAGTGTTTCAGTATGGTGGCCTTTTTCTTAATTAAGGAGAATTGTGTCGTCAGCAAATGTTGCAATCATAGAGGATGCTCTGTTAGCAGGAGGAACGCCAGCTGTATAGAAGACATACAGTTGTGGTCCTAAGACGTTGCCTTGTGGATCTGAGGTTTCGTCGATGAATCTAACATAGAAATTTCATTCGGTTCGGTAGCTTTTGATTAATACGAAGAATTCTTCTGGGAATAGACTCTTGAGTCTTTGTAGAAGGCCAGCATGCCAAATAATTTTGCTCTCTCGGTGAACTCTTTGAATGGTTTAGGATTGTTTTTTGAATCGTCAGGATGGGTTCAATGCGGGCAAATAAAATCTGCTCAAATACTTTGGAAAGAATTGGAAGTTAGTCTACTCCGGTGTATACGAAGGAGCTTTAGCTGTGTCTTTTCCTAGTTTTGGTATAGGAACTATTTCCGCCACTTTCCACAATTTCGAAAAGTATACGTCTTATAATATCATTGAACAGGTTACTTATGTATGTGAATTACTACTGTGTCCAAAAAATAAGGTGGCATATGAATTTAAACTGCGCGCGTCGAAGGATTTGGAAATTTGTCTTTCTTTTTAGGTTGGTAGTACTGTCAGTGACATCTATGTGAAATTTCATGTCAAAATATATTCATAGTGTTTGAGATACGCGTCGTTTTGTGAGCCGCTAAAAGTGAGTTTTTCGTTTTTTGCGATGTCGAAATTTATTGAGCAAAGAATTTGCATTAAATTTTGTTTGCGGAATCAATTTTCTGCTGCGGATACGTTGAGGATGGTGCAGAAAGCCTTTGATGATGAGGCTATGTCTAAAAAAAATGTTTACAAGTGGTATAGTGATTTCCAAGCCGGCCGTGAACGTGTCGAAGACGAAGAGCGTTCTGGGCGACCATCAACCTCAACCGATGAAGCTCACGTCCAACAAATCAAAGATTTGGTGTTGAAAAACCATCGATTAATGATTAGAGACCTTGCTGATGAAGTTGGCTTATCGAAAGGCTCAGTCAATATCATTTTGAAGGATGCTTTGGGCCTCAAGCGCGTTAAATCTCGACTGGTACCGAAAACATTGAATTTTTCGGAAAAAAGGCGTCGCGTTGAAGTGTGTGAAACAATGCTTTCCGACTAGCAGGATGTCATGAAACGCATTATAACTGGCGATGAGACTTGGATCTATGCTTACGACCCCGAAACAACCGATCAATCGAGCGAATATCGTGCCAAAGGAGAGCCGAGACCAAAAAAACCGCGCCAAAGTCGCTCAAAAATCAAGGTCATGTTGACTGTTTTCTTCGATTATCGTGGTGTTGTGCTTTATGAATTCCTTCCAACCGGCCAAACAGTCAACAAGAAATATTATTTGAACGTTATGCATCGTTTGCGTAACGCTATCCGCCTAAAAAGGCCGGAATTATGGAAAGACAATTCTTGGTTTTTACACCACGATAATGCACCATCCCATACCGCACTCGTAATTCGTGATCATTTCGCCAAAAATTCAACCCATATCGTTCCGCAACCACCGTATTCACCTGATCTGGCGCCGTGCGACTTCTGGCTGTTCAACAAGCTCAAAAGACCGCTCCGGGGACACCGTTTTGATACGATAGAGGAGATTCAAGCCCCAGCGAAGACGGAACTGAAGGCCATCCCAGAAAGTGACTACAACCTGTGTTTCAAAGATTGGAAAATCCGTTGGTATAAGTGCATTGCATCGGGAGGGGATTACTTTGAAGGGGATGAAATTGATTTGGAAGAATAAATAAAGAATTTTCAAAATAAATGCAATGTCACCTTATTTTTTGGACACAGTAGTAGGTAGTTCTTTAAGCAGTTTGCCTATAAGAAGGTCATAAACCGGAGATTTTCTATTGGCGAATTCAGTTATCATGAGTTTTACTTCATTAATATTAACTTTTTTAATTTGCGTATCGCTGATCCTATGAAGGGGGAGTTGTGGTATCTAATCATTGTCTACATCGTTGGAGAATGTATCCTTAAAATAATTTGCTTAAGCTGCAGCTTTGTCAAGAATTTCACGAGCCCAGCTTTCTTTTTCTTGTTTTAGGGTTGGATGAACTTAAGGGGGATTAGGTAGTTTTCCACAGAGAAATGTTTGTTTCCGAGGTTGGACTAAATTTTTTGAGATAATTAATCAATTTATTGTTCTTAAAGGTTTTCAGGGATTCCTTCAGGCTTTGCTTGGGGGTGACCTGGTTATTTGTAATTTTTACTTTTTACTTGTACCTGTTTTCTTATGTTTGGTGGTGTAAACGTGGCTAGAAATTTAGGCAATTATTGACAGTTTTGAAGGCTCCTTCAGTTATCGGATTTGAGAGAAATGGTCGTCAGAAGATTAAAGCTGATGAATTTACGAAACGCATTCCAGTCCGTCTTGCTATTGCGCAGTTTATAAGTTTTTGCTATCTTGATGGGATGAAATGACAATGGTCAGAAGAAAGGTCGATTAAGTAAAAGTCAATGAGGTCAGGAACCTGCGTAGGGTCACTTAGGCAGTACATTGGTTCGCCAGTGCTTATATACTTGCATATATTGATTTTAATTGCGTCCAGTAATTTTTTTCCATTCTTGTTAGTTAACCTTGAGCTCCAGACGGTGTGTTTAGCGTTGTGATGAATCTGGGTCCCAGTGTTTTTCTGTAGTGATCAAATTATTGAATTGTTATTATGTGTTGAGGAGGGCATTACAGATAAGAGATTGTTATTTTTCCATATTTGTGTTCTAGTTGGTTTGAAGTCGATTGTATGTGGTCTGTACAGTTACTTCGAGTTTAACATTTGTTTTTTTTTTCATTATTGCACCACCTCCCTGTGCTGTTCGATCGCAGAAACTTTTGTGAGTAATGTAGGTTTCATTGATCAGTATTATATGAATTTATTTAAAAAAATGCAAGTAACAAAAATCAAGTGCAAATGAATTAAGAACAAAAGAATACATTCCCAATTCAAGGTCAAAAGTAATAACAATTTATAGTTTATTGTTTAATCAATCAAACAATGGAAGAAAGAAAACGATCAATAATTGTTTGGTCAAGTTGAAAAATGTAAGGTTTTACCCTTATGGGCCTAAGGTCATCCAGTACACTATTAAAGAAGCGAAGTGCAGTGAAATTGAAAAAAACGGCAGAAATGAGTTTTGTTTTTTCTTCAAGTTGCAACTGATAAATTTTTGATATTAACGCGCACGTTGAGGTGTACAGGAAATCAAGTATATGTATTCCCAAATGGCAAATGGAGTAGAGGCCGGTATCTATGGATCAATCACTTAAATCTTTATACCCATGGGACAACATCCAAGTGTTCCAGGCTGAGCTACAAGCCATTGAATCCTGCGCCAGAGAAAACCTTGCAAAACGCCAAAAAGAGGTCAGAATACTAGTTTATTCAGACAGCCAAGCAGCACTCAAGTCATTGTTATCCAATCAAATGGAATAAAAATGTGTCAAAAGCCTTACTACGCCTTACAATTCCTAGCCCAATGTAACAAAGTTAGGTTGGGATGAGTTCCAGGTCATCATGGAATCGAAGGTAATGAAATTGTGGACGAATTAGCCAGGGCTGGTTCAAAAACCAGGCGCTACCTCAGGTTGATAAAAGCAAGAGTTTGTGAGATACCGGAAGACCTTCAAGATATTACTTGCAAAGAAGATGTGGACCTGATGATGATGCAATTAGAATCTCCGTGCCCAGAGTAGTAGCGAAGAATTCCTATAAGATTCTCACATTCTAGAAATGATTAAGTGCAGGAATGTTCAAAAGAAATTTGGGTAAAGATATCGTCAACCTGTGTTTCGAGACAACTTGTCATATTTAAACCAATTAAATTCGTAAAAAGTAAAAATAGACTTATCCCTGGGTTAAAAATGTCCTCCAATTTGTTTTTTACTGATGCTCAAAAGGCTCGCGTGCTCTCGAAAACTTTTCCGAATAATTACTCTGTTTCAGCTGGTTAAGGTGACACACATACTGACACTCTAGTGAACAACACTCTTACTGCGTTTAATATGTTGACCGCTGAGACTCCAACCAATACAATTATTACGGAGGCAGATATTCAATTTCATGTCGACAATTTGAAAGTAAATAAGAGTGCAGGTTTTGATGGCATTAAGAATATATATCTCAAGCAATTACCTCGAAATGGAATGGTGCCTAACAATACAATATTTTCCTGATGCTTGGAAAATGGCCAAAGTTATACCAATACTTAAAGCTGGGAAGTCACCTGAGGACCCTAATAATTACAGACCAATGAGTTTGTTAAGAAGTGCAAGTAAATTATATGAAAAAATTATAAACGAAAAGATTACGAAAATTATTGAAGAAAGAAACATATACCCGGCTATACAATTTGGTTTTAAGCCAAATCATAGCGCATCCCACCAAGTACTCCGAATATGTAACTTCGTCAAAAGAAATCGAGTACAAGGAAAATCAACAGGCATGATTCTCCTCGACGTTGAAAAGGCATTCGATTTCGTTTAGCATAATGGTCTTTCATATAAAATGAAAAGTCTTGATTTTCCTCCGTATCTATATAAAATAGTTCAAAGTTTTTTGTCTGGTCGTTGCTTTAGAGTCCTTGTCAATAGGGAGTCCCTCAAGGCTCTATTTTAGGACCTCCTTTATACAATCTATTCACATCTGACTTTCCGAGTCTGAGTGAGTGTGAGGCGGCTATTTTTGCAGATGATATCGCTTTATTTTCAACTCATAAGTTTGTTCAAAATGTTGAGAAAAACAACAAGATGAAAATTATCGAAAGCTACTACAACAAAATGGAAAATTAAGGTGAACGGTAGGGTAGAGCGGGGCTAGTTGGGCCACGGGGCAAGTTGGGCCACGCGAATAACTCAAGTACCGCAAGTCCTATACGAACGAGATCATACACGAATGAAACGTGCACACTAACCAACCCATGCAAATATGGTCTCAGTCGCATTGTATCAGCAGATGGGGAACAACGCGCAATTTTTTGTTTTTGAAGTGAAAAAGTAAAAAAAAAATTCTTTTTTTTTTCATATTCTAGTGGCGAAAAGGTGCAAATTATACATTAAGGTACAGTTTTTTTATGAAGCACGTAGTCATATTTTAGTATTCCGTTTGAAAAATTTAACTATTTTGAGCATTTCTTTAATTATGACGCAATATGTTAATCAAACTAGATGTGGGGTAAGTTGGGCCAGGTGGACCAACATGCCCCCTGAATGAAAAAAACATGTGTTTTCTGCATTGTAATTTTTGCTTACGTTTGCTTGTTCTAGAATGCGTACATACAAGCGAAAAACTGAGAGAGCTGCTGCTTGTCAAGAACAGCTAAATACAGCTGCGAGATCTGTCTTGGCTAAAGAAAAATCTATAAGAGCAGCAGCGGCTGAATTTGGAATACCAAGAACAACACTAAAAAGATATATTCAGAAAGCAGAGTCACAAGAAAATCCTCGTATGGGTTACGTTGCGCCAAGGCAAGTTTTCGATGCGCAACAAGAAATGTTATTGAAGGAATATTTGCTAAAAGCATCTTCTATATTTTATGGCTTAACGCCAAAAAATGTTCGCACGCTTGCCTACAAATGCGCAATCAAATTCAAAATACGATCTCCTGATACCTGGAATGAAAACAAGATCGCTGGTAAAGATTGGCTTACAGGTTTTCTGAAAAGGAACCACCAACTGTCAATTAGGAAGCCGGAAGCTACGAGTCTGGGCAGAGCGACCTCTTTCAACAAAACCAACGTGGATGGCTTTTTTGACAAACTATCTGAGGCTATGGATAGGAACAAGTTCAGTGCTTCAAACATATGGAACGTTGATGAGACTGGTGTATCCACCGTGTGCAAACCAGGCAAAATAGTTGCGGCTAAGGGCAAAAAGAATATAGGATCAGTGACTTCAGGCGAACGTGGTACAAATGTAACACTAATAGTAGCCGTCTCAGCTTCTGGGGTTGCAATCCCAGCTATGTTTATTTTTCCTCGGAAAAATTACAAAGACCACTTTATTAACGTTGGTCCACCAGACTGTATTGGAACTGCGAATGCTAGCGGTTGGGCCACCAATGACGAATTTTTTGCTTTCATGGTTCACTTCATACGGCATGTGAAGCCAACTCAAGAATGCCCCGTGTTACTGGTCCTAGACAATCATTCCTCTCATCTCTCAATTGAAACGCTAGAAGTAGCCAAAACCAACGGGATTGTCATGCTCTCGTTTCCTCCTCATTGCAGCAATAGGCTTCAGCCCCTAGACGTTTCCGTATTTGGACCCTTTAAAAAATATCTATCCGGGGCACAAGATGGTTGGCTACGTAGCAATCCAGGGAGGACGATTACAATTTATGACATTCCCCGAATTGTAGCTGAGTCTCTTCCTTTAGCTACATCTCCAATAAATATTATTAATGGATTTAGAAAGGCTGGGATATTTCCATACAACAGGGAGATTTTCACCCCCAGTGAATTCGACCCATCATATGTGACCGATCGTCCAGAAACAGGTTAGTTAGTTATTCTTTACTGGTTTAAAGAAACCCAATGCTAAGAATAATTTGTATTTTAAGTAGGTTCAGTTGTTCCCAATGAACTACAGGACTCTATTTCCCAAAAGCTGGACTAAGGAAGCAAACACTTACTAAAAGAAGGAAGAGACGAGCTGCAATCTTAACTGACACCCCGGAAAAGGATGCCTTGCAAGAGGAACAAAAACAAAGAAAAACGGCCAAAGCAAAAGTTGACAAAAAGAAAAAAAAAAACAAATCAAGAAAAAAGTGTTGCAAAAATCAAGTTCCGAAGAGGAAGAAGAGCCGGAATGTTTTTGTCTAATGTGCATGGAAGCATTCTCAGAAAGTTTACCGGGCGAGGAGTGGGTACAATGCCATACTTGCCGAAATTGGGCTCATACGAAGTGCTCACATGGACTTGGGGTTGTTTTTATTTGCATTAACTGCAATAGCGACTACGATTCCTAATTTATTATTTCTTCTGTAAACACATACGTGGACTACCGATTTGTTTGTTTTTTTGTTTGCTTTGAAGTATTAATTACTTACCTTTATGATTGCGAAAAAGAAAAAGTTTTATGTTATTTTTGAAAATATCTTTAACTAACGTTATAAATCATTTTATTTATTTGTTTTGAATTACTTATTTAATTGTTATATTACGTGAATAAAACTCTGTTATAAATTCAGCCTTTTTGTCCTTTATGGAACTCATTTTTTCACTTTTCAGCCAATGGCCCAACATACCCCACGTGTTGGCCCAACTTGCCCCGTTAGTGGGGCAAGATGGGCCACTTGGACTTAATGCATTTGAGACAATATTATTCTTCTGCGATAAAATATTTTAAATTTTCAAGAGTTTCATAAAGAACCCAGATGCCCATTCTTTCCTTTGTTCCTAGCCTCATAGTTGTATTATGAATAGGTTGATATATATTAGACTTCACGTGGAAAGTGGCCCAACTAGCCCCGCCCTACCCTACTAAAACGCAAGCCATATTTTTTACCAGAGCAGTAGAGTGGAACAACTTTGTGAAATATTTAGGAATTAATCTTGACACAAAACTTACCTTTAGTGAACATATATCTAAGACCCTTCACAAAGTTAGAATAGCAACAAAATGTTATACCCATTTGTTAACATGAAATCTGCGCTAACAAATGAAAACAAAATCATATGTGCACAGTGTCACATCAAAAAATTACAAGTGTCACAAAACAAATAGCTTAAGTTTCCGTGGCATCACTCCACGTTAAGCCTGCATAAAAGGAGCTGGCAGCGGCAATAGACTCGAAGTTCGCTTGTACAAATCTCTAGGAGTAAACGTCTGGCGTGTCAGCGGATAAGCATTTGAAGCGATTGTTTGCCATAGCGACATCGGATTGGTAAATGGAGCAATATTTGGTGAACAACGCCTGGCGATGGTGTAAGCTGCTTCCAAAATGGAGAAAGTGTCCTAACGAAGATTGTATTTCGGTATTGTCAACAAATATCTTTTAAAACATAAACCATTTTACTACGGTTTCATTTTCCAAGCATATTACATAATGATAAAAAAAATTACGAAACCAGCTCCATTTTTGTTTAAATTAAATGAAATTGTTAAAAGTAAATCAACTGGGTTGCGTAGTAAGTTAAGCGTGTGCGTCTGGTCCAGGCTTCACTTTCCGTTGGCGATGTATTTGGAGTGGTTTGTGTGGGTGTATGCCCTTGCTTCAGTGAATACATGTGGATTCTGCAGGAATTTTAAGTCGTTAAAATAATTCTTTCCGCACATTATCTGTCGTTGGCTCTGAAGATGATCGAACCTTCCGAAACCACTTCTTCATAATACGCCAACCAATGTCGAATAAAATACTGCGGATTATATTAATGCATATAAGTTACCTTAATTCAGACCCCATACGTCGAGCAATTGGAAATTAAAACACTACACAATCTTCCAACTCTTCTTCTAAATCTTTTGCTGTCTCTCTGTAAAATGCATTACAGGTGTAGTCCTAATATCAGGACAGCAAGTATTTAATAAATAATAAAAAAAACTTAAAACTATTTAAATTTTGATACATAATTTATTTGTTGTATTTTTTTTCCTTTTTTATATTTGTTTATAAGTTGCTTTTTTTTAATTAAACATCGCTTAAATTTTAGGACCTAAACTTATTTTAAGGCTATGTGGGCCGACTAGGCTTGAAAGTATTTTTTTTCAATTTATAGTGTTGGTTACCTTATCGTAGCCTGTTTGGGAATCACAATGTTACCGCGAAGATATCCTAAATATACTTGATAGAATAAGGCCACTGAGGTGAACAGTGCATGATATATCATGAGCACCGACTTTGGTATACTTAAATAGTGCATTATACACGCTCTTTTGGATACTGTTGTTATATAATGTCAGAGTTTCTAAGGGAGCAAGTAAGCAATGTACAGTAGTGGTGTTCTTATATTCACTCTCTCTAATTTCTCCACGTTCATCAAGACATCCCCGTGCAGCTTTTTCTTTTTAAATTTTCTGGCTATCACGAGATTACCACATAATACCATAAAAAGCCACGCACTGAAACTGAAATATTTATCAGCGATACAAAATGTGTCTTCAACCCAATTTGTTTTTAATGACCGCTTTGTAAACTTTCAAATACCCTACTGCTGATCCAATATTTCGGATAATGTGCTTAAGACACAAGTCATCCGAATAAATGTGCTCTTTAATTTTTATAATTTCCTGTATCTGAATTGATCGATTCGGTTCAAAAGATATGCACTTATATAAATGAGATACAAAACACAAGGATTGCAAGTGAACTTTGGCGAGCAAGTCTTTGAGCGTAACTACTTCTGTGGCCGACTGTTTTGTAAATGGTTTAGACCTTGATTAATTGGTTTTGTTACAGCTCCTTGAAAGTTGAGTTCGAATAGGAGTAATCAACCGGAGAAGAAACTTGCTTAAACTCCCTGTAAATGCCTTCCATACTCTGGAAAAGATATTTGCATAAATTTATGTTACTCTCCAAATGAACTTTAAAGTCTAAAGTTGATAAGTTCCTTTTTCGGCAGCACCAAATACGGATTCGTTGGAAGTTCCTTTGTTCTTGAGAAACGTCTGCTGTGCTCGTTACCACGCAGGAGCGAAATTGAAGAAAAGTAGTTATCTAAAAACGAATTCCACGATTTCTTAATTGTGAATTACGGCTCTCACGATATCCCGGGAAAAACTACATAATATATCCCCTTTATAAGATGAAGCCTTTATGAGGGTTTTCCCCTCAACATGACGCCAAAAGTGTATTCTAGTCCTACTTAAAACAAGGTTAATGCAACAATGACCAACTGAATGCGCTACAGAACAATTGGTACAATGCTGGCATTAAAATGATACAAAATAACGAGCTGATATGGTCAAATTACTCATACAGAAACTGGGGATGATACATCATTTGAAGTACAATCAGTACTGATACAGCGTGTGCATTCTACTGTAACGTTCAACTGGCGGTTAGAATATTCCGAACACCAATAAAGTGGACTTCCCTCCATTGAAGGCTCAGTTCACACTTTAGGTGTAAACTGTAAAGGGTGCAGCCAATTGATGTGTTCCATTGCATTTGTTTCACTTAATTAGTCTTCCGGTATAATATTAATTCACATGTAATTTCGTTAAATAACGTTCCCTTTAACTTGTATGCAAGTATGTATAAATGCTACACACACGAATAAACAAATGCTTATGTATGTAGATACATGTAGTTTTTGTGAAAATATATACACAGAAAGAATTGTTGGCAAACTTGGATTTCAAAAATAAGATCCTTTCAGCTTTCTTAATTGGAAGAAAGAATAATTATAACAATGCGTTTGAAGCAAGGTCATTATCTTTTTTCTGCTCAGTAGCTGTTTTTAGTGCAAAGAAAGAATGAGATACGTTACAAATTAAATACAGTGAAAACTCCAATAAGCGGACACTCACAGTCGCACCCTTTTTGTCCGGTTATGGAAGATATCCGGCTATTTGAGAGAATTGACTGAAATAAACTGACTTTTTTTAATATGACTCTCTAAATTTTTTAAGTGCTGAAATACCAGGAAATCATTTTATGTAAATTGTTTCAAGCTGTCAATAAGTTTTTATGCCTCGGAATATGTTTTTATGGAATCAAATTCTTGTCTTGGGGAATGGCCTCAATTTCGTCTTCTGATTCGCCTTCCAGTTCCTCTTTTCGAATCTCAATACTTAGGTCTCCCGTTTAAATATTTTTGTCGATAGCTATAAATTCTTCTAAATTCCATGAAGTCTTTTTAAAGTACAAAGAGCCTAACACAGTTATTGTTTTAAAAGCTCTGATGCACATCTAACTTTATTTAAGATATGCTTTAAAACTTGATCACGATAATAAAATTGAAAATTCTGTATCATACCTTCTTCTAGCAAACTGAAGTAGTGTTCGGTGGCAAAATTATCTTCATATTTACAAGGTTTAATTCTCGCGGATGGGATTCGGCATTATCTAAAAACAAAACCATTTTACTCTTTCGAATACACATTTTTCTATCCAATTGCAACAATAATTCCGACATCAGATCACGATCACGTTTTGTATAGTTTTCATGTTGCTGGTGACAATGGCATGAATTTTATGTAATTTTTGAAGTGTCATATTAAAAAGGCAATTAATATTTTAAGTATCCATTTTTTTATTAGTTAATTATTATCATAACAAGAATAGGAAAAAATAAAAAGAGGAGAAAATTTCAAAAATTAGGAGTTGATGAAGTGGGGGTCTCAAAAAATTGGCGCGCAAACATAACCACGATTTCAACTCTTCTAGCAATCTGAAACCACAAAAAAAAAGATTATCAATCAAGAATAATGTCACAATGTCTGGAACTACGGAAAAGTTGGAAAAATTTTCTTTCACAAAAAAACGACTGCCTGAAAAAAAAACAATTTTTGTACCACTTTTTTTGACAGTTTCGAAGTTAAAAAAAGTAGTATAAATTTGGCGATGGGAATAGTTCCAGACATAGATGAGTTTATAAAGAAGACTCTCAGGTAAATCGGTCCAGTAGAACCTGAGAAATCGTGAGTATGAGTATGAGTATTTGAAAAAGAAAGTTTCGCGTAAAGTTGTTCGCAATCTAAGGCATGAAATGATATTGTAGACTTACATCTATTTAATCTGCTATTCCTGCTTCATAAATCGGACATACCTCGACTTCGAAAAAACAATTTTCCTCGTTTCTCTCTTCATATCGAGCAGCTCTGGCCTCCTTTGTTGCGTTATATGCTCGTATCTCGGAGCGTTCAATCCGGGCGTTGTCTTGTTTCAATTTTCATTCCTATAAACTGCATCATTTTTAAAATAGGAATGAAGCCTTCAAATATTTCACAATATTTTTATATCACTCACAGCACATATGTACGTCCACGTTGTTTGAAGGTTAGAATTCAACTGTAAGCAGCTGGACGTAAGTGAACACTAAATAAAAAAGATGAAAGTCACCTTAGGTTCTTGTATTACAATATATAAAAAGGACAAATTGTTTTACTGAGATATACAGGTAGACAGAGAATCCATAATGTCTTTTGTTCGATTAGTTCCGGCCGAACCCGTTTGGATGCAGTGTCTGCAAAATACCGATATCGCCGAAAATAATTTGAATTTTGAAAAATCCTCTTGAAGATATATTCTTGAATAGTTAATCTTTGAAAATAAGTCACTCCTTAGACATTTTTTCAACGGGACATTTTTCAGATCTAAAACTTAGAGTTTTATTAATATATGTAGTGCGCGGAAGAAAAGGCCGCTCTCATCTGCATTTTACACATCCTCCGCTTCATAACCAAGCAACACAGAAGGGAACTTTTCCATAAACTGATTCACCTCCTCTTAACTAACATGAGCAGCTTCACCGGATATGCGCTTAAAACTAATATTGTTTTTTTTACGACACTTTTGTAGCCATGCAGCAGAAACAAAGAAGCTATTATAGCCCAATTGTCTTGCTACTTCCCTCGCCTTTGAATTCACTAACTTTCCGGATATAGGAATGTTTTGACTTCTAGCGCTTGCAAACCATTCAAAGCACATCTTGTCTATATGTAAACCTTCCGATTTGAGACAATGTTTGTTTTGATTTATTGGGTTGGCAACTGATTTTTTGCGGATTTCACTCATAGATGGCTTTAGTTGAATTTTTAGGTTTGCTGACGTAATCAAAATGTCAAACACATTTTGTTATTTGATAGATGGTACTTCAACTGCCAATCAGTAAAAAATGTTTTTAAATCGGTTGTGTAGTTTTCGTTTGGCGTCTGTTGAAAATGGAAAATCAAAACGAACATTTACGTCATACTTTGCTTTTTTATTTCCGGAAAGGAAAAAACGCATCCCAAGACCACAAAAAGTTATGTTTATGGCGACGAAGCTTTAAAAGAACAGTGTTCTGGTGATTTTCCACTCAAAGATGAAAAACGCTCTGGTCGTCCATTTGCAGTTGATGACGACCAAGTCAAAGCAATAATCGATTCGGATCGTCAACAAGTGAGATTGCAGAAAAGCTTCATGTATCACATACTGCATGTATAAAAATCGCCTAAAAACTTTGCTATGTACGTAAACTCCATATATGGGTTCCTCATGAGCTGAAAGAAAATCATTTAAAACAACGCATTAACATGTGCGATTTGTTAAAAAAACGTAATGAAAATGACTCATTTTAAAAAGATTGATAACTGGTGGAAAATGGGTTGTTTACAACAATGTCAATCGGAAAAGATCGTGGAGAAAGGCAGGTGAACCAGCTCAAACAACATCAAAAGCTGATATTCATCAAAAGGAAGATATGTTGTCACTTTGATGGGATTACAAAGGAATTGTTTTCTTTGAACTTTTACCACCCAACCGAACGAGCAATTCAGATGTCTACTAGACAACTAACAAAAATTAACAATGCAGTTGAAGAAAAGCGGCCCGAATGGAAAAATCGAAAAGGTCTTGTATTCCATCATGACAATGCAAGGCCACAAACGTCTTTGGTCACTCAGAAAAAATTATTGGAGCTTGGTTGGAATGTTTTGCCACATCCACCATACAGTCCTGACCTTTCTTGATTGTTTACTTTTTATTTCGATCTTTGTAAAACTCCTTAAAGGGTTAAAATTTCAATAATAATGATGATGTCAAATAGAACCTAGTTCAGTTTTGTGCTGATCAAAACCAGAAGTTTTATGAACGTGGAACTATGATGCTTCCTGAAAGATGGCAAAAGGTCATTGTTCAAAATGTGCAATACATTACAGAATAAAACAATAAATGAACCAACCTTTTTGCAAGTCTTTTTTTGTCGCAAATATTCACAACTTCCACTTTACTTTTCCGCATGCGTCTGCGCATAAAAACCGAATGCAATAATACTTACCTTACTATAAAAAAAATTCAGCAAGGATTTACCAGAACTCACATGCATAAAACGGGGAATCACCGCTTTTGTGCAAACTTTTCAAGTATGTATTTGGAAATTTTATATACAGAATGTGTAAAAGTGTAGTGTCCGCGTCCGTTTATTGGAGCGGCCGCTTATCAGAACGTATTTTATATTAATACTTATTTATATTATTTACAATTTTATGGTGGTCAAAACATAGTTACTTATCAATACTATCTCGATATGAGACAAACCATTTTCAAGAAATCTACCACTTATTATTACACTAGTCATTACTATAATTATCGGTAATAACATAATCTTTGCTTTTATTCGCATTTGCATTTAAATGTCTTGATTCAATGTGGTAAATTTGTTATTTTTAACAATATATACACACTTTTCAGTAACCGTATAATGACCAATGACTCTCTCATGCTGCCAGCCCCATCTTTGTTTTCTCTTTTGATCGGTTTCACTTACAAGGGTCTAACTAGATTCGAGATACAAGACGTTATAATTTCGATAGAACTTATGAATTGGCGCTCATTATTATTTATATCATTTACTTCCCTTTTCCAACATGACTCAACTCAATTTAAACGGATAATGGTAGGTGATCCGTCGAGGTCACCCACCACATATTAACATAAATTTTGCCATGTTTTCTTTGATTCTTGTCAAAGAAGTATGTAAGTGCTGTCAATGGGTGTTGGGTTATGGGAACACTGTTCATGTTTTCCGCTGCTAAAGTTTCTCATGTGTGATAAGCACGAAAAGATAACCTTTTCTGACTTTACATTCATCATCGACGCATAGTGGAGGCATATAGTCGTAGAATATGCTGATAAAGTGTTTTCGTATGAATGCATTTATCTATTTGTGCAATTGATAGGCAGTTCGCCACTTGTGCCGCAGTCGTTTTGTAAGTGTAGGGCTGCATTCTTAATATAGTTCTTGATATGGTTTGCCATTCCTTGCAACGATTATTTAAAAAAAACGACACACGCACACACACTCTGAACGCAAACAGAATGCGTGATTTCTATTTTGAAATTGAGGAAGCTAATATATCCCTGCATACTAGCTTCACGTCCGACCGGATAATATTTGCCCTTTGCTTTTCGGAATTAAAAATCAGGTTGACTTCTGAGTAATTGCGGATTTTTTTAAGAAAATAAAAGATTTTTTCATGGAAGGAAATAATTTTATTCTGTAATGTATAGTATTGCCCATTTTGAGCAATGACCTTTTGCCATCTTTCAAGCAGCATCATAATTCCACGTTCATTAAACTTTTGATTTTTATCAGCAAAAAACTAAATCAGGTACGATTTGAGATCATCAAATTTACTGCAATTTTTATTATTCAAGGAGTTTTGCAAAGATCGCAAAAAAGTAATCAGATGGTGCACGGTCAGGACCATATGGTGGATGTGGCAAAACATCCCAACCTAGCTCCAATAATTTTTGCCGAGTGACCACAGATGTGTGTGGCCTGGCTTTGTCATGATAGTATACAACACCTTTTCGATTTGTCCATTCGGGCCTCTTTTCTTCAACTGCATTGTTCAATTTTGTTAGTTGTTCAATGTAGATATCTGTATTGATCGTTCGGTTGGGTGGTAAAAGTTCAAAGTAGACAATTCCTTTGTAATCCCGACCTGATAACTTAACTTTCTTTTGATAAAAAACACCTTTTCATGATATTTGATCTGGTTCACCTGGCTTGCTCCACGATCTTTTCCGATTGACATTGTTGTAAACAACCACCCATTTTTCATTACCAGTTATCAATCGTTTTAAAAAATGGGTCATTTTCATTCGTCACCATAAACAGCACATAACTTTTTGTGAGCCTGCGATGCGTTTTTTCTTTTCCGGAAATAAAAACGCAAAATATGACGTAAATGTTCGTTTTGATATTCCATTTTTTAACAGACGCCAAACAAAACAAAAACAAAAACTACGCAACCGATCAAACAATTTTTTTTTACTGATTGACCAGGATCAACTTTCAAATAACATTTGATTTGTTTGACATTTCGATTACGTCAGCAAACCTTTAAATTCGACTAAAGCCATCTATGAGTGAAATCCGCAATAACTTAGTTGCCAACCGAATACATAACTCTATTAAGGTTTAACATCGAATATATAACTTACTTTCCTTAGAATAATCAAATATCATACTCGTTTTATTATGAAAACTACAGACAATGGTAAATTTATTTGCCATTATATGCAGTTATACTATATGTTTAAAAAAAGTGATCATTTAAAAAAAAAAAAACTAAATATGTGAGTCGTTAGCTTGCGTACTACTTGTTTTCATTTTCTAAAAAAAAAAAAACAAATATATAAAGAAAATCGCTATAAAACTGATGCAACTAAAAAGTTGGCAAAATTATTTTTACGCGATAAAAAGACACAGTATCTGCCCTCACTAATGAACGTAACGTTCAGCATCAATCTTTTTAAAAGACACATTTTTGTGAGTGGATCGTACTCAGGAAATTGAAAAAGAAACGCGAGTGGCTTTTACAAACATTACTTAATATAGCATTGAAGTCGCAGAACGATTTATTACAAAATATGAAATGAAAATGAAATTGCTAGTTTAATAAACCGCATGCGCCGAGTTCTTTCATGTTAAATCCTTTTGGAAAAATAAAACTGTAAACAATTTGACTAGAAGAACATAAAAAGGAAATTACCAAGGAAACCAAAATTCAAGTTTATAATTTACTATAAGGAATATTAATTCTTTTTGGAGGAGTGTTCTTTTGACGAAGCAGCTTGTTCGTCAAACGGTATTGCATTGGTGCGATTCGACCTGCCATGAACTTCTCATCTGATGATAAAAGTCAATATTATTGAAAATTAATAATCATCTATTATAGTATGCATCTCATTTCTACATTGCGTTATTTTGAAATCCTGTAGTGGGACAGTTTACCAACGATCTAAAAGTTCCGGCATCTTCGCTTTTCTTGCAGCTTCTGCAGATGGTTGCAGTTTGTTTGCCGTAGTTCATATTTATCCAGGGCAATAGGATGTTTGTGATTTTTCAATTTCTCCCAAATTGTGAATAACTTTGTTTATTTGTTTTTATAATTCTCTCGCTCTTCAAGAGGTTATGAATACTTTTAAAATGCTTGTAGCACAGAGCTAACGGGAGAATTAGAAGAAGTATGAAAATTTAAGCAGTGGTTTGAGAAACAGACATGTTTTATTTTCAACTCGCATTAATGGGTGGAGCACGAAACGGGACGGAGGATTTTTATTTCGACCAATTAGCTTTCACCTAATTCGCAGGATTTTATTCGACATTAGTTTTATATATGTTCTTTGAAAGTTTGAAAGATTTAGCTAAACAGTGTCAATGTTATGCCTTCACAGTGGAGCCATCTACACACAATCTACACAAACCACTAAGAATTAAGCCGACACAACAACAAATACAACAACGCCACCCATTAGTCAGACTATTATCGCTGGTCGACCAATCCTGTGATAGTGCCATTAACTTTATCTCAATGGTGACTAGACTAGATTCGAAAAACTAGACCACATTAGGAATCAAACCTTGGACCCATCAATTGAATCAATTGAAAGGCAGGCGCTCTACCAACTTCGCCACACAGCTGTTAAAATTGTTTCCTCGCCAAAAAAAAAAAACATTTAAGAGGCCAGGTGCCCGCTGGATAGCATCTTATAGCAAACTTACGATAATAGTTTCCAAGTCCTAATATTCAATGGGACCTGTACTTGCACAGCCGAGTAAGTTCCACTGCTCCTTGTGTAACTAGGAGTCCTGAAGTTACGAACATTTGCAGGTTAATCGTTTATAAGATGAACCAAAAATGTTAGCAGTTAATACCTAGAGTGAGGTTACACCGGAAACATAAACATGTCGGCAGTGTCCAATTAGTCCTCACGTCGTACAGCGGCTCACAATCCCTTCAAAAGAACTAGGTCCAAAAACGTGATAAGCACCTTGCAGACGTCCTAGACCGCTAAAGACCTGACTTTAACACAATCCAAGGGATACGATGAAATGTGCCGCATAAAAACGATGCAAAACGGTGACATCTTCTACATTGATGAATGAGTTTCTATAAAGTTTACATTTCCCTAAATATCTGGCGGTCTCCAGATCCACACACCATCAACTGAATTGATCACGTGGCGTTCGACGCAAGACATCCCTCCGTTATTTTGGATGCTCGAAAGATCGAAGAAGCCAACGTCAATTTATGCAGGCAGGTTAAGTTCAAGGAAGACTCAACTGACAACCGATGTTGTCACTTCGCTGGTCTGTGACCGATGGCGTATTCCACGGTCCTTTAAGAAATCCCATCTGCTGGAGAAGGCCACCAGACTTAAGTTCCGAGAAAATGTTACAGATACACAGTCAATAAGGAACATATGGAAATGGATCATTTATAACCCATGTTTACCGACATAATTAACATGCATCATAACACGGTGCTGGTGTCGACGGACTTCCAGTCGAATCGTTCAAAGCACCTGGAAATAACCTGGAGGACCATATCTCTTTCCCTTCAAGGGCTTTTCAATTTCGACCTGATCGATTGTGGAATGCTTTACATTAAGACCAAACTGGTGGGCCGGTTTTGTGCGCCCTACTTCAATCATCGGTTGCAGTTTCTCGAACACCTTAGATATTATCGGCTGGATCGCAATTTGATTTTATGCCGTTTGGACTTTTTCCCGGTTTCGGAACCATTTTAACTTCAGCGACTTTCCATTACCTTGAGCTTGACTAACACTCTTTTAGGCAGCTCCTTTAAAATTTCGCCAGTAATAAGACGTACCCGTACCTTGCATGTTAAAGTTGTCCGATCCCGAATTGGCGTTGGAATCTTCGGCCAATGGTTGTCCGTGAAAGACCTTAAATATGTCCTCTAAATGTTTGAAAATTTTGAGCTCTTATCTGTTGTCAAAGCCTTCGGCGTAAACGTAAGTTTCACGGCTTTCAAAATCTTGCAGAACGTGCAAGGTGGTGCAAGAACGTTTTTTCTGCGGCGCTCGAGATGGTTGCCATTGCTTACGGCTCTTTTCTTTTCTCGTATATGCCTTTGGTTTTCTAGCGGGAATATTGTTTTGAATTTCCGTACTCCGGTCTTCCAGATTGAAGTGTGTTTTTCGCACAGCGATTTGTATATCTCTTGTAAGTTTTTCGACTTTGTCTTCTTTATCTAGTGACGTCCTTAGAGATAAATTCAGAGGGTCATTTTCCTTGCAGTCTTTCCGAATGCCTAGAAAGCAAATTCATTGTCAGTTGGCTTGGCAATATTTTTAGAGAAGTTTGTTAATTATAAAGTTGTCGGATCCGTTGATGTTTAAATTAAAATTATTTTTTCATTCTGAATCAGTGAAGTGAATTCGAGAAAGGTGAAACATTAAAAACTAATAAATCGAAATGGAAAAAAATTCACTTGCGCTTGTTTTGGTCACATACGTATTGGGAAGCAGCAAGGAGAATGAATTGCCGCAGGAACATTGGTTTGTTTGAACAAACCAAAGTCCTGCGAGTCACTTTGGCAAATTTACAAATCAAAATTAATAAAAATCAACTATAAAGCAAGAAGGTTGGTCAATATGGTTTAAGCCTTCAAGTGGACAAGTTGTTATTCTTAAAGCTACGCGTTCGCGAAATACATACAGTGGCTCCCACGCTTAATCGGACACTGGAAAGAAAAATATTAAATGGTCATTATCTCAACGAAATGTACGTGGATCTTAACAATTTATGTGCATATATTTTCATTAAATTATGCAAATTAATTAAATAATACAATAATAAAATAGGAATACCGGTTGAAAATGTCGTTTTTTCAAAAATCAATGCTTTATTGAGGAAAAATAGATATAAATTCAATATTCAAAGTATTGCCCACCGCTAGCCACACATTTTCCCATTTTTCTGGCAATTCATGGATACCCGTTCTGGAAAATTCGACCAGTTTGGCCGCAATCCACGAATCGATCCATTTTTTGACATCATCGAAATGACGGAAGTGCTGGTCAGCCAGGCCATCTTGCATCGATCGGAAGAGATAGTAATCGGATGGCGCAAGGTCTGGACTATACGGCGGGTGGGGTAGGACATCCCATTTCAGCGTTTCAAGTTAAGCTTTGATGACATTTGCAACATGTGGCCAAGCATTGTCATGTTGCAAAATAATCGGTAGACCTCGTCTGTGATTGTTTCATTCGGTTTTAGCAGCTCATAATACACAACACCCTTCTGGTCCTACCAAATGCACAGCATAACCTTCAGACCATGAATATTCTGAACGGCCGTCGATGCTGAGGCATGCCCGGGGTATCCATACGTTGCCCGACGTTTTGGATTATCGTAATGTACCCATTTTTCATCACCAGTGACGATTCGATGTAAAAAAGACTTCTTTTTGTGGCGTTCAAGCAGCATTTCGGACATGCAAAATCGGAGTTCGACGTCTCGTGGCTTCAATTCATACGGCACCCAATGTCCTACCCTTCGGATCATTCCCATTGCTTTCAAACGATCGGAAATGGTTTGCTGAGCGACGCTAAGTGATTTCGCAAGTTCTTCTTGCGTTTATGACGGATCTTGATCGAGCAATGCCTCCAATTCATGGTCTTCAAACTTTTTCTCCTGGCCGGGGCGTTCTTTATCTTCGGTGTCGAAATCACCATCTTTGAACCGCTTAAACCACCGCTGACACATTCTAACGTCCATAGTTTAGTATATAGGTAAGCTTCGGTAAGCAATTGATGCGCTTCGGTTGCTTTTTTCTTTAAATGAAAAAAGCATATTAAAACTTCCCGCAAATGTTGTTTTGATGGCACGAATGTAGACATTTTACGGCTTTACAAAAACGTGTGGTTTTTCACTAATGACGAATAACCTAGACTGAAATAATTTGACAATGACATGAAGTTTCTGATGTGACAGCTGTCATGGTCAAAATTCACCTCAGAGTAATAGATATGAAGTTGTCTGCAATAACGACATTTTCAACCGGGTAGTCCTATAAATTTCAACTGAAAGAAAAAAAATTTAAATTACAAAACGAAGGCAATGTCGGTACTTCTATACTCACGCATAATCGGACGCCCAGAATTTAATATTTTATAGCGTATACTTTGGATTGATTTACTTGTTGAAGGCGTTGAGAGACAAATTTTGAGCAAACTTCACTCGTTATTTTTTGCCACTCTTCTTGTAGGCCTGCTTTTAACTCCAGGCTGTTGTTAAACTTTTTCTTGCTACTCGACTACCATGCCATAAATGTTCGATAACATTTAAATCTGTCATCTTTTAACTTCAAAATGTTTAAGGATCGAATCGGAAGAATAAAAAACAATCATTCTATTGGGCCATAATTCAACGCAGATTTCCTGTGGCTTTTTGATCGCACAATGACTCATGGAATGCATGATTTTTTTTTGTTTTTATCTGCATAGATTAGTTAATTTATTATTTATCTTAAGATTTAAGAAAAACAATAATTTTTAATGATATTATGGCAACAAATATATGTATTACACATGTTGTTTTTTCTCTTTTTTTTAGATTCTCTAGATCCCTTTTAACTTTTGCCGGTATAATGACTGTTATCATCATGATAGTCGGCATCTTCGGGAACCTCCTTACAATACTTGCACTTGTGAAATGCCCGAAAGTTCGGAACGTAGCAGCAGCTTTTATTATAAGGTAGAGTTTATATAGCAAAACTTTATTCTTGGTAGCAAAGTGTGCTGTTCTACTTATTTTAATTATACATTATTATTTATTAATTGTCATTTCCCAGTTTATGTCTTGCTGATTGCTTATTTTGTGCGATAGTTCTTCCGTTCAGTGCATTTCGTTTCATTCAAGGCACATGGACTCACGGAAATTTCCTTTGTCGCATCATTCCTTTTATTCAATATGGGAATATTGGTGTGTCACTTTTATGCATTGCAATGATAACAATAAACAGGTGCGTAAATACAATGTTCAATTGTAAATGCTTAATAATAATTAATCACCTTTTCACAGATATATAATGATTGCACATCATAATGGCTATGCCAAAATATACAAACGGCACTGGATCGGTGCTATGATCGCTTTCTGTTGGATCTTTGCTTATGGAATGCAGATACCAACTTTATTAGGAGTTTGGGGTACATTTGGTTATGACTCTAAGCTGGGAACGTGCTCTATAATGAGCGATGAAAAGGGAAAAAGTAGCAAAACTGCCTTATTTGTAATAGCATTCGTAATTCCATGTCTAATTATAATTGGTTGTTACGCTAAGATCTTTTGGGTTGTTCATAGATCAGAAGTACGCTTGAGACAGCATGCAAATAATCAGAACTCTGTTCCAAATAATCTCAGACAAATGCCATCATCTACAGGCTCTAATGGAGCTTCGAAAATGGTATCGTCTCCGGTTTCATCGAGTTCGTTGAGCACTTCCAGCGGAGCTGAAGTTAATAAATATGGCACCTCACAAAAAACGATCAGGGTTAAGGATCAACGTGATATCAAAGCGAAACGTAATGAGTGGCGGATCACAAAGATGGTTTTGGCAATATTTTTGTCTTTCGTCGTATGTTATCTGCCAATTACTGTTGTAAAGGTGGCCGATCAAGATGTTTACTCACCAGGTTGGCATATATTTGGTTACATTATGCTATACATGTCAGCCTGTATTAACCCAATAATCTACGTCATCATGAACAAGCAATATCGAAAAGCCTACAAGACGGTACTTATGTGTCAACCATCAAGATTTTTACCATTTGCCAAAGCGGACAGTAGCGCTGGAGGTAATCAAAACCAATACTCTTATATAAATTGCATTGTTTTTTAGATTCATATTCGTTTTAGAGAAATGGAAAGACATAGGGTGCAGTTACAATCACAGCCGTACAATTGTGTCGCAGGTTTCTGTAGCCGACCAACAAATGAGCAGTTACAGTTACAACAGCAATCAATCACCAGTTGCGCTCGAGCTTTCCCCTCAAACATTGTTGTCACAGCCGAACTTAATGCAGACTTCAACGACCGAGTACCCGCCGGTCGGGCATCAGATGGCGAATACGAACAAAAGTTCCGACCTTATTTCCCACAATACCAAAACTATAGTGCTTGCCAATTCTCCAAATCCTTTAACGAAAGATGCCATGATGACTCCAAACAACAACAATCATCAATCGAACAATCAAAACAACTCGCCCAGCCTGCCCCTACAACATGTATCATTAAAGAAACCGGAACCACAGCAACTATCTTTCAACCGCCAAGAAGGTACTCCTTGCCGAGGTCCTCAAATTACTTTGGAAGAAGAGCACATAATAATGCAGGAAGAGGGGGACACGAATATCGAGGGAGAACAAAAGGACCAGATATCATTAGTGATATCTCCGACGAATCCATTCAAGGTAGACTACAAAGAAATCAGCAAGGTTCAGAAAGATCCTCAGTACAAAGAAGGCTACAAGCAAAATATCAACGTCATTCCAGATAGTAATACCAAAATCACTTCAAAGCCGAATATGTTAGGTGAATTGATGGAAGAATAATTTAATACCCTTTTATGATAGACAAGATAGAGTAGAAACAAGATAGGAAACGTAATTCGAATAGGAACATTCGTCTGTTCGGGCTTAAATCCTTCCTGAGAGTAAAATTAAGAAATAAATTTAACCGTACAGAGCACAAGAATAATACAATATATCGTGAAGTGAAATTGTTTCGTTTGAAAAACTTTTTAATTGTACTTTATAAAGCTGGTATTTATAATGATTGAAGTAAATTGAATAGTGTGAATTCTTTCCTTGTAATTTAATAATTCGGAAATCGTTTGCACTTTTGATAACAACATTATTGGATTCAATTGACTATTGAAACTTCCTCTTTTTTTAAAAAAGAATCCAAGAGTAAAAAAACAATTTTCAATATTGCAATTGTGAATTAAAACAAATGGCAAATTTTGTAACAATTAGTAGAAAACAGTAGCCACTCTTAGGTGTGAGGACTCATTTATTGTTGCGTTGCAAAAAAATCTTTTTTTAGCTGCACCAAATGCCTATTATAACTTTAAAACATAAAGTACTTGACAGTTTTTATTTCACCGGCCGGTCAAGTTTTCGACTGATTTTATCTGATTAATTTAAGTCTGCGGGAGCATGCGAACGGACTAAATGTTTCATTGTTATTGTCATTGGTAAAATTTCACAAAGATGTAAAATAATTTAAAATTATTTTTGTTTATCGTCTTTGTTTAAGACTTCTCTGAAAAAACTCCTGTTGAATTAATTTTTTTATAATTGTAAGAACAATATCGTGCTTTAGACTCATTCCAAAGAAGATAGTTTAGTTTAAGATAAAATTTATGAGAGCTTAACAATTCGGCTTGCGAAGTATAGGAAATAATGATAATCTACTTTATGTGTAATGTGTATACATTTGAAACTAAAATAATTTCTTTTAAAACGAGCTTCCAGCGCATATAACCAAGTTATGACGATTTAGGAAAAAAAGAGTTAATTCAAAAACTATACTATACTATAATATACATAATTGCATAATATTTTTGCTCTAGAAATTAATTAATTGTATTTCAAACCTCGAAAACAATGTATGACTTTTGGCATCTATTATTGTAAAAAAAACACTGAAAACATGTGTAAGTATTTCTTCTATTTAGAAATAATTTTGCGTCATTGTATATTTATTGCATAAACTTGTTGTAACAGTGACAATATTCGCCTTTCTTTGTCTTCGTTTACCTTTAATTATACATACATGTATATTAATAGCCATAACCAAGCCACAGATTTCATTTATATTTATTATACTTTTAAGTTACTTGAAATAATATGATCACCTATAATATGAATATATGTAAATGTTTGATTCGAAAATGCCCAACACATTTTTTTCTTAATTAAAGGAAAAAAGCCCAAAAAAAATTTTACGAAATAAGAAATCTTAGGCACAGGAGAACGGTAAGACCTATGAAATAAAACAAGCAATAATCTGATTAAAAGTTTTAGTGGGGAAAAGAAGCGCCGCCAAAATAATAAATATTACCCAATCGCAAATACATTTGACCAAATATTAAATAATAGGCGTTTTTCTTTTTTAGTTCAGAGTAGAACTCTGAAAAGAGCTCGAGGACATCGAGTGCGCTCTGAGCCGAGCGTGTTCAGGGCGCTCTGATCTGTTTTTGAAACACAGCTGAACGCTTAGTTGTCATTCGATTAGCAATCATATGTTGAGCTGTCAAAATAATGAAATATATGAAACATTAAATTTTTTATTGTTTAATGTAAATTATTTTTTATATATTTTTATTACCTTCTACGCCAGAATAACAAATCTCGTGCTGCATTTAAATTGTTTTGGATTTAATTTTGTTTGTTTTCCCTCCTGTCACATCAAAAAATGGCCGTGGCCAACTTTTTGCTCAGAATACTCGGTCAATTTATTCTGAGCTCATAGAGTGCGCTCTGAGCATGCTCCGAACTCAAAAAGAAATACGAATTCAGAGCTCTGAGATGTCTGAGCTTAAAAAGAAATACAAAGTTTTTTTTGACAACTCAGGCTCTGCTCTGAACGAAAAAAGAAAAACGCCAAATAATGAATTTGTAAACTAGCGTAACAAACCTACCAAAATTTTTTCATGTCTACCGGTTTTATAGGTCAAAACACATACGTCTTAATTCCGACAAAAAATAAAAAAAAAAAAACAAATTCGCTGGAAAATAATGTCTTAAAATTGATTGAAAAGCAATCTTACAATTTCTGAAAGAATGTCTCGATTCATGGTCTTTGATTAAACTAAAAAACACAGTAGCCAAAAATATTTTGAACGAGCTGAAACGTCTCGATAAAGTCGCGTTCATATAATTTAAGTACCGATCACCAACCCAACAAGTACCTTTTTTAAGCCGAAGTCTAAATTAACCTTTCGGAATCTAGTCTAAATTTATAATTTGTCGGTGTGTCCCCTTGTGCCTTGTGATCGAAAAATATTAATGTTTTTGAATGTCGTGAAAGGGCGTATATATGGTGGATTTAAGATTGATCCGAATATGAATCTTATGTGCTTATTAAAACAGAAGTATAACTTATAATTTTATGATGATTAAATATAATTTTTGTTTGTGTTAAAAAATAAGCATTTTGTAAATTTATAATATGCTTTCAACTCAGTGAAACCAAATAAAAACAAATCCAAAAATGTGTGGCATTCAAAAATGTATTATATTTTTTCCCTTATCTATGAAGCTTTGATTAAAATATTGCATCCACCATCTAACAGTGTCGGCAATATTGAGTACATGCCCTAACCATTGATATTGACAGAAATGTAATTTGTCACCTGAGAGGATATTGTGGTGCCTTAGCAAAAAGCCAGAAAGACAGATCTCTAAATCGCTTAATTATGGCTTTGATAAAGTCATAAAGCCTATTTGGATTGATGACACTTTTGATTACAAATAAGATTTTGCTTACTTGATACGTCATACCTATATTTGTGTCATTAACTTACTCCTAACATCGCTTCTTAGTGTTTCTTCAGCTTTAAGTGATGGGGGCTCATTTGAAAAAAAAAATCTTTCTTGCCATGGACCACTAGCTGTTTGGATGTAATATGCAGTAAATATGTTTAAGCCACAAACAAGGCACTCATCAAATTGTTCAAAACCAAGCTTGTGAGCTAAGCAAACACAATATTTGGACAACGTGACTCTGTAACTTCTTCTGATTTTGATCGATTTTTTTTTTGATTCTTCATCTCCTTTTTATCTAAATAAGAAAATGAAAAACAAAAGAGAAACACATAAAAATAAGACAAGACACGTTATAATATTTGATAAATTCAGATAGTTAGTCCCTCTAAGTCTTGGAAAAATCGTGTTTGATTGCAAACCAGTTAATCTTTGCTACAACTAACTATGTTGTATTTTCTCCTTTGGCAGTCGTAAGGCGGTTGAATTAATTAGTTTTTGTACTATTGTGTCCAAAAAATAAGGTGACATTGTATTTATTTTGAAAATTCTTTATTTATTCTTCCAAATCAATTTCATCCCCTTCAAAGTAATCCCCTCCCGATGCAATGCACTTATGCCAACGGATTTTCCAATCTTTGAAACACTGGTTGTAGTCACTCTATCGTATCAAAACTGTGTCCCCGGAGCGGTCTTTTGAGCTTGTTGAACAGCCAGAAGTCGGACGGCGCCAGATCAGGTGAATACGGTGGTTGCGGAATGATATGGGTTGAGTTTTGGCGAAATGATCACGAATTACGAGTGCGGTATGGGATGGTGCATTATCATGGTGTAAAAATCAAGAATTGTCTTTCCACAATTCCGGCCTTTTTAGGCGGATAGCGTTACGCAAACGACGCATAACTTCAAATAATATTCCTTGTTGACTGTTTGGCCGGTTGGAAGGAATTCATAAAGCACAACACCACGATAATCGAAGAAAACAGTCAACATGACCTTGATTTTTGAGCGACTTTGGCGCGGTTTTTTTGGTCTCGGCTCTCCTTTGGCACGATATTCGCTCGATTGATCGGTTGTTTCGGGGTCGTAAGCATAGATCCAAGTCTCATCGCCAGTTATAATGCGTTTCATGACATCCTGGTTGTTGGAAAGCATTGTTTCACACACTTCAACGCGACGCCTTTTTTCCAAAAAATTCAATGTTTTCGGTACCAGTCGAGATTTGACGCGCTTGAGGCCCAAAGCATCCTTCAAAATGGTATTGACTGAGCCTTTCGATAAGCCAACTTCATCAGCAAGGTCTCTAATCGTTAATCGATTTTTTCGCGCCTTTTTCCTTTTTTCAAATCGTAAGAAATAAAAGTCATCCGCCTGTGTTAATTTAAATCGTTTTGAGTTTTAATCCGTTCATTACTGGACCTTCGAGCCGAATTTTTCGATTCAGCTAGTTTAATTATTTAATAAAATTTTTCATGAATATACATAATGACGATGCTAATCAACTCTCTACATTACTAGAGCAGCATCTTCAACTGTTCGAGCTTATCAGCGAATCCGTGAAGAAAATAGAAACTGGATCCACAGTCTCGCAAAAGTGCTCGCTGCGAAAATTGGAAAATTTGTTTAAGGAGAATCATCAATCAATAACCTCCGACAAGGCAGGTTTGAAGATTGATTAACCCCAAGAGTTCGAAGAACTGTATCTTGAGTGTGAAGAAAACTACTTATGGAGCACATGTCTACGCTTCTGGATGAGTTGGAATCAAGTTCCACTGTTGACGGCAAACACTTTTTAGGAATATCAGTTGAACCATTAGTCTAATCGAACGTTCGTCTCCCGCAGTTGTTACTGCCATCATTCAGCGGGAAATACTCCCAATGCGTTCCATTGAAAGACACATTTATGGCGGTCATAGGTGCTGATAAAACGCTTACATGTGTTACAAAGCTGCATTATCTAAAAGGATGTCTCGACCTAGTATCTTATTAGGGCAACAAAAGAGTACTAGATGATTCAGCTTTGCAAACTCATTTCTCTGCCAAAACTGTAACTTGTGAATCTTCTTCTGAACTCGAAATTTTGAACAACGACAACAACCAGGCTCTTAGTTCGCTTGAAGGTCTTTGTAGCGGTGTCACCCAGTGGAATAACCTTTTAACACAGCAGAATGCCTTTTTTAAGCCTTCGTTTTCGCTCTCTTAACATCAACCCAAAGCAAAATCGCTTCCTGTCAACAATAAAAATAGGTTTGTTCAAGTTGCAAATGTGAACATTGTCCGTCTTGTCCAGGTTATCAATCCAAGAGTCTTGTACAACGTCTTGAGCTGCTGAGAAAACTTCATCTGTGCATTAATTGCCTCGGCCCTCATCAAGCGAACTCATGCCATTCAAAAAAGTGTTGTCAAAAGTGTGCTGGCAATCAAAAAACAAGCATTTATCAAACCAGCATTTATCCAGTGCACCCATCACAGCAGGTATGAGCTCCGATCCATCAATCAGCAATAAATATCGTTCTAGCGCTTCTTCACATTGGGTATGTGCCGTTCAAGCTTCACCTCAAACGGCAATACTTGCAACGGCATTGGTGAAAATCATCTCACGTTCTGGAGAGCCCTTTGTCGTCCGAGCATTCCTCGACCAAGGATCAGAATGAAATCTCATTTCACAATATCTTCTCCGGTTTTTGCAACTTCTTCGATCGTATACCTCGTTGTCCACAGTTGGAATAGGGAGTGATTCATCAGCGACTCAACAATCGAAAGTTATAGTATAGTAACTCTCCAATCATGTATCAAGAACCTTTCTTGCATTCTCGGTTCTTTTATTCTTCCTAAACTCACTAACTATTTATCATCAATAGTTATCAACAACACAGATTGGCCACATTTAAGGGGCATCGAGTTAGCTGATCCTAAATTTGATGAACCAGCTCGTATCGACCTCATTCTTGGCGTCGAAGCATACGGGCGAATTTTGCAGAACGGAGTGCTTAAAGGTCCTCATGATGCACCAATTGAACAGCAGACATCCCTTGGATAATTTCTGGTTCATCACCAGCAACATCGGAAATTTGAGGCGCAAAGATATCACTGTCATGTATGACAGCTCAAGATCTAAATGAGTTGGTTGAAATGTTCTGGATGCAAGAGGAAACATTCAGTGTATCAACGGGTCAACCAAGGCATTGTGAAGAGATCTTCACCGCAACACACTCCCGCACCAATGAAGAGTTCGATTGCCCTTCAAATTGCTGCCGCCAACTTTTGGAGACTGTCGCAATCCAGCATTAAAGTAGCTTTATATAATGCAAAAACGATTCAGCAGATATCCTGCATTTCATTCCGAGTATTCCAAGTTTATTTCCGAATACGAACAGTGAAGTCGTTTTTTTTTGCGCTCTATTATTTTCTTAATTTTTTTCCTTTTCTATTTGTTCTTTTTTTCATTAAATACTTTTGTTTTACAGTGTAGTGATTGTTTATAATAAAAAAACATAAAACACATAAAACATCAAACTTTACTTTCGTTCAGGTAAGTCTTGCTTTGACTTACATATAAATATATATATACATCTATAGACTATTTGTTAGTGCTCCGGCGTACAAAGAGTTAGACTTTGTACCTTTAGACTTTGTATCCTATAAGTAGGAGTGTATTCACTGTGATCTAGTGAAGGCTGCAACCACATGCTAGTGGTCAGTGTACTCACTGGGTATTATCCTCTTTTTTTTTCGCCTAGAGGTAGGCAATTTTTCTCTTTTCTTTCACTCTCGTGGCACCAAAAAAAAAACCGGGGGTAGGCAAAGAATTTTTTCAAGTTTTCTCTATTCATTTAATATGATTTATTATGATTTTTTTTTGTAGTTCATAAACCTCACGATGGACAATATCCAAAAGTTGGCAAACCTTGAGGAGTCCCTTACCGACCCCTTCCAAAGGAACCTCCAGCTGGTTAGAACTCCACCGGGTTCGGGACTACCTGAGAGAGAGAACTCTCGTTTAGAGGTCTCCCTGTCACGCTGTGCACGACTGCGCCCCTCATCCCTTCCACATCCTCGAATAATGCTCTGCAGGACACTCGTTTAAGTGCCCAACAGAGCACGACGAAAAAGCGGAGGTCGGCCAGCAACCGCAAGAAAAGTGCATACCAGAGAGCCATCTTCATCCTGGGCAAGATTGCTAAGAATGAGGAGGCAGGGACGCCTTCCTTGCGGGATGTGGCTGACAAGGTAAAGTACCAACGAGAAGTTGATGAGTACATCAAGTTCCGTGACGTGCCGAAACCAACCGCTGAACAACCTATGTCTTCAAAACGCAACCGCTCCCTAGAGGAAGTCCTTCCAGGAACGAAAAGAAGTAAGGTTGCCTCCACATCCACCTCAACGCGCCCTTCAGCTGCTCCTGCTATGCGCTCTGTAAGTGAGGTCGTCAGAGATGACCTCCAGATGGCTCAAATAGACGAGCTATCCAATTGTGGCAAAAGAGTTGCTGAGATCTTGGGGGCTGTTGAGGCAAAACTGTCTGAGATGGTTATGGACCACCTCGTCAACAACAATATTGGGCCGCTCCCCTGTTACGACTCCGCCGAGGTTATCAGGGGCTGTCGGGTAATCAATTGCGAGGACTGGTTCTTCAAGGATTTCCTTTGCGGACGCGTTCACAAGATTCGTGACGCATGGATTGGCTTGAGTCTCAAGCTCATTCTGGCAAGAGACATCCCAAGAAGATCGCGTATTCGCATTTGGCTGCCCAACATGGCCCTCGAAAACGATAGGATGCTTCGCTGTCTAAAGCTCCACAACCTATCGGTTCCATTGGATGACTGGAAAGTCATCAAAGCAGAGGAACCGCATAAAAACACCCGTACCGCCCGCACTCTGGAGAAGATGGATTGCAAGTTACGCTTTGGCATCAGGCATGCCAAAGTTTAAATTTTCAGATCGTCCAATCCAGCCGACGACTTAGACGAAGTCGACGATGCCAACAAACTGCATGGGGGCATGTGCCTTGAGCCGGAACAACCTTCCCCCGATTTAACCCCCTCGTCCTCCTCTCAAACATGTTGAAGTTCATTCAGATCAATCTGCAGCACTCGATTAGTGCTACAGATAACCTGGTGATCTTCCTTAATGAGGAGGACATCGACATCGGCATTGTCCAAGAACCGTGGGTCAACGGCTCCGAAGTTAAAGGACTTCAAAAACTACAACCTTTTCTACAGCCAGAACAACAACAACCATGGTAAGCCGAGAACCTGCATTCTAGCTAAAAAAAACATATTAAAGCTTTTATGTCCCAATTTTAGTTCTCCTGACTTAACAGTGATCAGGATCGAGAGTGCAGATATCGCCGACCTTCTCATCGCATCTCTAATAGATGGGCTGCAACGCAAACGCACGACGCGCGTTATGGGCCAGCTCAGAAATCAACGAACGGGTTCTTTTTGACTTCATAATCAAAAACAACCTCATTCTATAGAACAAGGGCAATAACCCGACCTTCACTTTTCCGAGCACGAATAGCTTTAACGGCTGGGAGGATGTCTTAGACATCACTCTCTCTACAAACAATCTCACTCTTAGAGTAGAAAAGTGGAGAGTATCCGATTCAAGATCATTCTCCTAACATAAGTGGAGATATGGCTCTCAAGACCGAGAAGCCCATTCCCTTCAGAAACCCTAAAAGAATCGACTGGGCAAAGTTCCAGGTTATCAAATCAAAACTACATAAAACTCCCAATCCAAAAATAATCTCTATTGCGGAACTCGACATAAAGGTAAGTATTTTTGCAATAACTTTTAAAACAGCTTACAAAGTCTCGTGTCCAGTTAACTTTAGCAAGAGATCCTATCCTTCCTGGTGGAACATAAAACCTTCTAATCTCAGAAAGCTTACCAGAGAGACGTTCAACATTTGTTACAAATGTAAATACTGGTAACTATATAAATCTTGCCTGAAAATATACAAACTAGCTATCAGAGAGGCTAAGAAGCAATCCTTGGTAGATTACTCCCAAATTATTGAAACCCTGAAAGATTCTGCTAGGCTTAATAAAGTCCTGTCAAAAGAACACTTCAATCCGTGTTTCCTGGAGAAAGCAGATGGAGTACGGACTGGACCCGCCTAAGAATCTTTAGAATTCCTAATGAATACCCACTTCCCCGGATGTCGAGACAGCATAGCTTAAGCCACTAACTCATTTTGTCCTCAACCGGGTTCTTGAGAAAATATTACATCCCTCATTACTTATGAAAAAATTTCATGGGCCATTAACAGTTTCGCTTCTTATAATGTCCAGGCTTGGACGGCATACTTCCCATTATGCTGCAAAAATTGCAATTCCCTGGCTTCTGCCGATCTATAGAAGCTGTATCCTTAACAACCACGTCCCCGATTCGTGGCGGCAAGTTCGAGTAGTCTTCATCCCTAAGATGGGTAGACGAGGGCATGAAAGCGCAAAAGATTTCAGGCCAATTAGTCTGACTTCTTTCATTTTGAAGGTTCTCGAACGAATCCTGGACAACTACATTCGGGTCTCAATAGTAGATATATCCCTATCCAAATCGCAACACGCATACCTGAAAGGGAAATCCACAGAAACGGCTCTCCATGAAGTAGTCCGTACAATTGAGAAATCGCTTGAATATAAAGAGTACACACTAGCTACCTTCTCAGACATAGAAGGGGCTTTCAATAACGTTCATACGGAAGCTATACTTGAATCCTTAACCGAACTTGGAATCGAACACTTTCTCTGTCAATGGATTGTTACCATGCTAAGCACTCGGTGCATTCAAGCAACGCTAGGTAATAGTCATATAATCAAATTCGCTAGCAGAGGTACACAACAGGGCAGTGTCATCTCTCCTCTTCTCTGGCTTATTGTCATGAGCAAAATTCTATCAAATCTAGACAAAGATGGGGTAAAGGTAGAAGGCTAGGTGGGTGACATGGTGATCTTGGTATCAAGAAAGTTACCGGCTGTGATCAGTGAGATCATGGAGGGCGCACCGGGGAAAGTTTGTACCTGGGCTTCGAAATGCGGCCTTGGTATCAACTCAAGCAAAACAGAACTGATGCTCTTCACTACGAAAACCAAGATACCCAGTTTCCCACTCCCCCGTCTGAACGAACAACCGCTTTCCCTGTCTGCCAGCGCCAAGTACCTAGGCGTTACCTTAGACCCTACTCTGCTGGAAGCTAAACGTTGATAAGCGAGTAAAAAAGGCGTGCATAGCTTTTTACGCCTGCAGTAGAACCTTTGGCAAAAAATGGGGTTTCCAATCAAAGCTGATCCTATGGATGTATACGGCGGTGGTTCGCCCGATACTAACATACGGATCACTAGTATGGTGGCCCGCCCTCATGAAAAAATTCAATGTCATCAAACTTAACAAGGTACAGAGAACTGCATGCATGGGCACCACAGGCGCTCTACGATAGACTCCGTCGGATGCTCTGACGGTGATGCTGCATCTCCTACCTTTGGACCTACACATTAAAAACACTACTGCTCACAGCGCCATTAGGCTCAGAGAGTGTGTATGCTGAACGTCAAAACCCTATGGTCATAGCGCTATACTTGATCTTATACCTAGAGATTTGGTATCTTCACCAACGGACTATACGGTCCCTAGAATTTATCCATCAAATAACTTTGACACTCTAATCCCAGAAAGAGCGGAATGGAATAGTGGACAGATATGTAAGGACTTTAACTGGATAATCTACACTGAGTCGGTGCGGGTGTGTTCTCAGAATCTCTGAACATCTGTAAAGCCTTAAGACTGCCCGACAATTCCAGCGTTTTCCAAGCCGAACTATTTGCAATCCGGGAAGCATGTCGTCAAATCAAATTACATCAAAATATCCTGCCAAGCCAGAAGGTTGCCGCATGCATTGATAGTCAAGCAGTCATCAAAGCTATTGCCTCCTTTACCTCACATTCAAAATTAGTACAGGAATGCCGAGCTGAAATAGCGTCGTTAGAAGGTCAGCTCATTTCCCTTATATGGGTTCCCGGCCACAGTGCCATCCGAGGTAATGATGCAGGTGATGTTTTATCTCACAATCAAAAACAAAAGATCTCCTTCGGCGACCCCGACATGATATTGCTAGATTAGTCGCGGTCTGCACAGGACACTGGCCGATTGGAGATCATGCCATTAAGCTAGGCATCCCACACAACTCACATTGTCGCAGCTGCAAAAACACAGCTGAGAGGGAGACCCTAACACACTTCTTTTGCGACTGTCCGGCTCTTGCTAGAGCCAGACAACGGGCGCTTGGTAGACCCTTCTTCAACTCAATTAATGAGATTTCTGCTAAGGATATTAAGGAACTAATGTCCTTCTTAAATACCTCGGGCTGGATTTAGAGATATCTCAAATACACCAAAATAACATCATAAATAAGGTAACAGAGCTGTGGTATTAAAACGGCACATAGTGCTAATTAGGTTTTCACTGAACCACCACTTTTACTGATTTAGTGTCCTAGCGGACCTAAACATACACATGCGTAAACTGACTCTTGATCTTAAATAGAGAGCAATAGTTTTCAAAGTGGTAATCCGTTGTCGGTATAGTAAACTATTCCTTGAGGATGCTTCCGTGCATAGAGAGCTACTTGCTCTCCTCAAAGCCAATCCAGAAGTGAAGGCACACTCCTTCACTCTGAAAGAAGACAAGTCCCTCATTATGATCCTTAGAGGTCTCACCTCAGATTACTCTCCAAATGAAGTGCTTGAGGAGTTGCAGGCTTGTTCAGTTACTGCTTAAAGTGCCTCCCTGTTCTCCAATCCGCGTTCACGTCGCTAAAACGTGAACTATAATTTATTCATAATTAAATTCGAACCAAACGTCTCGGTAGACGAAGTCTCCAAAAATCGACATCTTTTTAACGCACGGGTTTGGTGGAAAAGGCTCAAAGGTGAAAATGGCGCCCCTCAATGTAAAAAGTGCCAAAGTTTTGGACACATTGCCTCGAATTGCGCAAACAATTACAAATGTGTGAAGTGCATGGATAAGCACGAACCGGGAAATTGCCAAAATAAAAAGGACGCAGGATCCATCGCCACATGCGTGAATTGCGGTGGCAATCATACAGCCAATCACAAGGGCTGTAAAGCATTCCAGGATTACGAACTTCAGAGAAAGAAAATTCTTACTAAAGCGAAAGAGCATAGGAAAAGGAGTTTCCCTATCGCAAATTCCGACGAAAATTCTGCTATCCACAAAAAAAACGTTTGCGAGTCTGTTTTATCCCAATCGTACCATTCCCAGCACTACCACTAATACTAGTTGTGATTGTATATCTCCACTTAATTGCTTGCTAGATCTTTCAAAGGACCTCTTTGGAGTAGACATAAACTCACTTCTTGAGAGCATTGAGTCCTTCATGGTCAACATAAAAAATTTTGAGTACACAATCCAAAAGAAGCTAGCATACCTGAAATTCCTTTCTTTTAAGGTCTCGTCCCTCATTCATCATAGTAGACGAATTGAGGTGGAAAAAATTCTTGCGTCGAACAAGATCCCGATAGCCTTTATTAAAGAGACTCACCTTAAGATCTTACACAAAGTATTCCTCAATTCTTATAATATCATTCGAAACGACTCTATGCAAGGCGCTGCGATCGCAATTAAGAAAACTATAAAATACAAACTGACTAACTGGACATCTCCTCTATCCCCACGCCTTCTGGCAACAATTAAAATCAAACTCCGCAGCAGGTCAGGATTCAGCAACTTCTTAGTTGGTTCAATATGTCCGACTGCCGGTCTAGCATTCTCAAGGAGGAACTGCAAAGATAAGACCAGTTCGATAACTCCTTTGATGGTACCATCCTATAAGGGGACCTCAACGCGAGGAGTCCCAGCTGGGGCGACTCAAGCCACAACAACAATGGTAAAACTTTCGAGAATTGGTTTAGTCCTCCCACCCGACCAATTTGTCAGTCCTCGACCAATTTGTTGTCTTGAAATACTTAATCAGTTCACTGGCAGATAACTATTTCATCCGATCTCTTCCAACCTTTTCAGACCATTTCCCTATTTCACTGCTAGCTAGATATCGGAGGCACTGCGTTTCTTCTACAAGAATCGTCCCAAATTTGACCTTCAAGGATACTGATTGGAACCTCTTCAGAGATGACCTAGATGCCTCCCTTTCGCTGCATACCTCACCACGTGACACTTGCTTGTCCAACTCTGACATTGATAGCCTCATTGAAAAATTCAACCAAGCGGTGCACCCTGCAATCGAGCGGAGCATCAGAAAAGTAGACAACTGCTTCAAAAAATACAAAAATATCCCGAGAGACATTGAATATCTCTTCAATTTTCCACAGATCCTTAAATAGTACTAATGACGAATATGTAGACCTCTCCAATAGAATATCCCTCCTCAAGCAAAAAATGATATGGTTGAATAAGAAATTTAAAGACAAAGTTTCTTAAATCAAGCCTGGACCTTGGGCATTTAAGGAAATCTTCCGCATAACGGGGAAAAAGAAGATTCTCTCCTAAATAAAGCTTACCGTACATTCTACGGAATTCACGAGCGAATCCGACATTGTCTCTGAATTTGAAAAATATTTCAGGACTGTCTACCTAAAAAAAAGTCCCAAGTTTTAATACTAACTTAGTGTATGAAGTACAAAGAACCGTCAGCCAGTATAGATCCCTAAAACCCCCCTATACTTTTAATTTCGACGCAGACAACAACTCCCTTACTCCAATGGCCATAAATATATTAACTTATAGTTAAAATCCAAGAACTCATTTGGTCCAGATGGCATTTCTCTCTTTATCCTCAAAAAAATCTCCAACAAAGCCATAAAATTCCTTACTATCCTACTGAATAATTGCATAAACAATGGGTATTTCCCAGATTCTTGGAAAATTATGAAAGAGCCCAATGATAGTTCCATTTCCAACTTCAGGCCGATCTCACTTGTTTCAAATGTCGGAAAAATACTAGAAAGACTAATCCTCAATAACAGCATCTCACCTAAAGAGAACCCTATTATCTTTATCCCTGATTTTCAGTTCGGCTGTCCACGCACTGTTTAAATTACATAATGACGTCACACGTAATTTGAGAAGCAAAAGATGAACAGTCGCCTGCGCACTTGACGTGGAAAAGGCTTTCGACAGCGTTTGGAGAGAGGGTTTTCTCTTCAAGATTCTTCGTGTTCTCCAACTGCGACAGTGGAGTGCCCTTAGGAGCTATACTGGGTCCGTCTCTATATATTATTGTTCTTTTTGATTTCCCCCACACCCATCAGGTGGACGAAAACATTACCTCACTGGGCTTACTCTGCGCAGACGATACCTAAGCGTGTTCTAGTGACACCTACCCGCTCCTCGCCCTACGCTCGTTAGAGAAACACTTAAAAGTCATTAACGATTACTATCAGACCTCGGGTAATGCAAGCGGAAAGGGGGCTGAAGACTTGGTCTTTGAAAGCAAAAATCTATCACTAATGTTGGTTGACAAGCTAGTCCACGCCAAAAATAACCTTAAGTACCTAAGAGTAAACTTCAACAAGGCGAGGAAAGTATCAATCATCGTGTCCCCCTTCTCCATTTCAGAACGTTACAAATCAGATCTAAACTTCTATTGTACAAGACCCTCATTCAGCCAATCATGAATTACGCATTCTTGGTTTGGTTCTCCATCCCGCCCACCTTTTCTGCCAAACTCGAGTCACTTAAGAGGAAAATAATTCGTCTTTGTATCGGGAAAAATTATGAATCGAGATCCAAAAGATTTTCGAATAGTTTCTTTTACAATGAACTTAATATAACTACATTCATGAGATACACTCTCGCACTGATGAAGAAGAGCATCTCCAGGTTGGATCTCATTGACAATAAACTAATTCAGAAAATAATCCGATTACATTATAACACGAACTGGAATGATGAAAGATACGTTTCACCAGTGGGTGTCCTGCAACTAGATTTAGACTCAACTACCGATGGGTCCTTGCCGGAGTTCTACCTTTCGGCCACTCCCGGTCATTATCGAAGCTGACCTTCTGCGCTCCTGCCTTGGTTCGCGACCTCTATCGGGTTCTCACTTTGTCTTCTATCAATATATACACTAATATTTATTTTGGAGCACGGAACTTTCTTCTTAAACTAGTTAGTTAAGAAGAAAAGACTCAATAAAATTAAAATTGAAAAATTATTTCGATTACGTCAGTAAACCTAAAAATTCAACTAAAGTCATCTATGAGTGAAATCCGCTATTACTTAGTTGCCAACAAGCATCTTAGGCTTGGCAACAACACCATTCAAGCTTAAAACAATATTTAGTAAATAGATGTACATTTCACTAACCTCCTGAAATTCAATAAACAACATCAAACATCCTCATGCCGCCGTTTAACTTTAGATCACTTCAACTGCTGATTTATAAAGCTTTAATTCGCCTCATTATGAATTATGCCTTCCCGGTATGGTTCTCCGTTTCCCCTACAGCCCTAACTTGACCACCAGATTTGGCTCTCTGGAGAGAAAACTTCTAAGATTATGTATCAGCAACATTTTTAAAACAATCAAACGTTATCCCGTTTATAAAACATTCTCAGCCACTGATGAAAAGGAATATCTCTAAACTAGAGTTCATCGTAAATGAACTTACAAAATATACTCTCCTCGCAGAGTAACACGAACTGAGAAAATGAAAGATATGCCTCGCTTGTAGGTGGGCTGTAGTTTGATATGAACTTCCTTCCGCGTCATAAACGCTTGTAGTGTAGTTCAGTTTGAATGCATTTTTTATTTATTTACTAGAACTCTAGATAAAAGCACTTAAACCAATTTATATAAATTGATATTGCTTAACTAACTTAAGGGCCCTATGCGGGCGCTCTAAGCTAACACTAGTACTAAATTTTACGTCTTTCGACTTAATCTAACCTTTTTTTATTTATATTAACAAATTTAACACTAAGTAAACAATTTTTTAAGCAAAACTTAGTGCCTGGATGTATTTTATTCTATATCTAGATCTTAAAACTACAAATTTAGGGTTTTCCAATCAGGACTTGCCAACTTTTTTTTTTAGCCCTAACTTGACCCTCAGATTTAACGCAAACCAATTAAGATATTTTATAAACTTTATTATCGGCTTGAAGTAGAATCAAAACATTTATTAATGGAACTCGACTTTGTTCATATGGCCATCGCGGGCACGTTTGCATCGGTAAATTCGTTGGACCCAATTTAAATGACTCGGCCTATTTCGCGTTTGCTATTGGCTCTGAGCTCTTCCAACGTCGTCAGCTTGTTGGCATAAACCAATGACTTAACGTAGCCTAAAAGAAAATAATATAGAGGCGTTAAATCGCACGAACGAGGTGGCCAATCGACTAGCCTATATATGGAGATAACACGGTCATCAAACTTACTCTTCAATAAATTGATGTGTGCTGAATCGTTTGATACGACTCTGAATTTCGGTAGAATTTTTTTATAATTTGCAGACGTTGCTTTTTCGTGTACTTTACCATGAAGAAAATGTTTACTTAATAAATTGACAATGACAGTTCGATGGGGTGTGTTCGCAAAATTCACAAATAAAAGTGCTTTTGTATATTCAAGTGAGAGTACAGAGCTTTGAAAGCAGTACAAAAGCCTAAAGGAATACACAAACTTACAAGGTACAGATCACAGGTAAACATAATGTCCATGAAGATAGAACCGCAATACTGGAGTTTCACCTAAAAAAAATTGTGCTAAAATGTAAATCCAAAAAAAAATTCTTGAAGGATGCAATTTTTAGAGCGAGGTCCTTTTTCTCATGTGAAGTTGGCCCTGAGTTTTGATTCGATAGGAACGGCAAATAGTGTGCCTAGATGTGCTACCATGTGCCGAAAAGAAAATGAGAAAAAAATAAAAACCCAATGTGCGATAGCACAAACCAAGCTCATTTTAGCACAATTTTTTTTAAGGTGAATTTCCAATGTGTCGGTTTTAACTTCATGAACATGTAAACACATTATAAACACTGTGTAATAAATATTTTCTTCTGAATTACTTTAAAACGAATCAGCCGTTTCAGTGTACGTATATTTCTGTGTACATAGATATATAGATGTGTACATATATTTTAGTATACATAGGCAATCAAACCATGTACCGCAGCGAACCAAAAATCATAATTATATTAGTACTAAAAATATATTTGGCCCAAAAGTATGCATCGTTCTTCTTCTTTTGGCACGACAACAGTAGAGGCCGTCTTTGATGGCGCTTTCGTTATGTATGCATGCACCTAAAAGTTTAAGTAAAACAGTTCAACACCGTTTTCTATTTTTTGTCTCCTTTAATTCCCAACAGTCAAAGTTCATCTTCGGACAAAAATGAAAACGAACAACAAATTGGAAAGAATATTTGACAAATGATTTATCAACCTCTTTCAACTAAGCTTCCAATTGTCGAGATCGCCACCGAATACGAACAAACCTGACACAGATAGTAGCTGAAGGAAGATAAGCTTCTCGCCTCTAGTCAAGAGACACTTGAAGGCAGTGAAGCCAGTAAAGAACGAACAACAGCCAAAGCCCCTGAACCCATATCCCATACGAAGAGGACTGACACTCGATCTAGTGCCACTCAAGGGGCAAAAAAACACAAATTGGCAAGCAGCCGAAAGAAAAGTGGTAAATAATCCAAACGAGATTGGGCGGATAAGGTAAAATATCAAAAGATCGTTGAAGGGGACAGCAAATTCCGCAGTACGACAAAACTCGAACAACCAAAAACAAGCATGAATAGAGTGCACTCCAAAGAAGACCGCAGACAGGACACTAAAAGTAGCAAACTCGTGCATACAATCAACTTCCCAAATGCGCCACTGGCGAGATCTACTCGCGAGTAGGCCATTGACAAGACGTCGAATAGTGGCAAGGCTGTAGCGGAGTGGCTTGAAGCTCAATATAATCCTCGCCAAAGACATTTCTAGAATACCTGGCATACGCATCTGGTTACCACATACGACCGTGGATGATGAGAAGCTCATTCAATTCCTCCAACTTCATAACCTACATGAGCCAATGGATGACTGGTAGGTCATAAGAGCAGAAGAACCCAACACCAGCACGACCTCATACCTCCGTTTAGTGACCGAGACTATGGAAAACTTCCTTGAAAAGGCTGGTTGCAAGCTACGCTTCGGCATAAGATACGCCAAAGTGAAGGTCTTTAGGTCCACCACGAGCATCGCCGACTCAAACGAAGTCGACGATGCCAACAGACTGTTGATAGACTTGAGTTTTGTAAAAACACAACCTCAGTCCGAAACACCCTCAAATAACCAATGTTAAAAGTCGTACAGATAAGCTTGAGGTACTCGATTAGCGCTTCGGATAGTCTGCTGGTTTTCCTCAAGGAGTAAAATATCGATTTATGCAACATGCAAGAACTGGGTTAACGGTCCTGAGATAAAAGGGCTAAAAGATAATCTATACAACTTTTATTATAATAAGAGCAGAGGTAAGCCGAGAACCTGCATTTAAGCTTAAAAAAAACACATTTCTGTGTCCGAATTTTACCTCAGAGGACTTAACAGTGGTTACGTTAGGAAACGAGTAAGCGGCAGACCTGTACATAGCATTAGCTTATATGGCACATTACAGAACAGCACCACCAGAAGAAGTCCTGGAACTACTCTTCAGCGGTGCAGAGTCCAGAGACAAATCTCATCATAGGCCGTAATGCGAATGCGAGGCGCACGCTTTGGGGCGGCTCCGAAATCAACGAGCGAGATTGATCTCTTTTTGATTTCATAATTTAGTACAATCTAATTGTTTAGGAATAAACTATAAAATTGAGAAGGACCAGCGACCTATGGATTCAGAAATTTTCCAGCTCAGAATAAAAGCAAAATTTAACGAATAACAATTTATTTAATTAATAGTATAAGAAAATTCAGAATTATTCGATAATACTTATTTGTTTGCTGGTTGCGATCCAAGTGACCGAGAAAAATAATTTGAAGAGAAATGAAGCTAGAATATGAACTGTTATACAAGTTGAGAGCATGTGAAAAGAATGTAGCAATAAAGTTAAAACAAAGCAGAGAGAGTGGTTACAGCTATAAATATAACCCAGTTTGGACATGTGTCGATAATGTAAATTTTACAATGTTTGGCAAATTAAACAAATGAAATATTGATCGTGGAAATTAAATTTGGAATAAAAACAATATATAATTTAAAGAAATATTCGCAAACATTCCCCCGCCCCTGGAACAAAGTTTCAGACTAGTAGATAGGAAGCAGTGCTAGTTTGTGGTTGGGCCGTACTAGATTTCCACCTGCAGTCTTCAATGTCACCACTCGAACGTGCCCATCCCTTCCAGTATGTATCTCAACTACTCGGCCCATAGCCCATATTCCTGGTGGTAAATTGGAATCCTTGACAGCTAGTAGATCGTTCAACTGATAGTTGCGTTGAGGTTTCGTCCAAAGAGGCCGATGTTGTAACGAAGTTAAGTACTCCATACTCCAACGTTTCCAATAGCCTTGGATTTTAGCCTGCAGCATTTTCCAACAGTATAACCGATTTCGGGGTATGTAAACAATGGTTCAGGGACTGCTGAGTAGGACTCACCTAGAATGAAATGAGCGGGTGTTAAAAGGCATACAAACAACGAAATGTATCCTTTACCTTGAACCGTTCTCCGACCGATTCGCGTTTGGATTGCGATAGCTCCTGCGTAATCACAACTGCAGTGGGCGAATGGCCTGCTTTTCCGCTGAGGTGGAAGGTCACCCTTGAGTTGAGTAGTTGTAGATTTCCTTTGCCGAAAACATTTCATACAGTCATGTGTTAGTCTGCGAAGCAAGTTTCTACAGCAAATGATCCAGTATTCCTGCCGAATAAGAATAAATAGTGTGGATACTCCCGGATGTAACAACTTGTTATAAAAGTCCATAGCTATAGCTTCGTCACAGCGTGTCCCTCGGAAGGATGATGGGATGCTTGGCGTTGAACGATATGTTAGCATCCTGAAGCCTGCCTCCGACTCGTAGAATGTTTTCTTCGTCAAAAAAGGGATTTAGGTTAGCGATTCTACTGCTTTTACCAAAGTGACCATGCTCTCGGTAGTAAGAATTATGTTCTCCAAAGTAAAGATTTTGAATTATTAGTTCTCTTTTGGCCGTATAAATCTCCTGGGGAAGAAGTTCATGTGACGTTGCTTCTGACCGCTTTCCACACCCAGAAGAGAATCTTAAAACGAATGCAACAATACGAACTAATAGATTCCAAGAGGATATGCGAACTGAAAGGCAAGCGAAGGGGTGTTCATTGTTCACGACTAGACAAGTATGTGGCAAGTGTTTCCGTTCCTCTTGTTTGCAATCAGGATGTTCTTGCATGAGGAAGCGATATCGCGTGATGAACAGTCTGCATGGTTTTTATCAGATTTTATGTGAAACAATCTGTTTCTGGGAATAGCATTTAAAATCTCTGAAGTTCGATTCCCAACGAATATATCCCACCGACAGGAAGACGATGACAACCAAGACAAAACTACTTGCGAATCACACCAAGCGTAGACATTATCAAAAGTTGTGTTAAGCGATAAGCGGTCGCTTCATACGACACATCATTTCGGTGAGCCTTTCGAAGATATCTCTTTTCGATGGAAATGCTGGTTGTACCATTCCCTTACTCCCTAAGAATAATTTACGCTTGGTAGCCCTTTTAATCAAACCTCAAACCTCAGTAAGTTTCAATACGAGATACATGGTGCAACGTTCAGTACGAGTTTTTTAAAGATCGATAAATAATTTTATAAAGTTTTTAAGAAAAATAAAATGATCTTTTTACAAATAAAGTGAATATTAATTTTTAATAAAACAAAAGCAGAAAGCGATGTTTTGTCACGGGGAGTCTCACCCGGTTAGAGAAGCTAGTTTTAGAGACTTCAGAGCAAGAGATATCAGTAATAGATGCTCAAGTTCGTCTCGATAAGTTTAATGAATTTATGGAAACGTTTGAGAAAGTGCAGATGGAAATACCTGAGAAGGGAATCGCAAAGAAGTCAGGAGGAAGGGAGGAGATTGAGGGCAAATGTTATAATATAAGGGGTGATGTCTAAAAAAGTGAATGCTGGACAGCATGAAGCAGAATCCACTAGATTGCCGAACCAGTCGCTCCTCGTGCCACAAGTGAATTCGGCGAGACGGTCAAACAATTGGTAAATAAACAGGATTCTGTAGCAGCAGTTCTCTCAAGCCTCTCTAACAGTAGTAACTTAGCTAGGCACGCGATACCCCACTTCCGTCGTTTAATGGCGTCGATAGAGAGTGGCCCGATTTCAAAGATTTATTCAAAACCATCGTTCACAATTCCAGTAGCTTACCTGGGGCCCATAAATTGCAATATTAAAAACTATCATTGAGGGATGATGCCGCGTCTATTCTGAAGCGCACAAACATTTATGATGTTAATCACAACCAGGCTTGGGAAGATTTGTGTGCCATGTTTGACAGGAAAAGGTCATAGTGGAGCCTCATATAAGAACGATTATGGACAACCTGAAATTAGTTCTCTTCCAACCGCTGCTGGTATACGTAGGCTACCACGACTCACACGAATCGGTTTCTGCATTAAGGTCACCAGTTGTTCCAGTAGAGCATTGGGATACTGGGCTAATTTACGTTATTTGGGCACAACTAGACCGTGAAGCAAGAATAAGGTTATCTATCTATCTACCTATATACGCACGAACCCAAATTATTTCGGAAGAGTCAGCGATGAATATGAACGAAGGGAAGGGATAAAGGGAAGGTGGGTCGCTGGTTGCAAGATCTACGGGAATCAAGGAAGACAAGCAAATTAGAAAGGGATGCAAGCTATTAACCACGGCTGGGTATTGGTTCAAAACCGATGGGGAGAATTCGAGCCGTTTCAGGGTTCTTTTGGATTCAGGTGCTATTTAATTATAGATGCTGTTGTCCAAGTGGAGTCGAAGGCACGGGGCTTAGTGGCATTGATGATTAGGGCCAGGAAAACCGACATTACTTTTTCGTCTCAGGCGGTCCTTTTGGGGAACCAAACCGAGCAACTACCATAGCGCAAGGTATATTACAACGTCACAGTCCACCTCTTCAGGGAATATTTAACTGATCCTTTCAGAAACCAGGGCCCATAGACATTTCGTTGACAAGGCTTACGATAGCCACAATACTGTGATTGCTCAGAATACTGAATTCCGATGGGTTTAAGTCAGTGAGGATGAGGATGCATATTTCTCCAGAGGAGAAACCTCGGCACTCATTGTTAACTGGTTGTAATTTTAGCCCCCAACGTAAACACGTTGAAATTTTAGGGAAATTTAAGGGACTGAAATTTCATTCAAAACCTAGAATATTGAACGGGAAACTCACTGTAACTGCAGTAGACATTTCCATTTGTCAGTAATGAAATTTTCCTTTCAATTTTCACTCCTAATTTATTCGTTCATAAAATTGGTGGGAGAAAATATATTCAAAAAGGTAGAACGAATCAAATGCCCGACAAATATGATGAAAAAATATATAGATTAAATTTTGTGCACATTGAACTCTTTATGCACAAGTTAAAGTCAACTTTTTTTTGTTTTTAAATGACTTACATGACAGAATCATGAATTAAGCGAAATTGTACGATCTTATGATAACGTAAACGCCAAATAAAAATACCCTTAGAATTTCATTTCCTTATCCGTTGTCAATTATAGCAGTTGAACTAGAAATTGTAAAGTAATTGTATTTTACAGCGAACCAGCAGACTTTTAACGGAAAGTCAATCAACTGTAAAAGCAGTCACATATTTTTAACCGCAAATCCAGTCCACTGCTCTCCAAATGTCAACTAGTTTTGCCGATTGATTAGCTATTGCCTAGAATTCTGAACAGGGCCAATAACAAACTCGTTAACCAACTTACAAAGGGAATACACATAGCGACAAGGTAGGTGACAAATGCGACATAAACTGACATGAGAAAAGGGATGATGCCGCATGAGAAGGAGGCGAGAGCGAGAGCGAGCCTAGCGCGAGTTGTCAAATATTTTCCAGCCAAAGAAAGACGGCTTTTACACACAGCATAGTTGCGCTGTGCAATTCTCGGTGATTTTCCTTTGAAATCTCATTCCGAGATGCGCATGTTATTACACGAAGATTTTTTGATGCGCTAGATCTGCGCGTTATTTTGACAGTTTTCTTTTAATTTTTAATCACTGTTCGCAGATAAAGAACTTGTTGATGAAATTTTATATATTTATAAAGATGCTTTTGAGACAGGGAATGAAAAGAAAACAAAAAGATCTGGGATAAAATCATAGAGGAAACATCGACATGTCCAGGGATCATTCAATTCACTGAAATCTGATGTGTATCCTAAGAGTGAGAAGTTAAAATAAAGCAAACTCGAAAAATAAAGAAGAAGGAGATTAGGAAACGTCAAAAACGTGCAAGGAAAATCCTACCCGTGCATGTCCGGACTAGATTATCGCTGTTTCACCTTCCCTCTCTTTTGCACTCATTTGAATCTTGCAAAACATACATTGTGTAATAGCGGTCAAAGAAAAACACAATATTGCGAGAATCGTCGCCTCGCAACGCGGATATTTCGGAAAATCGAAAAACTCCAGCGGCGAGACGGCGTGACGTTTATTCGTTTTTCATACCGTGCAGGTCGCGTTTTTGAAATTTTAATTTTTTTGCGTTCGAAATGAATAATTTTAATTGTATTCAGGTTGAGAAGTTAATTGATTTAATAAAAGAAACACCTTTAATTTTTAATAAAGCAAATCCTTCAGAACTAATTTCATTCCTCCACTCACCAGGGACAACTTCATTATATAAAATTCGGTCAGCATAATAAAATTGACAAAATTGCAGACTGAAGTATTCCTAACTTTTTATTTAATAAAAGTTTGCCAAAAGTCCTTTGCTTAAATTCCTCCATCGCTTTGACTTCCGTAAACCTCCATGTCAACCATCGTTAAGAAATACCGAGCATCATAAACAGTTAACAATACAAAACTGTGTCTTCTTTTAAATTTATTTTATAACTAGAGTTCGGGGTCTATATTTTTAATTTTTTGAAATATAGTACCATAAAAACCCAATTAACTCCTTGATTGCAAGCTTGGTCTAATCCACCACCTTTTTCTGTTGACTTATATATTTTCCTTCCAATTTTAGTGTGTTAAAATTCCCATCTTGCAGGGGAACATAGTCCACTTTACCTAAGTCCCTTGCACCGTAAGGCCTAGTATTTAAACTCGCATTTCATAAAATTCAGCATATATTTACATTTATATATATCTATGTACAGGAAATACAAAAAGAAAATAAATTATAATAAAATGTGCAGCCTAACGAAATACCGAAAACTGAATATAGCTGATTTGTGCTGCGCTTGTGAACATACTCAACGGTTCCGCGATGAAAGCTTTCTGTTGGTGCGAAAAGCTCGGTTGCTACAAACAAACTTCTCCTTCCATTCTATGTTTTTTCGCTTCGAACATATTTTAACGCTATCAGTACTGCTTATAAAACAAGCTTTGTAAGTGACAGTGTTACTCATAGAGTAATACCCATCTTGTCACAGTCATCATTTAGCGTGGTGTTAGTTGTTAGTAAACATGATAATAACAGGGATAGCCTTACACCATACACAAATACACATAAAAAAGAAATGCAAAAATATAATTGGTTAGACCGCTATTACACACTCCATGTTTTGCAAGATTCAAATGAGTGAAAAAGAGAGGGAAGGTGAAACAGCGATAACCTAGCCCGGACATGCACGGGTAGGATTTTCGTTGCATGTTTTTGACGTTTCCTTATCTCCTTCTTCTTTATTTTTCGAGTTTGCTTTATTTTTACTTCTCACTCTTAGGCGTAAACATTGAACATTTTTGAAAGATAGTTTATCATTCACTTTCAGTGCATTTGCAATGAAATTGAATGATCCCTGGACATGTCGATGTTTCCTCCATGATTTTATCCTAAATCTTTATTTTTTCTTTTCATCCCGTCTCAAAAGCATCATTATAAATATATAAAATTTCATCAACAAGTTCTTCATCTGCGAACAGCGATTAAAAAATAAAAGAAAACTGTCAAAATAACGCGCAGCTCTAGCGCATCAAAAAATCTTCGTGTAATAACGTGCGCAGCTCGGAATGAGATTTCAAAAGAAAATCACCGAGAATTGCACAGTGCAACTATGCTGTGTGTAATAGCCGTCTTAGTAACTTCAAATGACATGCATGTTAAGAATAGATACGTCCAAAAAGTTTACGCTTGAGTGTCAGTTTACTAGAAACAACATCGAACATGTGACAGTTAGTATTAGCTTGTATTGACATCCGCGTTAGGGGTTCATTGCAGCCGTAGTTCGTACGGTGGTATTTAATGTCAAAAATGTTTGTTGTTCGGGAATTAAATACCTTAACACTAAAATTAACTAGGGTAAGAAGTGCTGATGAGTCAATATTACCGGCTATAAGCTGATGCAAAAACACAATATCACAGACTTCGCGACGTTTTTGCAAAGAATCAAGGCCGATAAGAAGAAGACGGTCCTTATAAGGTGGAAGGCGAAGAGGATCAGTCCATGATAAATGTCGAAGTGCGAAACGAACAAATTTGCGTTGTACAGACTCGATACGGTCAATATGTGTCAGGTAATACGGTGACCACACACTTGAAGCGTATTCAAGCTGTGGCCTGACAAATGTTGTGTACAGGGTTCTTGTTATTAATGGACATTTAAATTCTTTACTCCAGCGCTTAATGAAACCGAGGAGGGAGTTACTTTTGTTGACAATTTGCTCAATATGAGTTGAGAAGTCAAGATTTTGAGCGAATTGTACACCTAAGTCCCTTGTCAGGTTAACTTTGGCCAGCGCAGAACTATTTAAGGTGTACATATAGGTCAGAGGACTACGTTTTCTAGAAAAGGACATGTTTAAACATTTAGAGATGTTTAATGATAGGCTATTGTTGGAGCACCATTTTGCGAAAGAATTAAGGTCATCCTGTAGAGCCCAACAGTCTGAAAGATTGTTAATTCCGTTAAATATTTTTATGTCGTCGGCATAGATTAGAACTCTAGAGTTCTTGAGCACACTTACAACATCGTTAATAGATATAATGAATAACAGAGGACCTAGGTGGCTACCCTGAGGCACACCTGAGGTAGCGTAAATTGATTTAGAGGTTGATCCCCTAAACAAGACTTGATAGTTTCGTCCGTCAAGATACGAGCAAATCCATTCCACAAAGGATGAAGGGAAACCAAGGGCTTTCATTTTAAAAGCTATTAGCTTATGGGAAAGCTTATCAAATGCCTTACTGAAGTCAGTGTAAATGCAATCGACTTGACCCCCTTCTTCTAATGCTTTATTAGTAAAAGAAGTAAACTCCAGCAAGTTAGTCACAGTGGATTTGTTTTTTACAAAACCATGCTGTTTGTCAGTGAGGAAAGGCTTGCAACTAAAGTAAAAACTGTCAAAAATAATAGCCTCAAAGAGTTTAGGCAAACAAGATAGCTTAGCTATAGGTCTATAATTAGTAACGTCATCCCGGCAACCTTTTTTGTGTACCGGAATTATGAAACCATTTTTCCATAACTTTGTGAAAACTCTATTGTAAATGGATGAAAGCAAGGGGCCCTGCCAGAGCACTGCCGCAGTTCTTCAATATTATTGGAGGTATTCCATCAGGTCCGCAAGTGGTGTCATTTGCAAGTCGAGCGAGATGGTAATTCACGTCATCAGAGGTAATTGATATTGGACTCATGGAACTGGGGCAAAAGCATTCGAGGTGGGTGAACTCTTTTGGGTTGGGTGTAAATTTGTCAGAATCATACGCTGAATTGAAAAAAGATGAAAAAAAGTTGCAAATATCTTCTGGCTTTTTGCTGGAACAATTCAAGTATGAAAGTGTTGAAGGATAGCCATCAGATTTTTTTTTTGCTGTTAATGAACTTCCAAAATAATGTAGGGTCAGTTAGAAGGGATATACTCATTCTTTCAGTATATTTATCGTAAAGATGAACTGAAAGTAACTGAAATTCCCTATGAATGGATAGGTAATGATCGTGATCATCGAATTTATTGCTAGAAAGATACTTCTTCCATGCTTTATTTCGTCTATTCCGAAGACTACGTAGTTGGTGATTATACCATGGAGCAGTTGATGGCGATCCCTTACGAGTCCGCTTTAGAGGAACAGATGAGACGAAACAATCAAACATGTGTAAATAAAATTGTTCAACCATTTGGTCAACTGTTCCCTTCAAAATATTGTCAGAGTCAATCTTAGAAATTAATTCATTCAGTTGAGTTGATATTCTCTGATTAGACAAGTTGCGTAAATGAATGGTTCAGAGTTTAGCTAGAAAATTCTGGAGCAAATGCAAAGACTCAAACCATTGATTTATTCGCGAACAGAGTTTGTCAACCAGTATGAACATTTTCGTAGCGAAAAAAAACTTTCTTACCCTTCGTCGTTAAGTATGATTTTCGATTGGTGGAAAGTGCACCTAACCGATTCCTTCTTTTAATTTGAACGTCAGTTATAACTGAAAACATTGTACATATGTGGAGTCGACAGTAGCGTACGGGTACAGTAATATGGTACAGTTTGCGCATACAAAAGTGACATAGAGGAGAGGCACTGGAGACCGTGAAATCCCTATTTATTCACCCTGACAATGTGAGTGCTGTGATGGAAAAACTTCGTTTTCGTTTCGACCGCCAGGAGCAGTTAACTTCGTTAAATTCGTGAGGTAGCCCCCAGAAGAAGAAGTGACCTTCGTGGGAGTGCTGCCCATCTGAATTGCATTTCAGCACAACCATACTCCACTGTATAGCCGAAGTTACTGATAGACCTCAATAACCGTAATCTTAGCCTTCCAGTTGAAAAAACCCAGGTTAAGGATGGAGGTCCTTATGCCGTCAATACCAATATATATATTTGGTCCAGCTCGAACTAGACCTTCGGTTCTGATAATAAACGCCGTGTAAGTAAGTGGTAGATTATTTCTAGATCGAGAGTTTTGCGGTACGATCAGCATCAATAGTGGAAAATTATGATGACCTGCGTGCCCGCAGCATTCCGGAATCAACCACGATCAAGCTGAGTGCTATGCCATGGCCAAAAGGAGACTAGAAGGGATTGAGCGCAAGATGAAGCGTTATCGAGTATTTTCCACCGCCTACAATGCCAACATCGCGAGTTATATTCTCAAACGCTTGCAAGCTGCAGCCAGCAGAAGTCGTCGTCGTTGAACCACATACGTGGTATCTTCCTCATTTTGGTGTCGTAAATCCCGCGGAAGTAGATGGGATGCCGTAAGACTTATGCTTGTTGAAGGGTCCACAACAGTCCCAGCCAATGCAACCGGTAATTTTTGACTTCCGTGTGTGTGCCATAGCCGTATGTGGGAACATAAGGGAAATGTTCCACCAGATCGTAATCCAGCCAGAGGACAGGTGCTCGCAAAGATTTCTTTGGCCACATGGAGATGACACATAGCCGGAAGATGTTTACGAAATAAGGGTCATGAAGTTCGTAAGAGAGACGCTCAAGGACAAAAATGCCATGGAATAAAGCCATAACGCAGCATCATTACATCGATAACTTTGTAAGCAGTTTTGCAACAACGAATCTTACCGAGTTCAGTCAACTCCAGCTACACATCTTCGTAGACGTCAGTGAAGAAGCATATGCCGCGTTAGCGTACTGGAGGTATGTCGACGCCAAAGGGAATGTTTCAATGCCAAAACGAAATGCGCACCACTAAAGACGACGACGATTCCACGCCTGGAACTCCAAGCCCTTATAAATGGGTACGGTCAGGAAACCGTCGCTACAGGGCGTTCCTAGCTCATAGGGTTGCAGAGATACTTCGCCTGCCGGACAATCCGAGCAATCCATCTAAAAGTCGCACGCGATCAATCAATGGACGCTTGCATTTTGGTGATTCGCAATTTCATCAATCGTCGAGGAGTGCCTCTGAGAATTCGCAGTGATAACGCGAAGAATTTTGTGGGAGCCGACCATAGAGTGAGACGATTCTCATAGGTATTCGATGTTGTGGGCATTCATGACGAAATGTCTTCAAGCAACGTTGAATGGGTGTTTAACTGCCCGAAAAACTCATCCGAAGGCATAGCGCACGATACAGTGTGTCAAAAGAGTTCAACGTCATACCCTGAAGGAAGCCGCACCCGTGAGCACACACTCCACAGCCTAATAGTTCAATCCGAGAAAATCGTGAACTCACGTCCTTTGACACATCTGCCGGATACCGTCGACTAGGAGGAACCACTCACCACGAATCACTTCACTTGGTTCAGTCAACACCTCCCAGACGATAAGTGTACGTGAACCCTTAAAGAAGCTATGTTGTCTCCGGAGACAGTGGAGAATTGCGGGCCTATTGAGGGATCATTTCTGGAAACGTTGGATTGCCGAATGCTTGCTAACATTAACACACCGAGCCAAAGACAACGCCGTTGAAGGAGGACGACTTGGTCTTCGTGTGTGAACGGAATATGCCAGGGAAGCTATGGTGCCGTGGAAGAGTAGTACAGATATGCAAAGGAGTCGAGGGTGAGATCAGAAGAGCGGATGTTCGCACAAAGACAGGTTTGCTGAATTATCCTGTGTCTTAGTTGACTGTTCTGAACTTAGACAGTTAGTGGCCCTTATGCCACAGAATAGTTTTGTTCACTGACTCTGCTCCGAGCAGAAAAAAGCAGAAAAGAGCAAGATTTAGTGTTCATTGACAAAAATTTCTGCTCGAAACTGCTCTTTTTGTGTTCATTGAGACCTGTCAGAGCAGAAAAGAGCAAGATTTCTTGCTCCTACTTTTGGGGTAGAGCAGAAGTAGAGCAGACTGTCAAATCAGCTGTGCATATATATATTTGAATTTCAAATTTCACTAATACGTTGGTGATTGATAAGCGCGGTATGTAAGTACATATGGGTTGCTCTTTTCTGCTCTTTTCTGCTCTGACGTTAATCTGACATTTTGCTCGAATATGAGAATTTCTGCTCTAGATCTTCGTCAATGAACAAAACTAATGCCTTCTATAAAAATAAAACAAAGTAGTAGTCTCAACTACCATCGTGGCAAGCCGCGCCTTAAAAGTGTCTGGTCGCATGGAAAGAAGCGAACTGCAGTCAGCTATTTGAATATTTCTTCAACTTAGTAAACTTTAAACATATTTTCTATTAAGTGATTTCGTTTCTCCCTTAGCGGTGTCTTGTTCAAAATCGAAATGGTTAATTTCAAATTGTCTCGGGAAATAATCCAAAATTTAATATTGCACTTTGAAATGCACGAAAATCTTTAAATATGTCCCATTCGCACTACATAAATCGTGTGAAACGTGCAAAATCAATCGGTACCATTGACAATAGCTGTGTTTTTACGTTTAGGACTTATCGCCGGTAATATCCATGTTATAAAACACATAGGTGGCGCGCATGCTTGAGTTTGGAAATATATTTTTGTTTAATTTTAAAATCGGTAATAAGAACTATCCCTATTGATAATCTGCCTTTTTATAATTTTTGTTTAGAGTTTGTTGATTTTTTATGTCGCTCGATAAGTTCTTTTTGTTAATAAAACCTTAACTGTTGTGACAGTGATGCCAACGTTTGCAAGCATATAATCCAAATGCCGATGGATGATGATTGTCGTTAACTTGTCCTATCGTATAAACGTTTACAATAAAACACGGCTTATATCCATGTAAACTCACTAACGCCGATAGATTGTTTTTTCTATCCGCACATAGATGGCGCGCATGCTTCAGTTGTGTGGTGTGGGGAATGAAAAGATCCCGTTTACTTTTTAATCACATATATATTTCCAAAAAATACTTAGCTTTACAAAAAGATACATAGGTTGGCCCGCTTCAGAAGGCATGATACTTATGAAATCGTAACATGTAGTAAAATTGCATCATCCAACCTTAACTTCCTTCTAACGATCTGTTAAAAGGACCCTCTAGCGGTGAAACATTAGAAATACGTATTGCCAACTTCACGTTACATAAAATGTCAAAAATATAATGTTTAAATGGAAACTTCACATAGCTCCCCGCTGAGAAACTTGACTACGGTTGAGTTTTTATATTAAATCGAATATTCTTTTTACTTTTCGGTCCAAGGTATGTCTTCATCGTTGACGCACCGGGAATCTTTGATGAATCATCCTAAGATTGTTCTTGGCTGTGCTGCTGTTGTGCACGGCTTGTCTATAGATTCGTGTGTGCCTGTAGCTGGTGGTTTTTCATTTTTATATTTTTGTTGTGATTCGACATCTAAATTCGTTGGATTACTGTTTTTTAAAATTGTTTATTGTTCATTAATCAGTGGTGCAGTTGTTTCAAAGAACGCTGGCTTCAATCGCTTCGTCGAGATGGTTGTTGGAACGCCTTTGACTTCCACTCGGAATACGTAATCCGATATTTTGCCAAGGATCTTGTACGGGCCTTCGTATGGTTGTTCGCACGGTTTTCGTACTGCATCCACGCGAACGAAAACATGTGTGCACGAGACAAATGACCTTTGTCCAAACACATGCATACGCGTAAATGTTCTACGAAAATATGTGGTTCGGGTGACATTTCGAAATCGACAAAAAACTCACCAGGCAGCCTCAGTGTGGTGCCGTAGACAAACTCAGCAGCTGATGATTTTATGTCTTCTTTAAAACTCGATCTTAGACCCAGGAGAACGGTGGGCAGGACACTTATCCAGTCAGTGTCTTCCTGACACTTAATTGCAGCTTTAAGCGACCTGTGCCATCGCTCTATCATACCATTAGATGCCGGATGATAGGCAGTGGTCCTTATTCGTGTGCTTCCGATGAGTCTGCACATTGCGTCGAAAAGAACTGACTCGAATTGAGTTCTCCTGTCTGATGTTATAGTTGCAGGCGCTCCAAATCGGGATACCCATCCCATGAAGAAGGCATCGATTATGGTGTTGGCAGTGAGATCCTGCAAGGGAATTGCTTCCGGCCACCGAATGCATCTATCGATAATTGTCAGCAGATATCGATACCCTTTTCACATCGGCATGACTACAAGATCGACGTGGACATGCTGGAAACGTTCGCTCGGCATCGGGATATGCTGCGGTTGGTTTTTAATGTGCCGGCTTATTTTCCTTCGTTGACAGGCAAGGCACGTTCTAGCCCAAAAGTGTACGTCTTTGTTCATATTAGGCCAGACATAACTTCGGCTTATAAGACGAAGGGTAGTTCGTCCAGTAGGATACGATAAGTTGCGACTGCAGTCGAAAATTCCCTTGCGTAGACTTTTTGGAACATACGGTCGTATGTCAGCGCCGGTAGTATCGCAGAACACAGTGCAATCTGAACTTTCAAGTCGTAGGGCACGAAGCTCGAGTGATGTTTTTCCTGGTGATGATATAAGCTTCTTAAGTTCTTCGTCCTTTTTTGCATTTGGCTAAGCTCTTGCGTGCTGACGATGATTGGAGTACTGACCATCTCAACGCGAGATAAGGCATCAGCAACGACGTTATCCTCTCCAGAAACATGAACAATGTTTGTAGAAAATTGTCCGATAAACTCAAGCTGGCTTGTCACACGGTCGCACGCATGATAAAGAGTTTTTGTCGAATGCGGACGAGCGGTTTATGATCGGTGAGGATGACTGTTTCTCTTCCGTCTATGATGTGTCTGAATCGTTTAACAGCTCAGTACACAGCGAGTAATTCACGGTCATAAACTTTGTACCTTGTTTCCTTTGCTCGCTCAGTTTCTTCGAGAAGAAGGCGAGGGATTGAAGTTTGTCGCCAATTTGTTGATCGAGAGCTGCTCCGATAGATGTATTTGAAGCATCGCAACGTAGTACCAATGGAAGATCTGCTCGAGGATGTGCGAGTTGTACAGCTTCTTTCAATTTCTGCTTACAATTTTCGAACGCTTCCTCTGCCTCGGTTGTCCTTACGATCGGGCGTTTATCTTTCTTCGTTGCTCCAATTGTTAGCTTGACGAGAGGGGCTTGTACTTTTGCCGCGCCAGGGAGACAGCTCCTGTAAAAGTTCCAGGAACCGAGAAACCTTCTGAGTTCAGCCATCGTTTTTGGTTTCGTGTACTCATTGATGGCACTTGCATAATCTGCGCTGCGTTTCGAAGTCCAAACGTCATGAAGTTAAATTCGAAGAGGCCAAAGGGAATAATAACAGCGGTTTTTTGTTTGTCCTCTGCTGCCATTGCGATTTGATGGTAAGCTCTCTTTAGGTCAAGGGTTGAGAAAACAGTGCATCCGGATAGTTTCTGCGTGAAGTCTTGCATGTGGGGAATTGGTACCGTTCTTTGTTTAAACGACGGCAGTCCCCACAAAGTCTCCATCCGCCGGACTTCTTGATGACCATTTGTAGCGGCGATGCCCATTCGCTTTCTGATGGTTGACAAATTCCCAATTGCAACAACAGCTGGAACTCCTCTTTGGCTGCAGCAATTTTTTCGCCCGCAAGTCGACGAGCGCGCTCCGCAACCGGGTGTCCATTGACGATGATGTGATGTTGCACTGTATGTGGAACTGGATTGGTCTTGATATCACGTGTGATTTCAATATAGTTCCTTAGAATGTCAGCGAATGGATTGTTACTTTCAACTGTACGTATTGTGGGATCCGGTGAGTTGATGAGGTGCCCATATACGTGCAAGTTCGTCGAATTGTCCAGAAGCTTCTTTTGTGAGGTCAAAATGATGGATAAAGTCAGCTCCAATGATCGCCTGAGAAACTTCGGCTACTGTAAATGTCCAATGGAACTCTCAACGTAAGCCAAGATCGACTACGAGTGTTGTTTTTCCATAGATAGGAATGGTGGCTCCGTTGGCGGCAAAAAGATGTCCAGTAGGTTGTGAACAGGTACGAATATAAGTTTTTGGCAAGACCGAAAATTCAGCGCCAGTGTCGATCAGGAATACAGTCTTGGTTTTTCTATCAAAGATTTGTAGGCGAATTTAGTTTTTTTTCTGCCGTAGACATCCTGGCTTGCAATTGAGTGCTTCGTCGCCGATTTTTTTGTGATAATAGCACAACTCATACTTGCTTTCCATATCACGTTGTGATTGTGATCGGTTGCGTGAGCTACTACGTGATGCAGATCTTTTGTACTGTTGCTGTTGACTGTTGGCCATAAGCGCTTGCAGGTCTTTCCGTAATGATTCGATGGATTTTTTTATGTCATCCAGGGACGATGGCTCATTTCGTGAAACTGCAAGAATGGTTTCTGCTGACGAAGAATATGCAGTGCATCGACGTGTATTTGACATTTCATATACTTGGTCGCCGATTTCGGCAAGCAGTTCAAGGTCCTGTATGCGCGTAGTGATCAGTGCTTTGCTTACATCCACGGGAAGGCGATCGAGAAACAGTGTACGTAAGATCATTGGATCGCATCTGTTGCCGGAAAGATTCTTCATGTGCGTTAGAACTGCTGACGTTTTTTTTCCATTCATGTCCTCGCCCCGTAACATACGACGAAGTTGCGATTCTGGGGTGGGCGCGAAATGATGCATCAGACGTTCTTTTAGGGCTTGAAATTTATTTGTTTCCGGTGGATTAGTTACCAGATCGCCAACAACGATGAGTGCTTCCCCTTCTAGGCTGACAAGAAGATGTGCAAATCGTTCGTCATCGCTTGTGATGCCTGTGAGTTGAAAGGCGGCTTCAACTTGCATAAGCCACAGTTGTGGGTGCTCCTTGCTGAACTTTGGCAATGGTATGCGTTGTGTCGAAAATGTCGACGAGTCTGGAGTTGCAGCTGAAGTGGAAACTGTTGAGGTACTTGGGTATTGGCCTGCCATTCCTGTAGCCACGTTTGTGTTTGCAGCGTTGGAGGTCTGCGCGGCTGTATCGATTGTGGCTGCAATTTGGGCGTCACGTATTGTTTTTTATAGCCTCATTAGCAGCCCTGAGCTCTTTGCGTAACTGTGTGATAATGTCATCGGTGTGTGCATCTCCAAGCATTGCGAACGCAAATTGATCTGCAGTTGCCTCGGTGGTAATAGGTTCCTCGTCGTTTGTTGAGGATCTTTCGGTCAGGGAATTGTTTTTACTGCGCAGATTATACTCGCTCATGGAGAACGAGACGGTGCTCTTGTAGTTCTTGTTGAGCAAGTAGAAACGATTTGTCCAAGGAAAATTGTTGTTATCGTTGTACTCATGCCGGGAGTTACCAAATATGTAGGGAATGAAAAGATCCCGTTTACTTTTTACTCACATATATATTTCCAAAAAATACTTAGCTTTACAAAAAGATACATAGGTTGGTCCGCTTCAGAAGGCGTGATACTTATGAAATCGTAACACGTTTTAAAACTGCATCATCCAACCTTAACTTCCTTCTAACGATCTGTTAAAAGGGCGCTCTAGCGGTGAAACATTAGAAATACGTATTGCCAACTTCACGTTACATAAAACGTCAAAAATATAATGTTTAAATGGAAACTCCACAGTGGCATTTGAAGTCTGACAATTGAATTCAGTGGTAATGAGAGAGACTACAGTCTGAAAATATATTTATTTAATTTGAAAATCGGTAATAAGAACTATCCCTATTGTTAATCTGCCTTTTTATAATTTTTGTTTATAGTTTGTCAACTGCTTGTGACAGTGATGCCAACTTTTGCAAGCAAATAATCCAAACGTCGATGGATGCTGATAGTCGTTTTTTTGTCCTATCGTATACATGTTTAAAAAAAAACGGCTAATATCCAAGATAATTCACTAACGCCGCAAGATAGTATTTTCTATGCACACATAGATGGCGCATGCTTCGAATCTGAAAATATATATGTTTAATTTGAAAATCGGTAATAAGAACTCTTTATAGTTTATTGATTTTGTATGCCGATTGTTAAGTTTTTTTTTTGTCAGTGAAATTTCAACTGTTTGTGACAGTGATGCCAACTTTTACAAGCATATAATCTAAACACCGATAGATAGCGTAGTCGTTTTTTGTCCTATCGTATCTACGTTTACAAAATAGCATGTCTTATATTAGAACGCAAATTCATTCACTTCACACACAATTTCAAAGGGAACTAAGACGGATTATAAGTTCAAAGAAAAACGGATTTTGATTTCTATAAACCAGAAACTTTGGTGTTTTCAGGAGCTGAGTTGTAATTAAATTATTGTGGCTTGACGCTGGGTATCGAATTTTGGTTAACTAATTCTTATAAAGTAGTTGAAATGAGTTTCACGAACATAAACATTTTTAGTCTGTTTCTTCGCTCTAGGGTTTAATCGAAAGTTTTTGTGTTTGTTTTTTGTATTGACACGCATGTCCCACAACAATTAAACAATTCCAATACGACCTGTTGATTCGTCTTTATGGGGAGAGTACGATAACTTGGGCGCCAAAAATTGATAACGATTTCTTGTAGAGGGGCCAAAAACAAGCATTTTTTACTATGGGAGGGGGGGGGGTCTATCTCGCACCGTTTAGGAGGTAGGGGCAATTTAAAAAAAAATTACTTAAAATGAAAAAAGACTACAACAACGGCAACACTTACAATAAAGTACTATACCGGCTTTGAAAGCCAGAAACATGTTCTTTAATCCTAGGCTTAAACTAAATAGTTAACTTTAATATTTTTTGAAAAATTCGCATGCAAACTCAAAATTTTGATAAAAAAAAATCAAAAAAACAAGTTTAGACTAATTTTTTTCAAAATTGTGAAATGAAGTGCTAAATCTACTTTTTGTAGTTAATGCTTGTATCAATTCTGAATAGAACACAAAAAACCGAATGGCTTTATGTCTTCTAGTTTTTGAGAAAATTGAGATCTACTAAAACTATTTTTGTTTTTTGGTGTTTACGGTGATCCTTTTAGTATAAATGTTAATGATAGGTTCATTTTTGTTAGTAAAGTTTAGCAAATCCTTTAGCGTTAGCACCACGAGGAGGTCAGAGGAGAATCAGACCAATTTTTCTAAAAAAGCGATGCTCTTTTCGTTGGTCGATACCAAATCCCCGAACGAACAAAATACCGAAAAGTTATTTAGTTTAGGATCGATTAGAGGATGCTTAGTCGCCATTGCTTTTTCACAAAAAATAACACTCGATTCGCACTAAGGTTGAACACAGAATAGGCTTTACCACATGTGCATGAAAAAACCAACGGTACAAAATTCAAAGTTTGATATGATTTGATATTTTCGCATCATTATTAAGTGCATTCCGTGTTACATAAGTACATACAAATAAGATGAAGAGTATTCATGACATAGGCGCCTGCCAGGCAAAAAGCAGGTACCCTGAGCGGAGCGACGAAGTCGCGTGAGCGTGGACTGACTACGGAAAGAAAGTTGAATTCCTTTAACCCGCGAAGCGGGCCACCCATGTACTGTTGATTTAAAAAAAAACTATTGAGATAGACGCATGCCGGACATTTAATCGATTATTCATTCGGTTACCTTAAAGGAAGACCACCAATGTCACAAAACAAAAATAGTAATTTTCAATTTTCTCAAAAACTAGAAGACATTAAACCATTCGGTTTATTGTGTTCTATTCAGAATTGATACAAGCATTGACTACAAAAAGCAAATTTAGCACTTCATTTCACAATTTTGAAAAAAATTGGTCTAAACTTATTTTTTTTTTCAACATTTTGAGTTTGCATGCGAATTTTCTCGAATTTTTCTCAAAAACTAGAAGACATAAAACCATTCGGTTTATTGTGTTCTATTCAGAATTGATACAAGCATTGACTACTTTTATTTATTGTTTATTGTGTTCTATTCAGAATTGATACAAGCATTGACTACAAAAAGCAAATTTAGCACTTCATTTCACAATTTTGAAAAAAATTGGTCTAAACTTATTTTTTTTTTCAACATTTTGAGTTTGCATGCGAATTTTCTCGAATTTTTCTCAAAAACTAGAAGACATAAAACCATTCGGTTTATTGTGTTCTATTCAGAATTGATACAAGCATTGACTACTTTTATTTATTGTTTATTGTGTTCTATTCAGAATTGATACAAGCATTGACTACAAAAAGCAAATTTAGCATTTCATTTCACAATTTTGAAAAAAATTGGTCTAAACTTATTTTTTTAAAATTTTTTTTATCAACATTTTGAATTTGCATGCGAATTTTCTCGAATTTTTCTCAAAAACTAGAAGACATAAAACCATTCGGTTTTTTGTGTTCTATTCAGAATTGATACAAGCATTGACTACAAAAAGCAAATTTCATTTCACAATTTTGAAAAAAAAATTGGTCTAAACTTGTTTTTTTAATTTTTTTTTTTCAAAATTTTGAGTTTGCATGCGAATTTTTCAAAAACTATTAAAGTTAACTATATAATTTAAACGCAGGATTAAAGAACATGTTTCTGGCTTTCAAAGTGTTGTCGTTGTTGTTTTTTTCTTTTTTTTCATTTTAAGTAATTTTTTTTAAATTGCCCCTACCTCCTAAACGGTGCGAGATAGACCCCCCCTCCCATAGTAAAAAATGCTTGTTTTTGACCCCTCTACAAAAAACCGTTATCAATTTTTGGCGCCCAAGTTATCGTACTCGTGCCGTCTTTAATGTCAAAATATAACTTTTCAATTGCTAGATATGTGTACTCATTCAAATAAATCAACATTTTATTGTTTTGGTCTATTTTAATATAAAAACAAAAACAATTACCTCTCCGACTGGTTAAAGCCTCAATTCAGTGATCTTTGAACGCATTCATTTTACGAATGAGGAAACAGAGACCAACTAGCATCATCAGGAGTCTTTCCACGAAAATCTGTTCGTATAAAAGTTAAATTGCGACTCCAAAAGAGAACACACAAGAAACGAAGTCTCACCGACACAGTCCCAGCATGGAAGAGCTGACTTTCTGGAAGCATATACCGCTGTGGATCGTGGATGTGGACTGTATTCCACAAAACATTCATCTGTTTCCCGGCAATCCATAACCACATACCAGACGGCTTTTTGACAAGGGATGTCAGTATATAACTAAAACGCGAAATTATTTGTCATTAAAATTTTATTCATAAAAATAACTGCCGAAAAATCAAGGGTAATGGGAAAGTGCGTGCACCTCAAACAAAATTGAACGTTAAGTTTATCATCAGGCATCAGGTGTGAATAAAATTCGTCTTGTTTTTGTTTTTTTATTGAAATAACCACCCTCATTCGTGGCGACATAATCGTTTGTTTAAAGTTAATGCCTCGTTCTAAAGCGGATGCTCATATGTTTTATAATAATTGTTAATCTGTCGGGAAATGGTGTAACCGGTCGTTAAGCGGAAATCGTGATTCTGATATATACTACCAAATCGTACTATGATTGAGCACAACTTGTTAAGTAAAATTATTGAGATCAAAGTAGCACCTGCATAATGTTATTCATCCATGGAGAACAGCATCCTAGCGTTGGTCTTCGTATGCAAAAGTTATCGAGTGCTAAATAAACAAAAATGTTCGGTGATTACACGCGCATACATACAAGAAAGCGTGGGGGAGCAAGTGACGGCTGCGGTGTATTAGTTTGCAAAATTCTGTGCATAATCTTAGGCTAGAGTTGATAAGACGTAATAAAAAATATTAACGTCTTACTAGTATATTAGGTAGGTGGTTAAATGAAAAGTAATTCGAAAATCAAAACACCTAAAAAGGAAAAACAAATAAAAAACAAAATGAATTTCACTCTACACAAAGGAATCAAAATGAAGAGAACAACATTTACATTCGGTTATTTTTAATATTTGTGCATTCTTGTTGCTATTTTATGAATTGTTGTCTGTGGTACACATAGTTCCAGTATTCGCATACGCCATTATATTATTTCTTTGCTCCAGCTCTCCGAACAACAGCTCTATAGCGTTCTGGTAAATTGGTTCTTGCAGCGTCCATATCATGATTTGTAAAATTTATTTAACTCCCTCTCTTTAAGGTATTCCAACCAAAGGCCTGGCATGTGCTAAGCATCGTTGCCCTGTTAAAATAAGAATTCTTTTCCAATTGCTCGTCGTCATGAGGTCCCAAATCTTTCCTTCGACTATGTTTTCAAAGCCCATTTATTCACTTTTTCCAATCAACTTGTACCAGATTTTCCACTCTTCTTGAAAAGAAACATGTCAGAGAAGCACCATACTTGACGGTGGAAACCGTATATCTGGAAGCATCAAATGTTCAGTTTTTTGTGTCAAACATTTTACACCCTGATTTACTGGTCCAAGTTTTTAAACTGTCTAGAATATTTGGCCGATTCCAACATTTTGTGTCTGTTTTGTAATCGCAGCAGCGGTTTTCGAAAAGTAGCTCACTCAAAGAGTACAGCTTGTCTAATTTATCGCAGGGAGAGAGGTTTATTCCACTTTGGTTGCTTGTTGTGCATTTCATTTTATCTGATTCTCGCCTTTTATTGTGGCTCATTCTCGTCGTGATCTTTAACACCTCTGGGAGAAGCGTGTCGTCCAATGGTTTTAAATAGCGCCTTTTTAGGGTCGTTTTTCTACTGTGGCTTACGCGACTTTTCGATTTTTGAACGAGTAATACCCTTGTAATTCAGATTGACGATACCCGACATGAAAACCTTTTGCCGTCAGAAATCAAACGAGTGTAGGATGAATAGCCAAAAGCCAAGTAAGAAATAAACCAAAAAAAAAAAAAACAGTTTTTCTCTCATTTTCCAAATCAAGTAGTTTTCTATCCGAGTTGTTTTTATCTGAACAAAATTGAAAGTGTACGCAATTTATAAAATTCAATTTCCATACTAAAAAAAGGTATTTAAGTAAACCTTAAAGTTTTGGCACGCAACGTATATTTTTCATTAGTATGCAATTTGTTCCAAAGTTAAAATATAAAACAATTCTGTTAAATATAAAACAATTCTGTTGGAAATTCGAAAGTTATGGCCTCAAAAAATGATTTCGAATGAGAACCAAATCTGCTTTAACTGGGGCTATATTCTCTTTTCTACAACTAGGTAAATGGATGCATTGATGGTTTGTTTGTGTTGTAGGGAAACAAATCGACACAATATAAATCGAAGTTTTGTGAGAAGACCTCGGTTTAAAGCACTACACGAATTTACTCGTTTTTGCGAGTCTTGCGAACGGCTTCAATTTGTTTCTCATTTTTATCAAAAAATCCTGGTTAGTGATGATGATCATATGTTAATGTTAGTTCATAAGATGAACACTTCGTGGTGAAAGCATGATGGTTATGCATGTCATACCACCCATGAAAATAAATCATATAAGTCAATGTTGCCAAATTTCTCGGCACGCGCTACTTCTTGTGGGGTTAAGTTGAACCGATGGTTTATATTGATATATCGCAGTCGGCATTCGACGCCAATATTCAGCTAGAAAATGATGAAACTGAGCAGCAAATCCTCGACAGACAGGTTACGCTACCTGCCCTATGTCGTTTTCAAAACTTTTTATTTATGTTGTAAATTTTTAACAGGTGATTCGTGGTTTGGATAAAGTCCTTTTATGCCACAAACGTAAAGAAATACAAGTCTAAAAAGATTTAAGTAGTGACCGATCGAAGATGCTAAGTTGGACTGTACGGATGTCGGATGTCAATATATAGGGTGTTATATTAGATGTCATGGCACTCCGTAAAGGTGAACCTTGGATGAGGCCGCTATCTCCTTAAGGGAAACCTGGGGATCCTTGACAAGCTGTGGGCGAAAATGAATATGTCCTTTGCTATACAGCTGCCACTTTATGTCGTGGTAAAACGTGGAAGCAGAGTTCTAGACTAAGATTACTCGAATAGTTAAACTTCCACTTTTTGTTCCAGTTTTGACCGGTTGACATCGTGATGGAGCCGGCCCTTATCCGGAAACCTGCATCCCACTGCTCACGGCAGTTTAAAAAAAAATTGGTGATAAGACAGCTCTTTGTAAAATCAGGGCGTGTTCTATGTTTCGTAAATGATGAGGGTTGGGCCTACAGTTTATTTCCGACTCCCGACATTTGTAATCATCAGAGGAATGTCAGTCACTCGCGGTATGTGGTGCCGTGACAAAATGCCAGATGGTCTTACCCGGATTCGAACCTGACTCTTAGGCTCAGCAGCTGACGCACTTACCACTAAGCCACGGGCACCCACCAGGGGATACGGATTTCGAAATTGGGTGCGAAATTTGTTTTTGAGGTTATGTAGTCTTTAGACCAAAATCAACTCTGGTGCATGGTGTTATTTATAAGCATTAAAATAGTTAGAGTCTATATTCAAAGTTGACATAACTTGTCGATGGGTTAAGAAAACGCTAACTTTGCCATACTTTGGCCCATGTTAACGATAATTTCTCTATTAACACTAATGGTAGAAACTTCGCTAAGGGTTTTGTTTTAAGAAAAATTTTTCTTTCCCGTGAAATTTTTGATTTTGAGTTCAATTTCGTACGACAAAACACGTTATATACATGATGCGTTTTTTTATATTACTTTATTATTTTCTTATAAAATAAACAGTAATAAAACAAAACCATTGACAAGTTTGCGAAAAACCACATACATTTTATGTTACTTGAGAAATGTCATTCGATCCATGTTCGATGCGCAAACACTTTCTTACTGAACTGAGCATTATGAATAAGAGATTTTGTAAGACCCTTACTGGTCTTAAATTACCCTTTTACATGTTAAGAAGTATCTTACTTAAGACTAAAAGTTAAACTTAAAAAAATTATATGTTCTTGAAAAATCTTTTAATTCATATAGCTCAGTCCAGAGTGAAGTACGTTTAGAATTTTGCCAAACAAAATAGTACAAAAGATTAGAGACAAAAAATCATTCATTGGTTCAATTTTGTATACCACGGTAACAGTTCTATTAACAATTACTGGGCACCCTGTGCTTTTATTTTTTAGTTTAATTTAATATTAATTGCCGTCTTCGACCTTGTTTTGTTCTAAATATTATTATTTTTTATGTATATAAAATATTCGATCAAAAAATTTGCGAAATAGTTGAATAATCTAAGTAATACGAAACAAAAACAGCAAGAGTTAAAAAAAAAACAATTATTCCTCTAACAGAAAGTGGGACAGAATAAAACATTGTATAATTTGAATAAACTAATTATGATCTGGTTCTGAAATAATTCACAGAACGTGCGTATCATTGTTGGAACCGTAAAACAAATCGATTAAAGTATCGTTTAATTAGGACAGTGGGGATTATTCGTTCTTTATGAATTATTTTTAAATTTTGCTGCATTCCTGAGAACCCACTGTTAGAGCGAGAAAAATTAAATGATCAGGTACTTTTTCCTTTTTCAGTTTACGTAATTAGTTTGAAAACGAATTTTCTCAACTTTCATTACCACCTAAACCGACATGTTGTATTTGATTTATTTAAATAAAAACTCAGAATCCATGAGAAAAAAATGAACATTCTATTTCGGTATGGTATGGTGTGGTAATACTCTAGGCTAAAAATAACTTACGCGGTGATACTTCTCAACAATATGATAGCTTTTTATTAAGCAACTTGATTATGAATTGCTCTTTGCAAAAAACTGAGTAAAATAACGACAAGTGTTTTGTTTTGGAAATTATGTTTTTGAACAAAAATTTTCTAATGAACTTGTCTGTAAGCTTTCGTTACATGGTTCGTTTAAGTTTAATCGCTCATGTGTATATCCCAATATCTGTTCTCCAGATGGCTAAGGTTGTCAGAAACTTATATAAGACATGTACAATGCATTGCTTTATGTATTTGTAGAACGAAACGAAATTACGATCCTAATCCTTTCTTTGCTGCAATAGGCTTTTTTCTTTTGTCATTTTAAGAAATAATGGTTTTAGTTCAACAGTGCACGTCTTTGAAGATTTCTGATAATATTGGGCTTTCAAGGAATAGAGAAGACCACAAAAGAAATGTTAAATGTTATAAAAAATGTAATGATGCGAGTTGTTGTTGTATTTTATTAACTTAAAGTACTAATATAAAAAAGTTTTAAATACCCGTAGTTCCAATTTGTAATAAAGAAATCAAATAAATATTAAAAATAAATATATTTAAAAACGTAAAAGTTTATAGTATAATATTAAGCACTATAATAATCAATTGCCTCTTATTTAAATGAACCAGTCACAAACCAGACACAACATTGTCTTGACTTTCTTATTTGATAGAGATAGTTATTGTGTTTATACTACTTTAGCAAAACCTTCGATAGGCTCTAGAACCACTTTTTTTTTTAAATAGATAAAAAAAACTTTAATTCTCATATTGGATGGAGTCATGAAAAATATGAATGATCGTTTATACAAAGATCGTTTGCAATTGTTTGATAAGAAACAGTTTTGCCCCTTGCTTATCCGAGTTTATTAATTTTTTTTTACAAATGATTAACCCTTATAAAAAATCGCATTTTTGTATATTGTGAATTGCCAGGAATTTATTTGTATTTTATTTATTTGCAAATACATACTGATAAATGTAAAGAAATCAATTGTTATCGCAATACAATATGAAGTGTTGATAATTAAATTTTAGGCTCTACTGTCTAATGGTAACTATATAATATGTTGTCCGGACAACACACTTGACTTCACGTTGCATATGCACTATTTCCAAAGATGAAAATTCATTTTAGCTGCATAAAGAAAGAAAGAAATTTGCTTTAAGTGATATTGTGAAGCAATTCTATTTCGCGTTTCTTTAATCATCACTAATCATTATCACAATATATTAATCATTGAGAGTTGGGCACATGTTGGCAACAAATCTTGTTTGCACGAAGAAATTTTGTTTCAAACATAGTCTTAATAGCATATTTAAGAGTAAATATTTATTTTTTTTGTTATAGTTAAACTTATTGACAACTTAACTTATTCTATGTTATCATATATACTTAAGAATATCACAAAGCTGTTTTTTATATGAATACCTCACTATATAATATAACAAACTACAATACAATTTACCACAAATGGTTTTTATTACTGGCTCGGCAGAGATTATGATTCTGTTATGTTTTTGCAAAATGTGAATAGAATGATTGAGGAGGCTTGTTTGTATTCCCTATGCTCGCAACATTTTATTCCAATTTTGAATTTATTAGTAGAGCCCCAGAAGTACAAGACCTAACGTAAAGATGGCAGTTGTTCTTTGAGAAGAACAACAATGTATTTGTTTATACAACGTCCATTTGATAACGCAACATACGTACGTTCATATATTAAACAGCAGCTCGATTCTACTCTGGATGAGTCTGCTACTTTGTTTTCAACAACAACAACAAATATAACATTTTTCGGTTAAAGAGCTTACCACAACAGAAATGTTAGAGAAAATCCACAAAAAGATGGATGACCGTGCACTGAAAGTCCGCAGTTAGCAGACATAGTTGGCATTTCAAAAAGTGCTGTACATCCGTTTCTTAACAAAAAAAAACTGCGCACAGGATGGTACTGGTTGGAAACAGTGTTTCAGTAAAAATTTTGTCTAGTTTTATGACAAGAAATTCGAGTTCCATTAATATGTATGTTTAAAACATGGGCCCATTGATAAACACCTTACATGAAGGGACAGATAAAACAATGAGCTGAAAGAATCAGCTCCAAAAAGATAGATTTTTGGAATGCGCGTGGTAAAATATAAAATATAAAACATCATTATTGAAGTATGATTTACCCAAAATTTAAAAAAAAAGTTTTTGTGTCAAAAGATTTGGCAATTATTAGGAAGATGCGGCTGAAGGCTAGTTTAATGATCATTGCCTCGGAAAGTGCAAGGGGCTAAAAGGAAATTATGAAGTGGTATAAAGGTACATGTTTTTATATAGTTTTCTCTTATTGTTTGTGATTTCTTCGTTAAGTCGGAAGCTTTTCAAATTACCCGCGTAACAAGTTTATGTAATTTGTTCTGCACTTGTTTTGTTCGTGTACATTTGCATGTTCATAAACTCTGTGTTTTATACATGTATTAAGATTTATAGCATGACTGGGTTTTGTGAATCTTGGAATCTCTATTCAGGTCCTTAGACAAATCTAATTACTTCTTCTTAAAACATACTGTATGACTTAAATAGTGCTGAGCGCGCCAACTTTTAAATTTAATAATTCACCGCTGCAATTTAACCAAAGTTGTTTGTCATTCTACTTTGTGATTTGTATTAATTGTCTTCACTATGTTTTCCTTGTTACTGTAACCTAAAACAGTTAACAAACAAACTGGAATTATTTTTGGAGCTCACTACTATCCTTTTTTGCTTGTGCTGTGATAGTATTTATATTTATAAAGAAACAAATTTAACAACTTGCTGCTTGGGCTCTTAGGTATTCAGAAATAAGAGTATATCATGTTTTATTGCACAAGTCAAAGTCAGCAATAAAGCCGCGGTATCTATGTTCCTTTTAATCACAAATTTAACTAAGTACAGGATATTATCATAAAGTAAAAAAGGAAACACCTTTGTTAGTTCATAAAGTTACAATTTCTTAAGTTAAAGAAAAACAAATATTGAACAAAAGTCTGCTCAGAAAGAAATAATTACACATTCAACTATGTACATGGATGTTAAGCATATTTTTGTATTTTTGATTCGTTAAGCAAAAGCGAAACGTAAAAAAAGCTTCGGTAAACGATTTTTTTCCTCTTTCAAAAAATTCGTATGGAGTGCAATTTTATATGCGAACATGTAATATAGGATAACGATGTCAACAAAAGATAAAAGATCAGAAGAATATTGAACTAAAACTTAATAAGCTAAACTTTAACCACAAAAAAAGCCATAATGAAATTTGGAGTTCATGACGGGGAACTTTGCTTTTTAAGTGTTCTCCAAAAAGCATCGTGCTTTTAAATGATAAGTTTTCAACTTTGTTCTCTCTTCTAACACTTTGTGCTCTTTTGGTCTGCTACCCACTACCCTATTTTACCACAACCGCCCTCAGTTTATCATCGTCAACATTCAATCTTCGCGATCGTTTTCTTGGTAAATACGTTTTCGTTGTAGTAGTCACCATAGAAGCATTTATGTCTTGTATCCGTACACGTATCTACTCTCGAACATCGTCTTTCAACAATTTATATCACAGATTTTTTTTTCTTTGTTGACCATTACCAAGACCACCGGTGGCAGTAGGAACAGCAGGCAACGAGTGGGCTTGTTTAAAACGACATAAGCTGGCACAACATTAGTTTTGAGTTGGCTACCAACGCGAGCGGGTCATTCTCTAGGCAAACGAGACACGTACATATATAGAAAATAAATATTTCCTCTTTTCTCTGTCCCGCTTTCGGATATATATATATATATTCTTTTTTTTTTTATAAATATCTGTTACACAACATCGATTTATAGTACAGGATATTTGTATATATTCGTGGGATCTGTCTGAAATGAATCTTTCATCCTTTTTTGTGTGAAATAAAGTAAAAAAAATGAAGTTAATATGCAGAATAAAGTAACAAAGAGTGAAGAATATTAATAAAAAGTAAATGTGTGTTAAGTTAAAGCCAAACAAAAATAATAAAATATAAATTAGTGAATGGGGGATACCTGCATACATTGTGCAAACTTCAATACCTGTGTCAAAGCATAAAAAAGGATAAAAGTTACTTTTGGATTATCTCACGACTACAGCTTTTTCTTCACTTTCGTTGATGTGATGTTATCAACAGTTTTACACAAATACCAACAAATATGCTCTCATAGTAAAAGTGATATTCCGTGTTGTCAAAAATAAATCCACCTTCGCAAATTTTCATAATATGCTATTATATTTTGAGAAACCAATTTAGTATTTTTTTTTTAAATTCGCGATCTTCATTACAGATTTTTTTTTTATTTCTGCTCTTTAAGGATACTTCGAACGAACTGTTAACCACCATTTATATTTGAAACAAAAAATATATAAATCGTAACACAACATACAACATAATTTTGTTTTCGTTTAAAGAATAAAAAAAAAGTTACATGATAATAAAAGAATAAATTCGAAGATTTTTCACATCGTAACCATATATCGAACGTTTTGTATTTTTTTTTTGTTTCCTGCAACGGAGTAATAGTTTCAAATAATCTTAATTCAAAATGATGATGGAGAATGGTCTCTCCATGGAATATGGAGATGGATATATGGAGCAAGAGGAAGAATGGGAACGTGAAGGACTATTAGATCCTGCATGGGAGAAACAACAAAAGAAAGTAAGTTCAGCAGATTCTATTATTTATTACAAACAATACTAAATATCATCTTTGTTTATTTTTTCGCAAACGATTATTTTAATGATACAAGAATGTATTTCTTCTTGTCTTAATTTGAGATTTTGATTTTATTAAAATCACACGGTTGATATTATTTTAAGACTAAGCAGTTGACACATACATATACAGATTTCAATTCCACTTTTTACGAACAAAGTTCTCATACTTTTATTTTATCGAACATTTTTGATTGTTATTTTATAAATATATCTGTTAATACATAAACATATAAGATATATGTGTAGAATTGGCATTGAGCGAGTAGATATGTTCTTAATAATAATGAGCAAGGATCTTTAAATTGTTTTTGCAATTTTTGAAATTTAATATGTTCTATTCTCGTACGTTCCTACAGTTAGATGGAACATAATGTCGTCGCCCTATCTGAAATCGACAAGCTTTTTTCAAACAAGCTTTCATGGAACTAGATTTGCATGTTTGATTATGCTTTACAATTGAATATATTTCAAGTTCCATTTATAATCCATAGTCTTTTGATATTTGAATTCCCACACGCCAGATAATACTCCACATAAATCCAGTAACATTTAAGATAACAATATCAATGCGACCATCAAGTGACTTGTTTTGGCTGTTATACATTGCAGCCCATTTGAGTAGAAGTAGAAAACTTTGCGTTGTATACAAAAGAAAATTCTTGATCATTTTAAGAAATAGGTAGTTACTTTTGCTATAGTTAGTGGCTAGTATCCGGAGACACTCTAAGCATTATTCTCGATTCGATCTATGCAACCGAGTCATTGTTGTCAATAGTTCGTAACGTTCGTAATAGTACTCACAGAAAGCACTCATCATCCGGTGGAGAATTTTTTAATCGAATGCTCCTTGTTTTTGCTTATAGATCGACAATCTGCCCCACATAAAATAACTGGCAAAATAAGTGTTTTGTAGAGCTTGACTTTATCCTTCGCTTCAGGAGCTTTCATAGAAGTGGATTGGATAAACCGAAGGGTAACATGACAACGCATCTCATAGGCGAATTTTATCGCAGGACTAGAATAAAAAGGAGGTTCTTGGTCCACTATTTTTTTTGGTCCTCTGTATTTGCGAAGGTTTTTCACGAATTTTCCTTCCTAAAATTTATATTTTCAATTTAAAAATTTCTATTACATTAAAACAATATTTCAGTTGAAAAATACAGTAGTATTTTGTATCTCTGAGTTGTAAAATGTGCGGAAACACCTACTTTTGCAGCATTTATTCCGAATAAAATAATTCTATCTTGATCCAGTAACTGTTGTCGTTTCGTGGAGGCTGTACTTTGCGGCTTCTCCGCGAAAGATGTTTTCTTTATCGATTCTAATATGGGCCAGTTTTCGCCATTTCTGTGCAAGAGTTTGCGGAATATCTCGCTAGTAGGACGCGGATCGGTTTTTCTTTTAATTGTATTTCTTGGATCGTAGCAATGTTCGCCTTATAAGTGGGGGTTTTCGAGAAGCCCCTGCACAGTTCTTACATTCCAGTACCACGCGTGTATATTGTTGTAATTTATCACGCCGTCATGTTTTCGTTTTTGGGGTCTTTGGGTAGTCAAGGTATGGTAGTAGTTTATCATATTGACTTGCATCGCACGATTTAACAAGGCGTTTTCTATACATCGTACAGGAACTTGGCGTTTTGAAATATCCCTAGAATGCTGATTCCAACGCCGACTTGTATCTATTAATGAACCACCATAGAAAAATATTGCACCCTTTTACTTTTCCTGTTTTGGTATAACAGCGATTAAAGAGAGCTATTGTATAACATATATCCGTTGGTTAGTCATATTCATCCGGACAATCTATATCAAGTGAAATCAACTTCCAGTCATTCCAACTCCTTTAGGTTTTTTGTTTGGCATCATGAACCGCACGACGAATAGTAGATTTATTTGCAGTTGGACTTTTTGCTTTCTCTGATTGAAACTACCGCAAAACTTGAGCAGGAAGTTATTTTGAATGTTTTTTTCTTTCCATTTTAGACACGTCTTTCTGGCTCATTCAGCTTAATACACAGACTCGTGTAGGTCCCGTTTTGATACATCACTCTCGTTGCCAGCAGTTTCACAGGTCTTGTGAGTGTTCAGATCAGTGGTTAGTGAGGTAGCAAGTTCAAATCCGACACATTTTTTATAGGTTCCTTTATATTTTGATTAAATGTTAACTACGACAATTATGTATGTATCCTGTGTCTGTTCTTGGCCTATTGCCTATCGCGACGGACTGCTGAGCTTGAAAAAGACGTCTCGCACCAAGATTTTGTATTTAAAATACTCCCTATTCTAGTCTAGAGGCATGAATTTCATTGTAATTTTGAAGTGTCATAAAAAAGGCAATAAATATTTTTACCAATCATTTTTTTTATTAGTTATTTATTAACATAAAAAGAATACAGAAAAAAATCAAAAAAAAAAAAGTTGAAAATATCAAAAATTAGCAGTTGATGAAGTGGGGCCAAAAATTGGTGCGTAACCATACCCACGATTCCAACCCTCCTAGCAATCTGAAACCAAAAAAAAAGATTATTTATCTAGAATAATGTCGCAATGTCTGGAACTACGGAAAAGTTGGAAAGATTTTTTTTCCCACAAAATGGCGACTGCCTGAAAAAAAACAATTTTGTACCACTTCTTTTGACTGTTTAAAAAAAAGTAATAAAAATAGCCACAGACAAGTCCATAAAGAAGACTCTCTTAAAATTTCAGGGTAAATCGGTCCAGTAGAATCTGAGAAATCGTGGTTATTATTTTGAAAAAGACAGTTTCGAGAAAAACGCGTTTAAAGTTTCGCGTAAAGTTTTTCGCAGTCTTAGTCATGAAATGATACTGTAGACTTACATTTATTTAATCTGCCATTCCTGCTTCATACATCGGACCTTCCTCGACTTTGAAAAAAAAGCTTTTTCTGCGTTTCTCTCTTCATATCGAGCAGTTCTGGCCTCCTTTGATGCGTTGGATGCTCATAACTCGGAGCGGTCGATCCGAGCATTGTCTCGTTTCACAGCAAATAAATGAGCTTCCGGGCCAATTTTCATTCCCATAAGCTCCATCATTTTCAAAATAGGAACGAAGACGTCATTAAAAATACAAACAGCAATAAATGCACATATGCATATGAACGTCCAGGTGGTTTGAAGGTAAGAATTCAACTGTTAGCAGCTGGACGTAAGTGAGCACTATAAAAAATACAAGTCACCTTGGGCTCTTGTACTACAATATACAAAGAGGACAAAAGGTTTTACTGAGAAATATGGATTGAGATAGTCGGAGAATCCCTAATGTCTTTTGTTCGATTAGTTTCGGCCGAACCAGTTTGGATGCCGGGTCAGCAAAATACCGATATCTCCGAAAATAATTTGTAAAATCCTCTTGTAGATATATTCTTGAATAGTTTAACTTTGAAATATAATTGAAAATGAATATAAAAAACAATCGATTTTCTAAATTTTCTTGACTATAATACCCCCTTAATATAATGTACATATATGTATATGTTTCAAATATATTCTAAATTCTAAATTCTTGTTATTAAACTTATGAATGATTCTTAAGGCAACCGTCTTACTTAAATTGTTCTTATAATGAATGAATGAATGAATGGAATGAAATGATTTCCTATCTCATATGGCTCACCGTCAGTTCAAATGACCATAGCCTACAATATTTGTGATAGCTTTTCTGTTGTCGTCAACAATAGTAATCACAACCGATCTAGACTAAAGAAATGTCTGCCAATGTTTGCGAGCGCAGTAAAAATAATTGTTGATTGAATAAATAGAGCAAAATTACATCTATGGCAGAAAAGACATTATTGCAACTCATATTTCAGATTTGCATTAAGTTATTGATTGATCGGGGATGAGACTATATCACTAAATTATGTCAGGCTTATATTTCTTAGTCAGATTTCTATAGTGAAACACTTTTATTAAAACGTTGTTTACGTCGAGATACTCGTCCAATCATATTTGTGTCATATTTCGAATAACTAAAGAAGAAAAAGAATTTTCAGTAGTTGATAAAATATCAAGCAATGTGCTTAGAAGTATCCCTTTTGATACTGTAGTCATTTTCACAAAATCTACTGTTGAACTGGAAAAAACAATAATACAGTCCATCCTTCATTCGGCAAATGTTAGGCCAATGCATCTCCTTTCATTCATTAGCAAGGTATTTGAGGGAGTAGGGAGGAGGAGGGACATCTTTCACGTTCGCCGTTCATGTATACATAAGATTTTCTTTTATTGTACACGGATTTAAGCGAGTTAAGAATATCCTTAAAATGATAGCAAATAACTCGGCTAGAAAGGATCGTGCACGAAATAAAGGAGTACTGATGCACTCTCTTTTTTTTAAATTTAGTTGTAATCAGATGAATATGCTGATTGTGTGATAGCATTCCACATTCAAAGTCAGTCTAATCCACCAAAGTTTAATTTATAGATAATGACTGCAGGCTTAGAATTCGCTTAAGTACTTGTAAAAACCATCAAATTACACTGTGTTCACATAGCCCCGCGATAATTTGCTGTTACTTATTTTGCCGTTCCATTTCCACGGTCGAAACTGGGGGGTGAGAGTTTACGAAATAATACGAGAAACTGACCATCTTCATGATGCACGCTGTCACATTGTTTCCTGCATTTTTGGGGAACGACGAAAAATTCTTAATAACCTTGGGACATTGTACACTTTCTGTCTTAATTGTTGATCATAAATAAATTTTGCATGAATTTAGCATATCAACGGATGCATCCAGATCGCAATGGAGGAAGCATAGCGCCAAGTTGTTGCTGCTTAAAAAAATGTTGAGGTCGGCGCACTTGGCTTTCTCGAAGTACTTAATTCTGTTCAAAGGTGTCGGTTGGCTGTTTAGGTTTTGATATGAGAATTAAGCTGATTTGACAATTTGATCCGGCGAACATAGAGGCGACGATGCGTCTTACAGAAAAAAATAAATGATCGAAAAAACACAAGAACGTGTAATGAAAATCAAACCACAGCGATCAGCATGCTATTCAGATATGCAAAAATATTAATTGATCTTGGTTTGAGTTTTGAGGCAAATGTTCTTATGTACAATGAGAGAATCAAAAGAAATGATAATTTCTCTATGGTAGATCTATAATTCTTCTCTACATGGGCATGAACTGAACTCCTCTTAAACGGCTGTACAGATTTTGCCGCAATATTTCGAGTGTTTGGTTTGAATTGACCCCCCATTTTTTGTTCATGGATAATTGCCAGACTAACGTTCTGAAAAGTAAAAAAAAATTACTATCTTGAAATAATTCATAAGAAGCTTTTGCATCATAGTTGGCGCTGATTTTTCTTACGTAGCGAAATATAAAACTACATTTCAAATGTCACTTAGTATATACATAGTTTATCGAAAACTTGAACACTGAAAAAACATATGCTCAACAAGGTAATAGGCGGCAAGCCAAAGTCCGGACATGACAACGAAATCTTTATATTGCCACTGATTGAAGTCGCTGCAGACCAGATCTGACAAATAGGAATATTCCAATCAATTCGAAACACGTTTCTCGAATGACAATTTTTATTCGTAGGATGGTTGAGCGAATATTTCCATAATATAATATATTAATTAACATCATGCAGCAACGTCACTGTCATCAAAAGGTGAAAAAGACCTTTCAATTTAGAACAAACGCGGTTAAAAGAAGCTTGGCTTGCCAAATGAGCAAAATGAGAGCATTCTGATTTTTTATCAACAACGTCAAAAACTCGTCTTCATAATATAGGAACCACATGTGGGTTCCTTCTTTATCGTGTATTTTGAAACAGAGAGCTTTTATGCTTTTTGAAAACTGATATCTATCGTCAAATTTCCATTTTAAAATATATAATTTTTCTAAAATAAAATGAAGTTTCTGTTGACGCAGACGTTTCTAAGAACTTCGATCCACCAACGTGTTAAATAAAAAGGCAAAAACAATAATTTGTCTTATTTATTTATTAGTTATTGTTATTGGTTAACAAAATAAAACTGTATGTGCATATATAGGTATAAAAGCCAACAAATTTAGAACTTTAATGAGGGGTGATTCTTCTTTGGCGATAATAATTACTTTTTAACGCGCCACCTAAAGCGGGTTGTGTTAAATGTGGGTATCTATTATCTGTCTGTGGCAATATTGTTCCAAACCAATGTTATTGTGGGCTTTCCTGTTTTCAAGCTGATGTGATCGATATGTGGCTTAAAAAGCTTAAATTTATGAACATCTGTTCACGAATTTGAAGATAATCAAAGGATTTCCTTCTTCACAAAAGGGTTTTTACCAACTTTCACAGGTTAGATTGATTTGAAACATTGTGTACTGTAGTGTTTCCTAGTCAAGGTAGCCTTGTGCTTATGGTGCAGCATCAAGTAGTCTGCCGGGTACTCCACCCCTCTGCAACTTATGGAGCAGATATAAAGTCCTTAGACTCATAAGAATGGTCTTAATGAATAGGTGTTAGATAAAGAGTGTTTTTATAGAGGTTTGGTTTCTGTTTCTACGGATTTGTAAATTTGACAGTTGATCGTTCATTTGCGATTTTAGTGAAAGTTGTTTTGCCATTTTACGATGACTACATTTATGCCAGAACAACTTATTTTGAAAACCATGCTTCGGTTCTCCAAACTTATTGCGCGTTACGTTCATTGTACGGTCGTCATTATCGTCCATCGCAACAAGTTATTCGGAACACGATGAAATGGTTTCGCACCACGCTTTACTCTAGTGGATAATACGCATCCCCAAAAACGACAAACAGTGCGAACAAAAGAAGTTATTGCTGTTGTGGAGCGCAGAGTTGAGGAGCATCCGAACAAGTCGATTGGCCATCAGGAACAGCAATTGGAGGTATCCCCGTCCACTTTGTGGAAGATATTGCGAAATGATCTTGGCTTAAATTATAAGGTTCAGTTTGTGCAAGAGTTGAAACCGCATGACCATTATACGCGTTGTAGGTTCGGTGAATGGGGCGAAAACATAACTCAGCTTGATCCTCTTTTAAAATGAAAAATGTTCTACGATGTCACCCATTTCTCGTTTAATGGATATGGAACAAGCAAAATTGCCGAATTTGCAGTGGAGAAACCCCAGAAGTCTTAATTGAGACGACCAAATATCCGTTAAAATACCTTGCTTGTAAAAGGCATCTGTTTCTACCAAATGGCGGAATATTTGCTGAGCGCATAATTTCGCGTAATGGACCTGTGTACTGACCTCCACAATCGTGTGATCTCACGCGTTTAGATAATTTTGCTTGGGGGTATGTGTAGTAACTTATATTTTTTATATTTATAAAAATTTTTATAATTATAAAAAAAAACCTTTAGATGATGATCGATCGTCAGCTTATTAAGAGGTCCCCGAAATTTCCAGAAGTCCGATTGATTTGAAGTTTAAGTTATTGTTTTAATGTGTGTATCTGTAATATTATGATTGAAGCATCTACGAGTCGGGGGTCCACTAAGAAAAAAAATAAATAGAAAACAAATAAAAAAACCTTTATAATGATTAAGTATGAAGTTAAAATACTAGTACTATATCCAGGCAACGTAGGCAAGCAACAAAATAACATTATAAAGTCGTTAAGTCTTCAGTCAGTAGTCTGCAGTATCATTTACTCTAAAGCGGCCCCCGGCGCTTATATTAAAGATAAAAAGACAACCAAAATATTTTATTCTTTACTCTATGGAGTGTTTATTTTTGCGTCGTGTTTAATTTAAACTCTTAATTCAGTTATTATATTTAAAATGTCATGCAGATAACCGGTTCAATAACATCCCGTGAAATTTCACACGTTTTTCAGAATTTCATTAAGTCTTTTATTATTGCCTGGTTTATTTTCAGTCACCTATCGTTTGATAACATCAAGCAACTGATCGATAGGGTTGCAATTGCGTGAATGCGCAGGCCAGTCTTTGCTGGAAATTTCGTGGTCATTTAATGTCTCATTGGGTTGAAAATGATTAAAAGTATGTGTAAAGTTCTCTAAATATTATTTACCAGCGGTCGCGTAGAATTCAAAAGGTATATTCTTCGCTCGATGACACCGAAGCGTGCTACATACATACATGCTCAAATAATGTTGTACATCAAATTATAAGAAAAATTAATTTGATAAGAATTGGAATTGGAAACGCGATTTCAAAAATATTTAAAAAAATAAATATAAATAACTGCAATATATTTGTGTACCTTTCGATGAAAAAATGATCCCAAAATGAAGCTAAAAAATATTTTAATTCAGTATTATATTTTTTAGAAAATACCTTTTTTTATTTCCTCAAAAGTTTACATTTTCAGACATTTGACATTTTCGGAATTGCATATACTATTTAACATTATCTGACATATTGAAATTAAATTTTGAATTAATTTTTTAGTCATATTTGAACAATTTTTATATTTATTTTAACATAAAGATCGCTGACATATTTGTAGACCTTTTGAGTTCTAAAATTTAATTTTTTTATAAATCGAATTTGTCTCACAGTTAAGGCAGCGGCATTTAAAACGCATTCTTTTGGTCATGAAAGCGGTTATTTAAACGGCAAAGTCTATTTTAAATATTGTTGAAGCAACTTTTGAAACCGGGTGAGTAGTGTCGAAGATTAACTTCTTTCATATACCATATATGAACAAACTTGCAAAATTTATAATATAAGAGTAGATAAACTAAGACATCTAGAGTTTTATAATAAAAGCCGTGTTTTTTTGTAAATCAATGCGCGATAAGTCAAAAGCTTTGCTTGTAAAATACAACAAAAACGAAACGCTAAGGACTTATCGCCGATAACATCCAAGATAACTCACTAACGCCGATAGATTGTTTTTTTTCTATGTGCACATAGAAGGCGCGCATGCTTAAGTCTGAAAATACATATATTTGTTTAATTTGAAAATCGGTTTTAAGAACTATCCATATTGATAATCAGTGATGCCAACTTTTGCAAGCATATAATCCGAACGCCGATATATGCTGATCTTTTTTTGTCCTATCGTATATACGGTGGTTAAATAAAAAAACATTTACTCGTCCTATACGTTTACCCTGCTGAACGTCGTACGAATGGCAGGTAATCGGCACACTTAAAATTATATTGACTTTCATCGGATCTCACCAATCATCCTGCGTCCATCTCTATCCTTTTTGCCTACGTCATATTCGTGGGTAGGAGATGCTTTATCCTTGGTCTAAATGCTCGTAAACCTGTCTACCATATAAGTCATCATGAAATTTTTGCAGCTCTGCTCTTTCATAGACCAGGTTGTTTTGAGCTTTTGCCATCAGGCCATGCGAGGAAACTGGGAAACTACAGCGTATTGCCCCATAGTTTTATATATACCCAAGATGAATCTCTTAGGATCAGACATCAAGTTTGACTATATTCGCTGAATATAGCCTAAGTACAGCAATAAACATAGTCTGGACAATTTGGTGTACACTAGCTCAAACGGATAATGAATTGAATTGTATTACTAGATGACTGGGCAGCTGGTATTTAAGACTCCAAACTGTTAAATTACAGTGTTTGCATGTGAAAGAGCCTGCGGTACTTGACACGCAAATATGAAGCCTTAATTGCGGCCCTCTGGTTATACTGAAAACCACATAACGGAAATTTTGATAACGGTATTTAGCTTCTGAATGCATAAAATATGATTTAATAAATATACATTTTTGAAGAATCCCTTATGGAATCGTCGTATTAAATGCAACACTATCTGATACTATATCATAGCGACTAATTTTTATCAGCGAGAAAGTCAAGTGACATATGTGCAGTTATTTAAGAACTAGTTGCTGATGTCTCCGGATCTGATGAAGGCCCTCTTCCACGGATAACACACGTTTATTAATGGATGTATAGTATATATCAGAATCATATGCACACTCACCTGCGAAAGTTTGGGAAATACGCTCAAATCCAGAAGAAATTTATGTTACAACTTAAACAATACATATTTGCTTGATCAAACTAATGTTTTATATTTGACTAAGTTAAATTGAATCGCTAACCACTTCTTCTTTAAAATCTTTTTTTTATTTTTTTCTGAAACTTCAATAACAAGCATAATAGAATTGATTTCGAATTAATTTAGGGCATGATTGGTTCAATGAATGCTTTCTCGGCAACAACAAATTATGACTCGACATACACAAGCAACGTGTATCACAAATCGCAATTTAGATTTGCAATCAAGCGCAACGTTCAAAACCAATTTGACATTCTTAAGTACGCACTATGACCGGGTGTATTTTTCTCTGCTCGCTGTTAATTTTCGATTGGTTTCAACTTTTGTAAAAAAAATTTAAATATGTGTTTTTTTTTTCGTATTTGTAGCCGTACATACAAATCGTATGTTTTAGAGTGTAATTTGTTGTTATTTTATTTTATGTGCTCCTAGATTTTAAGCTAAGTGAACCACGAATAACACTCCTTTGTTGTGTGTTAGGAACATTTGCTTCTTTTTAATGTTTTTTATTTTTACTTTATTATTTTTTATGTGAATCACTCAATCACTTGCAATTATAAGCATTTTATATTTTTACTTTTGCAATTATTTAATAAATATAAATTTAATTAAAATGAACTTAGCTTGCAAGCTATGTATTGGGCTCTAAAAATACAATTAAAAAGAAGTTCAAATCTTTCTATTTTCGAAGTCCAATGGATCATTTCATTTGAATATATTTTATATTGTGACTAGAACTAAACAAATTTAAATTAATCTTAAAACAGAAATAAACCTACTGTGTGTACTACATTGTCCAACATTGCGATCCGTATGAGAGGGCCTTATATACAACTATAAGGGCCTTATTTTCACTATGATTGGTATCAACATTACCAATAAGTTCACAAATGTCTATGTGTAACAAGTATATGAAATATTAAGCAGTGATTCACGGAATGGCCGACATTTCGCCCCCTGACAAGGAGAATGTGTTTATGCAGCACCAACCGCCTTAATGGTTGAAAGAAAATGATGATCATTCTCGTTGTCGACTTTTCAGTGAAGTCCATACTGGAAAAAAGTTAACAGGCAGGAGCCCAAAAACTTGTCCATGTGGAATACATATATGGTTTTAAATATAGGTTTATGTCTTGTAGCTCCAAGTTAGAATGTAAACAAAAACAAAAAATACTTTCTAGCTTTAAGTTCTAAATATTTAACCAATAAAAATACATTTTTGTTTGCTGTCTATCGAATGCTCTTCGTTCATTTATCAGGGAACACCTCATTTAGCACAACAGCTCTTCCTTTTTTTTTTAATTTCTCACCGCCTTCCGAACTTTTTCAATTTCAACTTAAGGCTTAATAGAAAGACATTTCAAATAAAAATCGGTTGCGTTGACTCTTTTATTCATTTTTTAAATTGAATTTCTAAGTATAGTATATAGAAGTATAAGTGCTCGGCATATATCGAAATAAGTATAAAAAAAGTTACTATTTCGATCCAAAGTTTTTATGTATATCTCAACCATCATAGTTTCAGTTATAATTCTGACTGCATTGAATTACTCAAAAAGTTTAGCCTAACTGCAAAGAAAGTTGAAAAGATTCTAAAGCACTAATATTGTTCTTGCACCCTTATTTTATGTCTACATTCTACGTATATTAAATTAAATTTCTTTTTGTCGTGTCTTAAAGGCAGCCTACAAATTTTTTCGAACAATAAAGTAATCTTGGACTTTTTCTAAAAGATAAATGTAATTTAACTTCTTAAGCTTAAACACTAGTCACTATTCAATCGGCGACAAAAGCTGTAAACCGATGTTTTTTATAGAACATTTTTGTTTCTTATTTATGTGCCTAAGTTTTTATATTTTTATTTATTATTTTAAAAATCTGAAAAATTGCAAACTATTAGAACCATTCCATTCGTTTGGAATAGCATTAAATAAGGAAGAAAACGTAAAAATCATGCCTAGCTTACATCTTACATTAAATTTTCAATTACTTATTTTCTGTTACACATAAACAAAAACCCAATCTATACGTTCTGGTCTTTTGTCGTAACTTTTAAGAGTCAGCACTTTTATAATTTATCTGCACACTGTGAAGCCAGCAAAAAATCTGTATCCAAAGGGGGCATCGATATATAAAAAGCCTTAAAAGTAAAAAAAAACAAATGGCGCTAGTTATGATCGCCTACATTACGGAATTAAACCGGCCAACTGAATTTTTATTATTTGTTATTCACTTATTAATCCCCTGAATATTTTCCTTAGGACCGGAGCAGAGAAAGGCCTTTTGACGGGGAAAGTCCTTCAGGCGCACATTCTTCTGGTACTTGTCACCCGATGTATGTATTTGTCTCTACAGTGAGCATCAAACGCCCACCATGGCAAGGATATTCATATTGTTAATGAACTTCTTAAATAAATGTGATATTTATTTGTATGCATAAATATACAGTCAGAGAAAAGCTATAAAAGCACTTTCACTAAGTTATATATAATATTTTATTATTCAAAAGAATATTGTTTTGATTATCTCATTAATCAATGGAGAGAATACTCTGATTGTTTGCAAAGGATGATCTCGCTTAGTTTTTTCTTTTATTGAAAACTTATAAAAAACTAAATTTCAAATAAAGAAATGCCCGCGTACAAAAAGAAACCAACTATGTTATGGAATTTTCATTCTTGTTAAAATTCAATGCAACTTTTTTAACCCGTACTGGAAAAAACGAGTATTGCTGACTTCTACACACTTTCGATTTATAAAAATTGATGTATGAACACTATTTGTATATAACTTAATATGATGGCTTTATTAAATCCACTATTGAAACATGATATATGTACATGTGTAGGTAGAATAATTATGTAATTCATAATTATCTTCATATAGTCACTTCTATGACAGTGCAACTATATATACGATAATACGATAAAAAAATCAAATATATGTAATAACGCTTGCCCGAAAATTTTTCACGCTACCGTGTACATAAAAACAACCCCTAAATAGCTCTCGAAATCATAAACCAAGGTCTGCTATCCCACAACTTTTTCTGTGAGCGTTCATTTCACTTCAAAAGTATTAATGAACTTGTGTGTCCCATTAATTACAACAGCGACAATAAAAATAACCCATATGTACTAATTCTTTAAGTGAGATTCGAGCCCAAGCATAAGTTAGTTCACTTTTGGATTCTGTATTTAAAATTAGAAAAAATTGTTTGCCTCTGGCCTTCCACATTTCTTCGACTTGTGACATAACAAAAACGCAAAAGTATGAAACCCAAGGATATATTTAAATCTTATTAATAAACGGCACTGCAAAATGGATAGAGATTCTATCACCCACTTTCAGTCACCAATATCACAACCACCTATTCAAATCTTATAGTATTCAGTTCGAAATACGAAAAGATTTTTTCTCAGTAAGCGAGAGTATAATGTATGTCCAATATAGACAGCAAAAAAATCTAAAATTAAATATTACACACACTCATGAACATGTTTTACAATAAAGCAATACCGACCCCGCCCTAACCTCCGTGCATTGTAGCTTTTGCTTCTTACTCAGAGTAACTTATTAAAATTTTCTTCTTTCTTTTCAAAAAATTTCAAAAGTCTTCATGAATTTATAAGCGCTCTTCCGTTTTTTAAGTTTGTAAAATGTTTAATACTGGCTCGTCAATGAAGATCTAGATACATAAATCTCGTGCTGCTCTGAAAAACCCAATATTAGAATTATACGATTTCCACCCACTAGAAGGGCACCAACAGCATTTTAATATTTTTCTCTTAAGAACTAAAAAAAAAAAAGAGAAGAGCTATTGGCGTTTTTAAGAGAGTAACATTTTCAAATGTAAGCACGAAAAGTTTAAGAAATGTGAAAAACTTAAGGCGTCAAATTTCATTCGACCCAAAAATGGCGACCGTTATGTTCGGCATTTGATATAATACGTGTATACACTAATACGATCAGAGGAAGACTTTTCTCATGGTCCGGATGTATCTCTGCAAAAGTGTGGTGCGCGCTATTTTGAAAGCAATCACAAATGGTTTGCGCATGCGCACAAAAATCTCTTCTTTCTTTTTTATCATTGTATTTGCCTGAAGGAATAACAAAACTTGATGTAGACTGCTCCGGCTATGTAGATTATTTGGTTATTTTCTTAGATATAGTTTTTCTACTTTTTGCTGCAGTCTCATTTCAACATTTGTTTAAGCGCAAGAATGACACATCTTTGGTACAGTATTTTTGATCGTAGTCTAGTTCTGAATTGTCTCAAGTAGAGAAAGTTATTTTTAGGTGGAGGTGGGAGAAAGATTTGCTGTATTCAGAGCATACTCGTACGATGTCAAATTGTCAGATCATTTGATGGTCAAAAACTTGCCATGAAATCTTTAAATATCGAAATCGATGAAAGACTGGTAGTTTTTAGTGCTTGATATTATTAAACATCCACTTGTAAATTGAGGCCATTAACCGTATGTGCACATGCATGTGTATGCCTATATCCAACAATCTATTTGCGGTCGTTCATAGTTTGCCTGATACTGATTCCAGGAGGAGTGGTTTTTACGATGGAATTCAGTCATCTTTATTTATTTTTAAACAGTTTTTCTTCTCAAGTTGTTGTAAATACTTTCTACTAAAAAGTTATTCATCCCGCTCAAAACTGTCTATCTTTCTTTATGTTTATTTTTTACATACATACATATGTACAATTTTACATCTATTGATACGAATAAATAAAATCGAATTTAATGCCTGCGAACTCAAATGTACTGTATTTCTAGGAATAATAGCTTCATAAACGATAAAACTTTAATGTTATTATTTTTTAACCAAAAGCTTTATTTAAATCAAAGGTCATCATTTCAGGGGCAAATGTCAAAATGTTGGGTTTTCGCATTTCTCTCTTAAATCGTAGTGTTATCGTAAACATATGTCAGACTAAAGTTGTAGATCATCCAATTGCCTTTATTAAGTGCGGTTCACTCAAATTCTGTACGCTTATAAACTTTTATATAATTTTTATTAACTCTTCAAGAAAAACAAATTATGTTTATCTCAAATAAAAAGTTATTTATAAAGCTTAAAAGTAATATTAAAATTAAATTTAGATTTTTTGTTGAGCAAAAAATGTAGGTTTTTTTTTCTGATAGACCCCATATGTTTCTGAACATTTTTCCTGTTGACTTATGTATGCTGCAACATGATTCCATTTAATCAGCATTGAATTTAAATGTTTGACAATAAACAATTGCCCAATATTTACTGCTGTATGGTGTTAACGTTTGCAAGGTAGAAGGCATTTTGTTAATCACTCCTTGAGGTAAACATCCGATGTCATTGTGGAAGTTGTCACAAAAGCTTTGCTCTTAAGACCACAACAAGAGATCACTTGCCAAACCAATGCCTTCTAAGCAAACTTATCCACTTTTAAATATTTAAACTTTGAAAGGACATACGATACGTCCACGATTTGTTGAAATATACAATTTTTGGCCTGATAGTTGTTTTAGGTAAAATTTAACATCGGTTTCACCGTCCATTACTAAAAAAATTTAAAAACCATCAGCAAAAAACTGAACCAGGTACGATTTGACATCATCATTATTATTGAAATTTTTATCATTCAAGGAGTTTTACAAAGATCGAAATAAAAAGTAATCAAATGGTGCAAGGCGAGTTTGTTTTCCTTATTAACCTGGCAAGTTCTTTTTGGTTCTGTTAAAGTTGTGAAAAAATGGAAATCCAGATTTTGCTGAGCCGGGCACTCGCAAGAGGTGGTCAGAGACTGTTTTTTCCTCTTCCTCCGAGCGGCAGCTTCAGTAGTAATCTTTTGACCGTACGCCTAGCCTCTCTGAATGTCTGCCAAAAAGTCCATTTCCCGTGAGGACAGATAGAAGGACGTTTTAAAAATTGCGACTCAAGTTAAGAAGGTTCCTGTTTCTCTCAAGTTGCAACACAATTTGCAAGGTTGATGTATTTATTTTTAATGTAACGTCTGACCCTGGCTACGGGGATATCGATATATTGTGAAACCGCATCCACAAGGAACAAGTTCATCTGCTTTGCATTGTCTCTATGTCCTGTCATCCAGTACATGTGAACTGTGGAATAATACGTTGTCTCGTTAGGGGAAACTCGGCATTCGTTGACAAGCTTAGGTGTAGTGTTTTCGCCACCAAGAGACTTTAGAGCAGCTTGGCTGTCGATGAAAATTGGCTTGGTGAATCGCCTTAATTTCGGCCTGAAATACGTACACTAAAATGATCTGGAATGCGGAAGGTGAGTCCTAGATTAATATTACTCGTAAAGGTACCACTCCCGACCTTCTGAACCATTGACCCATCCGTTTATATCGTGATCGAGTATTCCGGTATTGAGAGAACACTCCTCACGGTGTGGGAAACGGGTCTCGAAGTTTAGAGACTATATATAGTCTATGTCTGTAGGGGAAGGGAAATCCTCTCCGAGAGTGCCCAGGCTGTAGCATTGTTGTCCGTTTGCTCGATATGGTCAAGCCATTTTTAGGATTTTTGGCTCCCGGACTATTTGCACAGCTCCTAAAGTGTGCGAGATTTTTTTTTTTAAAGACTTTATCTGCGCTTCTCCTTTCTGTTTAACTTTTGACTCCATTGAGAAGAACTTAAAAGATTTTTGGTTGGGACCGTTGCATTCCCCTTTGCACCTTCGTGCCCCGGTACCCATGTTAGATTGATGTGGTTTTGTGTTGCTAGTTTGTTTAGTTTGTGTTTGCACTTCCTTACTTGTGTCGATATTGATAGAGGGTTTGTAATGGCTTTGGTTGCAGTCGGAGCAAATGAGTATTTGCTTCTCCCGTATATTGAGGTCCGTGAGCTTTTCTTCTCCAGCTAGAATTGCGAAAACTTCTGCTATAAAAATCGTTGCGAATGGTTCCAGATGTTTTGAAATTTCGATTGGTGGGTTTGGGCAGTAAATCCCTGCCCCGATTCAGACGATATGTGAGAACCGTCCGTATATATTGTGAGATCTCCGGTGTCTATTGTCGTGTTTCCTAGCGCCCAAGAGGCTCTGGTTGAAAAAAAATTGTCTTAAAGTTGTTTTTGAAGGTTAAAGTTTTCTCATCTTGGTCGCATTGGCACTCCAGTAATGGTGTCATCGCCTCACAACGTTCAAAATTTTTTTGTGCCCGGTGTTTATATCATATGTGCCTGCTGACTTATAGGGCGCGAAGGTGTTGATGGCCCATGCTACTTTTAAGTATCGACTATCATAGAAAACTATGTCTCTCCAATTAGTTTCTTCTTGCGTGATTCCTGAGGAAGAGGGGCTTGCTGGTTCGGTAAGACATTTGGGAAAAACGATGTCCAGAACGCGTTTCTAGAGTTTCCGCCGTAGTTGCCCAGTTGGCGCTGTATAAGCTGGCGGTTCTGTGGCCCATTCGATAGGGGGGTTTGACTGCGAGGTTTGTGTCTTCCCAGTTTTGTATTCTGGAAATAATCTTCTTCAGTGAATTCACCGATATCTGCCGTTTTTGAAGTATGTTCTGGTGAAATGAAGAGATGATGTCGAGTCTGTGCGTTGCACCTGATCTGCCTATGATTTGGGTTATCTCCGGCTGCCCTGTATTTTTTGTTTTGAGTGTCCCAGGGGATTGTTCTCATCTTCCACTTACCCCCTTAGCCTTAACAGTGTTGAAACATCCACCACACTGTTAAGGGCTGCTTGATTAGTGGATAGGACTGTTTAAAAGTGATGACTAAGCCCAAATGTTAGGGGTGAAGAAATTTTTTAAGTTTAATATCTAAACTAAAGGTCGAACTCAAGTATTATTATTTTTATTTCTATAATTTGATTCTCTCTCAAATTCATACGAATATGTATACATTTATTATTATTATTTATTACCTTTGTAATGAGCCGTGTGACATAACATTGGGAACTCACGCTTCTCGTGTTTGCGCGACATGACATATAATTTTACTTATCTGTTGGCTCGCACGGTCCAATTAGTGCACTTGCAATTTGTTATATTCAGCAGGTGGAAAACCTCTTGATGTTCGACACAGTCTGCATAGAAATGTATAATAAATAAAAAGTTTGTGTTTAATTTAATTTACTTGCCTTTTATTTGAGAAACAGTCGAAACATTTTGGCGACCGTGACCAGACACTGCAAGTGAAATAAAATAAAACGTTTGCTGCTGTGAAAATAAAAAACTAAAGAATCATATAATTGTAATAAAAATAATGCTGCTTGTGCTCGACTTATAGTTAAGATATAAAACTTAATCCAAGTCCTGTTATGTTTGTTGCCACTGGGGACTTATCCCCTTCCGGGCCAAGCCATCGCCGGTAGTCGTGGCCTCTACTGACTTTTGGGTGTACTATATATCCCAATATACCCAATTTTCCAAACTTGTTTATTATATATTGAGGTGGAAAAAAGTTATTTACGTTAGAGTTTAGTTATTATAAGATAGTTTCAGCCGTTAGTTTAAATCAAAAGCTACTAAGAAGAAACAGTAAGATAGGGGTATCTAAAAAGTTAAGCTTGTAAATAATCCCAACTCGCAGTTTTGTTTTTTCAGCTTTTTTTTTTGCCACACCAAGTACCCCCACAGTTGATGATTAAATAACTTCACCGGTTGGAGTCGCTTTTTTCTGATACCCTGTAAGTCCGCGGATCCTTGACAAAAAGAGATTGGGTTTTTTTGTAGCCTGCACAGAGCCTTAATTTGTTTTGTACTTTTTATGGACATGTTCTTTTTTGTCCTGCTCTATTCCCAGACTCTTAAATTTCCTTGGGCTACGAGACTGAGTAGAAATTTTTTTTTTCGCAGTATTGTTTTCGTCTCCCCTCGTCAAACTCTGCACTCCTCTATTCCCCTGCTGTTTGAATTTTTGTTCGCAGCCTTTTGTTTCGTGTCTCTCTATTGTCTTCTGTTTGCCTCATGGTTAATCTCACACTTAGATTCTAGTATGTTTTAGGTTCCTGTTAGAAAATGAACCTTATACAATATATAGTATTTTAATGTGTTGCCTTCGTTTATATTAAAAGAAGATGGAATATCAAACATTATGCCTCCTTCTGGGGTGGTAAAAACATATTCGGCCCTGTTAAGCAATTTTCTGCCTAACTCATCTTATCCGCACATTGGAAAATATCCATCTATCTATATGCCAATCCATATCGCACACCTATGGAGGTCTTAACTGAGATAACTCGCACACAAGTCATGATCAGAGAACCTCCCTGTAAATAAGGTATTCGAAAACAAGTTATGGATAAAGGAAAAAAATAATCTTAGTTTTTTAGTTTAAACATTTAAATTAAAAACTTAGTTAGTTTTAAGATAGAATATTGATTTAACGTTACGCTATATGTAATAAATTTAGCTAAAGTGCCCTTCTTCCTTCCTTCAAGGAACTAATTTGACTTAGTTTGACTTATAAAAAATTGGTTAAAACTGCAACTTTTAAATAAAGTCATTCAAGTTTGTGTCTGTATGATTGCCATTACTCCTTCTTGTTAGATCACACAAAATTCGAACAATCCTTAATTTTGGTAAGTAAGCAAGTAAATCGCTTTCCAATGATTTACTGCAAGACCACAGGGGTTGTAGTATATAATAGGAGCAGCCATTTAGATATTGTTGGCAATCGGAATCTGATTATATTGAATTGTGAGTATGATCACACACTACCAAATGAGCAAACCAAAATATCTCGCGCAAAATTAGGAAAGTTTGTAAATGGACAAATAATGCTGTTCTGTTTTACTCTCAAAAGCTAGGTTAGGATAATATTCCAAATAGGGTATACTTAGGTTGCCAAAAATACAAACTGAAATGTATAAATAAAGAACTCTATTAATAGGGCTAAAGTCGTTAAAAAATCAATAAAAAACAAAATTATAAAATTACAGCTGTATTACATTTTTGAAATTTAAACAGAAAATGACACGAAATTCTTTGCCCTTACAGAAATTAAACGACTTAAAAAAAAATTCAAGAAATCTTTGCCAATTTGCTTTCCAATTATATAATTAAAATGTATCGAATTGTAAACCACACATCACATAGATACTTTCATAGGATAGGCTTGAATCGCAGCTCCGTATTGGCCCCGTTCCAGCATGCCGTAGCGCGGATCCGCTACGCGAAAAATGAACTGAGATGACAGTTCTTTCCGTAGTGAAAGATAGCGAATGGTAGCGAGTCGCTACGGGGAAATTTAAGGGATATTTGAGGGGGATTTTAGCAAAGATTTCTTCGCTACGCAAGGAAAGCTGTCAAACCCCCCACACGTCTTACTTTCTGTTGCTCCAAAATCGTTCCAAAGAAATTTCCCCGTAGCGGAGCAGTACACCAGTTTTGCAAAGGCGTGCTGGAACGGGGCCATTAATGGACACCTGATATATCATGCCACATCTCTGGAATTAAAGCTTCTCAATTTCTGACTAATGAAATCGTTTATCATTGTTGTCTTAAAATAAAAATGAATAAAAAATAAAAAATTAAAAAGTCATTCAATTCCTGAGTCTAAGATCTTTATAAAAAATTCTCTTCAGCTAGTGAAAGCGATGTTCCGTTGCTGAAACCTTTACCACTTTGAGATTCTCGGGTCAGGGAGCGCACTTTCGTCGTCAGCCGCTTCATTGTCCGTTAAGCGCACAGGACAAACAATACAAATACAATACAAAATGTTCGTTAATTTAGCATCAAACATGTCTCACAAACTTGTGTTACAAATTTTTTTACAGATTGCTCACCCTGTACATTATAAAAACCGTTTTTTCGCATTTTCTTTAGCTGAAAGAAAAGAAATTTGATTTTTCAACCACGCTTTGGAAGTGTGCCCATACAAGTGGTTATAATAAAAAAAGTGCGTGAATACTTTTGTTACAAACTGTATGTGTTAATCTTATAGTTAAACTGCTTGCATTGTACTAATTGAAACTAAATCTAAAATATGTAAGTAACAACACACTGAATGGAGAATAAACAAGTTAACACAAACACAGTTCCTTTACTCGTATGTATTATTGTCGTTCATCATATCAGGAAAAATGAGTAACCACTTTTTAAACAACTTGTATTGCCGCTATCTCGAGGTCGTTCTACCGGCTGTTTTTTTTTCCATATTAAGCCAGATATGTGCGATCTGTTGAATATAATCTTATGTATGTTAACGGTTTTATAATGAATATTCAATGCAACGAAGAAACACGTTGCCAAGTAGTTGCAACGAGGATGTTTGAAAAAGGGGCACGTTAATATAATCAGATAACTTGATCTCATTATTTCAACATTAATCTAGCGCATTCGTTGTCGCTTCAGCATTTTCTTATTATGATTTTAACTAATTCAATCATTGTTATAAAAACAATTTTTTTTCACTAAACTAGCATAAATTTACATAAAAGAATTACTTATGGAACAATTTTGAAATAAAGGCAAAAGAAAATATTTGATAGCATTGTTTTCCAAAGTTGGTTTTTCATTTATTTGTTTCATTTCGAGAATGATATGTTTGCGTATTACAAATTGAATAACATTAAATCTTTTGTTTTGCAAGATAAAAACGCCTTCAGTGCAGAATTTTCTCATATATATTAAAAAAGACAAATGACTGGTTTAAAATTTTAGTTTAGTTTAGTTTATTGATTAATAGTTTCAGTGACGTTTATACAACAACACTTAAATCTTTAATAGTATCAGAAAACAAGGTTAACATAGGTTTTGATTTCATTAAACACTTTTAATAATAATAAAACAAAACAAAAAAATAAAAATAAAAAAAAATATGAAAATAAAATAAACTTAAGAACTTAATAAAACAAAACAAAATTGAGTGAGTGAGTTCTTAGCAATTCGTGCGGGAGTCTATTTCACAAACGAATTGCGGATACATTAAATGACCGTTCTGCAATATTGTGTGAAAAACGGGGCAATATTAACTTCAATCCCCTTTTCGAGTGGGCAAAACGGAGTGTTTCATATAAATAACTAGGACACCTGTTGTAGATGATATTATGGAGTTTCAGAATTGACCTAAACTTCAAGTGTTCATCGAGTCCCCTACTGAAGATGGATTATTGCAAATGTGCCACACTGGAGAACCGAGGAATAGAGTGAATAAAGCGAATGCAGTCGTTGAAAGCCACGTTAAGCTTGCGTTTACGCTCACTGTCGAGAACTGGACACACGGAACAATTGAAAGAGAAACACGGCATAATTAGTGATTTTGCTATGAGTTTCCTCATACTGGGTGACAACGTGCCTGCAGAAGATCTTAACGAACGAAGTCCGAAATATATATTTTTCTGACAGAATCGGAGATTGCACTACAGCAGCTAAGTTTACTATTGATTCTGTATCCAAGGTATTTGACATCTTGTACGTATTCAATTACTTCATTATCCAGAACAACAGGGGGAAAATCAGAAGAGTTGAGTTCAATTCTAGAGCATAACATCGCAAGTGACTTAGCAGGGTTAAGATTTAGGCCGTTATATCGCGACCAAGCAAGCATATGACTCAAGTCCTCATTTAACCTCACTATGCAGTCATCCATAAACCCGGACATCATCAGCGTACAAGTGGATGTGGCAATTGCGAACGACGTCGGGAAGATCGTTAATAAACAGCGAGAATAACAAAGGACCCAAGACAGACCCCTGTGGTATACCCATATTGGTGACTAGAGGATCCGAGATACCTAGCTCAATTTTCACACGTTGCACCCGATCTTTCAGATAACTACACGTTAGCCTTAGTGACGTGCTCGAGTAATTATACAGTCTCTTATGTTTTGAAAGTAAGATTGTGCTGTTTATGCTATCAAAAGCCTTTGAGAAATCCCAAAGGACCATGACGCAAAACTTGTCTGAATCGAGAGCAAAGCGGATATCAGAGGTAACTTTCATTGCAGCAGATTCGGAACTATGATTACATCGGAAACAAGATTGCCATTTGGACAGTAAATTATTATCATTCAAATAGTTTTGAATTTGGTCGTGTGTTACCTTTTCAAATACTTAACATAAGAAAGATAAAATGCTAATCGGCCTGTATTCGGAAGGGGCGGAGGGGTTTGCTTTCTTGGGAACTGGTATAATTTTAGCAATTTTCCACGTTTCGGGAAATTCGCTTCTATAAATACAAGCGTTGGGCAGGATAAGTTTTACAAATAAAATAAGTCATAATTGATAAAATATTTTAAGGGAGGGGTTTGGAGAGACAATGTTGTTGTCTCAACCAATTGTCGCGGAGTGTACCTACCTTAGGGGCAAAGTAAGTCTGTTTCATAAAAAACTTATCAGCCTCACATGGATTTAGTTTTTCTTGACCTTTAAGATGATTAGAAATATTTCTGTAATATTTTGATTTTGTATACTTATATTTTCTTAGATTTTGAGCAACAAAGGTAAAGGTAAATTTAACATTGTTTATACAATATCAGCCACTCATTCTATTGAAAAACATTTGGATATAACCAAGTTTTCAATGTGCTTTAAAGAAAGACAATTTTTCTTCATAGTCGTAGAACATGCTTAAAAAAACATTAAGATAATTGATAAACCTGAGAGCAAAAAAACAAAAAAGAACGAGTAAACATGAATCTCAGATAAAAAAGCAAAAAAAAAAACATTTTAAATCTTTTATTTAAACAAAAAGGCAAATACCGATCTGCTCAGAGAGCTTGTCGGTGATAAGAGCAATCACGAACCCACTTTCAAAATCACAACTATTAAGAGTATGCAAACAGACACTAAACGAATTTAGGAGTTCTTAGGAACGAAATTAGGGAACTGTGAATAGGACAAAGGACTATATGCATTCCGAAAAGTTTTTCGTTCAAATTTTTAAAGCATTAAGTCTTCAAAACATTAAAATTTTCGAGTAAAATTAATCTCTCGATTCTATGAAATAATTATGAAAATTTGTATGTTCACTTTTAAAATGGGTTATGAATAAAATGATAGGAGGAGACAGGTAGTTCGGCACATTGTTTTTAAATTTCTATAAATTGTAATGATTAGGAAATGCAGTGTGAGAGAGCGTTGTACATCCAAGTTTGTTCGACTTATAAAAAGATATATACTTGAAGAAATGCTGGTGGCTAATTCGATGGAACACTCGTAATGAAAAAACGTCGGTGATGAACTGAGTCAATTGAATTCACAAAAATGTCACCAACATTCACAAGGAGCTGGAAAAGCATTAGTCAGAACTTTCTACCTGAAAAACCTTTACGAAAAGCATTCTTGTTTTCAAAAACAAATTTGACGATCATACCGTGATTATGTTGCCTTGACTCTCCATTTTTAAATCCAAAATAACAATTTTGTTAAAAAAACAAGCTTTGTGAATGCGCCATTTAACGAGCTAGAAAACAACGATATTTTAACTTATTTGGGGCTGGGCTGGAGTGGTGGCCCTGAGATTGAAATGTAACTAAGTAGGGCGAAATGTTTTGTGTGTAGAGGTTACATTACACAAAAGATAGTTTCAGAATGCAATGTCATTATTTTACGGTTAAACTAAAAAATTTACAACAGGTGATATTTTTTCTTATATTTAAATGTTTATACTCTGAAATCAGAATTTTTCCTCCATTCATTTAACAAAAACGGGCTGTGGCACATCAAAAACCATGACGAAAACAGAATCAGTCATGCATGTAAAAATGTAAGCCAAAATATATTCTGTACATTATATAAACCGGTCCTATTTTTTTGGCCAGCCAACTTCAATGACTAATAGAAAATATTTGTTTTTTTATTTTTAGATTTGCTGAGAGCAAATAAGAAAAGTGAATCAACATTCAATTCAAATAAAACGCAAAAATATTGAACTAAATTTAAAAGCTTTTTTTTAACTACGGATGAATGTGCACACAAATCGATACAAACAAACTTGTATCGTCAATCACAAAATAAAGTATTACGTAAGGGAGGATAAGTTCTTTGGGTATAATTTTTCTGTCTTGCGTTATATTTAACTCGCGATACTTGTGAAACTCTGTGTGTCTATTTGTCGATACAACAGCATTTTGAAGAGCAAAGAAAGATCCTATATTTTTCCAACTATTGCTTCATAGTCAAGCGTTAAGCTCTGATTGAGCTATGTTCAGTACATCACTGAAGCAAAATGGACCTACACAATTAAAGTAATTAAGTAAAAGTAGCTTTTTTTTTGTTTCTGCAACCTAGCCTATTCGGCATAAATATTTGAACGTGAAAATACTCTTACTTTCGTGATGCTATAACAAAAGCACTGGTAACCTACACATTTTATGTTCGCATATTTTGTCTGTGCTAATGAGTATTTATAGAAGTTTCACAAGCATGGATTGGAAATTTATTCAACACACAATTTTATCGCGATCACAATACGAATGGGTTGTTTATATTCTGAAATGCTACTCAATATGTGCTACACAACTAGATATTCGTGTCTGTGTTAATATTCATGAAAAAAGTGATAGTTTGCATTTGCGAGGGATGTGCAAAGAGTCATGAAAATGACTAGGTTAAAGCTTAAGTTATTGTTAATATAATTTTAGTATTATACAAAATCATTCTTTAGGTTAGTAATATATTTTAAATATCTTTCTTCTTAGGCTAGACTTCCTATTTTAAGAAAATCTTCGTGGGCACATTGCTGGTCATCTATAAGGATTTCAAAGCAATTCAACGTTTAACGAATTTCGTTATGTTTCACGACCATTCAACCAACACAGCCTCTTCAGTCCATGATCTTATGGGTCTTTTCCAGGCCAATGACTTTATTTCGTTTCCACTTAATCGAGCCAAAAAGCGGTCAGGATCGGTACGACCTCATATCCAATTACCACATAAATGTCCTAGATTGTACGCTTCATCAGGTCTTGAACATAAGGTGGTGTGTCTTCTTGCACAAAATTATACAAAACTGATCGCCGCCATACCTATTTAAAAAGCTCCAAATCCTTCTCCTAAATACTTAAACTCTTCGCGTCTTTAATTCGTCCTTTCCACAAGACTCTGGAACTCTCTCCCTACAGCAAGAAAACAAATAATTTGAGCCACATAACTTTAAAATGCCGCTTTGGGGTAATTCTCTTTAAAAACAACTATCTCCTGTTTTACCCCTCTTCACTCTTTTTGTTGTAATAATAATTTATTTTTGGTAACCTAATATTTTCAAGTTTAATTTTGTGTCTGTACTAAAATAGAGTCTTAGTACAGTCTAAGTCTTAATATACCTGTGCATTAAATTAAATAAAAAATTAAATTGATCTTAGAAATCATCAGTTACGTCTGTTTTTCTGTATTATTGAGTATTTTAAACGTGGTTTGAAGTTAGTACTCTATGCTTATGTTATTGTGTATGTTAAGAACTCTTATTTAATAATATATAATATGTACAAAAAGCTTTAAATTTATATGAAAGAACATGGTCAAAAACACAAGAGATAAATGTACCATAATAATGTATAATGATAATATTGATGTAATAATGATTCTATTTTATCGTGGCTAAAAGAAAAAAAGAAATATTTTTACATTTTTCGAGAAAATTGGCTCCCGCAACTTAGACTTTCCGGTAAAACTTCAAACGAACCATTATAAATACTATTTCAATATATTTATCGGTAAATTGTAGAAACCATACAATCGTATAGCAGAATAACTAGAATTTTCGAAGAACGTTTTCAAAATTTATAAAAACATAAATGCTTTAGAGGAAGAATTTTCAAGGATCCTGAAAAGTTCAAAGCCAGTGCTTTATAACCAACAGTTTAATCGTATTACAGTGAGTCTTATTAGAGGGAGAACATATCAAACCATATTGTAGCCTAGGATTAATAAAACCATTATAAACTAATTTTGAAATATGTTGACTACAATAAAGGCTGAGATGAAAAGATTGTCTCACGACGTTATTTAAATGCTGCTATTCTCCTCTTGTATAATTAATCACCAACTATTGCTGCAAGGAGAGTTCATCATTCAGCATCAGGAAGAGGATAACAAGTGCCAGACGTGCAACTAGATGATCAGCTACCAACTGTAGAGGCATCCATGCGCCGATGAAACTTAAACGCACACGTCAAATCCATCCTGAAGAGAGCCAACGTTGCCTTCCACTGGATTTATCCACTAATGCGAAAACAAGACGGGCTCAACCAACGGACCAATTTACTTCTGTTAACCAAGCAGCTCATCAGACCCGTAATCACATACGGGTTCCCGGTTTGTTTTACCGCATCAAAGGCATGTATGCTGAATATGGAAGCCTTCGAAAGAAAGATTCTCAGGATAGGACTGCAACTGGATGGAAACACTATGAAGCATGTAAATTCAAGAAATTTCTCGAGGCAACAAGGACACATGACAACAACAACATCAGCCACATGACCAACGAAGAAATACCAGGAAAACACACACACATGAAAGCAATGGCAATATTGCCAGAGGCCCTTTTCCGTCTCGACGTCGACGAAGAACCAGCAGATTCTACAAGGAAGTAGACACAACCCACAATCGCGGTTGAGGCCGCAAAACAATACACAACACGTCAACATCACCCGGATTTGAACAACTCGAGGTTCAACCAACAGTAAGACTGTTTTTCTTTTGACATGTATGTTTTGACATGCAATTATGGTAAATTGAAAAAAAAGTGTTGCAATGTTTTTCTGTTTTAGTTTTCTCGCGTTTTAACAAAAAAAGTGCAGATGGATTTCCGACTCATGAGCAAGTAACGTAAAGCTGGACATGCGTGAAAACTAGATTTTCTAAATTTGTACCACTCTTTTTAGAATTCGTCCTTGCGACGTATTGATACTAACAGCGAATGCAAGACGAACATTGAACTGAACACGCTTTAATTTAAATGTCGTATCAGATGGAATCATTAGGATGCGAGGTATAAAAACGTCTTCGCCTTTGAATTTTCAATTCAACCTGGCGCCATTACAAATTTTTGGTTTGGTTAATTTTATCAAAAATGAAAATGAAAAAATGTATCAATAACGAAACTCTTACAACAATTCATCGCATATTCAATAGAAGAACACAACTTTCTATTGTTTGTATTATTAATATCGTATTTTAAGTATAATTACAAAAGAAATTAAGACATTTCTTTGGTAATTAGCATTATCAATCATAATAATAATAATTATAATAAGAGATTGAAAAAATATTAAATATGTCAATACAATTTTAAAAAAACCTCATGATTGCTCCTTATTTCTATTTAGTACAGATTAGACCTTTATTCATCAATATTCTTTGGATTTATTTTAAAACTTTACACAGATGATGTTAGTAGCTGCAGTGGCGCCTATGTCATTACTTGTTCTTTTGTTGTTGACCTATTTGCTGTCATTGAAAGCAGACAATTCTTTTTATATTTATTCAAGTGCGTTTAATTTGGGCTCCAAAGCGGTTTTTTTTAACTGTCAGAGATAATATTTGAACGTACTTTAATATTTAGTTGTTGCAATTTTATGATGTCATGTAAAAGCATATGAAGAGTTATTGTTTGTTTTGCTGCAACAGTATCTTTGTCGGAAGCGGCAACAACACCTTGGTTCGTATAAACGACACCAGCAGCAGGAAGAGTGGTTGAGGATGATATGCAGGAGTGGAGTCGATGGATAAATCATTTGCCAAGTGATCATTCTTTGCGTAAAGCTCAACATCCCTCATTCAATTTTCATTGCTCATACTTCATTTTTATTTTTACTTTACTTTGATTAATTAAAAATAATATAAAATGAACGTTAAGAAAGTGTATATGATGAAGAAATGATTGGTTAAACGTTGGCACGAATTTCAAACGATTGTGAGCCCATCAACACTCGAAAACTGGGATTCCTACGAGTGGTGGATACTTTTTTCATTCCCAAATGATCTTGTAAAATGCTATTAAGTTTTCAGCAATAAAACAAACGTTTTCTTTTTTCAATTAACTTAACCGCTACACTACTTCAATGTCTTAATCTCCACCGTTTTCGGAGGTCTTGTGGTTGTAGCAACACACTTTTTAGGGTATATACTCTTGCTGTATGCAATTTTATTAAAATATTTTTTTTTTGCCTTGTTAATATACTAAAATGACTTTTTAAAAGAAGTTTATTCAGTTTTAACAATATAAAAAAAAGTTATGCACAAAAAAAACTGTCAATTTGACCAAAACTTAGTCCGCCTTAGTTTCAAGTTAAGTCTTAATTTAAGAAGCGAACAGTTTGTTTCTGACCGCTTCGTGGGAAAGGAACTGAACTTCACGCGCCGGATGTTATTTATTGTGCGCATGGTTAAACATTTTTCCATTATTATTTCCTGATCTTAAAAATTATGAATAACCTAATTTGATCTCTGGGCTGGCAATTTCACGATCAGAAAGGCCGCAATCTTAATAAGCAGTGATTTCAATTCTGCGGGAAATGTAAGCTTAAAATAATTATCTACGCGGCTCAAGCTTTAAAAACGATGGCTTTTAGCAAAATCTGAGCAAAAGGCATTCATAAATTGACTGTTTTTATACGATTTTCCACCAAAAGATCACTGTTTGCACTTTATTTCCAAATGGAGGGTAATACAGCCCCAAGGTGATTTAAAGAAACCGATGGTTTCTTGGTCCCCTTCTCATGAGCTTGACAGATGAAAATTAAAATCTTCTGCTAGATTTGCGATCACTGCAATCAAATTATAAGGTATTGAAGTGAAGCCACATACCAGCTGCGCAAACTTTTTTGACCCATTCTTATGATGCTGTTGTGGGCCATTCTTAGTTCATTCGCACTTAATGTACCAATAGTTTTCCCTGTCCTTGAGCTAGTCCTTGTGTTGTTGATGATCCGATGACAGAATGCTGTAACTCAAGCCAAGCGTGTGAGTGAAGAATATTGTAGGAAAATATCATTTGGTCGTTGGGGTTGCTTCGTTGCAATATGATAGGATGAAACCTTCGTCCTTAATTCCATATCTGTTGTCAGCCTTGTTGTAGATCCAATTTGAGTAATAGTTAGTTTTGCTGATTGCAACCATTCAGGGCTCTTCCACCAGAGCGAAAGTTCCTTTAATGAACTTGGGGAAGTGCCTCTAGAAACCAAGTCTGCGGGGTTGTCTTCAGATTTGACATGGTTCCACGTATATCATTTGTTTGAGTTTTGAATTTCCTGTACTCTATGTGCTACAAATGCCTTCCATTTGTTTGGTTGAGCGCTTATCCAGGCTAAAACAACCAGCGAATCACACCAGGCAAATGTATATACTGACTCGATATCTACCTTCCGTAATAAGTTTGCCAGCATTGCGGCTCCACACAATTCTAATTTCGGAATGGTGAGGTTAAATTTTGGTAAATGCGTCTTTTGCTTCGGAGTGATCCTAGATCTTGCTGTTAGTAATGTGGTTGTAACATTGGCTTCCTTGTCAATTACACGCATGTATACAACTGCGTCGCAAAACACATGTATCTCCACAATAGGTGCGTCAAAAGAATAGTTCGTCCATCTGTATACCTCTATTTCCTGTACCTTGTTGAGATCCTGTCGAAAGTCATCCCATTTGGTTCTTAATTGGAGTGGAAGTGAACTATCCCAGTCTAAGTTTTCTTCCATCCATATGTCTTTCAAGAGTAACTTGGCCCTCAGAACGACTGGCGCAAACCCCTAGTGGGTCAAAAATTCGAATGGTTTCTGGACTTTTTGTCCAGTTAGATTTCGACTCATGACATCACCTCGGATGCCAATGAGGTCCTAAAGTTTTAACATGTTCTTCTCTTTCAAACTCAATAATGTCAATTGATTTAGTTTCTTCTCCCAATGCCTCGTTAGAATTGCTGTTCCACTTATGTAGATTGAATCCTCCACTTCTCAGAAGACTTGTTAACTGTTGCTTGTGCTCAGCAAATTCCTCTATTGTGTCTCCTCCAGACAAGACATCGTCGACATAAAAGTCAGAGAGTAGGATTTGCTTTGCTTTTGGATAGTTTATCCCTTCGTCCTTCGCCAATTGTTTAAGCGTTCTCGATGGTGACAGTATTTAATTCGAATTCTAAAACTCTTTCATTTACTATGTTTTTTGTAATAAAAGTGGCTATCATTGTTGTAATTATGTTCATTTATGGGCTTAGCACAATTTAAAAGATATTGTATCTCACGTGTGTTAGCAGATCTTTTAAATAAATGAATTTGAACGTGTGAGTTAGATTAATTTTGGTGTGTGTTCGATTGTGCTGGACATGGAACTAAATTGAGACGGATTTGGTGTGGGTGTTTTGTCAAGCTCGATTGGATTCGATTTGATGTGGAAGTTTCAGACCAGTATGATTCGATAGAAGGGAGTGACTTACGGGCATTTCACGTGAAGTCGACAGCGAAAAAAAGTGAGGTTCTGAAATATGTTCATAGTAGGCTTTTCCTCAATTTGAGGGGATATGAACGTGTTAATAATATTTATAAGTATGTTTAATTTTTTTTTGTTTTTATAGTTTTGTTGTCAAATTTTAGGATTCTAAAGCATTGTCTTGATTTACGGATCATTTGGAAGATCTTTTTCTACTTGAAGTTATTTATAACTAAACAAAATATGAAGTGTTTTGTTTGGTAGGTAGGTAAGGTCGGTTAAAGGTCTGAGAACCTAATTAGCACTATATGCGGTCTTAATGCTACAGCTCTGTCATTTTGTTTATGAGGTTCATTTGAGATATCTCTTAATCCAACCCGAGGTATTTAAGTGGATATTTGTTGCTTAATATCCTTAGCAGAAATTTAACCAATTAGCAGGCCGGACAGGCGCCAAAGGAGATCTTTTGTTTTTGATTGTTTGTATTCAGGCCATATTTTCCTCCAGGCTGAAGGGCAGCTTCTTGCCTAGCAAGTTCATTGGCCCTTTCATTACCTGGGATGTCACTTTGACCGGAAACCCATATATAGTAAGTTAAATGAGCTGACCATCTAACGACGCTTTTTCAGTTCGTCATTCCTGTATTAGTTTTGAATGTGAAGTAAAGGAGGCAATAGCTTTGATGGCTGCTTGACTATCAATTCATGTGGCAACCTTCTGGCTTAGCAGGATATTTGGATGTATTATGATTTGACGACATGCTTCCCGGATTGCACAAAATGCCGCTTGGAAAAGGCTGGAGTAGCAGTGTCTTGTATAGAAATGCAATTGTGAAAAAAAAATTGTGTTAAAATTGTTAAACATTTTGTTTCGTTTAATTATAATGTTTTATTATTTTAAACCAAATTTGTTGAGACGAGCATGTTACTTCTCCTTTTACATAATTTAGTATAAGGGGTCAACCGGATCCCTATTCCTTGTTCCCAATTTTTACTGACGCGTTCTTAGTACTAAATGACATGCCTTAACTGAAATTGTATAACGGAAGGAACAAAATCTAGCAGCCCGTGGCTCAAATCCGCTTCACGAAAATTCAACGGAGATGTCAGCTCCTCTCGTAGTGAAATAGTGAAGGGTAGCGCGTCGCTTCGAGAAAATTTAAAGGCAACTTAGCAAAATTGTCTTTGTATGGGGGAGACGCATAGAAAACGTTAGCAGCCGATATACTATTTATTTTTCTTTTATTTGCGGATAAAACGGAAGTCGGTCTTAATTTGGGAAATATGGTCTTATCACCAAACTAAACAGTTTAGCTATAAGAGCTCCAATAATACCGCTCGTTTTCATACATCAAGCCTAGCAATGATTTTCCTAACCTCATCCTCAGTTGCAAGCGACCAAAGTAATACTCGCCGAAAATAGAATATCTTCATGGTTAAGGCAATGATTTGTGTAAGTGTTTCTATTACTGGTTCAGTAAAAAATATTTTCTAAAATCAGTATGCTGAGCAACTCTGGATCCTTAACGAGGTACACTTATATATCTATCTATGCGCTATGAAGAAATTTTTCTATATACTTCACTAGGCGTCTTCGTCTTTTGATTTTGAAACCACTGAAACTTTTTTTAACACACATTAAAACAAAATTACTTACAATAGAAGTGTGATGCTTAGAACGTTAGTATAACGATCAACAAAGAACTTGCATCTTTTTATTTAAAACAAATCTTGAGCATCAAATATTATAATTGTCATTGAATCATTGTCTCTTTTTTTCTCGTCTTTTAATGTTGTTTTGACGTCAATTAGGATTGTGCAAAAAGAAAAAAACATTCAACTGGCATCATCGTAACAATCTCCATTTCACAAGCTGTTAGTGTTGCTTACATAGATCGAAATTTTTAAAGCAAAATGTGTGTTGTGTGCCTTCAACTGTGTCTGAGCACAGTTTGCGACAAAAAGTGGTTATTCCAGCTTCACGGAGTATGTTTTGCTTTTGCTCTTATTACGGCTCCAGCCGTCAGGCCACTTGAAGCAGTGGTAAAATGCCAACTTGCTTCCATCTTCTCTTTCTCTTCCTCTTGTCCTCTTTTTGAATAGCCCGTTCACTTTAGTATTCACTCTAACTGTAAGAAATGCAGGTTTGCTTATAAAAAAAACGTGCATTTTCTACTTTTCGCCTACTTACTAAATCCCATCAAGAGACCACGGAGATGTGAGAGACACAATACACAAGAATCATGTTCTATGGGATCAGCTGTTTCCCTGAAATCTCCACATGCAACACCAAGGTTCATGCACTCTATTGGTGTCTCGTGAAACTAGTTTTAAGAAGATACGTAAAAGTGATCCACATAATGACCTCATATTTCATTTGCATTCGAATTCTATATAAGTATGTAACTATAATTCATTTGTGATCATTCCAGTTGCATCGCATAAACATAAATTTCAAGAGTAAGTCTTATCTCGGTCTCTTCTTGTACAAGATCAATTGTTTTTTTTGTTTTTTTTTGTTTTTAGAAAGTTATGTTTAGCACCATACATCTTGAAGATGATTCCTAAAATGCTAGTTTCTCCTTTCATGCGCGAATAAGAATAAAACTAGTACATACATAAATAAATGAGTGGACAAGTTAATTAAATTTAAACGGGTTGCAATGAAATAATGTATGAGTTCCCACATTATCACGACCATACTGCAAATAGTGTCGAGTTTAATGTATAGTATGTGTAATGAAATATTTTATAAGGGTATATTGGAACACTTATGAAATAGAAATAAATTATGAAAACAGCAAATACGTTTATGAAACTTAAAAGTTCATTTGAATATGTTTATTTAATTATTGTTTAGATACAATGTACATTATGATATATGTATTTGTGTGCTTTTGTAAAGTTTAAGGATATGTAATGTGTTTTGCCTTATATTTCATTTACGCTTTTCACAAATATTGCTATGTTTTGATGCATTTATAATGTCAGGAAATAACACTGTTAAGTCGATTAAGATATGTACTTTTAATTGTTTTTTGTCTAGCATGTGAGAAATTTTGAATAAACAAATAGAAATGCATAGAACGCTATCAGTACTGCTTATAAAGCTATAGGAAAGTTTTTTAAACAATAAAACACATAAAATTCAGAAAAATGCATGAAATCTTTATTTGAATCGATAGTACGGTCCATATATTTTAATGTTTAAACATTAAACCGATTATATCATGCAAATGTTGACCTTGACTGCGCCTCAAATCGCTTACTCTAATTTTAGCGTACTCTTTCCAACATTTCGGCCGGTATCTCACGAATAAATGCTATAATGTTGTCTTCCAATGCGTCAATTGAAGCGGGCTTGTCTGTATAGACATAAGCTTTAACATAGCCCCACAAAAAATAGTCTAAAGGCGTTTAATCACACGATCTAGGCGACGAATTGACCGGTCCCGAACCTGAAATAAAATGTTCACCGAACTCGCCTCTCAATAAGGCCATTGTTGCGCGTGCTGTGTGGCATGTGGCACCGTCTTGTTGAAACCACATGTCCTACAAGTCAAGCTCTTGCATTTTGGGCAAAAAAAAGTTGGATATCATCTCACGGTAGCGCTCACCATTCACAGATACGTTACGATTCGCATCATCTTTGAAGAAGTACGGTCCAATGATGCCACCAGCCCATAAACCGCACCAAACTGTGACTTTTTCGGGATGCATTGGTAGCTCTTGCAATGCTTCTGGCTGATATTCACTCCAAAATCGACAATTCTGCTTATTTACGTACCCATTGAGCAAAAAATGAGCTTCGTTGCTGAACACAATTTTTCGGTAAAAAAGTGGATCTTCGGCCAACTTTCCAAGACATACACCAAAAATTTTACGTTGCGGTAGGTCGTTCGGCTTCAATTCTTGCACCAACTGTATTTTGAAAGGCATCACACCTAAATCCTTCCGCAAAATTATTTACGTTGTTGAATAACAGAGGCCCAATTGCTGCGAACGGCGACGAATCGATAATTGATGGTCATCATTAACACTGGCCGATACAGCTGCGATATTTTCTTCAGTTCGCACTCTACGTAAACGTGTTGGTGGTTCAATGTCCAACAATGTAAATTTGGTGCGAAATTTAGTCACAATAGCCCGAATTGCCGCTTCAGTGGGTCGATTAAACTGACAATAAAATGGAAGAAGGGCGCGATGAACTTTCTTAACAGAGCACGCATTTTGATAATAAAATTCAATAATTTGCAAGCGTTGTTCGTTTGTAAGATGATTCATGGTTAAATTATAGACCAAACTGAAGATCTTTGACAGTGAAACAAAACGCGCGTCAGCTGTTTATACCAGTGTTGCCAAAAAGATAATAGCTAAAAAATCACCCTTTTAAACAAGCATTGTAAGTGACAGTGTTACTCATAGAGTAATACCAATCTTGTCACAAGCTTTTGTGCGTCCAATTCTGACCGATGCAAGCCCAGTATGGTGGAACATTAATCCATCTTACATTTAAAAATATCGAATATTCGAAAGAAAATGCCTCCGAGCTTGCACTCAGTTACACAGGACCGCGCATACAGATTACAAGCATTATGTTTCGAATATAAGGTCCTTCTTGACACAACCGACATACCCAGGATAGACAATTTTATCTTTAGGCTAATAAGAAATCATTTCGCGTGATCAGCGAATGTAACTGAGAACGAACTCATATCAGGCTTGTTTTATCCTAACCCTGACTATTTTAGAAACACTTAAGCAGCTGGACATGTACATTGTACAACATTGTATTTATTCTAACTATTTATAAGTACATCCTTATCTGACTTGTGGACATATGCTGATTATATTCGGATTTTTAAACAAGCTTCTTTCTCATCGATAATTATTTACCGCAATCCGATTTGAATCTTTTAATCATTAGAAGCAATAAAAAACCAGACAGGGTTCAATGTAATATGTTCGTCGTATCGAAAAATAAATCTGATTCACCAACATGCTGCTCCTACCAGACCTATAACAAATAGGCTGTTTCATAACAACCATCTCGATGTCAATAATAACGTCCTTCTTCGGCTAAAGTTGGATGCCCCTTGTCGTTTAATGTTGGATCAAGCTTGATGCCAATGATTCATGCTTTCGGAATATGTCTTAGCGCTTACATGTATTGAAAAAGGTTTTCTTTTGAGACACATTGCAAGCGCAATGAACAATAATCTAATCTCCGGGTCTTTACCTCAAATACATGAAGCATGAGACAAGCTCCTTGTGAGCTTCATTTCATCACAGGTGCTCCCTATAAATAATACGGCACTGTTTATTTTCAACGTTTCGAAAAGAAATGTGGACAGACGGCACATGTTAAACTTAGGGAATATATTTGATTGAATGTGATAGACAAGAGATCTATAATGTAAATAAAACAGAGAGTCGGAGACTGAACATAAGCATTTATATGGTGAATTTCATTTCCCTTTTGCACGCATTTTCTTTATAAGAGTCGTTTGTCAAACTCTGTAAAATGCCCTTCAATTTTAGAGGATTCGCCTTTTCTCACGGACAGGATGGACAAATACAGATTTGTTCAGATCAGATCAGTTTTAAAGAGTAGGACAGATGACAAGGCCGCTTAGAAAAACACCTATAGGGGAAATACCATTTGGACGATCGGATTTCAATTTGATTAGATCTTTCAGTGCTCTTGCGACTGTGCAAATGCGCAAATATATTCATCCCATACAATGTTCATCGCTCTCAAGCACAAGTGAAAGTTAAGCGTAATCTGAAAGTGTGGAGCTGGTAATATTAACTGGAACTTTTCAATATTTGCTTCGGAATCGACGACGTCTTTTTGACGAAGGACCATAATTGTTTACTGTCGCTGGGACATGAAAGTATTTTTAGCCTTCATTTTAGTCTAATGAAGAACTTCAAATGTCGTTAAATAGTATTGCTGTCATTTTGGAATCATCGAACCTTTTCCATTTACAATTCCACAAGTCTCTCAATCTGGCAACCTCTTTACAGCTCGAATGAATTTACTTTTAGCCCGACTGTCTTCACTTTGTTTGGTATGAATCCTCTTTCATGCCTTGTCCTCATTACTATCGAGCAAACAAAGTGACCAGTTAAAACTAATTAAAAAAGCCTGAGACGTCGACGAGAAAAGAATAAGAAAGAATAATGGTACTAAACCATAGCATTGAAGATAAGAGTCTGCCAAGTCTAACTGCACTCAAATGGGTTTCACAAATGTTGCTTACGTCGAATCAGAGTTTCTAACTCATTGCAATTAAAATCAAACAAACACTGCTACTATTAAGCAGAGCTGTGACGTGAATGTATTGTTGGGTTCCTGCGACAAATCGTTGTAGGTGTTATGCTCGTACAACCGTACAACGAATTGCCACGAACAACCAATGACAACGATCCGTTACACAGCCTGCTTTTCGTTAGAAATTAATTGGACATGGCCACTACTGCGGTATAAGTGGTGACCATTGACAGCCAGTAGGCTCAAATGGAAAGAACAATGATGGGGGTATGGGAGGAGAGATGATACTTTATTTTTTGTTCTCGAATTGGTGTCAAATCAGGTTTTCATGACTTTGTTTATTATTATGCTATAATGGATTAAATCAGTTTATCCACGCCGAAGGACCAGGTTGTGTACCTGAATAACTAAGGGTGCTGTTTTTCAGCATTAATTTTCGTGTTGCAGGTTTCTTCCTCATCAGTCTTCTATTGTATTGGGGAATAACATACAAGTACGTTTTTCTTCAGTTCTTGAGCTTAGAACCTCCTTTCTGTTGATTAAGAATCGCGAACTTGGTGTCCAAAGTCACTAAGATTCGTGTTTGTAGTCGTAGTACTATTCTCTGTACTTTTCCAATTTCTAATTTTCAATCTTATTTCACATTTCTAAAAAAATATGCGGTCAAAGAAACTCTAGGATTATCAAAGTTCTTTACTTTTACTTTTACTTAAATCGGCCTTACTTGCTATAAGTCATCGAATTGATATCAATTGTGGTCCTTCTTTAATATTTTGTTGTGGATGTTCCCACTTAATCAAAGTATGCGATATTTATATCTTGTCGGTTATACGGTCCAAAATTAGTGTTATCTTACACCAAAATATATAATACAGACTCATAAAATACTCTGCTTGTTCGTAGATGCACTAAGTTAACCTTGACACCTGCTATACCATGATATAATTAAATAATCATTTACCAGTATACCGTCTTGCTCTTTTGACCATTTAGTTGAAAGTCAGTTAAACTAGCTAAACAACAAATAATCATAAGCCTTATAGAGTTTACACACATACATTTTGCTGTTTCATTCCCCGTCTTGGACCGAGACATGATTTTAAAATCTAAACGTTAGGGTAATAAATAAGACACAAATATAAGCTAAACCCGACATGATAATTTCTTAAGTGATTATTAAATTCGATTTAGCTTGGACGTTGTTGAAAGTTACAGGTGAAACACTATGTCTGTTATTTTCATTAATTACATTCTCAATTGTTTTGCAAAAAAAAGGAATAACTTAGTTAACAAATTTGTTTTTTGTTTCCAGACCTTCACTGCATGGTGTAACAGTCATTTGCGAAAAGCTGGTACTGGCATCGACAATATTGAGGAAGACTTCCGAAATGGACTGAAACTGATGCTTCTTTTGGAAGTTATCTCTGGTGAAACTCTTCCCAAGCCCGACCGGGGCAAAATGCGTTTCCACAAAATAGCTAACGTTAATAAAGCTCTCGACTTCATTGCATCGAAGGGCGTTCGGTTGGTGTCTATCGGTGCCGAAGAGATCGTTGACGGCAATCTGAAGATGACTCTGGGTATGATTTGGACAATCATTCTACGTTTTGCCATCCAAGATATATCCGTTGAAGAGATGACTGCTAAAGAGGGTTTGTTGTTGTGGTGTCAACGCAAAACCGCACCATATAAGAACGTGAATGTACAGAACTTCCATCTGTCATTTAAGGTAATTGAAATCAATAATGTGGAAGAGGTTTTGTTAATTTTATATTTTTTATAGGACGGCCTGGCATTCTGTGCCTTAATTCATCGTCACAGACCAGATTTGATTGATTATGGTAAACTTTCCAAGGATAACCCACTAGAGAACCTTAATACTGCTTTCGATGTTGCTGAAAAGTATTTAGATATTCCAAGAATGTTAGATCCAGATGGTAAGTGGTTTTCCCACAATTGTCTAATTATTTAATGTTTCAAACAAAAAAAAAAATTATGGATGGAATTTACGTCAAATCATACAAAACACATATTTTTTGTTTTTCTTTCTGATGAAAGCTTTCAAAGTGCTATACAAAATTAGATTTCCTTTATCATTTACAAATTTTGATGTTTTAAAAAATTACTAGTCAGTTTATAGCCAGAGCAGCGCCCATTTGCCGTTGAAAATAGTTTACAGATTTCGCAAAAAAAATGTCATTTGTTTTTATTTTTTAATAATATTTTGTCAAGCGTTTCAAGATATAATAAGTCAAATATTTCGAGATTAGAAATAAATCGAGCGCACTGGCCCATGTATGAGTTAACGTAAACAATAACCGCCATGTTAAAAATATAAGTTTGTCTAAAAATCAATAATATTAATCAGACATTTTCAGACTAATATATTGAAAATAATGTTGTATTTATGATTATCGAATTTCGTGTACACATAAATTTTATGTTATTAAGTTCTACGAAATGTATTGTACCAGTTCATAAATTATTTGATATTGATTCTTAGACAAATATAACAAATCTTTCGAATAAGGTCATTCCATCATTAAGCAAACTCGGTTTGCAAATAAGAAACAAAATACATTTACTTTTAAGTTAATTTGTGATATATTTTAAATGGTGAAATGTAAATACACATAGATTTAATCAACACACCAAAGCCGGATGAGCGTGCCATCATGACTTACGTGTCCTGCTACTACCATGCCTTCCAAGGAGCTCAACAGGTTGGAAATGTGACGCATGTACCCGAACCCACACGAGCATACACCTACAATATCCCGAATAATTACAATGTGACTAAACTTCACATAGATACACATTTATACTTATTTATATTATTCTTACAGCCACAGTTTTTCATTTGATTTTTTTATTTTTGGAATAATATATTATTTCCTTATTTACATCTATCAATATAACAAAACTGATTATACGTATATATAAATTATATTAAACCTTATTTTTTGTAACAACCATAGCATGCATTGAGCTGCTCAAGTAGTGAAAATCTCAAGCGAGAAATAATGCGCTTCGCACCAGCTGTTGCAGTAGCTGACATTAGAAGATCTTAAACAAAAAGCTGATGAAAATTAATTTATATTGATTAAGTTAATATGCGGATGATAGGTATAATATTCGGTATATAAATGCAAAATGATCTGTGATATGGCATATGAAGTTTTTGCTTAAAATATCTTTTTAAATTATTTAAATTATTATTATTAATTTCTTTCAAAAGCATCTTCGTTTTCAAATGTTCAGTGAGACATATTCATTTTTAAATGAACAGGAACTGCACGAACTAAGAAAACCAAATGATTTAAACTGATTTACTACGCCTACTGTGGATTTTTTTATTTTCTTAATTGAAGAAAATTCGATGTGAAAAATAAAACGTCCTGCTTTGCTCAATCATTTTTGGCAGCGTACAGTGCGAAAAACGTTTTTTTTTTAACCAAAGTTCCATTCTTTAATTTCATATTTGACCCAAGTTGTTAAAGTGAATGATTATTGTGGAATTCATATTTCATATTTGACCCAAGTTGTTAAAGTAAATGATTATTGTGGAATAAACTTGGGAAAAGAATTCTTTCTTACAATTTAATTTTTGCAGAAACTTGCATTTAGAGAGTGCAGCTTTTTTCCAATATTCAGTGCTCTTAATATATCACATTATCGTATGAACTTTCATTGATTTTCAATAATTTTTCCATTTCCTCCTCCTATACGGAGATCGACATATTCCTTTTAGGCTTTTGTCGCATCTTATGCAAATCACACTGTATTGTATTGCAATTGCATACATATGTATATGTAATTTGAACGGGTTATCTTAATGGATGTTTGTTACATATTTATGTATATATTAAAAACAATGTTGCCTTAAAATCATACCTAGATACATCTATTTAATTAAATAAATTTTTCCTTATTTTTGATTAAAGCTTTGAACAATAGGAAGTCGAGAAAGTTTACAAATTGTGGCAGTCTAATCTTGAGTAAAAGCAAACATCATTAAGTACAATTTTTGTAGGCAATCTTCTCAATTTATATTTTGAATATTAAAAATGAATATGTTTTTCAAATACATCAAATTTTCAAACTATGTATGAACTTATTTGCTCGCCGCTGAAAAGAAAATGTTCCATAAGTCGAATTAATAGGATAAATAAAAACCCGTTCAATAATGTATCTTATAATTTTTAAGCTGGAAGCTGGAAGTATATACATACATATATGTCTTATATTCATACATTCAGGCTCAGAAAATTTAACACAAACAAAGAAAAACGTATTTCCTACTCAAAATGTTTGCCTTCACAGAGTGTGTTATCATTTTTTCAATTATTCATTAAATAATGTATGATTTTTAATAGGGTGTAATCGTCGTACATGAACGAAAAATAGCCTATGCTGCAGTGATTAACTTTTGTTATGGAAAATGCATGGCAAACCTAATTACAATTAATAAACAAACTAGCAATAAGCTTATTTAAGAATGATTATTGAATTATTGTTGTGTTGCTTGCTAATTGACTAACCATATGAATATTGTCTTTCTTGTTTGCTTTTTTTTATTGCAATCTAACCAGACCTGCAAAACACAGCGATGCCGGACGAAAGGGCTGTCATGACATATGTTTCTTCGTACTACCATTGTTTCAGTGGCGCCCAAAAGGTCGGTTTTTTTCTTCATATGTTTAAAAATTAATTTTGCAAAAATGAGAGTGCCCATTCTTTATAAACAAGAAATATGTTTATGAACTACCGTAACTAGAAAAACGAAAGTCTTTAAATACAATCATAATGTTAATTGAAATGACCGCAAATGTCAATAGCCCGATTCAAACAAATTTCCATTTATTTTGTAAATGCGTGTTCAATTTCAATCATATTTCGCTTAACATGTTATAGTTCGACAAAAAATTAATCTAAAATAGCTCTTTTGCCCTTTGACGAAGGAGGAAGAATGTCAATAGGGCTTATGAGATTACCTTCTGCAGGAATTTTTGACATACTTTAACACTCGTCCAGTCAATGGACAACCATAAATGCAATGCATAAAAATACATCAATGTCCAACATTACAATTTTGACTAAGAGAACTGGACACACAGAATAAATGTATATCGGACCTCTATCGTAGTTTAACTTAAACAACATCAAATAAAATTGGAAAATTGAAAATGAAAAAAACAAAATCCAACGGCCTATGAACGTGGGAGCTACGAACGAACACAGAGCATTAATAGGTCCGTTCGAATACCCTCCCAAAACAGCTAATATTTACGAAAACTTACGAAATCCTGTTCGAGTGCCCTGAAATTTCGTAGTTATTCGTAGAAGAGAGTGCTCACGAGAGAAGAAAACATTTTCCCGTGCTACGAATTTTAAACCAAGAAATTTCTTTGGACAGATTTGGACAGTGTCAAATCTGTCAAATCGCCCTCATAAACCAGGGAGGCAATCGAGGGGGGACGCAACGAGATCTTAAAAACAATGTGGAATTGTTTGACGTTTAATTTGTGACAAAAATTTGTTGTTCAACGCGTTCGTTTGTTTTTTTGGCAATTTTCTTCTTTCTGAGAGAATTTTATCCCCATTTTTTTAAATTCTCTCAACTTCGAATTTTGGCGCAGAAAGCACGCGAACAGACCTAATAACTCGCATTTATAAATCATAATAGAAGTAAGACGATCATAAAAGTTAGTTTTTAACACGAGACAATTTGAGTTATTGGAAAATTGGAGAAACTCTTAAAAATATGATTTGGAAACATAAAAAAATACACTCCTGCGAAACGGGGCTCCTGGAAAAAAAACGTTATCGACTTTTAAATGATTTGCTTCCAAAAGTGTCATACATACTTTTTTATTTATGTGTATGATATTGTTGCACTGACGTGATATGAATGGGCACTTCATTCTATCATAGAATTTAAAAAAAAAATTGTTTGGCTACATTTATTTTAAACAGTTAAAGCTTCTGAAAATAATTTTTCTTGTCTTTTTTTTGTTTTGTTTTACTGTCTGTTTTTTTTTTTGATTTTGTATTTATTAATTTTTTGTTTTGTATGTTTTGTTTCTAAGCTATCTCACTGTTCATTTTTATTGAATTACTAGGCCGAAACTGCTGCCAATCGTATCTGTAAAGTACTTAAGGTCAATCAAGAAAATGAACGTCTCATGGAAGAGTATGAACGTCTCGCAAGCGATGTAAGCTACTTTTACAATTATTAAAACAATTGCTTAAAGTTGTATTTGCCTTAGCTCTTAGAATGGATTCGTCGCACAATGCCATGGTTAAATTCCCGCCAAGCTGACAACTCATTAGCTGGCGTTCAAAAGAAATTGGAAGAGTATCGTACTTACCGTCGGAAGCATAAGCCACCACGCGTTGAACAAAAAGCTAAACTTGAAACTAATTTCAATACTCTCCAAACCAAATTGCGCCTATCGAATCGTCCAGCATATTTGCCAACGGAGGGTAAAACTGTTGCTGATATATCAAATTCATGGAAAGGACTGGAGTTGGCTGAAAAAGCGTTTGAAGATTGGCTACTTGCAGAAACCATGCGTCTTGAACGGTTGGAACATTTGGCACAGAAGTTTAAGCACAAAGTAAATTTCAATGCAATCAGTGTAATACAATTCGAACATTGAAATAAATATAAAATTAAATTCACAGGCTGACACTCATGAAGACTGGACTCGTGGTAAGGAAGAAATGCTTCAATCACAAGACTTCCGTCAATGTAAGCTGAACGATCTGAAAGCATTGAAAAAGAAGCATGAAGCTTTCGAGTCCGACTTAGCAGCCCATCAAGATCGCGTAGAACAGATAGCTGCTATTGCCCAAGAGTTGAAGTAAGATTTTTATTTAGCAGATATATTGAACCTCATAATATTCATGATCTCTACGTTTAATAAGTAAACAGCGTGTTATCAAATGTGAAGCCAAAAGTTAAATTCCTATGAATTTCAATTTCAGAAAATTTAAATCTTGACCTATTGATTTTCGCACTTTAGGTAAATTATATTATGCGATATTGCGTAACCGTGCGATAACCGTTAACTTTTAATTATAATTTAATTTTTTGGAAAATACTAAGAAATAGTTTAAACTGCTTAATTTTTTGACTGCTCGTAAAATTACAGTTTCCAATCCTTTATTTAATTATATTTTGCGCGGTCTTGACTGCTTTTTTAGTATTTGCTGAATCCAAAGGGATTGGGAGAATCAGGAGAAAAATTGAAAGATATCTGTTCTCGTAGATGTATTTTGATTTCGATTGCTCCAATGGTGGAGTTCGAAACTGGACGTTTTGGAAAACTGTATAATCACTGTCAATGTACTGTCTTTTGCCGATAGAGAAATCACTTCAGAATGGCTACTTACTTCATCAAACTTCTATATCTTATCAACCACTAAAATGAAAGTTTTTGAGTTCGTTCATGAACAAAGATAGATATTTATTTCAGTGCTTGTAGGACAAGCGGGTACAGTTAATGATATTTTTTTTTTCTTCGACAAAAAATTGATCTTGACTCCCCAGCGTTATATGGATTGCATCAACATGGTCTTATTTCTTATAGATATGGAAGAAACTTATTGTGCAACCTAGTGACGCTTCTATGAATATTATTGGCTCATATCGTTCTCCTTTTTACGCAATCATCTCCAATGTTGACAAAGTTGATAATGTTATGTGAAACATTGAGTTTGATTTTGAAAAAAAAGTAGTTGTCCGCAAAGCTCTGCAGGATGACGTTGTTTTCGCCGTCGAGTGTTCTAATAATAATTTCTTATCGATCATTTCAATGTGATCTACAACATCTTTTTTATACAAGTACCACAATCCTCTAACGTATGCCTATAAAATAAATGGATTCATTTGTTTTATTTTTCAATTTCATTTATGTTGAGCAAAGAGCTAAGCAATTTTTTCGTTTATATGTATATTTATATATTCGCACATCTGTACATAATATATTATATATTTTTTCAGTTTACAACTAGCACTCGTCCCGGTTACATCGTTCTACCGAAAGTGTTTCGACTTTTTCTTTTGTGCGATCCCGCTACTCACAAACATCTTATAAGAACCGTATTTTTTCTTATCTTCGTGTCACGTGTGTGAAAAAAAACAACTAGTTACAGAAACTAAAGTGTTATGGCCACTGCGCCAAGTGTGCCTTCGGGCAATCGCTTCAGCATTCTGGACACAGATCCCCCACCTGACTTACAAAATAAGAAAAGAAAAAAAAAATGATCTTTCTCATACAACAATAAATTTGCTTTAAAAAAAAAATCTCCCTGATGACCCCAGTCTTCAGTCATTGAATCCAAACCACTCAACTCTTTCGGCGTTTTCTTGCTCAAAAAAGCCATTGATGGTATAAGTTCTTCTTATGATCAAATTACCCAACTCAGAGACGGAAGCCTACTCGTCCTCGTCAAGTCGAGGAAAATTGCGGATCTTTTTTTATCTAAAAAAAAAACACTTTCTAATTTATGCCCTATTTCTGTATCACTACACAGTCAATTAAACTCGTCAAAAGGCACAGTATATGCTCCATACCTTAACAACGTTCCCGAAATCGAAATTTTAGATGAAACGAAATCACAAGGAGTGACAGAAGTGTTCAAATTTAAAAAAACGGTAGATGGATCCCAACATGCTACTGGCTTGATTTTGTTCACGTTTGACCTTTTCCGACCACCAACTACTCTTAACATTGGATGGTATAACGTTCAAGTTAAGGAACATTTCCCTAACCCCATGCGTTGCCAGAATTGCCAACTTTTAGGGCACACCGCAAAGAGATGCAAGAACAACTCTTCGTGCGTAAACTGTAACCTTCCGCCACACACGCCTGAACAATGCATCCGCACATTATGTGCAAACTGCGGTGAAGAACACCCAGCATCTTCTAAATCTTGTCAACGTTACCAACAAGCCAAAGAAACACTAAAAATAAAAACAATTCACAAGTGCAGCTTAGCCGAAGCAAAACAAAGGTACAAAGAACAAAATCCCACAATTTTCCCTCAACTTTCTTTCGCAACAGTAGCAAAAAATGCCCACCCTCAAAAAACATCTCTGGCGTCTCAGGTAAATATTACAAAAAATCAACCCATCCAACTTCTAATCTGCCAACACCCTTGGCAAACTTTACTTCTAAAGACATACCTGTTTCACCTCCGAAACAAATCAACAAAATCACACAAGTTCTTCACAAAATAATAAATTCAACCAAAAATAACAATACATCTATAGATACAGATATTGCTACTGGCAATGCACCTCAACCACCCACCTCAAACACTACCGCTCATTATCCCTTCTACAGTTTAAACCACAAATTACATAACACCAATATTCCTATTCCAAGTTCAACACCACAAACCACACTTCCAAACAACAATTCTTCACAATCGCCAATATCACGCTTTACTCAATCTTTAATAAATAACAATAATTACTTTATTGAGGCGTCAGAATCTGACAAAATGGCTTCGAGCAATAAGCATAATTATTTTTCCACAACCACCGCCGATCCTTCGTTTAACTACTGGTTAAATAAATAGTCAAAGTCAATAAATAATAGTCAAAGTGTAACTTCATGCGTTAAACCCTCACTTAAGGTCCTTCAATGGAACCTCAACGGTTACTTAAATAACTACCACGAATTACAACTTCTAGTAAATGACTTTAAACCATGCATCATATGCTTGCAAGAAACTCATGTTAAACACAATTTTCAACCCTTTGCTCCAAAGCAGTTTTCATCATTCTTTCATAATTTAAGCTCAAACACTTCCTCTAAACAGGGAATATCAATTCTTGTTCACAAATCTATTCCACATAATTTTATCCCAATAAACTCAAATATAGCAGCAATAGCAGTTGAACTAGTACTTAAAATAAAAATCACCGTAATCTGCGTTTATATTCACCCAGATCAAAATTTTTCTCGCAATGATCTTGATTGCATTTTAAGTGGCATCAACACCCCATTCATCGTTACTGGAGATTTTAACTCGTGGAGCCCCTCCTGGGGTTCCAGCACTTGTAATAGCCGCGGCAAAAAAGTCGAACACTTTATTAACAATTTCAATCTTGCTATTTTGAATGACGGTCGCCCGACACATTTTTCAACACACAAAACATTCACACACGTAGATCTTACCTTAGTTACACCATCTCTTCTCCCAAAATTAACATGGTCCGTCTCCGATTACCTTCACGGTAGCGACCATTTTCCGATTTTTATAACCGTTTGCCTAGATAACAATATAAAAACTATAAAATTACAAAAAAGATTCCTTCTAGAAAGGGCAAACAGGGATCTATTTCAATCAACTGTTGATAAAGAAATTGCACAAAGAAAGGCTTCCTCCAATATCAACCAAGAAGCTGCCCTCATACATAAATGTGTAAGATCCGCAGCTAACGTGGCCATTCCACAATCAACAAACAGGACTTTCAAAAAAATTGTTCCCTGGTGGAATAACGAATTGGCTACCCTCCGCAAAAAGAAACAAAAAGCCTGGAGTTTTTTCAAAAAACATCCGGAAAATAAACGCCAAGTTTCGTAAAACTATAAAAGCAGAAAAAATCTCTTGTTTTGAAAAGTTCACCTCGAATATCAATCCAAATTCAACATCCAAAAAACTGTGGACTAATATAAAAACTCTAACCCGGAACTATGTACCTCACTCAATCAAAATAATTAAAGATGGAACACAGGCAATAACGTGTCCACAAAAGATAGTCGACCACTTTGCAAAAACGTGGGAACTTGCAGCCGAAGACACCAATTTTCATCCAACTTTCATCAGAAAGAAACCAGAGATACTTAACCATACGATACCATCTTACGTTATTAGCACTTCCGCATCTCTAATTGAATGTCCTTTAAATATGACAGAATTAGAAAGCTGCCTGCAGCTGGTCAAAGGAACTACCCCTAGGTTTGACCGCATATCATATTCCATGTTAAGAAACGGTTCCCCAACCTTTAAAAAACGGTTATTGTACTTATTTAATGAAATATTTAACAACGGCACTATTCCACACGCATGGAAAGTAGCTTGTATTGTTCCATTACCTAAGCCGAATAAAGATCCCTCTGTTATTTCCGGATACCGTCCAATATCACTCCTTCCCTGTACAGGTAAAGTGCTAGAAAAATTATATCCAGGCGTTTGTTCTGGTTCCTTGAAAAAGGCAATCTTATTGACTGCCGCCAAGTGTCTTTCAAAAAATAACGTGGCACCATCGACGCACTTCTTCATCTGGACGAAATCATCACTTCATCTCTGTCAGCAAAACAACACGTTTCACTTCTTTTGGTTGATTTTGAAAAAGCCTTCGAACGTATTGGTATCCATGTAGTGATGAAACAATTAATTAAATGTAAAATTGGGCCAAAAATGTTAAATTATATAAAATCTTTTTTGACCAACAGGTTTTTTCGCATCAAAGCGAACGGCACCTATTCAACTATTTATAGATTGAAAAACGGTATTCCACCTTTTTATCGTCGCTTTTAATGAAATAAGCTCAATACTTGATCGTCATAACACAATAGGACATACACTGTATGCAGACGACTTGATAGTTTTCTCAAATTGCAAAGACCTTGATTTTCTTGCTTCAACTTTTACCAGAATCCTTCAAAGCCTCTCAGAATGGGGATAGTTTTCAGGTTCACAACTCTCTTTACAAAAATGTGAACTTCTTCACATTTGTAAAAAATATAGTTGTAACAAAAATATACCAGTACAATTAAACAACACTAATCTAGCCAATGTTAGCTCTGCTAAAATACTTGGTATTACTTTTGACTCCAAATTTACATTTAAAAACAATTGTATAAATTTAAGAAAAAGCCTTGCTGCTAGGGTCAACTTAATAAAATATCTTTCCTCTAAAAATAGCTTCTGTAATATAAATACTGTTATAAATATAATAAAATCTATCATTTTGTCAAAAATTGACTATGGTTTAGCGATATATGGCAAATACTCAAAGTCGTCTATCCAACTCATCACAACACCATATCATGCAGCCGTTAGGAGCAGTATGAGGGCTTTTCGTACAACTCCAATTCGAAACCTCCTTACAGACGCTGGACTGCATCAACTTACTGAGAGAATTCAACATTCCACTTCAAGTATAAATTGTAGCAGAAGGTCACCCATTCATAACGATGTAAAAAAAATTCTTTAGCGAAAGAAAAACCCAAAACTTCAATCAACATTAACCGCTGCCCTAAAATCCGCGGCAGAACTTGACATACCCATTGTCGTTCAGAACTTGAAGTCAACTTTTTGTCCGCCTTGGAACTTACCAAAAGGTTCCGTGCACACCACCCTTAGCAAACATTCCATCGCGTCAACCAGTAAAGATATTTTTAAAGCTACGTTTTGTGAAATAGTAGAAAGCCACAAAAAACAAGGATGGAATTTAATGTTTACTGATGCTTCTAAAACCGAATACGGAACTGCATTCGCTGTTGTCGCAGAAGACTTACAAATCATCTGCAAAGGTCTTCTTCCAAATTTCACCTCAATATTTACAGCAGAAGCCTTTGCCAACCTCACTGCAATAAACCAAACGAAAAACAGCAAGACTTTGATATTCACAGATAGCCTTTCCTCTGTTACAGCTATAAAAAACATAACTAATGACAATGAAATAACGGAATCTATCCGCGACAAGCTCATTAGTAGGAGTGGAAATCTTAAAATAGCCTGGATTCCAGGACACATAGGGATTCAAGGGAACGAAATTGCAGACGCTGCAGCGAAATCAGCTTTAAAGGAACCCTTTACCACTTTTTATGCGTACAACAAGAAAGACATAAAAAACCATCTCCTGAACACATGGAAATACAAAAGGAAAACTGACTGGTTGCACTACCACAACATTTACACCAAATTTAACCCTCTGGCTGGAAAGTCATTTACTCAAAAAACGTATCGCATAAAAAAATAAAAATATATATGAGACTGCGGATGGGTCATACTAACATTACCCACAAACACCTTCTCACCAATGAAACGCCCCCGCTTTGCCACCTGTGCGACGATAATCAAACGCTTACCATTAGTCATCTTTTAGTATGCAAGAAAGTAGAAACAACAAGGAAATCCATTGTTCAAAAAAACTTATCTGTTCATTTAAGTGAAATAACGTACGAAAATGTAAACATCTTATATGAGCTAATGTCAGCGCTTAGTTTAGAAAGTCTTATTTAAACATAAATTTTTATTCAATTAGCCGAAAGCCCTAGCAGCTAGTGCTATATATTCACAAATTATTAATAATATAATTTATTTATTGTTAATAAACTTATTATAATAATAATAATAATAATAATATTATATATTTAAAATCATACACTACCGTCCTTTAGTTTCCGGACAACATATTTTCTCAGAGAAACTCATGTAAAATTATGTGTTTTTCATTCCTAAAATCAAAATTAATTTATTTATATTGTGTTACTAGCCGAGTGACAAAATTGACAAAAAACGGGAATTAAAATGAAGTAAGACCTACCTCGTACTTGGAAGACTTTGGTCGTCAGTCCGTGCCAATTCTATCTATGAACTTCTAGATAGCTTCCAACGAAATTGATCGGCTTTCAGTGTTAGGCACTCTATTCGATCAGCTCTGTCAAGTCCGTCCAACTGTGAGGAGTAAGAGAAATGCCTGGAGCACTTTCTCGGTCTGCATGCCAGATTGCTCTACAAAATACTGCGGTCAGTGCTGATATCAGATTTTACGCAACTTAAAAAGAAAGGGACCACATAAACCAAGCCACTCCATAGTCATCGTAATACATATCCCCATTCCCATAACACATCGTAGCAATCGGAGGCCTTAGTGACGAGCAACACGCTCACTCTTACCAATCAACCATTGATCGCGAAACCCGGTGGTTAGGTATGTTCTACATATATTTATCTACTATTCGACCGGATAAATGTACCCCCGGTATACTCTCTTTACTCTTATATTTAAGTTCGACTCGTCCTGCCATAAGTTTTTCGATCAGTATTTGGCTATCCAATCTTAACGACCGATTGACATTGTCTTTACAAGAATTTCATTCTAATGGGTCCTGTAAATAAAAATTGACTTTACTAAAAACATTAATTAATAAATATTTAATATCAATGCTATGTTCGAATATTCGAAGTTGCTTGAGTAAAGCTAAGTTTTATTCAAACGAAATGTTGTAATTGCTTTAAGAACTTACTATGCCGCGATACTTTACTTCTTTTTTTAAATTTTTTTAAATTGAATAGCTATGAGTTAGCTGATAGTGTTTTGAGTTTGTTTCCATTCACTTATTGAAATCATGGATGAATTTGTTTTGTTCGTATTATCGTATTTCGTTCATTCTTCGCAATGTACTTGTAGTGAGCGTGGTTGTGAGGATTTAAACTTGTTAAATTCAATCGTATATAAGGCAGGAATGTTTTTATTGGTCAAGACATGTTTGATGTGGTTATTTAATGGGAACATCAATATTTTTAAAGTTTCATATCCCATAAGGAAAAACCGAACTCTTGTTGTCTGACCGTTGGTCAAGACCATTTTTCGAATATTTTGATTCTCGCAAGAGAATTAAAACCTAAAGGGTACTTCGCATTGACCTCGAATCATAAAATTTGGCAAGAAGCTTTATAATATAGTTTTGCAATATGACAGGAAGAAACCGAAAACCGTGAATTTTAAGTAACATTTGTACATTAATAACATTTTTTTTTTAAATCGAAACTTAATTTTACCTCAGGAAGTAGGCTATGAGCAATTATAATTAGAAAAGCGTACAGTTAACCTTTGTGTGCGTATTCGAACCGCACTATCCCTTTTTTATTCAGATTAAGACATATTTTCACTAAAAGGAAAACCTTGACGATTCGTCATGTGTAAGTTGGAGTTTGTTCCGCAATTTTTTTTCTGCATTTCGTGGATCTAGAAACAGACTTATTTGAAACATCCAAATCAATTTTCTCCATTTTAATATATTCTAATTCACTGTTGACGTTGATTGCAACTATCACGTGTGATGAGCTATGGAGAATTTGTAATTTGGGAATGCTGTCGTGTTTGGTTAAGGTATTAATATACGATATAATTGGACAGTTAATCGGTTTGCGTTTTTGTATATGCCTGAAGACAGACTTATAGTTATTACTTGCAACTGTGAGGTAGTTTCGCTTCTCTCATTCGACACATATTTTTTGCGGGGTCTGTACTAGTATGTACTTACCAATGTTGACTTTAAATGGTGGCCGAAAACGTTAGTTGCGATCTAGACTTTTTTTTAAATATTTACGATCTGAAAATATCAAGTGAATTGATTGAGCCATTAAGAATGTGGCTTAACATACAAACGCATCAAAGATTGTATAAATAGGTTATATTAAGATTAACGCTAAGTAAACTTGTTTTTCTCCTGCCGTGGGCCACCTTTTCATTTTCACCTTTTAGCAATAACCTTCCAGGCAAGATTGGTTCTAACAGGAGTTTGAACACTATGAGTCCAACTAGTTAACGAAACTTTTGGTTGTCAAAAAAATATTCATTCTTTTATAATTTCTCCATTAATTCATATTCATAGTCTTCTTCTTTAGACCCGAAACAAAAAATGTATAAACATTTTTAATAAATAATTGTTCTCATTTCAGCACTCTCGAGTACCATGATTGTATCTCTGTGAATGCCCGCTGCCAACGCATCTGTGATCAGTGGGACCGTTTGGGTGCACTCACTCAACGTCGCCGGCAAGCATTGGACGAAGCCGAGCGTATACTTGAAAAAATTGACATCTTGCACTTAGAGTTTGCCAAACGTGCAGCACCATTCAATAACTGGTTGGACGGAACACGCGAGGATCTTGTGGACATGTTTATTGTACACACAATGGAAGAGATCCAGGGATTGATACAAGCCCATGATCAATTCAAAGCAACTCTCGGCGAAGCTGATAAGGAATACAATCTAATTGTGAACTTAGTACGCGAAGTCGAATCGATCGTCAAGCAACACCAAATCCCCGGTGGCTTGGAGAACCCCTACACGACGTTGACTGCCAATGATCTTAACCGCAAATGGGGCGATGTTCGTCAATTGGTACCACAACGAGACCAAACCCTTGCCAACGAACTTCGTAAGCAACAAAACAATGAGATGCTTCGTCGTCAATTTGCAGAAAAGGCCAACACGGTCGGTCCATGGATTGAACGTCAAATGGATGCGGTGACAGCGATTGGCATGGGCTTGCAAGGGTCGTTGGAAGATCAGTTGCATCGTCTTAAGGAATACGAACAAGCTGTTTACGCATACAAGTCAAATATTGAAGAGCTTGAAAAAATTCACCAGGCTGTGCAAGAGTCAATGATTTTCGAGAATCGCTACACCAACTACACAATGGAAACCCTACGCGTTGGCTGGGAACAATTACTAACATCGATCAACAGAAACATAAATGAAGTCGAGAATCAAATTTTGACACGTGACTCGAAAGGTATCACCCAGGAGCAACTCAATGAATTCCGTTCCAGTTTCAATCATTTTGATAAAAATCGAACCGGCCGCTTGACTCCTGAAGAATTTAAGTCATGCTTGGTTTCGTTAGGATACTCGATTGGCAAAGACCGTCAAGGTGAACTTGACTTCCAGAGGATCTTAGCTATCGTAGATCCTAATTCCACAGGTTATGTACACTTTGATGCTTTCCTTGACTTTATGACAAGGGAAAGCACAGATACGGACACTGCTGAACAGGTTATTGATTCGTTTAGAATTCTCGCTTCAGATAAGGTAAGTAAATTTTCACGCACAATACCATAAAATTTTAGTACCAGTGAAAACTAGCTGTATTGAAACGTTTTACGTTGATGATTGTCGATTTTTAAACATCGTTTTGATATTTTCTGTTGTGGCTTTGGAGAGGAGTTCAGTTGGTTTATTGTCTGAAGACAAGCGTTTGGAAGTTGATTCAGTTATAAAATTAGTGATGCATTGATATCGACCAATGGTTGCAGTAAGGGCACTGTGAGGAATAGTTTTTGTTGGTGAAATGCTGATGGGGAAGTTAAGTGTGTCCCAATCGGATGCGAATGCTTTTGGATAAGTCCGTTTTACTTTTCAGAGTTGTTTCTTTGTAGTTAAGATAGTGTTTAATATGATTTTTCCGCTCGTTTATTACTTTGTAGCTTTCAGAAGAGTTTTTTTTTCAAATTTCTTCGTGCTTAGTTCGATATTAAGCATGAGTAATTTTTTTAATGTCATGGTAATTTAGATTAGGTGTGGAAGCAGAGGTAGTTTAGATGCTTCTTCAACAGTCTGGTCTGCTATTTCTTTGCCTGGTATTTGCACGTGGCACGTGGTATCCAAATAAGTTGGACGTCTGGGGACCTTTCAACTAAAATTCTTCTTATTTTGCAAGGATAATAGTCATTGTAGCTACAGTTCAATATAGCTGTTAAAAATGATAGAGATTCAGTGCAGATAGCATATTTCTGTTGAATTACTAACACAAATTATGTTCAGAGCAGTCAAAAAACCTTGAATTTGGTTATAAACTAAGCTATTATATTACCTCTGCTGTCATTTTTGGTCATATTCTATTCCATCGGTTGAAATAACCTGTGATGAAGGGCGATTGTGCCAAATGTTTGAAAATATTATCAAGATTTTTTTGAATTGAAGATTTTATTTGGAGGTACATTAGCTGATATAACTGTAAACTTGATTTTAGAGTTTACTGAGACTATTATTGTTTCGAAATCATGCTTGATGTTGGATCGTTTTATGAATAAGTAATGCTGTTCCGTTATATGAATTTTGAAAAAGGTTTTGGGAATAAAGTTTAAAATTTGTTTGGGAGGGAATGTTTGAGTGTGGTAATATGTGCTTCTTATTATGAGATTATTTCAGGAGAGTGCTGTGTAAATAGAATGATCAATTAACTATAATTGTTTGTTCCATTGCAAAATTTTAAGTGCAGAAGGAGTGTATTGCTACGGAATTATATGATGATTCCGCTGTCCAGCGATGACTGCTATTGGACTCCGTGATGATCTGATTTGAGAATTAGGTGTTTTATTTCTTGTTGTTCAAATCATCTTCATTTACCGAGAAGTCTAAGTATGAGTTTTTGTCAATAAGCGATTGTTAAATATTTCCTATTGGCAAGTTAGTTTGTTTTTATTTTTTTATTTAGGTTTTGTTGTTTTGATTCTGTTGAGGATTGTTGTGAGTTATAATTGGTTGAACGACTTTAAGTTTGATGTTGGTTTGGGTAAAATGAGTGATTATTTAGCTGAGTAGTTGTCAGTGGGATTGTAGTAGAATTTACTGTTTGAATGCACGTGAGAGTTAAGAAAAGAGATAGCATACTTCTGGTGTTGAAGGCAAGCAGGATTCTTCGTTGTATGTATTGTCGGAATATGTGTGTTTGATGATAAATTCATTTTTTTTTAGAGGGCAGAGATACTGTTGCAGCATGTGGTTTTTCATTTGATAGATCAGCTTTGTGGCAAATGATGGAGTAATGAGATTAGAAATATTGGGATTATTTTGTTTGCTTTGTTCTTGTTGAGATTTTTCCTTTCATTCCAATAAACCTTGGACAGGTTTCGTCAGATGAAGGGTATAAGGACAAACGATTTGAAAACACTACGCGCAATCAGGAACTGGAAGTGGAAGGTTACATCTTTCTCATGTTGGATTTGCCGTACACCTACCTTGACCCCACTAGTACCATCCTATTTCCACGGTGTAAGGTAGCTGAAATAGGTCCAAAGTAAAGATCATCGATTCCGTTTGACGTTCTTTGCCCTCATGTTTTCTAGTAATTTTGTAGACATCCGTCGCGGTACTGATTGCATCAATTAATTTTTTTAATATGAAGAAACTAAGTCAGGGGCTTATCAGGTGCCTTAGGAGAGATTACAATATACCGTAGCCGTTTGCGGTGGCACATCTCAAACGTCAATATTCCACGGTTTTCTTAGCGATGTTAAAAAAATCAAGTTTTTTCACCTCAGAGTGAGCTGGTGTTATGATAAGCATAACTTAATACTGCCATCTGGCTGAGGCTGTGATTCGCAAGTATGTCACACCATATATGTTTGCCATGCCAATTGCACATGGAATCAGTGAGCTTGTATAAAGGGCCAGAACACTTAAGCTTGAATTGACATTCAGTCGATTTTTAATTGCCCATATATTTTTGATACTTAACATATTATAATGAAATGAAAACGTTTTCCTGTTATGAACATTGTACGGATATAACTAGGTCAACTGCGTAAGTGATTAAGCTATACTAAGCTTTGTTACATAACCATTTTTTGTATGCATCAATCAACAAGTCTGCAATAAACTCTATTAGCGTAGAATCCTAATAGGAATGATAAATAAGCAGTCTATTTTCTTATTCAATTCTATTTTATGTAACTCCTTAACTCTTTTTCAAATTCATTATTGAGGCGATGAACTTTAATTTTAATGACGAAGAAACTTTTATTAAATCATCCTTTGAGAAAAAATATGCGACCACCAACATTATTTCTCAATAATTTAGACTTTTTATTACTTGTGCTGGTACTCGTAACGGAATGTACAAGTCATGTGTTATATATTTCTTTATTTTAAATAAATGAAAATTATAAACCCCTTGTCCATTTAATATGAGTAATAATACTATTGGAAACAAGGATATCTTGGTTTGAGCAAGGTTTTTGCTCGAACTTTTAGAATTGCCAAACATGAAAATACAGCAAAAGTTTTTTTTTTAAACATAATTTTCTTAATCTTCTTTTAGCCATACATCTTGCCTGATGAACTCCGTCGCGAGTTGCCGCCGGATCAAGCTGAATACTGCATTCAAAGGATGCCACCCTTCAAAGGACCCAATGCAGTTCCTGGAGCACTTGACTATATGTCCTTCAGTACGGCTCTATACGGCGAAACAGACTTGTAAAATGAAACTCATCTTTAAAAAACAGAAACTCTTAACTCTTAATTATTATAAAACTAATTAATGATAAATCACAAAAATTTTACACAAAGAGAAATCGCAAAACAAATCGATGAAGATAAATTGTAAAATTTCGAATAAACAACAACAACAACAAGGGATGACCACCGATGTTCTCAAACCGCCAATCAGTTGATTATGCAATTTCGAATTTATTTTTTATTTTATTTTATTTTTTTTTGTTTTATTTTGAATCCCTAGAAAATGTGTTTTTATTTTGTTTGTTTGCTTTGTTATTGACTTTACATATTAACCAGCAAACATACATATCTTTGAGGAAAGCTTAATTTGAACTGACATGGAGTAATTCTGAATAATATAAACGCAATTTTCAAGCACTATAGCAGCGTTACAGGAATTTCTCTATTTGATTTTATTCAATATTTAAACATATATGCATACGTATATATGTATATATATATAAATATATAAATATATTATTTTGTTTTGGCTAAATAAACCAGCTATTGTGTATATTAATTAATTATACCACACTATAATTAATATGTAACGATTTATACATGTAAATGTGTTTACACTATTTCATTTTATTGAAACTCATTTTCTAGAGAAGCCTATACACAAAAAATATATAACTAAGTAAGTAAAATAAAATAAAAAAAAACAGCAAAATAAAACAAATTAAAATGAGAGAGAGTACGTTTTACAAATGAAAAGCAAACATATGTAACAGATAATAATAAAAATGTACATTACATATTTGCAGCTTGGTATTTATTTTTAACAATCGTCCAGCAAAAGCAACAAAT